>BPTQ01000003.1:198745950-198797231 GCA_019973895.1 Chrysanthemum seticuspe
TAAGTACTCTATACTCTTCAACCAACCAACCATCGAGTATAAGACGTATATCACCTCTTGAAAATCCACAATTGAATGTGACACTGAGCACTACAACGTAACTCCTTTAAGTGATAGTTATTTTGAGGTGATAAGAGCCCAGTTCCCCCAAGTGGTAAAAGAAAAGGTAAAAGACACCCAACAATAACTAGATTTCCAAGTCTTTGTTTTTGATAATAAGCTCGAACAAGGATCATGAAGAATCTTCATCCATCCATCCCCGATACCTTCAGATACTAAGTACACTCACCCGTGATATTTCACTTCAACCTCAAATAAATAATACTGAATTAACGCCGTTGTCACATCTTCTGAACTGCTCAAATCTAGCCTCCTTTGACATTTAAACGAACTTTGATAATGGTTTCATCCCGACCATGGTTAACAGCACATAACCCCGTAAAACCTTGTAATAACCAAACTGCCATGACGAATATCCAAACACACATCCAATTCATGAAGTACACCCTTTAATCCCTTCTTCGAAGCAGAAACCGTAGCACCAGCATCAGAAAAGATCCTGAAATACACTTTCCTTTTCTCCAGGATGGTTCTATCATTACGGGATTTTACAACTCTATGGTTTAAACCGAAAAATAGATTCTTTTGTGGGATTTTACAAAACCGAGAATAAACCGTAAGATAGATCCGGAAATGCACTTTACTAATACCAGGATGTTTCCATTGTCACGGGATTTTACAAGTCTATGATTTAAACCGAGAAATAGGTTCTTTCGCGGGATTTTACAAGATCAAGACAAAACCGTAAACAATGTCAGCTTGAATGTGTTATGACAACTTAGGTTTCGGTGAATATCTATTTTAGGGGAACATGCAGTGGTTCATTATCCAACATCATCAACATCAACAATCATCCAGTCAACACTTTGGTAAATACATCAATCACGCATTCTGTCGGCTATTGTAGTGACAACATGGTGAAGTAAACCCGATATGCCAAACTTGATCATGAAGTGAAAGTCTCCAAATTTGTTACTTAACCTTGTACTAATCCTCGTGAAAAAGAAACGGTGTACCCAATGTACAAAACCTCTTGACATTCTCAACTGAGTGAGACACCGAAGTGATAATTACGTTGTGGGTTAAGCAAGAAAGAATCACAAGCGTAACCAAATAGCCAAGTCTTTATCACCCTCAATAAATGCCCAAACAAGTTATCTTCGCGGAAAAGTAGAAAGAAAGAAGATGAAAATAAGTAAACGCGCCTGGAAAACCTCACTTCAACTCCAAATATGAAATACCGTCCAAACAACCCCTAAGTCAACTTTGTTCAACCATCAATTCAAGCCGTGACACAATGTCTTCCGTGAAAATGTATAGACCAAAGTACCAAACCACATACCACATCAAATCTCATCATCACATCAACTTATATCATCAAAAACTCATTATCCAATTTAAACTCATATATGATCCAATTTAGAGAAGCTCATCCGATTCATCTTAAATAGAAGGCCCAAATCACTAAACAAATCACCACGAAATTCGTCAAACCAGAATAAGAAGAATGAGTCATCTCCATAGGCACATTTGATAAGCGTTGCAAATTCAAGCCGTGAAGCATATCCTTGTGAAAATTTAATAACCAAAATATTTGACAAATTAATATTTAAGCTCAATAGTTATCAAACAAATGTATAAAGGATGCAAATTAAGATAATTCACATAGTTTATCCATTTGAGCATAACTTTGTGAATACTGGTTATACATAAAAGCTTAAGGTCAATCGGATATGCAATCCAAGTACATGTGCTAAACTCGAATACTCGACTAAACATAATCAGTCGTTGGTCCATAAACAAATTATGAGGCCCAAGAAATGATAGTGTGAGATACGCTGAAACACATTACCAAATAGTACACCAGCCTGGTCTAAGCCCAACAGATACAACCCATTCATATCATTTGCCCTACCAATTAGGAAGTATAAAAAAGCAACTTAGCACCCCATAACCCTAAACGTTATATCACCAAACCCTAAATAATCTCTCAACTTCAGTCCGCCTCTCAAAAAAAACGTCTTTCTCACCTCACCCACAGATCAAGATCTCAAAATAAATCATTTCTCAACCCATCTAAGATAACAAAACACCATTAATCATTGAACGAAACCCACTTAAACAAATATAACCGTATCCTATCTAATTTTCATTCACGTCTTTAAACACTCCACTCACCATTTTCATGGTCACAATATGCATCAACAATTAACACGAGGTCTCGCCACAGGGATGGCTCGAGAACCTTTAAACGAACCAAAGACTTATGCCACAGGGATGGTAGAGGGAATGAGACACGGCTTCAAGAACTTACACATAACTCAGGTAGGTTTAATCATTGTCATTTGTTGTCTTAGAGTCATAAACGAGTCAAAGATATTGGGTAAACAATCTTGTTTCACCCATTTCTTAATTTCGTATAGTGACAAAGTTGGATATATGAGGATATTTGATTCGAAATCTTTGTCAATTCGTACATAGATCGATGATGAAAGGATTGACTCGTGCATAAGACTTTTGGAAGTCTTGATGTTTCATATGAGTCATGAAATCTGAGATTATGTTTTTGTTTGTGTCGAGTCTTGTATTTGTGTTCATGGATTAGATAAGACCGAACCATAAAGAAAAAGAAATTAACCATCATGTTATTTTCTTATCTTAGTGTTCGAAAAGTATAGATTGAGATCATGAGATATGGATATTGAATGTAATATGGTTAGCTTAAGTTTAACCCCGAACCCTAAGGTGAGATGAAATCGTCATGATTTTGTCTTCCCTTTAAATGGTTCGAATATTAAGAGAAGCTTGTCTTCCAAAGGCTAGATTGATGATGTAGTAGTGGATATGGATCTAAAAGGATCTTTGAAATCTCATTAGAGATTCGATTCACCACAAGACTGAGATCATTACGATTTCCATTTTCATTTTAGTTTATAATCTGCTTGGACTTATGATGTTTCTAAACTGAGGTCGTGAGTTTGAATATTTGGTAATTGGTATATTGTGATATAATGGTTGTGGTCTTGTGGTTGATTCTCCTTCTTCCTTTCTGTCTTAACTATGTCAAAAGCCCAAGTTGCTACCAATATAATGCACCAAGTCGTCACGGCCAAGTCGCTAGGCTAACTCGCCACGGCCAAGTCGCTAGGCTAACTCGCCACGGCCAAGTCGCTAGGCTAACTCGCCACGACCAAGTCGCTAGGCTAACTCGCCACGACCAAGTCGCTAGGCCAAGTCGTAGCGACTTGTAAAGACAAGTCGCTATAAGAGGTGCAACGCATCTGGTCAGTTTTGTGTCAAATCGCCAGCAAGATTTTTTTTATGTTTTCCGATGAGTTTTCCGGCTACTTTTCCGACCACCTTCATACTAAACCCAGAAAAACTATCATAAAACTGCTACTTTAGACCCGTTTGACCACAAAGATGACAGTTTGACCACATATTTCTTCACGGATTGGTAACAAAAATTGTCTAATAAGATGTTATAACTTGTTTGGACCCAAAAGAGACACAAGGACAGATATAAACATGAATGACCAGGACATTTTTGACCAAAAATAAGATACACAAACCATGTAAAAACAGTTTACCCAAAAGATAAAAACATTCAGATCCGAAAAACAAGGTAAAACATATTCCGACCATAAAAAAAGGTACAAAAACAGTTAACAACAAGATCCAAAAACCACAAAAAAATCAACACAACACAATAACCTTGGCTCTGGTACCAATTGTAGGATCGTATATTTATGTGTTTGATGATTCGGGTGGTCTTGGGAGATCAAAATACATGTTTTCCATTTTAGAGTGAGAAAGTAGAGAGAGAGAGGGTGTTCTTGCTAGAGAGTTACTCAAAGTATGGAATATTAGATTAATGAAAAGAAGCACCACCCCTTCCATGGATGGAAGGGGTATTTATAGTTACAGACATAACGACCTCCTATCGGCCTGTGGATCAGGGATACAGTGGGTAAAGACCCGTCCTTCCTCCACGGTGTTGCACTATGCTAAACTAGACTAATAATTAACTAATAAAACAGTAAATAACGTAACTAACGATATGTCTACGAGCTAACTTATGCTAGATAATACTTGGGGTGACCGACACTTCACTATGGAATTTTCTAATTCCTAACACGGTCAAACCCTCTTTTTACCTGGTCAAATAATAAAACCAATACTCGGTCAAACATCTTCTTCCTAGTCAACAAAACCAAACGCGCCCTTTTTTAAAAAAAACCCCATGGAATTACTGTTTTACTTCCTTCCCCACATTTACCCTGATAAATCCCACCATTTACCCACACTAAAGTGCTTCCAGAAGGTCCTGACACACGTGTCAGAGAGAGTGTATCTTAGGATTGCCAAAGTGGCAGTTTAGAGGCATTTGATTGGTGAAGACACATCACACATCTGATCCTGTGGTTTAAAATTGAGAGGATGATGCATAGACGAGATCAATGGTCCAGAATAGATCACCCAGAAGTTTCCCAAGACTCCTCTTCAGCTATAAAAACCCCTTTCCTTCCACAGAATCTATCGTCCAATTTCTCACTGTATTTAGAGAATTTGTTACCATTAATTTTCTGTCAATTACTGTTTTATTAGATTAAGTTTTTTAATTCAGCTTGTAATTCTCTCTTAATTTTGTATAATTTCTTTTATTAATGAAAGTGAATTTTCAATTTAAATGCCTTGTTAAATCGTTTTCAAGTTGATATTGTTCCATTAGCTTTGTTACTTTCTCATTAAGCTCACCACAGCTTATGTGAGTTGGTAGTGGTTTAATTGTGCTTTAATATCAGTTTTTGTTAAAAAGTCAACAAAAGTCAACACGGGTCAAATTTGAGAGTCAATTCAGTTTTAGATAATTTCTGTTTTCAACTTGTTAAGATGCTGAGTTTTTGAATTAATTTGAGTATTTACATCTGTTTTTAGTCAGTATTCATCAGTTTTCTTAGTGGAATTGCAATTTTGAGATTTAAAAGGGTGTTTGGTAATGCTTTGATTCTGAGTTTGAATGACTTTTGGAGATGGCTAATTGACTAAATCTGCTTTAGTTGTTAATATCAGAGGTTTCCAGTTTAAGTTTTCAAGTTTTTCAAGTTTACTTTCAAAAAATGTTAGGTTTCTATTATGCCATCTAATATCAGCTTCAGGTTTATGTGAGTAAGGTTTTCTATCTCCTTTTATGCTATCTACTTGAAGTGTAGTATGTAGGTTTTGCATTTCTGCTATTAGTTGCACTTTAGAAGTTTACTTTAGGCTAGTTTTAGGAATGCATTCTGCTTGAGGTTCTATTTGCTGTAAGAATCCATCCACATCAGGTTAGTCAAAAGCTTAACCTGTTCATCCTCTTAATTTGATCTTTGATACTCCTTTTAGAAAATTTTTTAGTTTTGATTTATATTACCTTTTAGAGTCACTTAGGAGCTTGTAGCAATAGCTTTTTAGGTCTGCACTTTAGCTTTTTACTGCTTTTCCTTCTCATTTTTTTTGCTGCACATCAGTCCCTTATAGTCCTATATAGCCTATAGTTTTGATTTTTAATTTCTTCATTCTAGATCCTTAGAAGCTGAAATTTTGGACAATAGATCACTGGTTGGTTGTCTACTACATGGCCATTTTAGTTTATTTTTAGGAATTTTTCTAACTAGCTTATTTTAGGCTTAAAGTAGCTAGTTAGAGGTGTTTGGCATAGTAGAGTTAGAACATGATATGTAGCTTTTATGCCTCTAGCTTGTGCTATTTAGGTTCAATTCAGTTGAAGAAGGCTTATATTAGTTAGTTTAGGTCAGTTTGAGCATTAGGTAGCTTATAGTTAGCTTATTGCTCATTTTAAGTGCTTATTCATTCAAGTAGTGTGTCCAAATCATAGTTCTTTTGCTCCATAATCGTTTTTGTTATTTTTCCTGGGTTCTCAGTATTATTTTATAGTTGACTGGAAGTTTTCATATTTTTTACTGTTCATTTGCTATTTTTCTGCATTTTATGTCATTTTCTAGCATTTTTAATTAGCATTTAATCCAAATAATTCAGAAAATGTTCAGAAAAATGCAAATTAAATTTTCTTAGTTTTATAAAAATAAAAAATTCTTAAAAAGTATTTTTCCAGATTTTTCCTAGTTATTTTAGTATTTTCTAGGAATTTAATTAGTTTTTAACAGTATTAAATTCATAATAAATTGAGAAAAAGTAAAAAAAAAATGTGATTTCAGTTCTGAAAATTCGTTTTAGTCATTTAAGATTTTTGAAAAAAAGTTTTGTATTTTTCTTGCATGTTTTCCTAATATTTAGCATTTTAGCTCTATTTTAAATGTCTTAAATTAGTTTTTAAATCATAATAAATCAAGAAAAATCCAAAAAATTAGTTTTAAACTTTAAATAATTTTCAAATATCATTCTTAGCTGTAGAAAAATAGTAGTTCATTTTTATGGGTTAAAATAGAGTAGTTTGCATTTTATTCGCGTTTCATTAATTACGTTTTTCGCGTTTTTAGTTATAAATTGCATAATTAGTCTTAATTACTTGTTTTAATCATAGATCCAGTAGTTTTATTTGCCTTCCTTTATTATTGCTTGCCTCGTAGCGTAGAAAACCCCAAAACTCCTTATTTTCATATTCAAATCCCGAAACGCGACGTGAGTTGTTTACTCCATTCATCCCTCGTTGGGAAAACGACCCGGGAAATACATACCTTTATATTTCTTCGGAAAAATATCTATACCAAAACTGACTAATAAAAAAAAATAGCCATTTTCAAAAAACATTTGCACTGTTAGTCCTTTATCCTAACGACCGTTTATACTTAACTCAAAATTTGGTTTTCATACATTTTTGTCCGTTTTTCTTACGTTTTTTGACCCTTTTTTTACGGTTTTCTGTTTTCATACGTTTTCGTTCGTTTTTATACGTTTTCGCCTATTTTCTTACACTTTCATCCGTTTTTCTTACGTTTTGTATGTTTTCTTACGTTTTTATCTGCTTTTCTTACTTTTTTTCGTTTTCAGACATTTTTTTTCTGTTTTTCTTACGTTTTTTCCGTTTTCATATGATTTTGTTTATTTTTACACGTTTTCACACAATTTTATACACTTTTTATACACATTTTTACATACGTATAAAACATAACAAGTATAAAACATACAAACGTATAAAACATACAAAGGTGTAGAAAAACATATAACTAGTATGAAAACGTAAAAAGACGTAAGAAACGTACACAAGCATATAAATTCGCACACAAATGTAATAAAAAAATTATGAAAACCTATGAAAACGTATGAAAATAAACGAAAAATAGATGAAAACGTACAAAAATGGACAAAAACGTACGAAACTGGAGAAAAACGTACGACAAGAGAGAAAAACGTACATAAACGTAAAACAATGTAAAGAAAGTACGACAAGAGAGAAAAACATTCATAAACGTATAAAAACAGATAGAAATGTACGAAAATATACAAAGATATGCGAAGGAAAAAAATGTAAAAAAAAATTAAAAAAAAAATTAGGAAAAAAAAAAAAAAAAAAAAAAAAAAAAAAAAAAAAACGCATAGTTACTTTTTGTTAAGGTTCAGTAACCTATTTCATAAACCCGTAAACTATAGTAACTTCCTTGTAACATTTTAAACTATGGTGCTGACGTGGACAAGGGGAACCGGTAATCAGCCGGTTGCCCACCCTCGCAGTAACATTTATGTAACATTTTTAATCTTTGAGTAACCCAAATGACAAACCCGTTTACTTAAGTTACCTCTTTGTAACCAAAAAAACTATAGTAACTTAGGTGAACTTTTTCGCAGACTTTAGTAACTTCTTTGTCTATAAACCCTTTTGTTTATATAAGTTTTTTAGTTTATTTTTTTTAGTATTTAGTTGGTCAAGTAGAAATAATTTGAAGCAAACACAATTATATTTGGCAATGACAACCCTTTTGTTTCTAACTCTATTTTTGATATGCTGTAAAAAAAAAATTCCCCCTCTAATTTTTTTTTCTAACTCCGCCCCTGAGCCTAACAAATATGTAACATGCCTTGAAGATGCAGTCAACCTAACAAAGTAAAGATCATGGCTCCCCTACAAATATGTAACTACCATTTATCACTTCAAGATCTAGGGTTTCAGGGACGATAAAACTGTTTTCTTAAAGCCCAGATGTCGTCGCTAAAGCTCCGTATCTAAAAGTCTTATGCAATGACTTTCTATGCTTTTAGGGTATAAATACGAATTTACGTTTGCTACCAAAAGGCCAATACCAAGCTTATGTTTAACGATGCCATACTTTACTCTTGTAATTTTCATTTGATCAAGTGGTTTGTTAATCCTTGATTTATACAGCTTAGCAATACACATAAAAAGCGCCAACTTTTAAGCATGCGTGTGAGCTAGGGTTGGCAAAAAAACTCGAACTCGATGGGGAAACCCGAAACTCGAAGTTTTTAGGGAGGGGTGGGGCATTCTTATCAGGTTATGGGGCAGGTTTCGGGGAATTAACGAGGATTTTTATTGGGTTTGGGGAGGGGATGGGGCTCAACATCCCCACCTCGCCCGCCCCGAAACTATATACATACAAATATATCTATATACTATTAAACATATAGTATTACGTTATATTCACCCAATGTTCAATATTTGTAAGATTGAAAATTGTGGTCATGAAATCTTGTTTCGTATCATAATATTCTAAAATAGTTGATTTAAGACGTTAGTAGCTTATCATTTTTTACGTTTAATATTTTTATTGAAAGCTTAAAACAGCTAATGCTTAAATTATTAATAATGACATCTCGATTTTTTACGTTATTGCATAAACTTATATTGTTTATAATGTAAAAACAATAATAAACGGGAAAAGACACAAGTTTGGTGGGCATCGCGACCAAAGAAGACAACCCGATAAGATTCTCAATGGAGTACGGGGCGGGTTTGGAGGAGCATATGGCCCCAACGAGACGCCCCGATAAGATCCCCAATAGGGATTGGGACGGGTTTGAGGATGATTTTTATAATCGGCCGTTTGAGGATGAGGATGGCAGCCCAGCCCCAAACCCGAACCCGAACCCGCCGCATTGCCATTCATAGTGTGAGCTCTTACAATTTGATTTCATGAATACACATGCATAACACTCTCATATCATCTATAAACTCTTCCAATATTACTCAGCAATCTGCATAAAATAAAAGTAACTAAACAAATAGATTGAGAACTGGGAATAATGCAACGTTTATTTTTGTATTGTCCGGGAAAAAGCAGTGGCCAGAGTTTACAAGGGTCAAAAAATCTACAATTAGCACCCCTATTCTTTCAAGACATGATTTTCCCAGTCTATACATTAGTACATTTTTATTTCCCACCAAACCCCAAACCCCGAGTCGATTCGCATCATCATCGAGAAAAACCAAACTCTTTAGCTTGGTCCCCAGCAGTTCAAATACATGACTTTTTGTAGAGAATCTTCGGACTGTGTCGTCTTCATGTCTCCAACGTTAACATTGGATCGTAGAAGGGCGGAAAATGGCCGAAGATCAGACGAGTTAACATGTCGAAAGGAGTTGACGAGTGATCTAAGTTTGTGACCTTGCTCTGTATGTCCATTTGCAACAGCAACACCAGCGGCCATCCAAACACGGTTTACGGAAGTCATGTTAAGGTTATATATGTAACGTTCGGTTTATGTTTAAGTTATTCTATGGAGTTGTGGGTTAAGTTGGTATGCTGCGATATGGTATGAAGAGATGTTTATATATGCGGTTTTTGAGGGTGTCCATAATTGGTGTATTGATTCTATATTAATTAAGTAGTCATGAGTCACTATAAGGTGGCCAATAGTAAGCTAACATGTTTGTTGCCATGCAAATGAGGATCAATACGGAGAGGGCACGTACGTTATATGCATGTACCGAGCTCGTTGTATTATTATTTTGTTAAATACGTCCTTCACGGTATGGTATGGCCGTATGGGGTAATAATATCTTTGCTGAATCGTGTCGGTTGTCTAAATATAATAGTATAGCTTTTTACTTTAAAATTATTGTCTTTTTCTCATCTTTGTCACAATGTTGATTTTTCTCTTATATAACTCGAATGTTTATGCATCTAACTTTAGTAACGGGGGTTCACAAACTTCAATGCGTAATCCGCGCATGTGCCATACTGTCTTTTCATGTCTTTGTCCTTTTCGTTATGGACAATCTTATGTTACAATTTGTTCATGGTTACATTAAAGGGCGCGGCATGTAAATATTTCGTCAGCTGTAAATATATTAGGCAGTGTATTAATGTCAACTGTAAAATGATGTCCAGGTCTTTAGATATGTAGATCTAAATAAGTTCAAGTAGCTAGATATGAAATATGTTCATGCTAAACATGTTTTTAGCATGACGGTTATATTAGTCTAAACTAATGCGCAACGTACTCTTTTTCGGTAGATCAGCTATCATATACTATTTTTTTGTAATTCCGCAAGGTACTACTGTTTTAAAGATTGTAAATTTAAAAAGAGTAGAACACATAATAAAACTATTGATTATACGTGATGAAGCAAGTCAAGAATCTAGCTTTTTGTGTTGAATCACTGATACCCGATGCAACCTATGTGCTTTGGTTGATCAATACTGTGGTGTGCAAAATAGTATGCACTTTTATATAAAAGGGCAAATAGCTAAAAAAAGTACTAAACTTGACACCCTTTCCTTTTCAGGGTAGCGAACAAAAATTTTTATTTTTCAAAATAATCTACTACTGGATATTGGCCTATGTGGGTAATTTTTGCCCATGTCACCCGGTTACCGGTTGTTAGTGATGATATCACTTGCCACATAGATTTCCCGCCCTTCCCACAACCCACATCATCTCCCTCCCAAAACACACAGCGGATTTTCCTCAACCCACTCTACCAACTCTATCTAAACCTGTACCTTTTAATATTATCCAAGTACAAGTCTTTTTGGTTATATAACCCACACCACTCACTCACTGAAAAGTCATTTTCAGTTAAAAAAAAAGTTGTCGAACCCTAATTTCTCCCCCACATTGAATGCTTCAAATTAATTGTTTTTTTCCATTATTGTTAATGTGAAAAGGTAATTTATGTCATTTAATTATTGTTTTATTACCCCATTTGTATTAATTTATTGGAATATTGAATTATTAAATATTTAGGGTTTCAAAAAATTTGGATTTTCCTAATTTAATGTTTTTGTTTGTTTGTATAGGTCTGATGGACAGACACGAAGACGTTGTCTTCAAAATACACCATGGTGGTGTATTTTTGTATGATCCTCTAAGGTATGAACAAGGCCAAATTACTATCATGAACTCTTGCTCAACAAATAGGGTCATGTTTAACGAATTGTGCAACATTTTAGTTGATAAGTTTAATGATAAAATTTGGGCTTTGTTTTGTTGCGTTCCTGACTTAGATATAGATAGTGGAGGGTTGAAAATAATTGAAAGGGATTCAGATCTACAAATAGTTTATGAACTAGCAGAAAAGCATGAGTCAGTAGAGCTGTATGTAGCCCATGAACCACAAAACTTAGCTGAGTACTACTATAATAACTTATGTTTAGAAGGTTCAGATGAAGAAGTAACTTCAGCTAGGAAAGAACATGAAATTAGAAAGAAACATGCTGGTAATATGTCTGTTGAGGAGCTCATTGCATGGGTCGAGGAAGAAGCAAAATCTCCTTATTTAAGGTCTCCCTGTAACAAGTCTAGACCACTAAGAAACGTTTCTAAAGGCAAGGTTTTGTTCACTGGAACCTATGATGAGTATGATACAGGATTAGATTATGGCGTAATGTTAGCTGACAATGAGGTAGGTCAGGAAGATCTTGTAGCTAAGTCCAAGGAGTTGGATAACGACGGTCAGTCTTTGCCTAAGTTAGCTGACAAGGAGGTAGGTCAGGAAGATGTTGTACGTAACTCCAATGAGTTGGATAATGACGGTCAGTCTTTGCCTAAGGATAATGTAGTAGTTGATAAGGTTGATAATAATGTTGAGAATGTGGATGTGGTTGAGGAGCCTAGTAATGGTGAGAATGTGGGGTTACATCCTAGTACTGAGGATGAAGTTCTTGCGAGACAAAAGAAACTAGACAAAGGTAAAGGTGTCATGACTAAAGAAGATATGCTTAAGAATAAGAAACGAAAGAGTGTCCCTAGGGGTAATGGTATCTCAATTAGAGAAAATGAATGGCCTTTATCTTCAGACAGTGACAGTGATGAGTATGAAGAATGTGTTGATTATGGCCAATATTCTTCAGAAAGCGACGGTTATGGGACAGAAAAGTCTTTTGATTATCTAAGTGATGTTGAGGATGAAGTAATAGAGCTTAGAAAAAGAAAGATTGACTCTAAAAATAGGGCTGAAGATCATGACGATACTGAACCAGAGGTTTATGCTGACATAGCACCTTCACTTGATTATATTGGTGACACTTTTGGTGAGACAGTTAGAGAGCATGAACATTATATGGAATCTTTAATGCGAAAGATCAAAGGTAATGGAGGGGGAATCTCAGACCCTTTTGTCATGGTGGAGAAGCAAGATGAAAAATATCCAATACATGATGATCAAACACATTGGAGACTCAAGAAACCAGTGGTAATGAATTCAAGTATTTATAAATATTTGTGTTTAATTATTATTAACTGCTTTGTTAATGAATTCACTTATTTTCTTGACAGCTTGGAGAAAAGTATGTTAACCATGAGCAGTTTAGAGAAGCTCTCACCTATTATGCATTGGCACATGGGTTTTCATTGTGGTTTGAGAAGAGTACAACAAAAATGGTTATCGCCAGGTGTGGTAGAAGGAAAGAGGTTGTAAAGGAGCCAAGTAAGGGAAAACAAAGGGTCACACAGAAGTACCCTTCTGGTGAACAGGTGAATCACTGCAACTGGAGATGCTATGGGAAGACGTTGAAAGGTCAGGGTACTTTTCAGGTTATTTCATTGACAGATGAGCATACATGTGTACGAGACTACAGTTATGGAAGGCTTGTAACTTTCAAATGGATTGGAAGAAACTTTGGTGATAAAATCAGGATGAACCCAAAAATAACAATAGCTGCAATACAAGAATTGGTTATGAAGAAATACGCATGCAAAGTTAGTGCTACTCAGTGTGTGAATGCAAAGAAGTATGCATTGAGTGAAGGTGAAGCTGCTATTCAAGATCATTATGGATTGTTGAGGTCATACGCAAAGGCAATTTCAGAATCAAATGTGGGTTCAACTGTCAAAGTAGGTGTCACAGTTAACCCAGATGACAAGACCTATTTTGACAGGTTCTATGTATGTTTCCATGGGCTCAAAGAGGGTTGGAAAAAGGGTTGTAGAAGGATACTTGCATTGGATGGGTGTTTCTTGAAAAAACCAAACTGTGGTGAAATCTTGACAGCTGTCGGGAGAGACGGAAACAACCACATATTCCCTGTGGCTTGGGCTTTGGTGACAGTTGAAAACAAAGACAATTGGAGTTGGTTTCTTCAATTGTTAGCTGATGATTTGATGCTTCCACTTGGGTTAGGGCCTCACATGAACCAAAATCAGGTAATAAGATTTCTAGAGCAGGGGTAGTTATGACTTGCCATAACTGTGGGGAAGTTGGCCATAATAAGAAGGGGTGTAAGAAAGAACCGATACCAAAACCACCCAAAGAGAAAGGGAAAATAGGCAGACCCAAAAAGGTGATACCCACAGAACAACCATTGGTTGATGAAAGTGATATGCCTGTATTTGTAAACAATAGCATAGATGAATTTGAAATGGGTGAAACAAATAGAAATTATGTGTTCACATTTTCGGACGGGAGGAGAGTTCAGCTTGGCAGAAACTTTGCAAATAGGAAGAAAGGTTCTCGTGGACATGTTAAGATGAGAGGTGGCAAGAGCAAGTCTGGTGGACTATTACCCACACAGAGAATAAGTAGGATGGGAGCATGGTTAGGAATGAATTCTCAAACTTCTGACACAATTGAGTCATGTGAACCTCTCCATGGAGCGCACACATCAGGTACCATAACATCCATTGTTTTAGAAGCCTCTTTACATGCTGCAAAGAAACTTACATGATTATTATGCAGGCTCAAAGAATAGATCAACCCAAGGTGAAAACATTCCTGTGACACAGCAATCACAAATAGATGGGACATCCCATGAAGCTGCAAGTAGACCTGGAAGAGGTGGGACATCATCCAAAAGAGGTAAAACGAAAAGAAAAAGCTTCACACAGTCAAGATTTGGTGAACCAAAAGAAACAGAAGAAAGAAGAAGGGCTGCATCTGCTGAGCCACAACCAAGGCAATTAAATGCAAGACGACAACATGAACCTCTTCCTCTAAGAATGAAGAGTCAAAGAATTCTCCATAAGAAACTTTCTGATCCAGTTACCGGTCCAGGATCAAGTTTGGAGAATGAAATAGTCTTGGATTAAATTCCAAGACTTTGTTAGCACATCTTTTGTGAAATCTGTATCTTGTGCTAAAACTTGTAAGTAGTATGATCTGAACTAGGTATGTAAGTAGTAACAAACTGATATAGTGCTGCACTTTATGCCACTATGGTGCCCTATTTTGTACACTGAAGGGCCTAGGTTAGTTAACGTAAACACTTGGTAGGAACCTGATATGGTGCTGCACTTGATGCCACTATATATGCTTGCCTATTTTGTCTATGGAAAAGGCATATACAGGTTGTAGTGTTCTGCTTCTAACAATGTAGTCTGCTAGTAACAATGTAATGTGTAATGTGCTTATGCAGAAACAATTGTTATCAATGAACACTAGTAGTTCAATGAAGCTCCTTGTTTTTTCAATGTTTTAGTTTGTAATTGTATTGTCAAATGTAGTGATGTTCAAATAGTTAGAACTTGAGTTTTATTGAATATTTCAGTATACCAATTCAGCCATTGCAGAATTTCATCAAATATGTAACATTAAAGTGCATTTAGATATAAGATGGAGTGTTTGGTTAAGTTGGTTATGAGGTCTTGTTTTATGTTTCTAGGCACTGCAGTTAGCATGATAATAATAGGTCTTACAATAAAAGTCAAATAATCAATATAAATCTCATTTTCATGCATAAAAATGTAACTGTAGCTTCTCAAATCAGCAATATAGATGCATTTTTAGTTAACATAGTTTAAATAAGTCCAATTACAGCTTATAATATCATTTTTAGTCAGTAGGAATCAATTAAAGTTCATGTTAGTCAACTATTAAGATTTTTTCTTCATAGCTTTTGAATAGCTTCAAGTTGATGGTTTCGTTCCTTATCTCCCCTGCACATCAGTTATAAGGTTTGATCTCTGCTTCTTCAGATATTCAATAGTATTGTTTCTAGTTGTTCATGCTTTTACATGTTAAATGGCACCACAATATACAACCAAATTTGATGCTTTCATTACCAAAACAAAGTTAACCCACATACATCCTGATGAACACAAAATACATGAATATAACCTATATCAAACCTTCTACACCTACTTTTTTAAGGATACAACAATGACGGATACAATCAACATAATTATCAAACCAAATACAATCAACAACACACTGTCATACAGTTTTGCCTTAGACTTGAAACCATTCAATTCTTGGTAAATTAGTTCCAATGAAACGCCTTCAGTAGCCGTATTAACTGTCATAGGATTAGCAGCTTGTCTAGATACTAGCACCTCCAATTGTTTGTTCTCCTCATGTAGATTGTATAACAGCTCTTTGTAGTACTGAGAAGGTAATTCTTCATCAAGAAAACCATACACCTCACATTTCTAAAGACGAATAACACAAAAACAATTAGAGTGGAGCAACCCTTGATTCTTCGACTGAAAAACAAAACCTTAACAAATTTTTATAAATACTGTTAATACTAACTTACCCGAGTGGGGCAACCCTTGAATCTTCGACCCGGATTCGTGGGGGTCCATGAAACTTGGTCATAAATAGGAATCTTACAATGACAATGACTTTTAAGACGGATTTCTTCTGGAGTATAATATCTTCGTTTGGAACGGATTGAAGAACTTGATGAATGCATAATTGAACAAAGGGGGATTTCTGCTTTGGGACTTTATGGATTTAGGGTTTATGTTAATTGGGGTTTTCTGCTATGGAACTTGATGGATTTAGGGTTTATGTTAATTGGGGTTTTCTGCTATGGACTTGGGATGGGGAAGATGATTTTAGGGTTTATGTTAGAAGTGGGAAAAAGATAAAGATTTTATATTTATTACAAATTGTGTATTATGTGGCATGTGACTGTGTATCAACTTGTACACGTGGACATAACCGGGTAACAAGGGTAAAACTTACCCACAAAAGCCATTATCCAGTAGTAGATTATTTTGAAAAATAAAAATTTTTGTTCGCTACCCTGAAGAGGAAATGGTGTCAAGTTTAGTACTTTTTTTAGGTATTTGACCTATATAAAAATACAACTTTCTAGCTTCACATTATACAATTTTATAGCTTCTCTTATGCATGCTTTCCAAAAGGATCTTCAAATTGTGCTCGACGTAGACTTCCACCAATTTACTGTAAACTAGAGGAGACAAAAATAAAAGAGTAATGGAAAAAGAGATGCTCAATTTACACGATTTGGCATATCAAAATGGTTAGGGGAATTGTTATAGGTTAAAAAAGTCAACTTTGTTTTTTTGGTAAAAGGTCTAAGACCCGGTAAATATATTACTTCAAAAAACTTTTAAGTACAAATGATATGGGTGAATCTCATTTCTCAGCCCGTTACATAGGCGGATAGCTAATGTAACAAGATACTTCCTATTCTCTATACAAGAAAATAAACTACTACTCAAAAGATAACATTAGATTTCTATGGAAACAAATTACTTCCTACTAAGGCCTTGGAGCTTGATACCATACGTGTCATAATAGGCATCCAAATTCCCTGGAAGATCGTATCGAGTGGATATGTAATCCGAAATCGGCTTGTATTAACTAATTATAATCCGTTTTACCTTCCATTTAGCGTCTTGCTAGAATAGTTTTCATCAATAAGCTCTTCTAGTCTCATTATAAAAGACACATAAAGTGGGCTTTATCATCTTAGCAAATGTACATTTGTTTACCTGATTGATAAATTGGATAATAGTATGGAACATCGAAGGGAAACTAGTTTGAATAGATATCTAATTGCTTGGTAACAAAAGTATAAAGAAATAGATAGAAAACGTAACTAGATTGAATATAAGACTATAAGTTGCAAATTTATAAGGAATGATATGATGTATTCATGCATTGTGCTAGGAAGAAAGTTATCCTGATTTTACAAGGGTAAAAACAAAATTTACAATTAGCACCCCTATACTTTAAGGATTTGATATTCCCAGCCTATACATTTTACGACTTCATCCCAAATTTAGCATCGAGACAACTCCCAGTTACGAGGAAAACCATTCTTCAGCTTTGTCCCCAGCAGTTCATGTACATGACTTGCTTAAGAGAATCATCAGATTGTGTAGTTTTCACATCTCCGACACTAACATTGGATCTTAAAAGGCTCGAAAATGGACGAAGATCAGATACATCAACTCCATATCGAATGGAGTTGACAAGTGATCTAAGCTTGTAACCTTGTTCTGTATGTCCATTAGCAACAGCAACACCAGCAGCCATCCAAACACGGCTTGTAGAAGTCATCTTTGTATGAAATTAATAATGTGTATTGATTTGGTTTGTGTTAATGTTATGGAGTTGGATGTTATGTTGGTACACGTTTGCTATATGGTATGAAGTATATATATTTATAGAGGTAGTTTTCTTTGTGTAACCAATAATTGAAGTGCAGTGGAGGTAAACCCCTACAGATTTTTGACACGTACTTGTTGAGTCGTTATGCGTCATCACAAGGTGACCAATAAGAAACTAACAGGTTCTTACCATGCAAACGTTGGATAAATATGGTGAGACCACGTATAACACTAGAATGCATGTAACTAGCTCGATAGCATTGCTAGTTGGTAAAATTGATAAAAGGTGCACTTTACATGCTCCCCATATGCCCTTTCACGGTATTGAGGCATTGTGGGCACGTGGGTTTTACATAACTCCAACATGGCTTCTTTTAATAGTTTAACTTAAATATTTGTTGTGTATAAACTATAAAGGTATTTGTACACTCTCTCGATGTAATCATACAAATGATACGTACTATGATATAGTGTGCTGGTGAAGTGAATATGACACTATATATGAGCACAATACAAAATAAACGGTTGAAAATTGAAAAATCATATATTACAGTCTGTAGTAATTGCCAGAAGAGATGTACGATTAGTTTTGTAACATCAAACCAGATTACAAGGATAATTCATTAACATGTTTTGATGCACTTGTTCAGTGAACCACTCGGAGCATTTGAAGGTTTCCAAATCAATTGTTTTGATCCAAAACTTCCATGGAAAGACGCTTTTAATTTGGGGTGTTTGGATCATCTTAATTATTTAGCCAGCTTATGGGCGTATTTGACTTTGGAAAAAGCCGATAAGCACACTTATTGAAGCTTTTGACCTTATCACTTCATCTTATTGGATTAAGCCAATAAGCTGAAGTTAATATATAAACCTCTAAAAAATGAGCTTATCGGCTTTTCCAAATCAAATAAGCCGATAAGCCAGCTAAATAAGCTAATCCAAACGCCCTATAGGTAATCAGATCCGAATTTTGTTTCATTCTTAGATCTTTCATAGGTGAAAACATCAAGTCCTAATTGGTTAGATCTTATAGCAAATCCATTAGATGCTTGTACAAACACCTTGTAATCCTTCACTAGATTTTTGCTAGTTTTTTTTAATTTTCGTTCGGAAAATGTGTCCATCCAAACAGGTTGGGGTCGAAAATACAGCAAGCAAGTGTCCCTATGACTTGTGTACTTCCTTTTTTGCTATGAAAATGCTACCGTATACTAATACTTGAACAAGTAGAGAATATAAAATCAAAATTTTTCAATCAACCGTGGTCAAAACAGTACATATACTTCTCTTTGTGATCTAAATCTAAATCATTAGAATTGGTCTTTGTCCTCTAGAAAAAAAATTGGTTGCTTTTTGTTAACGATTTAAAGAGTGCGAATATAAATAGTTTGATAGTTTTCAATACTCACGAGTGATCAAACATTATATGTGGCTTTTTTTATTGAATTCTTGTTCAAATGTATACTGCTCTTACCGGTTACTCTCATTGTAGCTTTCTAAAAATAGAAAGATATCGAAATCACAAAACCATTTCATAACTTAGATGAAGTAATCCTTTCATACTACATATCTAGCATCATATATTCAATCAAATTATCCTCTAAAACATATGGGTATCTAATTAGGACCCCAACAACTTAAGTACATAACTTTTCTCAATGACTCTATTGCTTCACTTTCTCTTGTACGCCTTTGCTTGTAGCTTTAGCTGCCGGAGTAGCCAGCTTCTTTGACTGAGTGACTGATCGTAGATTGGCCTTTGTGTGGTGGTGGATAGCCCTGATGGTGTAGTTCCACCTTGCAAAGCCTTGATCTTTTAGTGCTTCCACCAATCCAACGGCTCCGACCACCATCCATGCTTTGCTTGTTGAACTCATAGTGTGTTTCAAGTTTTTGTAAGATGGTTAAGTAAAAATAGCTTTTTTTTATCGAAAGTATGTTGCAATTGATTGATGAAGATTGATAACAAGAAGTGTGTATATATAGAGAGATAGCACACGGGAGAGTGAAACAGCCAAGTGTTATGCAAAAATCAGGAGGCAAAGGCCAATGGTTTTACAATGGGTGTTGATACTCACACTATTTTATTTGATAGTTACACCATTTTATACAAACAATATAACACACCGTACAACACTGTATTGCACAGATTGTGATGAAAGTATAAAAAGTGGTGATGTAAATATCAATACCTTTTTACAATATTAAAGTGGGCGGTGTTATTTGTACCTTCTATGCTCATCATCATTTATTTTTTACTTATATTTTTTCACTTTATTAATATCGCAACACGTTTTTATGGTTTTTTCGTATTTTTTAAATACTTTTGACATAATAAAGTTTATATTTTATATTATGTATTCTTTGTTTTGCAGTTTTATTCACTTTATTAATAGAATAAGATAAATTTTATAGTTTTATGTTTTGTAATTTTTGTCTTTATTACTTTTAACTTGTCAAACCTATATTTTATGTTTTTTATTTTTTATTTTGTAATTTTAAAGTAAAAAAAAAATTAAAAAAAAATATATAAGAAATTAAAAAATGTTAGAAGAGAGGTATTAGTATCACTTTTGGGTTGATTAAACTCTCCGTCTTAAATTCTCAAATGAACCCTTTCAATTTATTTGACGTATGTGTTTTTTACCATATATTTATTTGTCAATATCATAGATTCAAAAGTAATATTGCAACGTTTAACAATAATATGGGGTTCTTGTTAGCATCCAACAAGTATTGAAATATCATTACTCACAGTCAATTCACACAGTATAATGCTGAAAATAATACATTTGTAACAATTTAACCATGTTAAAGCAATATATTAACTCTATAATTATCATAAGCGTTTTCTATAGTGGTTTAAGTCAAGGCATCTCTAAACTGAATACCTAAATCTATTAAATCAATGCTCTATGACCAAATTGAAACACCCTTTTTTTTTGTACCATACTCCCTTATACCCAAAATCCAGAAAGGCGCATGGTCTAACACTCATAAACCGAGAAAAACCACTTTTATTGCCGCAAGGTTTATGCCCATACGTGGAATGCCTTATGCTCTTTGTAAAACACAACATTTCATCCAGAAGGGCTTATGCTCATGCCTAGAAAGCGTTATGGTCCCATTTCGAGATTTACCAAAACCTAACTTTTTGCATTTTACTCCATTTCAAACCAGTAACGTAAAAATCACTTCTATTAGTTTAAAACTCATAAGTCTCAACATTTAAAAAACTTTTATATATAGTGAGGTGCACCAATTTAATCATAACATGGTTCTCAAAACTTACTCGCCGACTACAAGCTAACAAAGACGAGCATCATTCAATTCATCCTCTACATATTGCATCCTTTAAATTTATCAATTCATGACCCTTGAACCTACAAAATGATGACAACTAAAAGAATAAGCGTTCACATAAAAGTAAATGACAATGATTTAATAACAGCATAACTACTATTCAACACCTTGATACTAACACTTTGATTATTCACATATATAAGCTTCACAAATAAGCACTTGGCTAATCACATATACAAACTTAACACATAGCACTTGGCACTTCGTTTATATAGCTTCACACTTTCACATTCTTTACCAATTCGCTTATTCACACAACATGATATATTCAATAGCTTAATCACAACATACTAATCATATTAGCTTTACACGTCATTAATACACACCACTTAAAGCTATACACATTTCATAATGTCTATTTATCTAATGCAACCTAATATGTATTAGATCATCATCACTTATAGTCCTTTAACTTAGTCTACTTTTTTCCATGACACATTTTGTACATAAAACATTTATCTTCAACTACTATCGCATGTAACACGTTCACAACAATAACAACATGTAATTATATCTTCACACTTTATTGTCACTAACAATTATAAACATTCTCAATTATAGACTACTATGAAGTTGTATAATAGTAATCATGTTAATTAAATTAGTACTAAGTAGTTACCTCATTGCACGGCTACAAGCTAATACAACTCCATATAAAAGCTACATCATCCCTATATGTGATTAATACGTTTTCTCATAAACCATAAAAAGGTCTTATGCCATTAAACTAAATCCTCATATGCTTCTAATATGCTTAGGATACCTTAAAGTTAGCTTAGCATGTAACGCCATATCAAACTTGAACCCAAAACATAGCTTCACTCAAAAATTCTGCACAAAGTGCATAATGAAATTTGAACCACTATCACTAATTCAGTATTCTGATATACTTTTATTTAGAATCATATTCTGAAACTTGTTTCCTAAGATAATAGACATCAATAACTTACTAGCGATATTATGTACACCAAAACCAAGTTACGGTTGAATTTAACTCATAGATTGGGTTTCACCTCAAACATGACTAACACATAAATTCTTATACATATCATAATAGAACTTGATTATCTAATGTATAAAAATTATCACTTTGACGCAATAATCATTTTACCTAAAATCCCCGAATCATGGATGAACCCTAATTTGAGAATTTTATCAAATTTATAAGGCACTATTCTTTACTTATTGTTTCTAATTCTTAAAGGGTTTGATCATCTTTTACTTCCTCTTCATGTATAACACAAAATCACATAAGCATCAACACTCCTACATAACTGTGATCATAAAAAAGCCAATAATTTATTCAAATCGCTTATTCTTTTTCAAATTCGTGACTCAAATCCTCACACACATATAAAACCTTATAAAATGGCTAATGATTTGCATACTTTTAAAATTTATTTTCATACTCAAGATACAAACAGTTGAAGCAGAATATTTAATGCAAACACTCAAGGTACAAGTATTTAATGTAGAAATAGAGTGTCCAAAAAAATTCACAAAGTGTGCAAATTAATTCCCTTATAAAATGGATTTAGTAGAAGAAGTGTGTGAAAAAAGGTTATAAAATATGATTACAAATATATTTGCACATTTATTCCCTCAAATTTCACTTTTTGACACTTTGTACCCGAAGTCCATAACTTATATCATTTCTAGTCCTTTGACTTGTATATTTGACCCTCGGTTTTGAGTTTCAACACTAGATTCATTGACTAACCGATCACATTTCATTATACTCATACAATGAACATACACTATAAGATATTCTAGTCGCACGATATTTTCGATTTTTGGTGACAATTTCACTTCGCTTATTTAAGATTTCGTCTCCGAAATCTACTATAATCGCTTCTTTGTATCACAAACTTATATTTACTCCAATACACATAAACACATTAAATTTTTATTTACCGTAAACGTTTATTTACTTTATTGAATAAACATAATATACACTCGCTAAATGAGTCGTAGGCTTCGTGCCATGATAAGTCATTACTATATATACTTAATCTGCAAAGTCGGTGCGTTTAAAAAACTCAGCCATACTCACGTGCCGTGCAGCTGGGACCTTAGATGGGCTTCTTTTTGGACTGTTTGATTATGTTGTAATATTAGGCCCAACTGTATGGTCCAGTTTATGAGGGTATGATGCTGAACGGTTTAATATTGAGGGTGCACACACATGTACATACAAGGCAGTGGCGGTGGAGGATGGAGTCGGATTCCAACAGAACTTAACCTGGTGGATTACTGTAATTTTTTTTCAAAGCCTTTTGGTTTTGTTAATAGGTGGTTGTTAGGGAGGTATCTTGGTTAAGATGGTGATCACGATAGTTGTCTGTTTTTAAGGTTATGGTAGCCAGGTATTGTGTTTGTTACATTTTATTTCAATTTCATTGCTATTTTTTTCCAATTTCCCTTAACTTAATTTAAGGGGTGACTGCGATTGGTTCTTCTTATTGATTGTGCTTTTAATTAAGCCCTTTTAAGTGGTGTTAGTGAAATATTTCATAAGGGTGATCATGTTAGGTTTAAGTGTCATGTTTTAGAGTTTAATAAGGTCAGTTAACTATTTGTGCTTTGTTTGAGTTATAGTACAAACATGAGACTGAAAAAAATATAAAAGATGGAGTTTGAGTTTATGAGAATGGAAGATTGTGTTAAATTTTGAGTTTTGTAAAAACGAGTTAGGGGCATATAACTACTTAGCGAAATGTATATACAGTACCAACTCATATAAGAAATTGATTCCAATATTTATGGATGGGGTTTAGTCGGAAAAGAAGATGTAAGTTGCTTACTTAATACATGTTTTGTATGTATTTGGTTACCTGATACATGTTTTCGTATGTATGTTTTAAGATTACTGACACATTCATTTTCCTCCACGTCTTTGCAGGGCTACGCATTCTGAAATGGTGTTTGCAGTTATATTGATGTCGTGTTTTCGCGGGGTAAACCGGTTGAATCTTTTCTCATATTTCGTTTAATTTGATTAAATGATACTGACACTGTAACTTTATAATACAGTGTCAAATTGGATTGGTTCAAAAAGATGATAAAAGTAGTTGATGTTTCAATTTAATTTACTGACGATGATCTTTAATTATATTCAGGAAACTGTGGCTTTGAGAAAAGGGGTGTATATTTTAAAGTGTGGTCCGAGAGGGAAGCCTAAACTCTGCCCACTCTGACTCCTAGCGATGTCAAAAGATTAGCGAGTTGTGGTATAACATGAGACACACCAATCTTTTGTTGGATACAGATCACACCGGCATCATGAGAAGAAGGTAAGCGTAATAGAGTATTGTTACGCGATGCATCATGCTAATTATATAATGATGTTATTGCTTTATTTAACATGTTAAAATTATTTCGTAAGGACAAAAAATCTTGATTACACCAAATACAAAGGCTGGTACAGGGAAATTATCCAACTTAGGGGATGTTAAGATGAATTGACTTGACACTTTACACTCTAATTCCGGTCTGAAATTTTTATGTGAATTAGATTTGCATAATGATAATTAACATATAAACTTGCAAGCTATGGCCCATATCGTTATGGTTCTAACATCTCTGAATTTTTAATCCAGCAGTTGGATCAAGGGGGTGTTTGGGGGCATTCTGTGAGGTCGTACGCATACGGACTGAAATGAAACATCCACCAATTGTGAGAGGCGAGGAGAGTTGGCTCCTCAAAGAGCAACGCCAACAAAAATCTAGCAAAATACCGAAGATATGGTTAGCCTGCTTTTTTTTACCCCTTTATATATTGAATACTAAAATACAAGATCAAATTCAACTCAGTTCATTTGCCTTTATTTAGAACACACATATAACTGAGAAATCGGTGTCGTTTGCAGAGGTTGACTAAAGAATGGACAAACCTACAACGTCAGCAGCGTGAACAAGAAGTGATTCAACGGTGACAGCGGTTAGATCGTCCAAAATGAAATCATCACCCGCATTCATAATAGACGTATGTGGGTCCCTTTTGGGTTTGCGACCACAATTTCATTTTCACATTTTTTTAAAGAAACGGAAAAACAGGAAACAATAGAATGGGGTTGCGTTTTCATGACATAAAAGTTATAGACGAAGTTGATAGACGTGTAAAGACCAGAAAGACAAGTGAATTTGTCATCATCTTTTTGTTTACCTTGAAGAAATTGTAAATATAGATACTTTAATTAACGTAAGCGTTCCAACGATAGGAAAAAGACTGACGGGAGCTAAATACAGCAGAAAATATTGACACACAGTTACAGAGTATGGATTCGACAGGTATACGAGTATGTCCACGAAGCAGATGACAAAAAAGCCAAGTAGGTTGTGTTTACTTTAGGAAATAAACTCAAACTGACTCATTGTTGATGTCTATTATAATACTAAATGATTTCGCTATTTGAATGTTGTTATTTCAGCAAAGTGGCAAGCTGAAGCTTCAGGGATAAGGAAATTTACAGCCCGATATTGGATGGGTTACAAAGTGCAACCTCTATTCATGCGTTGCCTACAGCGGCCTTCGCAGCCCGCAATCTAATGGAACAGGTAAAAAAACGCTTCCAAGCTTAACGATCTGGACATACGGTGATGTGCTCATATGGTTCCTTTTTATATTTTACATCAATTCTTATTAGGTTTTGCTGTGAAAATGCCTATGCAATAACTGGATGCTTATACACTATGAAACAATATATAATGTCATACAGTAACATATAGTCACAAGAATGTCTTCTTTGGTATATGGCTTGATAAACTGATAACGACCTGTGCGAAACATCCCCTACATTTGAAGCTAAGGTATGATGCGTGCCAAACAGTCAAGCTAAATCACACAAACCCGCCACTTGTGAATGGCAGACCGTAACCAGCTTAAAACTGCTTAAGCACGAATGCAATGAAGATCTGAGGAGTATAGAGTCTCCCCGGGTCGTTATGTCCCAGCGAGCTATGCGATGAATTATCAAACGTAAAGTGATCGAGGAGTTTGAACGGAAAAAGGATATTGTGAATTAATTATAACTACAGAGAAGCCAACAAATTACAACGGCTTAAATGCAAATTAAAGGAAATTAAAAAGATAAAATCTATTAAATAAACGCTATCACTATAATTAAAATGATGTTTTTGTTTTTATGTTTTTATAAAACTGAATTTAAAAACTACGCGACGTACAAAATAAAAAGTGAAACTAAAGCAATATTAAGCCTAAAAATATGAAAATGATGTTTTTACAAACCTAATGATAAAAGAAAATTAATAGAAAAAGAAAATTATTTTTATGACTAATTATCTAATTATTATTAATTAAAAACTAATTTTAACTATTAAATAATTCCCTAAAATACAAGAAATTAGGAAATAAAGCTAGAAAAATAAAATTATGAATTGGAAAAGTCTAAAATATCAAACTAGATATTTCAGAACTATTTTTGTATTTTTCTGATTAATTTTCTATTTTCTAAGAATTTTAAACTATTAAAAACTAATTAAATTACTAAAAATTACCAAATAAACTATGAAAAATCTGGAAAATTACTTTTTTTCACTTTTTATATTTATCTAAACCTAAGAAAATTGAAAAATTATTTTTTTGAACCTTTTCTGAATTTTTTGTATTAAAAGCTATTTAAAAATACTTAAAAACTAATTTAAATTAAGAAAAGTAGCAAAACAACTTAGAAAAATCTGAAAATTTCAGGAAAAGTCTAAAATTATATAAGGAATCTGAGAAAATTAGAAAAACAAGCACTTGTGTGTAGAAATTAGAAACTGATGTGGAAGTGCTTAATATTAAGCACTCCAAATAAGCCAAATGGACAAAATAAGCTACCAACTGTTTACCAAATTTCTAAACTGCTAAAATAACTAAAATGCAACAGATCCTAACGATTTTTAACCACTGGATCACAGGTTTGATCAGATTTGATTACTTGAACTAATAAGCTAAATCAGGTTCTGAGGTGTCTACTTTAAGCTGATGCACAAGCTTCAAAATAAGCTCAAACTGAAAACTATGAATTGGAACTTGTTCTAGACCTGGTTGAGAGTATTTAAACAAAAAATTAGACCATGAGAAGCTCTTATGAGCCCTGTACCTAAGCTGCAATATCTGAGAAAACTCTCAGTTATGCTGAAACAGTGAGCAGGGCAATATGGGGCTAAAAGAAGAGCTTATTTGAGGCCTTAAACAAAATTGTAAAATTCACCAAAAATGCTTATAAGAAAGAGGACCAGTTCAAGTTTCTAAAATACCAAGTCTCACTGAGTAAGTCCCAGAAATGAACTCAAAACAATTCTTCCTAAATGAGCCCAAAACAGATTTTTTGCCATTTTGACTTTTGTAGTAAAAGTGAAACTTTGACTAACATGAACTTTGGATCCAATTTTAAGACTGAGATTAATGTTATATGATAAACTAAAGCCACTGCAAGCAATGTTTGATGATTCTAAACACAAATTAATGATCTGTTAATCCAAAATCTCAACAGTTTGACAGTAAGAAAGATTTTAAGGCATTTTGACTTTTTGAACTTAGCAGGCACAAAGTATTGAATCAAATGAGCATACTTAGACTTCACAATCATGAAACAACAGACATAAACCCCTGCACAAGCCTTTAGGGCAGTTTTAGGCTATGAACCAAACACCCCTTTATAACTTGATTTGAGCTCAAAACTAATTCAAACTTTTAACCAACTTGTAATTATGATCAAATTAACTTATATTAACCTAAACACTACTACTGAAACAGGCTACAACTATTGTTAACCACTAAAACAGATTATGCAAGGAAATGAGCTTGAACTTACAAATGTCCCTAGCCACAATGGCTTGCCATTACTGAAACCAAGGACCTCTAACCTATTGTATCCAACCCACTGCTTACTATTCAACCCAAATCCATGCCTGAATCACCCATTTCCTGTTCTGTATCACTTTTGCTCCTCTTTGACTTTTTGTTGACCAATATTCAAAATAGCTTGAAACTTAAATACAGGCTTATAGAAAGCTATTATGAGCTTATATAAGCTTGTGTGACCTCATAAACAAGCTGAGTAAAGCTTGTACATGAGGGATAGAAACTGAGAATTTTGACAGTGGCATATAAGTATGCAATTTCAACAATAACTTGGAATTGAGACTTGAAATCAGTTAATACACATTAAAATACTTGAGTTTACTACAAAGAAGTTTAAAATTACCACTAAAGACTAATTAAGAAATGACAAGTTACAAATCGACATACATTGCTAAAAACTAAAAAACTAACTCCTCTCTCAATGCTTCTCCTTGCTTTTTATAAGCTCCCAAGTACTTCTCTCCTCTTTCTGGACATATCCCACCACTAATACTGACCCTTGGATGGCTCAACTTGATCCTAGCCATTCAAAGCTTTTTGGCGCCAAATCTGTTTTAACCGTTTGTGAGATTGAGTGGGATTGGGTTAAGGTATTTAATGAACCTTGGCTTCTTGTGTTTGGAGGGGGGGTGTAGGTGATGATGGTTGAGTGTGAGCAGAAGATTGCAGGGGGGGAAATGATGGACATGGTTATCTCGTGAGGGAGAGAGGGAAGTGGTGGTCAAATGAGGTTTGACCGGTATTTTAATAACAAGGGTGGGTTGGTTTCGGGTTTAAACCGGGTAAAGGGTTGGGCCTGGGATTGGATTGGGTAAACTGTTTGGGCCAAAGGTAATAAAAGGTCCGTTTGGATAAGTAACAACACAAGGACCAATCATGTAACTTTTGAAATTCCAGGGACCAAACATGCACTTTCTGAATTTATGATCCAAGGGCTTATCTTGTCATCTCATATAATCCAAGGATCACAATTGCCACTTTTTGAAATTCCAAGGATTAATTTTGACCATTTTAAAAGTTCAGGGACCAAAACTGTAATTTATCAAATGTTTTTGGATTTTCCACCAAAGGACTAAATATGACAATTTATGATTTTAAAAGGACCTTTGGTGATTTTTCAAAACAAGTATAATGCAAGCAATGTTTGATGATTCTAAACACAAATCAATGGTCTGCACTTCCAAAAATTACAACAGTTAACAGTGAGATGGATTTAAATTGAGATTTGACTTTTGTGGTGTTGCAGTCCAAACTATTGATTCAAATGAACATACTTAGACTACACAAACATGGAACAAGAGAAACTAACCACTGAATATAACTTAAGGACAGTTTTAAGCCATAAACCAAACACACCTTTAGTACACAGATTGGTAAATTAAATTGAGCTAACTATTAATCCAACATGAGATTATGATCAAAATAGCTTTAACTAATCTAAGTACTGCTTTTTGAACAGAACTCAACTACTTGTGACTACAAAAATTAATTAAACCATGAAACTAGAGATTGACTTACAACTTGTCCAAGCCACTATGGCTAGCAAACTATGAAACAAAGACCACTAATCCTATCAAATCCAACCCAATAAGCTATAACTCAACCCATGTCCATGCCTGCATCAACCCTTTCCCATTTCTGCACCATTTTTGCTTATGTTGACTTTTGTTGACCAAGGTCAAAAAGTGAATGAAATTTCAATGTGAGCTTATGGAAAGCTTTACTAAGCTAGTTTGAGTATGTTTGAGCTTAAACACAAGTAACTAAGAGTGTTGACATAGGATTTGAGAGTGGAAATTTCAACAGTGGATTTGTAACATGGAAATTGAACATGAACTGCAATTGATGCTTAAATAAAGTTGAGATACACTAAAATGGTTTACTTGAACACAATGGAGCTTTAAATTACAACTGCAAATCTAATTTAGACTAAAACATGAAACGACATACATTGCTAATAAAAATAAAACTAACTACTTGCTTGATGCTTCCCTTGGTCTTTTTATACACCCAAAGTGTATGTCTCTCTCCTCTGGACAAATCCCACTAGTAAAATTGACCATAGGATGACTGCAAATGATCTTGGCCATTCAATTGCTTTTTGGCGCCAATTTTGGTTTAACAGTTGTAGCTTGAGTGGGATTGGTAGAAAGCATTAAATGCACTCTGGCATGTTGTGTTTGGAGGGGGGGGGGTAGAGTGGGGAAGGTGATGATGGTTGAGTGCTTGCCGGTGATATGCAGGATTGTGATGATGGAGCTTGGGTAACCCGTGAGGGAGAGAGGGAAAGCAGTGGTCAAAATGGTTTGACTGGGTATTTTAATAATAGGGGGTCCAATGGCAGGGTTCAATGGCTTTGGCAAGGGGTTCAAAAATAGGATTTGACAAGTCCAAGGGTGCAAATAGGTTAATAATGACAAGGACCTTAATGCAATTTCTGAAAATGTAGGGACCTAGGCTGCCAATCTCTCAAAGTTGCTCCAAGGACTGAATTTGACAAGTGCTAATATTACAAGGACTAAAGTTGCCATTTTCAGATTTTCCAGGGACCATTTCTGCCAATTTTCAAAGTTGGAGGACCAATTTGTAATTTTCTCAAAACTTTTTATATTTTTCACCAAAGGACTAAATTTGACAAGTTATGATTTAAAAAGGACCTTTGGTGATTTTTCTTTTGAAATTTTGACTCAGGGACTATTTTTGACAATTTTTGAAACTTGGGGGACTGAAACTGCAATTTTTGCAAATTTGATATGTTTTTCATCTGATTTTGATATTTTTGCATTTAAAACACATAAAACACTGATTTGTGATATTTTGATCATTTTGATGTGTTTCTGAGTGTTTTCAGATGATTTTGCAGTTTATATTGTACAAAAATGATGAGTATTTACACACTCATCAAGGTAGATGGCTCAAACAATTTTCTATGCTTGGGATGTAAAGTTACATATTATTTATAGCTCATGAGGGTCTTTCATGCCAAAACAAAATACCCGTTCTACTGCAATTGAAAGGGTGTTTGACTGCTTCTTGGGTACCCAGTAAATTAGTCCACCTAACAGTTATCTGGACGTATACGATATTATACTTTCGATATGCTTTCTTCCAGAAGATGATATAATATGATAATTGTGACATGTATGTCAGTCTTTGGAACTACTTTATGCTTTTAGGATAGTCTATAAGCCAACTATGCAAAACATTCATAGTCACTATGTTAATTTGTTAACCAAATGTTATACTTCAGTTAGTGTATATTATGTTTGTTAACCAAATATTATATTGCATGCATATTTTATCCGCGACTGAATAATCCAATGCCTCTGGGAAAGTGCATTTCCTACTATAGCTAATAGTTTGTTGGTAAGGTCGTGCTCAAACTGAGTGTTTTAGATGTCAATTGGATCATCATAACAACTTACGATTACTCTGATATTTGTGCAGCTAAGGGGAGGGCAATAGGAAACATGAGTGGCAGTCAAGGCATCCGAGGTATGGATTTGAAGCAGGGCTGCCTTGGATGAGTTTAGGGGCTGAAGTGCCGGCTCAAATGGGTCATTTTAGAGTATCATACTATCATTTTCTGTTTTCGCTAACCAATTAAATAGGGCTACACAAAACCGTATACTACATGTACACCTTGGGTTAAAGTTAAAAAAATAAACAGACTGTCCGAACTTAGTGCAACGTATCTAATGTCCCAAAAAAAATTAAAAAAAAGTCCGCCGCAACGCGGCGGGGGGTTTCCACCTCGTTCATTATAAATCACACTTATTCATTTTCTAACATTAAATTCAAAATATGGTCGGTATGACCTCTTTACACATATTCAAACCCGGGTACCCGCGCACAGCGGCGGCGATAAGTATAGTTATATGTGTTTGCTTACCCGTTTAGTGAATTCGTTTCACAACACTTCGAATGTATATGTGTTAGTTGTAAGTTTTTGTTTGGGTTACCCGTAACTTTCCCGTAGCTTTCCCGCGACATCATTATTCCCGCATATAGAAATACCCTCGCAATCTCTTACGCGTCAAACACTACCCGAAAAGTAGAGGTGGCAATTTAAGACCCAATGGTTAAATTTGGGTCTAGTTGGGTAAATTTTTTTAATGGGATGAGTCTAAATGGGTTAAGTTTATTTTAATAGATGGGTCTAGTTGGGTATTGTTTATTTTAATTAATTAATATTGATGGGTCTAGTTGGGTCTAATAATATACCCACATGGGTCTAGTACAATATTTACATGGTTTAAGTTGATTGTTAGCTAAAGTTATAAAAATCACTCATAGTCTAATTTTATCATTTTCGTCTTTTTTTATACGTTTTTGTCCGTTTTTTAAAGTTTTTTACGTTTTTGTCCGTGTTTACATGTTTTCGTCTGTTTTCTTATGTTTTTGTCCGTTTTACACGTTTTCGTCTGGTTTTTTTACTTTTTTGTCCGTTTTCGTCTGTTTTTTTTACGTTTTCGTCCCTTTTTTGACAATTTTTTACGTTTTCGTCATGTTTTTTTACGTTTGTCCGTTTTACACGTTTTCGTCCGGTTTTTTACGTTTTAGTCAGTTTTTACACGTTTTCGTCCGTTTTTTTTACTTTTTGTTAGTTTTTACACGTTTTCGTCCGTTTTTTTACGTTTTTGTCTATTTTTTAACGTTTTCGCCCGTTTTTTCACGTTTCCGTCTGTTTTTTTACGATTTGTCTGTTTTTACACGTTTTCGTCTGTTTTTTTTACGTTTTTGTCCTTTTTTGACAATTTTTTACGTTTTTTCACGTTTTCGTCCGGTTTTTTTACGTTTTTGTTCGTTTTCGACCGGTTTTTTACGTTTTCGTCAGTTTTCACACGTTTCGTCTATTTTATACGTTTTTGTCAGTTTTAACACGTTTTCGTCTCTTTTTTTTTACTTTTTTGTCCGTTTTCGTCTCTTTTTTAATGTTTTCGCCTGTTTTTTTTACGTTGTCGTCCCTTTTTTGACAATTTTTTACGTTTTCGCACGTTTTCGTCATGTTTTTTTACGTTTGTCCGTTTTACACGTTTTCGTCCGGTTTTTTACGTTTTCGTCAGTTTTTACACGTTTTCGTTCGTTTTTTTTACTTTTTGTTAGTTTTTACACGTTTTCGTCCGTTTTTTTACGTTTTTGTCTTTTTTTTAACATTTTCGCCCGTTTTTTCACGTTTCCGTCTGTTTTTTACGATTTTGTCTGTTTTTACACGTTTTCGTCTGTTTTTTTTTTTTTACGTTTTTGCCTTTTTTGACAATTTTTTACGTTTTTGCACGTTTTCGTCCGGTTTTTTTGCGGTTTTGTTCGTTTTCGACCGCCACCGCCACTCCGGTAAGAGACAGTCAAGGGTCTAATACTGACTTTTTTTTTCACACTCGGTCCCTGAATTTGTCTTGGTTTCCGTTGTCATACTTAAAACTCCCGCCCAATAATCACTTTAAAATACACAATTGGTCCCTCAAGTTGCCAAGTTACGTATAATACAACTTAGTTGAAGATTAAACAACACAAAACCATTAGAAGTTTGACTTTGTTAAGTCAAACTTCTAAAACATATCAAATTATCAATAAACTCCAAAACAAATATTGAGTAATGGTTTTGCAATTTTGACTTTACAAAGTCAAATATTGAGTAATGGTTTTGCAAATTTGACTTTACATAGTCAAAATGCAAATACTACGTACAAAATAGCCATTCACCATTTTCAAGTATTGACTAACTAAAGTAAACTGAAAATGCAGTTTTACTTGCTACAATCAAATTGAAATGCTAAATGACAGTTTGACTTTCGAATGTCAAACTTGCATCACCTACACTACGCACAAACAACAACATATGGACAAGCTAATTTTAAGCAAACCATATAAACAAATACTTTACCAAAATACAAAAACTATTTTGCAACATTAATTTTCATAGGGTATTCAACCCATATATAAATTATAACCACTCAAAGAAATTTACCACGGCTGTGGGGGAAGCTCGGTGGAGTTTCAACAGCTTCCTAGCCAACTCCTAGTTCTTCTTGATATTTTCATTCCCATCATGACTCCTATCGCTGAGCCTGATATTGATTATCTTTAGCGATCGGGAACACGCAAGTATAAAATTTATTAAAGTTAATTCATGCTCTGTTCTAGGAAAAGGTCGAAACACAACAGTCTGTAGCTGGCCATGGATGAATGTGTTTCTGTCTACAACATTAGAAATTTTTTCTAAAGGTATAACACTAAGCGTGTTTGCAGCCTGAAAAATCAAATAGTGTTGAGATACACAAACATGACAATTTAGGAATGTTTATTTGCTACATATGCATTACATCATTACACTTACTCTGGTATCCAGCATTTTTAAATTTGGAGATCCACGAATCATTTCAATGATGAACGATAACATAACAATATTCCCAAAATCGACATGGGACAAGTTAAGGTTAATCAGGGATACAAAGGGCACATGCATCATAGAATTAGCTTCCCGTATCAACTACAACAAGTTTTAAAGATTAAATGTCATTACTGTTACACATTTCTTTAACATTGTAAAATCATAAGTGTAAAACTCAAATTGTTCTTACCGTGCAATCATCAAAATCCAATGTAAGGCTCTCGAGATTTTAAAGTCTTGTCAGGTGAAAGATATTAGATGTTGTGATTGTCGTCACAACATTATAACGACCGAATGACAAATCTAACTTCTTCAAATTCCTAACTTTTGCAATATCCCATAGTCTCATCTCGTTTGTACTATGACGATTCATTTTAAGAGACTCAAGTGAGGGACAACCAGCAATAAAGTCCCAAACTGTACCGCTTAAAAAATTGACATGAATCAATTCTAAGCTCAGTAGATTTGGAAAGCCATGAAAATATTCTAAAGTTGCCATAGCACAAACATGAAGTACCAGATGTTTCAACTCGCTACGAGAGTAAAGTTGGGTTGGGAACGTAACTCGATCACCATACGAGTTTGTAATAATCAGCTCCTCAATTCCATGCCCAGCCAAAAACAAGAGCCAATCACGAATCTCTTCATAATGTAAGTCGTCTCTTCCAAGCATTGATCTTGGCTCTACAGCGAAGAAAAACTTTCTTATTGGACCCATAAGCCGATTTAAGAGTCTAGTAACAAGCCACCCATCAAACTCATATGTTAAATAATAAAAGAAATCCTCATCAACTATGACATCGGTGAGCAAAGTCCACTTAGACCTCCAGTTTCGCGCTAAACTAGAGGTTCTCACTGCTTCTTACAAAGGCAACCGATTTAAAATGTTAGTGATCACTATATCTGGCATGTTGCTAATACGATCGATCGACATGGTTTTGTTGAAAGTTGGGTTGGTCTTTTGAGTTCTGGAAATGAGGATTTAGATTCGGATTTCGATTTTCAGGTTATCGTTTCTGGATAAATGTGTATTATGATTGGTAAAGTTGTTTGTTCGGTGGGTGTATTGGTTCACGCGAAATTAAATGCTAGCGTATCAGGGAAGAAACGACTAGTAGGCATAATCACAATTGGTCCCTGGGTTGAAGGTTGGGTCAAAATTGTGAATGGTCTATTATACCCTTGAAGTAAAGCCAGAAAATTAAAGTTGACTATGGCAATCCTGGTCAAGGGACGAGTTTGGCATATAAAGCCCAAGTTTTGGACCTCCGGCGATTATAACGCCCAACTTTGTCCCATCGCGATGCGTATGAACAAGTTTAGAGATTAACGATGTATTTTAGTCTATATTTTATCAGAGTAATCTTAAAAAAAATAATAATAATAAAAATAAAAATAAATAAATAAATAAATCCGCAATATAGTCTATATTGCCTCTTTACACATATTCGAATAGATATAAATGATTAACACAGATCAACAAGTACTTTCTTTTCATTTCAAGCTTACTCATATAAATGATACAATTACTTCAATCATACTCGACTTTTCAAAAAAAAAAAAAAACAAACTTTTTGAAATGACACATTTCTGTTTTAGACTCATACTCATGCTATATCATACATGCTTAAGTTTGATAGATTTTATTACTCATCACCATATATACGTTACACTTTCAACCTTCTTATACTTTGAGCATCCACAATAAGTTAAATGAGTAAAAGTTTTTCACGATTATAAAAAGTTTTTAAAAATAGTTTTTATCATTGCATCAAAAGCTTTTTGTAAAACTTTAAAAAAACTTGATGAACTTCAAGTCTTTTTAAAAGTTTTAGTAACTAAATATGTTAAGTATTAAATGCATCAAGTTTTTAAAAACTTAATGCATTGTAGATACGATCACTTAGGGCTCGTTTGGTTTCCTGGTTTAGGATAGATTTAGTGGGACCAAAGGCAAATCCATTGTTTGTTTCAATTATCACTGCTTTTGGAAGTGAATACCAGAAATATGGGCATACGTAAAAGTTAGGGGAGTGGTCATCTTTTGCCTACTTTTGATAATATAGTGGGTCCAATTAAAATTTTCTCTCTATCTTTCCCTTCTCTCTATATTAAAATATAATTAATTTAATATTAATTTTATATATAAATTTATAAAATAATAATTTATCATTTTATAAATATTTTCTCTTTTCTACATCAAATCAAAATCAAAATCAAAATCCAAATCCAAATTCAAATCTTAATCCTAAACTCGTCTACAAACCAAACGGGCCCTTACTTCAATTCATACTTGACTTTTCACAAAAGAACAAACTTTTTGAAATGACACATTTCTGTTTTAGACTCATACTCATGCTATATCAAACATACTTAAGTTTGAGAGTTTATAATTTCAATGGGATGTACTATTTCCACCCTCCCTACTAGGGAGGGTTTGTACTTTTGATTCCATTTGTCCCCCATTTGTTTTAGTAAAACATAGTTTTTTGTCAGTTTCTGTTCCGTATTTCTGACAGTTTTAAGCGTTTGAATTATTAAAGTTTATATTTTCTCTTCCGCATTTTCAAGTTTATAGTTTTTTGATATAAACAAAATTATAAAAAAAATGCAAAAAAGTAAGGAGGGTGGGAATATAAAAAATAGGGGGGGTAGGAATATCTTGTAATGAAACAAGTGGGTTGGCGCTCGCGCGTTGCCGTGAGGGCATGTGTGTCGTAGTTTTATCTGTATTATACGCAAACCATGATTGTGTTCAATAGTAGATATACACACACAAATAAATCTAATCTCTGGACCAATTTATTTATATATAATTGAAACTTTTATAAAATTGGACGTCTTTGACCCTTGTACGTTAAAAAAAATTTAAAATAATTTTTAAAGTTATTTGTTAGGTCAAGGGTGTATTTTGAAAGTTTTTTTTATTTAAAAACTATATATAGATATTAAACTTCAACATTTTTTATAAAATCGTACGTATATCAAAAACATATCAATATTGGGCTCGTTTTCTTCGTTATCAAGAGACTTTTTTGGCGGTATTTTTTTTATTCAAGAAATCGCGATGTATTTATTTGCTATACGATAAATAAAGTTCGTTGTATAAAAAATTCGCAAATAAAAAGAAGTATAAGGGCTGTTTTATAATTTTTTATAAACTTTTGGGCACGTGGGCATTTTTTTGGGACACATATTTTTCTTTTTTTTATCGTTATATATATAGAAACAAAACCTTATTAACAGGCAAATTGGGCTAAACTATGAAACATGTTAGGCAGAAAATAAATTAATAAAAAATTAAACAAATAGTGCTAACCGGCAGTCAATTTTAATTGTACAGATTAATAGCGTTCCATTTGGTTAAAGTATTGAGAATTGAGATTATAAACTCATCCCCCTTAGGGGGTGGCAATGGTCTAAATCCATACATCACCACCTACCAATAATATCATTTCATCTAATCTCATACCTCACTTATACCTCACTATAGTTTTTTAGTGGCAATGATCATTCCATATCTCACTCATTTTTTTTAATTCATAATTATATTAAACAATTAAATAAAAACATAATATTTCATTAATAATAATAAAAATATTACATAATACTTAAAAAAAAATACATAATACTGAAAAAAAAGTATGCATCTAAATATTCGTCGGCCATCCATATTTCTCAGCTTACTCACGTTTTTTTTGCAATAGTGATCTCTCACATTCTCGGATCATTTATGTGATCGTGAGGTTGGATATATAACCTCAGTGCCCGATGATAAGTCTTTTCTTCAATATTACGGATTTGTGCCGACAACAACTTTTCGGCCAAGTCATCCTTTGCAGACCTTTTCTCCGCTGTCGATTCCAATATTTGTGTTTTGCTTATCACGTAGTTGTCGAAGCTCTCAGCAATACTTTTGTTTGTCGAGTCGAAGCTCTCGGCCTTCTTGCCTTTTCTTTTCCGTGTAGGAGTTGTGTCGTCATTCAAGTCCGGAAGTACAGTCTCAACATTGTCATTGCTACCCGTCTCGTAGTAGCTAGATGACGACGATTTTCTTCGTTTTTCGAAACTAGCAGAAGCTTCTTGACCCACACATGGTTGTTCCAAGCATTTGTCTTCACCCCTAACAACCTCTCATGCTTCAATATGAGTAAAATCCTTGCCCTTTGTATTCTTTTCATAATCGGCCAAGGCATTTTTCATGACGTCAAGATCGCTACACCCAATCTCACGAAGACGTTTCTACAATTAATACAATTATATAAATTAGTACAAGTATATAAATTAATACAAGTATATAAATTAATACAATTATATAAATTAGTACAAGTATATAAATTAACACAATTATATAAATTAGTACAAGTATATAAATTAATACAATTATATAGAGTTTAAAAATTATACCGATTTGATGTATAGGCCGTTAAAGACACCCATGGCGGTGTTCAAATTTCCTCACTTTGTGTTTAAGCTATGATGAGTTCGAGTAGTATATTTAACGTTTGTCTTGAAATGCTCTAGAATTCTTTTCTAAAAACCATCTCTAGTTTGTTCATTACCGACTTTTCGACATGTAGAAATATGAACCCACGCTTTTGCCAAAGCAACCTCTTCGTTTGTCGTCTAATTTCTTTTCCCCGCTCTAGTCGATGTTTTTTTTTGGGACTTCTTGAACTTCTTCATCGCCTAATATATAGTATACAAAATAAAATTATAACAAATAAAATTATAACAAATAAAATTATAACAATTATAACGAATAACAAAAAAAAACATGTATACCGATTGGATTTTCTTGTTGCGTTTCGAGAACATACTCAACGTCATCATCCTCGTAATCATATAGCGGTAGTGGTGGTTCGACACTCGGTTCACGTCACGTAGGAGCGTGACGATAGTCATTGAACGGGTTGAAATCACTAGTCATCGACATCATGTACGGAGGTGGTTGGGGATAATACTGGTGTTGATGTGATGGAAGGTTCACCGGTGGAGGTTGAGGATAATAGTGACCAGCTTGAGGACTCATTTGGGGATAGTAGGGAGATGGTTGTGATTGAACTTGCAGACGAACGGGTTGTGATCGAGAGCCTCGTCCACGACCTTTGGATGAGGTGGAACCATTTTTTCCTTTCCTAGCATCCATCTTTTTTATAAATATAATTGTTGGAAGAAGAAGATGAGAAGAATATGATTTGAATTGGTGATTTAAAGTGTATATTTATAAAGGGATTTTTTTTTATTTTTTTTTAAGTCAAAATAGCCTAACGGCTATTTTTCTAACCGTTGGAACACGCTCCTCTTCAAGCTTTCTTTCCAAACCGCTACGGCAATTGAAGCCGCTCCCCATGCCGTGAGAACCATACCACACCACTGGCAATGGTGTTGCCGTGCGGTATGGGTTCATACCTCACCTAAACCATGACCATTGCCACCCCCTTATGTGTTTTTGACACCGCACTTAAGGACGGACCTTTGTGGAGGCAGGGGAAGGTCCCGACCTCCTCAAAGTTCAGGGTTATTGGTGTAAATAAAGTATAAGTTTAGGGACAATATATGAAAAAACCATCATCACCTCTTAAATATTAAGAAACAAGTTGTATTTTTTTTTATGTTTTATGATTATCTACTTTACGTTTCAATAAAGCCAATTTACGTTTCGGCCCTCCCAATAAACATGTTAAAGTTCCGTCACTGACCGCACTCGTATTTATCCAAGAATTTCATCATTTTTGCTAAGTATACACACTTACACATCTAACTTGCACTCGTATTTATCCAAGAATTTCATCATTTTTGCTAACAATACACACTTACACATCTAACTTTCATATGACCGAATACAATTTAACTTCTATACACTTAACTAGTACATAACAATTCAATATCAACACATCAATTAAGTTAAGTTGTCAACTTTCCACACCATTTTAAGCAAGAATTGATATGGTGAGCCATGATCTAAGGTTCAAGTAAAATATATGGTTGTGGCACACATTTCTTTTACTGGAAACTGGAGTTATGAATTGTATTTTAGTTGTTAAAGGTTAAGACTTAAGACTAAGATCGTATATATACAACAGCTTTACCAATATGATCTTAAGCGAATTTCTTTTCCATTATAAAGGTTGTACATCAATACAACATCCATAATTACATGTACATAATCATCTGGTTACTCTATATCTACCTACCTAATACAAGCCCACCATATTTAATTAATTTGGACCCCAACAACTCAAATACATGACTTTTCTCAATGACTCCTCTGACTGATCTATTCCTCTAGTTGAAGCCATGGCTGCCTGAGAAGACAACTTCTTTGATTTAGTGACTGATCGAATGTTGGACTTTGCATGGTGGTGGATGGTCCTGATGGTGTAGTTCCACCTTGCAAAACCTTGATCTTTTAGTGCTTCCACCAATCCAACTGTTCCTCCCACAATCAATGATCTGGCTCTTGAACTCATTGTATCTTAAACTTCTAATGAAAGTTGAGTATGTAAGCTGTATTTGATTATATGCAAGAAGGACAAGACTGGAATGGGGTATATATAGAAGTTATCCAGCCACACAAGCAAGCAAATAGCCCCAAGTTTTCGGAACAAAACAGTAGGAAATGCCAATGGTTTTAAGTTCTTTTGAATTCTCAATAATGCCCCTCTACACAATTTTTTTATTGTATAATTAAATGTTAATATAGATAAAGTTTTGCTTTCTGATAGGGACGCTTGTTTAAAGATGGAGTAAATGCGTTGTATTTCGAAAAATGATTTTGTTTTTATTGCAAGCTTGTAATGAGATAAACGGTGTTAAAAATTAACTTGAACGAGGCTTCCCTCAACCCGTGCAATGCACGGTCTAGTGGTTGAGGGGTGATGTTTTTATCCGTAATGTTGTATATGATGGTATTTAGATACCTATTAGAGAAGTTGCATTGTATTTATTATAAGCCCGTGCGTTGCACTGATTTGGTAAGGGTTGAATGTATACGTTTTTTTAACGTAATATTATATGTAACTAGCTTAGAGACCCGTTGACACCGGGTTAGTTTTTAAAGAAATAGATAAATGAGATAATAATAAAAGTAATAACGTTAATTTGTTAAATTTAAAATATGTTTGAGTGACAATCGATTTACAACCATCGTGTTGCCAAAATAAAAATAGATTGACTCGAACATAAAATGATGTGTGATTTCAATGAAAATTTAAGTTGCTAACAAACCTTGTAACATTAAAAATAATGAACCATAGTATAATATAACGTGATTACACCAATGATACATACATAATATAACATGAACCTTGTTCAAAGACCTTCAAGTACTTCTTTATAAAGGCATAATCATGTTGAAGCTGAGATGTTTGATGCCAAGGCTAACATATAGCAATTTGATCGAACAATCTAAGGTTCACTCAGTTTTACACTTGCATCAATGGTGGTTTGCATGGAGGTAAGATCTCATCTAACATCGTATATTCCCGTATATATTGTAATCAGACTACACTAAATTAAGGACTGTATGAGATTGTATATTGATTACTGTTGTGACTTATGAATGTCATATCAATCCGCTTCATTTTATAGCCATTAGATGTGCATAATTTGGTTGTTTGGGTTATGCAGCAAGCTCTTTGTCAAAGATTTAATGAAATGTCATATCAATCCGCTTTGAGCTTACATCTGATTTATTGCAAATGTATATTTAGAAGGGACATCAATGAAGACAAAAAGAAGTGTAACTAATAAGGAGGGATGTGTTTCTGTGTAAGTTATTTGTCAAAGACGCCACAAAGACAACAATTTTTTTGCGTCACGCAACCCATAGGACATTTAGACCCAAACTGACATAAGAATTCGCCCAACCCATAGAGTATTAGAATTGTAAGGATTAAATTGCTTCCAGAAACAACCCTATGTGAAGCAACTTTAAATTGGTTCCCATACAGACAGAATCCGTTATACACATATATATAAAACAGTGAAAGTTGAAGATCATACATGCCTACAAATGCTACAGGATCTATAAAAGGGAGAACCTCTCATCCTAAAATTTAACTTATCCGAATTTCCGTGGTTTAAAAGCACTTGAAACTATGCTCTGCTGAGTGCATTTTTCGTCATCCCCGCTGCGAACATGAGATTGTTGTCTTAATTGATGTCCCTTCTAAATATACATTTGCAATAAATCACATGTGAGCTCAAAGCGGATTGATATGACATTTCATTAAATCTTTGACAAAGAGCTTGCTGCATAACCCAAACAACCAAATTATGCACATCTAATGGCTATAAAATGAAGCGGATTGATATGACATTCATAAGTCACAACAGTAATCAATATACAATCTCATACAGTCCTTAATTTAGTGTAGTCTGATTACAATATATACGGGAATATACGATGTTAGATGAGATCTTACCTCCATGCAAACCACCATTGATGCAAGTGTAAAACTGAGTGAACCTTAGATTGTTCGATCAAATTGCTATATGTTAGCCTTGGCATCAAACATCTCAGCTTCAACATGATTATGCCTTTAGAAGCATTCAAATTCATCTACTTGCTGATTTTTCTTTTATCTTTCCATTTTAAAGGTTGCCACTTTACAAAGAAAGCATGTCGTATTTACTAATCCTTGGAGGTTGCTTGGAAAAGGTAATCTGACTCGACCACCTCTACAACGTTGGCTATACACAGTTCTTCTCAAAGAAGAGACTTATTCCTATTCTTTTAATTTAGCATGCACTATAATATGATTCCTTCTATCAAACATCCCGTGAGTGTTCTTACTTAAGGCTTGGTTTAATAAGAAATTGAATCGGACTCAACAGAATTCTGAAGTCAAATCTAAGGGAAATTTTCTGACATGTATACTGATATATATAGAAAGGCCTTACATTTATCCCAATAACTCTGGATTATCATCAATCCAAAAACATCAAAAATCAAAGCCAAAAAAAAAGATTAAATCTTTGTCCAAGATTTCAACTTTTAAAACATGGTTTGTATGAATCAACTATATATCTTAGAAAGCTTTGGTTTTGTTTCATAGATTTGAAAACACTCACTTTTAACCACAATTTATATAAAAAGAAAGCCACAAAATGTTTTTTTTTTTTTTTTTTTTTTTTTTTTTTTTTTTTTTTTTTTTAATTATTCAGTGCTAATTCAGGTCAAATGAACTTTTTAACCAAATACGATATGAAATTGTATATCCTTACCTTGTTCAACTCTCGAATACGAAGACGATCCATATATTGTCCTCCAATGTTGCCCAAATGATAAACCAAGCAACCCATATTGATAACAATTCGAATGGTTTGTCAAATGGGGAGCGGGGGATACGAAAGTTGAAGGAGATACCTTGTGGATGGTCAAACATGGTTGTAGGTGCTTAAAGCCAAGCAATGAGTTCGTGAACAACTGGTTACAAACTTCATAAGCAAACAACGTTCTTTTGGCTCAAATTCCCTTGTGACCTGAACCAAGGTTAACAAAAAAAATTCATTAAAAATATAAAAGAATTTCGCGTTGCGCTATTATAAATGAAAATTGCTTAAAAAAATTAGAAAGTTGGCTGATAAAACTTACATTGCTATTAAGTTTTGCACCGTACCACGGACAATCTGTGGTGAAGGAGATCGTGAAGCTCCTTCTCTACCACTTGACTGAAACTTTTGGCTTTCTTTGTGGAGCAGATCATCCCGGGATCTATTTTTGCCTTTTTATTCTTGGGTTTGGAGCAGTAAAAAGGGAGTCGAAACTTGCAGAAAACATTGGACTCGGGTTGGTTCCTTTTGACAGCTGGAAGTAGATCACAAAAATATAATGTCAGTTTAAAAAAATAATTAATTAGAGGATACATTAAGATTACAAAGTGGTTACTTTTTCCCATCAAGTTACTGAAGTTTGGAGCGATGATTAACTCACTTTTTTGGCACATATGTCTATAGATTATTTAAGCCAAAAAGTGACAACCAAATAAAATGAGGGTTACCATCTATGCAGACATAAGTATGCCGATAGGTCCATAAAATAATCTAAACCAAACACCCTTGAATAGTAAAAAGTAATAGCATATCTGCCATCATAAAGCCTAAACATGTTTGCTTACGGCCGAACCAAAAAGATTAACCGTTCTCTGATTTGGACAAATCAAACGCGAGAAGCTATTGTTTTATTTAATACATGTGATTCATATTCACATTCCGTTAACTAATTCAAACAAACACACTTTGGTCGCACCGTAATCTGTTGGTATTCTATTTAGCTCATCCAGATTCACCTCATGACCCTGCATAAGATATATGACTCGACTCAGTACCACAAATTGTAGCAGTTAAGTCAGTCAGCATATATATTCAACGGATTTTTAGTTATTTCTGAAGACGTACATGTATCATGAAAGTGTTGGGTAACCTCTGAGTTTCCAGATATTCCTAACCCAATGTTCCTATGTTGATATCCTGGGAACTTGCCCAAAAAGTATAGAACCGCAGCCCGTAAGTTGTTGATCACGAATACCTACACAGTAGAACTAAGGAAATCCAAGTTAGATAATAATAGCTTTAAGTTTAAGGCCTGCATACCTTTACTATTCTTTTTTCATGTCATCGCAAACATAGTAATCAGATCTTGATGTATCATTATAACTGCAAATTGAACACCAACAATGTTAAGTTACATAAAAAGAAGATACAACTATCAAGAATCAAACGTATAAGCACCTTAAACAGATGTAGGCTACATATATTGAGACCACAAAGGCCGAATCGCTCATCGTTTGACCACACAAACGTATCCCCTGGAATTAGAATCATTTACATAAGCTAAAAACTACCAAACCAAGAACAAAATAATGAATATCCAAAATCGCAATACTTATCAAACGAAATAATTTCCCCCCAATTCATATAAATAATTTTCCCCAAAGTTTTTCTAGCGTTTTGGTAGAAAAACGTTCTTTTGGCTCAAATTCCCTTGTGACCTGAACCAAGGTTAACAAAAAAAATTCATTAAAATTATAAAAGAATTTCGCGTTGCGCTATTATAAATGAAAATTGCTTAAAAAAATTAGAAAGTTGGCTGATAAAACTTACATTGCTATTAAGTTTTGCACCGTACCACGGACAATCTGTGGTGAAGGAGATCGTGAAGCTCCTTCTCTACCACTTGACTGAAACTTTTGGCTTTCTTTGTGGAGCAGATCATCCCGGGATCTATTTTTGCCTTTTTATTCTTGGGTTTGGAGCAGTAAAAAGGGAGTCGAAACTTGCAGAAAACATTGGACTCGGGTTGGTTCCTTTTGACAGCTGGAAGTAGATCACAAAAATATAATGTCAGTTTAAAAAAATAATTAATTAGAGGATACATTAAGATTACAAAGTGGTTACTTTTTCCCATCAAGTTACTGAAGTTTGGAGCGATGATTAACTCACTTTTTTGGCACATATGTCTATAGATTATTTAAGCCAAAAAGTGACAACCAAATAAAATGAGGGTTACCATCTATGCAGACATAAGTATGCCGATAGGTCCATAAAATAATCTAAACCAAACACCCTTGAATAGTAAAAAGTAATAGCATATCTGCCATCATAAAGCCTAAACATGTTTGCTTACGGCCGAACCAAAAAGATTAACCGTTCTCTGATTTGGACAAATCAAACGCGAGAAGCTATTGTTTTATTTAATACATGTGATTCATATTCACATTCCGTTAACTAATTCAAACAAACACACTTTGGTCGCACCGTAATCTGTTGGTATTTTATTTAGCTCATCCAGATTCACCTCATGACCCTGCATAAGATATATGACTCGACTCAGTACCACAAATTGTAGCAGTTAAGTCAGTCAGCATATATATTCAACGGATTTTTAGTTATTTCTGAAGACGTACATGTATCATGAAAGTGTTGGGTAACCTCTGAGTTTCCAGATATTCCTAACCCAATGTTCCTATGTTGATATCCTGGGAACTTGCCCAAAAAGTATAGAACCGCAGCCCGTAAGTTGTTGATCACGAATACCTACACAGTAGAACTAAGGAAATCCAAGTTAGATAATAATAGCTTTAAGTTTAAGGCCTGCATACCTTTACTATTCTTTTTTCATGTCATCGCAAACATAGTAATCAGATTTTGATGTATCATTATAACTGCAAATTGAACACCAACAATGTTAAGTTACATAAAAAGAAGATACAACTATCAAGAATCAAACGTATAAGCACCTTAAACAGATGTAGGCTACATATATTGAGACCACCAAGGCCGAATCGCTCATCGTTTGACCACACAAACGTATCCCCTGGAATTAGAATCATTTACATAAGCTAAAAACTACCAAACCAAGAACAAAATAATGAATATCCAAAATCGCAATACTTATCAAACGAAATAATTTCCCCCCAATTCATACAAATTATTTTTTAATCATGCAATAATTTTCCCCCAATTCATATAAATAATTTTCCCCAAAGTTTTTCTAGCGTTTTGGTAGAACACAAATGAATTAAACCTGTTTAATCAAGGCGGATATATTACATTGTAGATAAGATCTGGTGCAAAATGAGATTATAACAACCGAATGATACATATCAAAGAAAATATATTAAAACACAATTAGATTGATTATTATAAAAACAACGCATCAACATAGTTGTCCTATTGGATTTAAATCGAAACCTTAAAATAATACTTGAATAATGTGATACTTAAATACTTAAATGGGAAAAAAGAGGTAACTTACAGATTTACAAATCAACATCTGTTACAAATCAACTCGTGAGGAATAACAAAATTATAAAACTAATTCAATAATGTGAGTTTCACCAATATTTTTTTTCTAGGGTTTAGCAACACAGAATTGAATAATCAAAGCCAAAAACACATTAAATTGAATCAAAACCCAAAATAAAAATAACACAACAACATAGCTTTACTATGGATTTCAATCGAAACCCTAAGAGTTTGCATAGAAAAAATTAAATTTAACATAATCAATCGAAACCCTAATATTTGAATCGAAATAAAACTAAATCTAAGAACAATCGAAACATACCAATGTTAAGATGTTGATAGTTGAATCACTGGCAAAGTGATGAAACCCAAAAAGAATATTGATTGTGTTTGAATTCGGTGTGGGAGATCTGCTATTGTGGTTTGGTGTATAGAAGAAGTTTTAATCTTTTATTGATTGAAAATTATGAATTCTATTTACTGTAACATATATGGAGCGTACATAATGATGGGTAGAAAAAAGAATGCATTGTAGGTGTTGTACATGGTAGCTAAATAAGGAAGTGCATTAAACGAATTTTTAATGCTGCTAGCTTAGTAGGCTTGTACAAAAGCTTATTTTATTATATATAATAGATTAGTTACATATAAGATATTGCAATTGATGGTATCATAAGATTTGTTATCGTAGGTCGGAGGTAAATTCTTGTTGCGTAATGTTGTTGTAACCTTGTCGGGTAATGTTTACCTGCGCAACCACCGCATTCATTATCTGCCAAAGTTGCTTCTTCAGTTCTACTGTAGATGACTACATAATAATGATGACTAATTTTTATTTTGGTCAATGTCCTACATTGTAAAGATGACTACATTTGTTAAAATAAATGAACTAAGGTTTAGCTCTACATTTGATGAGCTTTGAGTTTCATGATTTACATTCTCTTTGTCACGTTTCTTCTCTGCATTATCACCATTTTTAGCTTCCCTCCGGCAACTATATCATGATTTTTCCTCCGAAAACCATGCATGTGGAAAAATCATCATCAATTGAACACAACCAATTATATGGCATATCCACATGCATGGTATTTATACATGAAGTTTTACAATTAACACTAAATGAGAGCATTAGTAAGAGCCATCCAAAAGTTATAATAACTTCTTGTTTCTTTGTATACCTCCCATTAAAACCATAGCCCTTTTGTATGCCTCCATTGAAGGAGGCCTTTCATGTGTATGCATTCAATTCGCCAAATAGATAGATTGGTGTGCAATGCATTGGTTGTACCGTACTTTGATTAGTGCAAAAATCCTCTCCCACTTTAAACTATTCGCGAAAAATTGTATTTATTGGTGTGCAATGCATATGTTGTACCGTACATGATTTTGTACACAAACCCTCTTGCACTTTAAAATAAGGAGTTCAACTTTTATATATAATAGATAGATAGATAGATGTATATTTCAAGAAATCTCCAACTTCTTTCAAATTACAATATGTTATTTAAATGTATCACAAACTTAGGTAACTACGTTTGTATTTCATTTGCTCAATATAATATCTAAGCATCTAACAATCCTTATGTCACTTTCATTTCAAGAACGCAGGTTTCCACGGACCAAAATGGTTCGAGAACTCAATGTTTACACTCTTATTCAATAACAACAATGACTTTTATTCCTTTTTGCATATTCATCGTTTTCTAAATGTTTACAAACCAATTTAAGCAAGAATGTCTTGATGGTTCTTTCTAACCAATAATCATCTATGCAACTTTCAAATATGCTAAGTTACTGATCCCTTCTTGACTACACCACACGTGGCACCGAAAATACCTTCGTGAACTTCGGGGAAGGGAATCATAAAGAATGAACATACAAACAGAACTTGAAGCGAAGATCTTTCCAAGTAAACATTTGATTTCTTGAGACAGATCATGCATTGACAGTTTGCACATAAGCTAAGAAAATAAACAAATATAAAATTTTGACTTTTATTGTGGAATAATATAAGCTTTGGTAAGTCTGCAACGAAGCTCGGATACTCTATACTTGTTTAGGCTACTTTATTTTTTGGTGGGGTGCTCTTGAGGGAACAAATAACTAAATACAGCATGTTCATACCGAAAGGGATATAGAACTATATATAATCGTGTATTTATGTGGTCATTCACTACTGAGTTTAGGAGTTTTGGTTTTAAAAAATTATGCAAATGAAGTTCGTTGATGGCTAGTATACTCTCCCGAACCCTCCTTCACCCAAAAGGCAATCTGCTCTAAAGTTCTTGGTTGCAGCTGTTAATTCACGAAATGTAAATGTGTGTGCTGCAATGTGTGTAGATCCTCCATCTTTCAAAGCTTCCTTATTTACACCCAAAGCATAAGTGATATTCGATTTATCTGCAAATAAGCACATTTTTTTCAAATAAAGTAAATAACTTGAACAAAATACAAAGGGTATGAGATATACATCATTCAATAGCAGACATTAAAAACAACGCAAATCAATAGTAGAACAAACCTGGGGTTTAGGCTACACTTAGCTTGTTTCTTCTTTGCTCACAGCAACTAACTTGAACAAAAATAAAGATGTGTTCAAACAAAACATTAATTTAGTGGATTTGATACTTTACTAAACACCATGCATTCAAAAGAGCACAATTATAGGATCGGAGCTGTACAAAGATATATAATGTCACCAAGCAATATGAGGAATCAAATTTACTAACATGTGAGTGTTTTTGAGTTCTGAAAATACAAATATATACCAAAATAAACTGGTAATGACAAAAAGGTCATAATATATCTATACAAAAGCTCTCAATTTCCATCAAGATGACTTTTCGGTTTCTTCCACCTCCACCACCACCTTTGCCGCCCATATTTAGTTTGTCTCCCACAACGAATTATTTTCCTTTGGCCCTCCGTATTAATAAAACCGATCTCTTTGTGTTGACTACCTGGAAATGAAGAAACCTTTAGTTTATTTAATGCGAATGTGTGATTGAGTAATAAGGAAAATGTCAAGCAAAATTTAAGCAACTTATAATAGCGTACATTAGTAGATCGATGTTGAAGAGGTGTATCAATTGTCGTAGGTGAAGATAAACTTCTGTCAATAGAAATTATAATGTAAATGTTTAGATATCATGGTCATCATACAAATAGGAAACTAATTATAAGAATGTAGGTATAACCTGAAGCTCGGGTAAATTAGTCACACTTTTCTTAGGCATGGACAATGATGGAGACTCCAATATCTGCCAAAAGATGAATGTTACACATGATGTTATGGCTAACTTTTTTTCCTCCGGCACCACCAATTATATGGCATATCCACATGCATGGTATTTATACATGAAGTTTTACAATTGACAATAAATGAGATGATTATTAAGAGTCATCCAAAAGTTCTAATAACTCCATATTTCTTTGTATACCTCCCATAAAAACCATAGCCCTTTCGTGTGCCTACATTGAAGGAGACCTTTCATGCGTATGCATTCAATTCGCCATATTGATAAATGGATGTAATTTTGTGTGGCTTTAGATAGGTTGTACCGTACATGATTTTGTGCACAACCCCCCTTGCACATTAAATTAAGGGGGATAAGCTTTAAGTATTATAGATATATACCAGAGGCTAGCCAACCCTACTAAAAAAAAAGGACATAGAGCCCAGTTTTTGTGAAAAACGGGCTCTAAAGGGATTTCGGGTTGTATAAAGCCGTGTTTCTTATGATAGAACCGAACTTTATGATAAAAACGTTTAGAGCCGCCTTTTTTGCTTACAAACCGGGCTCTATTCCGAGTTGTAGAGCCGCGTTCTGTTTATTAAAACCGGGCTTTATGATTAAAACTATTAGAGCCCGTTTTTCTTCCATGAAACCAGGCTCTATTAGAGTGCCCACCAACGGCTCAAAACAAAAACAACATACTGAACGGGTGAAAAACACATGAAGCATATTTATTACCTTTTTTTTTTTTTTTTTTTTTTTTTTTTTTTTCAAAATCTTTGCATATATAAGCTTTAAATGATCAAATTTTAATTGTCTCCACAAGCATTAAATGATCAAATTTTAATTGTCTCAAATCATAATTAAAGGTAACTTCTTATAG
>BPTQ01000003.1:198797331-198816848 GCA_019973895.1 Chrysanthemum seticuspe
ACATACGAAGCTGTAATAAAAGAGATCGTGAGACAAAACTCTAAAATTGATGGCAATATATAGCATAGTACTCCATACTCGTAACTTAGCATGTGCATACCAAAGCATATATTGAAGGAGAAGTAATGTGTACACATATATGTTTCTGAAGCCAAGCCCAGTCGTTTCATCATCTTCAAAGTTTTTGCAGTATGTTTCATAGGGTTCAACACATAATAAAAGGCATGATGGCTGAAATCTAAAGGGGAGTCAACCATATGGAGGTAAAAGAACATATCCTAAACTAAATTAGTTGGTCGAGAAAAAAAAATTATGTTTATTGCATTGCTCACTTAAAACTCCCCATTTAAATTGGTACTTTATTTTCGTAAACGCCGGTTATTTCATTGAAGAACCGGGTCACCGAAAAAACAAATACAGAAGGGAAGACATACCTTCTTCGACTGATCGTTCAATGTGTACTTGGGGTTTCATGGCCGAGAACAGTATAACTTCCTGTTGGAGCAAAGATAATGAACTTTATTGATCCCAAAACAGCTCAAAAGCATTGAATACATGAGAAGAAAAATATAAAACCTTGATGTTCTGTGAGTCGGTGAGCAACATTGCAAGCCTATCAATACCCAAACCCCAGCCAGCAATTGGTGGCAAACCGTATTCAAGAGCTGTACAAAATGCCTCATCCAAAGCCATCGCTTCATCATCCCCAGATTCGCGATCCTGGAATGTTTTACAGTCAATACGTGTATGATTTAAGATCAAAATGAGTTGTAGTTGTCCAAATAAAGCGAAGAATAATTTGTGTGTAAGATTTGATATCAAAATATGTATTTATAATAATCTACTCGTATTTTTTTGTGCAACATATTACCTTAATCAATCGAGCTTGAATTGATTTCTCGAAAGCACTGCAGGAAACAAAATTACAAATAAGGAGAAAAATCTATATTTTGACTTTACAAATTTAGATTCTTGATAGCCTAAAATGGGAGTCATCAATATATAGTAAAATAAAATAAAATTAGATGAACTTTTTCATTAATTCAGGTGATGGAAATTGGACTCACTCTCACACTGTAAATGAACTGACATTAGAGATGGAACCGATCCTCCCATGCCATCGCCACCTCTACCGCCAACTAATTACACATTCTCACACAAATCTTTATATAATGGTTTAGTTTGGTTTGCTTGTAAGTTGTAACTCATGGGTGGCAAAGAGATGGAGGGGTTATAATCTTTTGGTTTTCTTATATTAATGGTTACCCTTTCATATTTTCACTTCTTTATGACTCCACATTACACTTTTCGTAAAAACACTTCATATTCACATTCATTTCATTACATTCAATTCATATTCACATTCATTTCACATTCATTTCATTACATTCAATTGAGAGCTTTTGTGAAGCATTGACATGTTTGTACCGTACACGATTTTGTGCACAACCCCCCTTGCACATTAAATTAAGGGGGATAAGCTTTAAGTAGTATAGATGCTACTTTAGCTTATTTTCATACATACACATAAGGGTGTCAATACGGGCGGGTTGATCAGGTTAAAAATTAAAGACTAGTCGGGTTTGTTTGACCTGAACCCGATATCGTTATCGGGTCGGGTTAGGGTGGATATATTTAGTTTATCGGGTTATTGGGTCAACCCGATAAGACTAGAAAATGCAATTTAATTAATTGTTGTTAAAAATTTATAAGTCTATTGAATGTGTGTCCCATTTAGTTTTATTTTGGGGTTAAGAATTGTAGTAAATGTATCTGTTTCTTTCTTGTTGTAATTTTGCATTAGTATTAACTTGTGACATTATCATGTTACTGTCATTTTTAATCATCATATATAGATACTAGGAATTTGGAAATTGCCGATTGTGTTCAGTTTGATATACTACGTATTTCTTAGAGGGTGTTTGGCAACCATGTAAAATTGATTATTTGCGTTTTATAAAACCACGTTTTCAAAAAGTATGGGGCCACCTGCAGTTTCAAAACGTCGTTTTGAGAGCTATATAACGTAAATAATTGATTATTGAACTTTTTTGCCAAACACCAAAAATAGATTATTTGCGTTTTCAAAACGCAATAATCAAATAATCTATTTCAAATCGCAATCCCAAACACCCCCTTAGTTTAACAATAATGTATGTTTTCTTTCATTGCTTACTGTGATCAAATGGACCCAAATCATTAAAGTTGGGTGATTTTTTTCCATGGTCGCACTTTTTTTTTTTTTTTTTTTTTTTTTTTTTTTTTTTCATGCTTGTCGTGATTTTCCCCCCTTGTAACATGACTTGTTTCATTTATTTTAGCTCGATTGGAATTAATCTCAGTTGTTCAAGTTGGTTTCTATTTTCATTTAAATGCTCAATTAGAAAAGGCAACCCGATTAACCCGAATTCACGCGAAACATTTGTATTTGTAATAAGAATTCACGATACTATAAATATGTTTAGATATATGAATCTTTGTTTTGTTAACTTGTAACTTATTTGTATTTGTAGGACCGTTTTCGGAAATAATTTGGCACGCGAAACATGCTATTAGCTTGATTGACCTGTGCAAGTAAGGTGTATTTATATGATTTTTCGAACCACTAATAGCGTTGTTATGACATTCATTTAGTACAAATAAGGTATAAATTATTCTCTCTTAGTAAAATTAGTCGATATTCATTTAATAGAGATTAATTTAGGATTGCCCCCATTTTAGGATTTCCTTTTAAATAATTTATCCCATTTAGGATGCGAATGTTACTAACATATTGAGTATTTAAGGAAAAGTCGGTATGATTTCTCTTACTTGTACAAATTTGTGTTTTATACACATATTTGGGGATTTGAGGGAATGTACTAGATAGATCAAAATTCTAGATGGATCGAAGTAGATGGATGTACAAGATAGATCGAAATTCAGAGGAATATTTGACCAATTTGTCTGAATTTATTAGAGTTGCCGAGGATGATCGGGATAAAAAAAAGGAAAATTAAGAATATTTTGTCCGTGTAAAGATTGTAACCATATACTTGCGTATATTGACTCTAATGAAGTAAGAGGGCACCTGATATCAAATGGGTTTACGGAGCAATATACTTGTTGGTCATGGCATGGTGAATTATTACAAGAGCGTGACACGGTTGATTCTGATTATAGCGAGGATGATGACGATGATTCGTACGACATCGATCATGATAACAATGTACGAACTGTGCTGATATGTTTCGGTTTTAAATTGGAGGTTGGTAAGAATAAATAAATAAAAGACTAACGCAGAGCTTACTTTCTAGCTATAAACACCGTAAAATAAGCATATAAAGCATTTGACTATATAAAGAACAGTGTGACATTGTAGATGACTTGGTTTTTGTTTATGTTATTTTACACAGAAATACGCACTAAGAAAGCAGGTCACATGCTTTATAAGCACATCAAAGTAAGCAGTCCTGAACATCACACAAAATTAATTAGGAACATTTTTCACACTAACGTATCTGGGTTAAATATATAATAGTGTGACATAATAGATTGCTTGATGTATATATTGATTATCTGATAGTTCTAATCAGTATGTGGCCTCTTTACATTGAGCCATCAAGTTAATGTTTGTCGTTAAGTTGTGATTGAGCATTTGGTCTAAGGTATAGCATTTGCTTATATTTATTGTCTCTTTGTACATGCTACTAAGTTAAATGCTATCCAGTAGGATATTTTTGCTAGAGGAGCAGCCGAGATCTGCTAGGTAACTATGGAAATAGGCACAAGTGCGGTTAGTCCTTGGTGGTTTAGATGCGACCAGTAGGGTATTTTTGCTAGAGGAGCAGCCAAAGCCGGGATCTGCTATCTTGAAAGACTGACCAAACATAGCAATACCCATGATAGCATGTTTTAGAAATGGTAGCGCTTTTTGCATCACCGTTTCCTGGAAAAAATAAAGGAAGAACTGTTAATTGTAGACACAAACCATGCATCTATTTGTGTACATTGCCCCTCACAGAAAACATTTTTCAAACATGTGCATTGACATGGAAATAGGCACAAGTGCGGTTAGTCCTTGGTGGTTTGAATATGACAATATGAAACTTATTGTTTTATACTGCACTAAATTTTATTTTGTTTTATCTTACTTAGAGCTTATGGATGTTATTTTTTCTATAGATGCCTTGGAATGACAAGAAGCCGTTTACTACTAAGGAGTTGGACGACATTGTCAGCTTGTGCATTTCAGTGTGTGGCATCTGATCATCAATCATGTTTGTGTTTAGGAAAGGTTGGCATGTCGTCATGTCTTTTTGTGTATCTCCTTTCCCTTCGCCCAACAACGAAACAATTGATTATGAAACTGTTGTTGTGATGTTTAATTATTGTTATTTAGTATGTTTGGAAGACATAGGACCTGTAATTTAGTGGTAAGAAACTGATCTTGGACTTGTAACTGATCTTGGATCTTAAATCCATTGCTTTTGGTGACCTTCATGGTTATGATTTTGTTATAATATTGTTGTTGATTGTGCTTGTTTCTGATTATGTTGTGGTTTTGTATACCTGGAGGAATATACAAATAGGTGGTATTAAAAAAACTAAAAAAGAAAAAAAGAAAAAAATCATTAAGCCATGTTTGTAAGCAGAAAACAGGGCTCTATGCTACTTAAAAATGGTATTTTTTTAATCACATAGAGCAGGGTTCCCAACCGGGCTCTATTACAAACTATAAAGTCTGTTTCTAAAACCGGGCTCTATGCCACTTCCTCATAACGTCCCTCCCCCTTTGTGCCCTCATGAAAAACCGGGTTCTATAGCCATTTTCAACCGGGCTCAATGTCCATTTTTGTAGTAGTGTCGCATCTTTTATTCCATCTGTATGTTGCCATTCATAAAGCTTGAGCATAATATACGGCTAAAATAGAAGGCCTAACGGGATGTAGTAACGAGTAACGACTATATTCATCACCGATCTCAACGATTATTTATGTTTTGAGATTTTAGCCGTCTAATTCATGAGGTTTGAATTCATTGTCACACAAACTTAAACCGGATAAAGCTTTTTTCCTTTCATGACGTTGACATGGCCACCTCAAGTTGTTTGCAACTAGTTGAAATTGAACTTTATACCTTACACATCTTCGAGTGATAAGCACAAGTTCTTTTGGCACTAGGCTACCCGTGAACTATTATGTGAGTCATTTTATTCTTCAAGCAAAAATGAGAAACATGTAACTACAAATTTTATTTGGAAGATTTATAAAAATATAAATCATTTCCCTTAACATTAATAACATGCATGCAAAAGCCTTATGATTTTCAACCAAATGACCAATATTGTAATTATTACATATGACGACCTCCTATTTTAGAAGATGGCCATATAATGGCTTTTGAATACAAAATTGATAAAGAGCCAAATATTTCAAGTTCATTATCAAAGATTATTATGACAGATAATGTTGCCTAATCATAAAAGCTTATTATAAATTGGTACACTTCTTTAAAAAAATATTCAGTGGCTTAACTACAAGTAGCTGGAACTTCCCAATGCCTGGTATGTGATGACGCAAAAGGAACTGATGTTCATTCATCCTGATGTCCGGTGTGTGATGACGCCTTAGAAACTTCCCAACACATATTTGTAGAATGCTCTGTAGCGGTTGGGTTATGGAATATGATCAAGATTTTTTGGGGTCGTTGTGGTGACTACCCTAAAGATTTGCAAAGTCTTCTTGTGTTGGGGGATTTATCAGCAACCATAAACTAAACAGCAAAGGCTCGTTTGGATGTTTTTGTAATTTTGTTCATACAGCATTGTGGACAATTACCGTAACCGTATTTCTTTGATCTCAAACCACCATGGAAAAATACACTCAGAGATGATAAAGGTTCACTCAAACGATTGGATCTTCCACAGAAATAGGAATGTAAAACCGTCAGTGATATAATTAACTGGATCCAGTTAAAGCTTGTAACAATATATATGTTGTAACTTTTGTAATCCCTTTGTAATGTTTTGTTAAGTTAAGTTTGGAAAATAATTTATTTACTGTTTTATTAGTATGGGTCAAACGGGCAAAAACATTGGGTTGGATCTATGTATCCAAACGCCCCGTTAACTTTTCGTTATGTTAGTTATATGCCTGTTAGTTTGGCAGTTAGGAAAACGGTTACCTTGTGAAACGTTGCAACGTTTCACTCTTAACACCATGGTACCGTTTCATGAACTATATATAGATCGAGTCAAGTTTGTTTATGTACAACAACAATTACTTTTATTCAAGTCTTTTATTTTATCCTTTGTTCATTATTTGTGTTATCACTATTTCAATATAAATTCACTTTTGTCTCAAAGTATATTGCGTAAGTCATGGTTAATTACAAAGCTGTTATATGTCGAAGATGGCTTGGTTTAGAACCTCTGAGAAAGAGCCAACATTGGTACCAGAGCCCACGTTACGATTTATGGAACAAGTCATCTAGGGAAGACACTAGGGTCACGTTAAACAAAAGGTTCCTACAACGTTGTGAAACTACCAACGGTTACAAAAAGGATGGAAAGCAGAAGCGGTTATCGAATTTTGGGAAGCAGTTATTAAAGGATAAACTTAATGAAGTTATATCCTTTAATACCTCAAAGAACCCAACCGTCCCATATGAATCTCAACCGCCCTCCACTTTTCAAGGGAAGATTTGTACAACTTCCAGAAAAGAAAAAAGGTCTAGATGTTATCTGTGTAAAGTCAAAGGGCATTTCTAATGGAACTGCAACAACAAAAAACACATTAACTCAGAAAAACCTATGGAGAACGAGGGAAACATGGAAGAAGTTTTCAACTGGCCATCAGAACAAATATATGTTGATACAGATTACATGATAAGGGGAACGGACAAAGGAAACTGGAACAATATCTGGTATGTTAGTAAAACTCTTACTAAACATATGACTCCCTCAAGATACTTGTTCAAGCACATGCTAAACCAATTCAAGATTGTGGGAAGAGATGAAAAAGTGAGAAAGTTTATTATTGCCTACGGAGTCGGGGAGGCAATTATTGATAATAAGGAAGAAGAAATTGTGATTCCTAGCGTATTGTATACGCCAGAAATCACAATGAATGTATTAAGTATGAAGCAACTCGAGGATCAATGGTTCGTTGTGACTTGTAAAGACGGTACGTGTCAAATCAAATATATGTTTGACAAAGATGAGGAAGCCGTGGACAAGGGTGATGAGGAAGCAATCAAAGAACATCAAGAATTCATGGAAGGATACTACAAGTCGCTTGATCCAAGTGACGAGTGCTCGCTAGTGAAAGGAATGGAGGATTTAGAGATGAACAAAGAAGACAACCATGACTACATCGATGAAGAGTACCTTAGTCTCAATGGGACGCTCTATCATCTTAAGGTAAGCACGTTTCAACGCTTCTTATCGTTTTTAGATCTAGTTAAAATCGATAAGTTAGTGTTCAAAAACTGGGAAGTCATGGAGAAAAAGTTTTTTGATTTGTTGGGATGGTTCTATTATGAGTACATGAGGATAGATGCGTTGGGTGATTTACCACCGGTAATAGGGGTGGTTAGGATAGATTTGCTTGCCTTGTATAAATTTGTAGACGACATGGGTGGCTACTTGAATGTGTCGTTTAATAATTTTTGGGGCGATATTGCTCTTCCTTTGGGATTGACTCGGGAAGATGGACATAATGTTAAGGAGTGCCATCGAGAGTATATAGCATTGGTTAAAGTGTACTATGAGGAAGCACGTAGGGTAGGGCATGGAGAGCCACGGTTAAATATGGTCGGAGATGTACCATGTGGTGATGCAAAGACTAGCGTGTACATGGAGGAAGCACAAGAGGAAAAGCCAAAGAAGAGGATCAAGTATGTCTATGGCGAGGTCAAGAAGGAAGAAGATATGGAGTGCTCTACAAGCGGATTTGGCAAGGGAAACACATCAAGTGAAGATGATTTCATCATCGTTGCATAAAGGAAGAGAACCATGGAAGACGTTTAACTTACAAAAATTAAGGGGGAGATGTAATCCCTTTGTAATGTTTTCTTAAGTTAAGTTTGGAAAACAATTTATTTACTGTTTTATTAGTATGGGTCAAACGGGCAAAAACATTGGGTTGGATCTATGTATTCAAACGCCCCGTTAACTTTTCGTTATGTTAGTTATATGCTTGTTAGTTTGGCAGTTAGGAAAACGGTTACCTTGTGAAACGTTGCAACGTTTCACTCTTAACACCATGGTACCGGTTCATGAACTATATATAGATCGAGTCAAGTTTGTTTATGTACAACAACAATTACTTTTATTCAAGTCTTTTATTTTATCCTTTGTTCATTATTTGTGTTATCACTATTTCGATATAAATTCACTTTTGTCTCAAAGTATATTGCGTAAGTCATGGTTAATTACAAAGCTATTATGTGTCGAAGATGGCTTAGTTTAGAACATGTGAGAAAGAGCCAACAACTTTTGCTCGTCTTTATATAATATTTTCGTTGCGCGTTACAAAAAAAAAAAAAAAAAAAAAAAAAAAAAAAAAAAAAAAAAAAAAAAAAAAAAACCGAGTGAATTTTCTGAAGACTATTTGATATCATAAGAGCATTGCTAATGGTAACGGGGTAACGGCGTTGAGGGGCTAAATAACGCCCGTTATTGGCGTTAACCATTGGACATGCAGCGTTATTTCGGCGTTAGTCCCTGGGCGTTGGGAGGCTAACGCGCGTTAGATGTAAAAAAAAAAAAAAAAAAAAAAAAAAAAAAAAAAAAATTCATTTCACCCCCCTGAACCATTTCAAATAAATTTTCACTTACACCCCCTCAACCTATTCAGATTCAAATTTAAATTATACTGGTCAATTCTGGGCGGGATAAATTGAAATTCAAATTTGAAATTTAAAAATCAAATATGAGCGGGATTTATTCAAACTCAAATCAACTCTGCCTATATATACAACTCTACCTGAGTTGTTTAGAACACACAACACACACAAGTTACACACACAACTCACACACACAAAAAATGTCTCGCAAAGATTTTTCTCAGCAATTTCCAAGTCCAGAAAAGCTACCGGAAACCAGCTTTCCAACTCCAAATCACTTGCCGGAAACCAGCTTTCCAACTCTACCAGAGTTTGAAGTTTACTCAACACCACCGGAAAATGTCTTCTCGGTGGGTTTTGAAAACATCCCATACCTCCCAATTGTTGCAACTCCATCTGTGAACAGTCCACAGGTGGATCTTCAAAACCACCCCAGCGGGTTAAGTGAGACTTCCCTCCGGCAACTAGAACAAGATGAAGAAAACGGTAGGGAGATTATGGAAGAGCAGGTACGTGAAGAAGCTGCTCGCCGTGAGCAAGAAGCACGGGAAGCTCAATACATCCAAGACAATTACTTCGACATAATGGAGCATCGACTCTTTAATGGGGAGTTTGATTCCCCTTCAAGTTCTGAGGGTTGGGTCTCAGATGATTCGTTTTTTTAAGTTTTAGTAGTTTTATTTTCACCAGTATGCGTTGTATCTTTAATTTTTAATGTAATCCGTGTTTAACGTTTAATGTACTTGGTGTTTTAATGTTAAATGTGATATGTGTTTTAATAAATGAAGTGTTTGTTTTAGTTTAAGAGTTGAAATTGAAAATATGAAATGTTATTGATGTTATTGGGATGTTATTGTTGTGGGTGTTTTTTAGGGATGTTAAGGTGAAATGTTAAAGCTGATGTGGCGCTGACGTGGACGGTGTTATTGGTGTTATTGTGTTACGATTGTGCATGCTCTAACAAAACCGATTTTAATATCTCGTTATGACCCGATCAGGGGTTGTATATACGGACGAAAACATCTGAGCATGCTTTAACATTATTGTTAATATTGCCCAGGTCACTCCATTACAGAACGAAGACCGGCCACATCAGCTGGTATGTTATCAACCCTCTACCAACCAATTTCGATTTAAAAAACTTATAAGCTTCGTGGTAAACGAAAACGAAAGCTACTTGGTGAGCAAATGATATTAGGTTTAAAAAGAATGGTTGCAACACAGTAATAAACACTTCTCTTACTGGAAACTGGAGTTATGAACATCATATCATATGTATTTTAGTTGTTAATTGAGACTCCAATAATGTATACATACAACAGCTTCAACAATATGATCTTAAGCGAATTTCTTTTCCATTATAAAGGTTGTACATCAATACAACATCCATAATTACATGTACATAATCATTTGGTTACTCTATATCTATCTACCTAGCTAATCCAAGCCCACCAGATTTGATTAATTTGGACCCCAGCAGCTCAAATACATGACTTTTCTCAATGACTCCTCTGATTGATCTATTCCTCTACTTGAAGCCATGGCTGCCTGAGAAGACAACTTCTTTGATTTAGTGACTGATCGAATGTTGGACTTTGCATGGTGGTGGATGGTCCTGATGGTATAGTTCCACCTTGCAAAACCTTGATCTTTTAGTGCTTCTACCAATCCGACTGTTCCTGCCACAATCAATGATCTTGTTCTTGAACTCATCGTAACTTGAAACTTCTAATATAATGAAAGTTGAATATGTATAAATATAAGATGTCTTTGATTTGATGAAAGAAAGACTGAAATGGGGTATATATAGAAGATATCCGGCCACACAAGTAAGCAAATTTATGCAGCCCCAAGTTTTAGGAACAAAACAGGCAGGAAATGCCAGTGGTTTTAAGTAATTTGGATTCTCAATAATGCCCCTCTACCTAATTTTGTTGTTGTATTCCGTATTGTTAGATATAGATTAGGGCGATAAGGTGTTGCTTTCTGATAGGGACGCTTGTTTAAGATTGAGAAAATGCATTGAATTTGGAACACTGATTCTCTTATCGTGAGCTTGTTTTGAAATGAAAATGTTAAAACATTAACTCAACTATATACATAGCGGATGCGAGTAGTGTGGACGTGTAAAGAAAAAAATAACCTTTGAGCTTATCCGAACGTTGCCATCATAGTGACAGATCAGTCTTTTATTCTTTTATCAAATTCTTCACAAACAGCTATAGTAATTACTACTGTATTAAATAACCACTAAAATCATTATTCTAACAAATTTAAATACTTTAAATTTACAAATTATTCAAGCAAAAATAATATTTAACACATCAGTCATGATTAGGGGTGTCATTCGGGTCGGGTCAGTCGGGTTCGGGTCAGTCGGGTCGGGTCAAAGTCGGGTCAAGCCAAAAAATAATATACCCGAACCCGACCCTATTTGAACTCGGGTTGGTCGGGTTCGGGTCATATCGGGTCGGGTCAAGTCGGGTCGGGTCAAGTCGGGTTCGGGTCAAGTCCATTTATATAATTCTAGAATTTAATTTCTTAAATTTAGTAACCAAACGTTATGAATATAATGTCTATTGGTTTTTAAAAGGTTATTATATTCATACCAATAGAGCAATGCACTAATACATGCATTTTATAGTTGGATTTACACATTTTCTTTTTGTAATGCATTTTGTTTTGAATCTGAGATCAATTATATAAATGAAAATGAATATAAAACCAAATATATGAAGCAATATATGTTCATGTACTAATTTGGGCCTTTCAATTAAATAAAGATTGGGAAAAGTAAAAAAAAAAAAAAAAAAAAAAAAAAAAAAAAAAAAAATTTAAGTCGCGTTAGTCGGGTCGACCCGAACCCGAATTTTCAAATATTTTGAACCCGATACCCGACCCTAGTTTGTACTCGGGTTAATCGGGTTGACCCGATTGACCCGAATTGGATTTTGGACCCGAGTAACCCGACCCGAATATCCTTCGTCGGGTTCGGGTCCGGGTCGGGTCGGGAAATATGACACCCCTAGTCATGATATCTAAGTTCAATGTAAAGTTTGACTGTGTTTCTAAATAGGAAAATGATTGAGAGGACTAAAAGTGTGACTAACTTTGTGACTACATACATGTGGCACTGATTTACTGGTTTGTGAAAAAGTGGGTCCCTTTGTTGCACCACCAAGATGTTGCCACATAGTTTTAGGCATACAATTAGGCATACTAATTAGTCATGCTAATCAATGCTCTTCTAAATAATGCGCTTCTTCTAGTTCGCAAACTTTCGCCTCATCGAAACATAGAACTCAAAAGTATTCATAATTCATGGCCTAATTTCATACGCGACGGTTGACGGTTCTGAGTACAAATCTTAATCGTGTAATAGTTTAATTTATGTTGCACATGTATTATATATGATGGTTAAACAATTACAGTACATGTTAACTTATAAGCTATCTGCCTTGGTGGCGTACAATATTTTCTCTTCAACAATTGCTTAGAATCCCACAGTATATGTTTTATATAACTGCTCGGACTACCAGTTTAATTTACTGCATCAAAAATGAAAAAAAAAATGAAATTTATATATAGAAAAGAAGTGTGATAAATGGCGTCTTATACAATGTGTGGTAGAAAGTCATGACTGATTACAATTAGAGCCAAATAGTATTCACAAGTTGTAGCCCTAATATTTCAGAAAATGAAATTCTCAACCTAAACATCATAAAAAATCACCAAATTCGATCAAGAGTCGACTCGTATCATCCATTTCTAATCATCCATCAAGTCAACTCCGATCCCACTCTTCATGTGATCTTCAGCTCTGTCCCCAGCAGTTTAAGTACATGACTTGTCGAATAGTTTCATCAGATTGTGTAGTCTTCATGTCTGCACCATCAAGGATTCCCTCGTTAAGGTTAGCTCGTGAAAAACCGAAAATCGGACGAAGATCAAAACGGGCAGAAGTAAATTTCTACTTGCCATGTCGAAAGGAGTTGACTAGTGATCTACGTTTGTAACCTTGATCCGTATGTCCATTAGCAACGGCGACACCAGCAGCCATCCATACACGGCTTATAGAAGTAGACATGTCCTATGGAATCAAAAGTATGCAAAGATTTGGTTTGTTATGGAGTTGCGATTTCAGTTGCAATATGAAATGAGAGATGAGTGATGGTGGATATTTATAGGCTAGTAATGTATAGATATGCATGCATTCATGCATATGGGACTTTTGAATATATGATGAATATCACGTGAGTAATCAGATCGTAACCAACCAGTAGCCAACACAATGCTAATGGGTTTCCACGTAATAGAAAATGTAGATTAAACAAATCCAAATGTATATTTTAATTTGGTAACTTTGATAAAGGGTTGATCATGAAGTGAGACATACCCCGCCATCATGAAGTGAGTACACAAAATGACACAATCATGGCACGTGAATTCACATGGACTGGTTTTGGCTGGCTCTTTATCTTGTCGTCTTTCATTACGACAATTTAATAGTTGGAAATGAAATGGATTGACCGACGACGTAGATGACATATATATATATATATATATATATATATATATATATATATATATATATATATATATATATTTTGTCTTCTTTGCAGAGTTATGTTAACTTTATAAAAATCGTCTTTAAGATGCAATGCAGATAGATTTAATGCTAGACGGTAAATATGAAATAGTTGGGCTTCGTTGAGGCTTTACATTGCGTTAACTTTTTAATTGGATTGGTATATATTGCTACATAAATGGGCTTTGAGGAGGCCAACTATATCATTTGCTTCTTAGCTATTTACGGTCTGTTTGGTTATGTTGGCTGGGTTGTAGACTTGCAGGCTTTACTGGTTTGCAGGCTTTTCTCACATAATGGGAGTCTGGTGTATATCTAGTGGCTTATTTTGTCTTGTGGAAATTACTGGAAAAATATTTGATTAGTATTATATGCTGGCTGATTTTATGGCTTCCACAAGTAATCTGTAATGACTAAAGAACATGTTTGGTGCGTTTCAACCTACATTATAAAAAATGCATATAGCGATAGTTGAGAAAACATGAACGGGGAAATACAGTAAAAATTATCTTTTTCTTCCACTTCAATGAAAATAGGAATTTATTGTAGAAGTGATCTTTTTCGCGTACCTTTTTCCACCCTGAAATTCAATTGTTCTATTACAATTAACAAAAATCTATGTATATTCAAATCCAAGATATCGGTTGATCTAAGAGATGGGTAAACATATATACACTAGGTTATACTGAAGGAACGATGGATATAGCTATTGTTTTGATCATAATCAGAACTATCAATTCATTAAGAGGGTCGTACATCTTGCATAATAAATTGCGTACACATTTTCATCTATATATATCTACAAGTGTAACAATTTTATCAATTAGGACCCCAGCAGCTCAAGTACATGACTTTTCTCAATGACTCTTCTGATTGCTCTATGCCTTTGCTTGAAGCCATAGCTGCAGGAGCAGACAACTTCTTTGACTGAGTGACTGATCTAATGTTGGACTTTGCATGGTGGTGAATGGTCCTGATGGTGTAGTTCCACCTTGCAAAGCCTTGATCTTTTAGTGCTTCCACTAATCCGACTGTTCCAGCAACAATCAATGATCTGGTTCTCGAACTCATTCTTTTCTTCTTGTTTCTTAAAAACTTTAATTGGAGACTATTTGAGTTTTTTAAAACAAATGGGAGATATGTTTGAAGAATATATATGAGTTTATGAAACAAAAGTGTGGCTTAAGTAGTGATCGAAAGTCCCATGTTTTAGGGGAGAATACAAGAGGCTAGTGATTTGGAAAGCCAATGGTTTTAAGAAATTGAATTGACATGGATGCCCTTTTAGATGATAAGGTGCATGAATCACTTAAAGGTCAGCCAAATGACGCAAAATAACAATAATTAGCCTCAAGTGTGTGAAAGAGAAAGAAAACAAGTGGCTATATCTTATATATCCGTACATCTCCCTATGGATTATTTGGTGCTTCCGTTATAGCGTTTGACGGTTCTTCATCTGATGTAAGTGTTATGTTAGTGGGTTTTATAGAGATGGAAGTCAAGTTTTAGGGTACTCTTGTTCAAAAACCTTCGCCTCGATTCCATGGACCTCGTGCGTATCGTTACATTATTTGGTCTTATGATCGTTCTTGCTGGAAGTTAGGGTTTGTTATCCCTATTTGATGATTCCTTGATTCGTATTTCAGACATGGTGGTGTTGGGCTATGTTCGAGTTCTGTGGTATGTTATACGAGGGTTTTGGCCTACAATGGTAAGTTATTGGTGCATCACTGTCACACAAGTATGGTCGTTATTGATATAATCGACCCCTTTGGGTGTCGTTTGGGTTCAACCGCTGCTGTTGGGAGGCATTAATATGGAAGTGTGGTACCATCAGATTTGCATTGTCGTTTGGGTTCGGTGCTGGGAACCATTATTGCGAATACTATTGAATTCTACCGGTTACTCAATTGACCTGGTGGTGTGTTTTGACGACAGTCCTATCAAGTTGATCGAGTGTTGTTTATGATTTGGAAGTTAGGGTTATCCACAAACCTTATTTGTCGTTCTCTGATCCGTACTGAGTCATGTCACTCTCCTATCTAGGTTATGATTTTTTGTTAACAAATAATAGCAGCTACAGTGGATCGAGATGTTTTGTTCGGGGCTGATTTGTAGCTTCGGGTTGTTTGGTTTTCATGGCTGAAACCTAAGTTACACATGGTCTCTCCTACCTCATTTTCTTGAGAGCCTTTTTCGTGTTGACATCAGTTGTGGTGTTCAACTGCTTATGGAATTGGAAGTTGGTGTTGCACTCGAGGTTCAAGTAATGATATAATTGATGATAGAGTCGCTCACTATGGATGTGGTTATACGAACCTTGTTTTTATTACATTTAGATTGTTTTTAAATGTAATTGTTTATTTTCAGCATTTAGCTGTATGGTTATTCTGTATGTTGCAGTAGAATGAGATTCACCCATGTCAATTGTACTTCAATGTTTTTTGGCGTAATAAATTTTACCAGGGTGAAAAATCTCTTTTACCCAAAAACGAATTAGAAAGAAAAAAAAAGGATTCAGATTCTCCAATGAGTGTGTCTTTCCTCAACGATTTCTTTCAATATTATTTGACTGTTAATTAACCACTCTAAAGAAAATGTTAAATCAATGTCTTGATAGAAAATTTTTTTACATTGCTAAATAGTTAAAAGATGATTTTTTTTTATTAAGCACGTAGCGAGATATTCTAAGTTATTTAACAAGAGTCGGATATTATAGGCCATAAGAGAGGACTTATGTTAGTGATTTTAGTGTCTTCAAACGCTTTATGTAATGGCGACTTACCCGAGACGAAATAGATTCTAAGTTATGTTTTGATATAAGAGCAATTACATCAGTAACTCAAGTTATAAAATAACACCAGCCACGTCAGCGTCACATCAGCTTTAACATTTCACCTTAACATCCCTAAAAAACACCCACATCAATAACATCCCAAGTTAAACTTTAACACTCAAACAATTTACAAAAACAACCCCTCATTTAGGGGCATAAATGAAAAAAGAAAAGGAAAAAAAAAGAAAAAAGAAAAGCAAATAGCGCCCGTTAATACACTAACGCTTGGGGACTAACGCTGCAATAATGCCGGAGGTCCAACGGGGTTAACGCCATTAACGGTGTTATTTTGGCCACTAACGGCGTTATGCCGTTATCAATGTAAATGCTCTAAGTTTGAAGGTGTGGAGTGCTTGCTCATATAAACTAATTTTATGATTTCGGGTATGAGAATGAAAAAGGTTGTGATTGTAGTGACGGAATTCATGTGGTCACTAAATTGTCGTTGATGGACATAGGCATGTCTTTAATGACTGCAGATAGCGACATTTTTGAAACTGTTGCAAATTGTTGTTGGAGTCATTAAAGAAAAGGTTAAGACTTTAGATTGTATTTTGCTCTCTTTTTCTTTTTGTGCCCAGAATTACACTACCACATTTACCAGTTTCCCCATCGCTGTTTTCCCCGGCGACAAGTGTCGCTGGGGAATCATCACTAAACGACAAAAATAGATCCTACGTGGCACGAAGTCTCGTAGAAAAGTCAGCTAAATTATGGAGAGGTTTTCCCCGGCGACATGTCGCCGGGGATACGGTTGATATATTTTGACCGAAAATTTCATCGTGCAACGTGGCGGGAACTTTTCCCGCTTATCTTTCCCCAGCGACATGTCGCCCGGGATTCATTTGATTATTTAAAATATGTAATTAGTGTTAATTTTATTACTTTAAAATTTTATTTTGAACGTTTCCCCAGCGACATGTCGCCGAGGAATCCTTTAATTATTTAAAATATGTAATTAGTGTTAATTTCATTACTTTAAAATTTTATTTTTCAATTTTCCCCAGCGACATGTCGCCGGGGATACAGTTTGACTTCGTTTGACTTTATTAATAATAATAGTAATGGTAATAATAATAATAATAAGAATAAGAATAATAATAATAATAATAATAATAATAATAATAATAATAATAATAATAAGTATACCATAACATAACGACTTATCCGTTGAACGTCTAATGTGTAACCATAACATACCGACTCATCCGTTGAACGTCTAATGTGTAACCATAACATACCGACTCGGATATTGAACGTCTAATGTGTAACCCTAACATACGGACTCATCCGTTGAACGTCTAATGTGTAACCATAACATACCGACTCATCCGTTGAACGTCTAATGTGTAACCATAACATACCGACTCATCCGTTGAACGTCTAATGTGTAACCATAACATACCGACTCGGATGTTGAACGTCTAATGTGTAACCCTAACATACGGACTCATCCGTTGAACGTCTAATGTGTAACCATAACATACCGACTCATCCGTTGAACGTCTAATGTGTAACCATAACATACCGACTCATCCGTTGAACGTCTAATGTGTAACCATAACATACCGACTCGGATGTTGAACGTCTAATGTGTAACCCTAACATACGGACTCATCCGTTGAACGTCTAATGTGTAACCATAACATACCGACTCATCCGTTGAACGTCTAATGTGTAACCATAACATACCGACTCATCCGTTGAACGTCTAATGTGTAACCATAACATACCGACTCGGATGTTGAACGTCTAATGTGTAACCCTAACATACGGACTCATCCGTTGAACGTCTAATGTGTAACCATAACATACCGACTCATCCGTTGAACGTCTAATGTGTAACCATAACATACCGACTCATCCGTTGAACGTCTAATGTGTAACCATAACATACCGACTCGGATGTTGAACGTCTAATGTGCAACCCTAACATACGGACTCATCCGTTGAACGTCTAATGTGTAACCATAACATACCGACTCATCCGTTGAACGTCTAATGTGTAACCATAACATACCGACTCATCCGTTGAACGTCTAATGTGTAACCATAACATACCGACTCAGATGTTGAACGTCTAATGTGTAACCCTAACATACGGACTCATCCGTTGAACGTCTAATGTGTAACCATAACATACCGACTCATCCGTTAAACATCTAATGTGTAACCATAACATACGGACTCATCCGTTGAACGTCTAATGTGTAACCATAACATACCGACTCATCCGTTGAACGTCTAATGTGTAACCATAACATGCCGACTCGGATGTTGAACGTCTAATGTGTAACCCTAACATACGGACTCATCCGTTGAACGTCTAATGTGTAACCATAACATACCGACTCATCCGTTGAACGTCTAATGTGTAACCATAACATACCGACTCATCCGTTGAACGTCTAATGTGTAACCATAACATACCGACTCGGATGTTGAACGTCTAATGTGTAACCCTAACATACGGACTCATCTGTTGAACGTCTAATGTGTAACCCTAACATACGGACTCATCCGTTGAACGTCTAATGTGTAACCCTAACATACGGACTCATCCGTTGAACGTCTAATGTGTAACCCTAACATACGGACTCATCCGTTGAACGTCTAATGTGTAACCATAATATACCGACTCATCCGTTGAACGTCTAATGTGTAACCATAACATACCGACTCGGATGTTGAATGTCTAATGTGTAACCATAACATACGGACTCATCCGTTGAACGTCTAATGTGTAACCATAACATACCGACTCATCCGTTGAACGTCTAATGTGTAACCATAACATACCGACTCATCCGTTGAACGTCTAATGTGTAACCGTAACATACCGACTCATTCGTTGAACGTCTAATGTGTAAGCATAACATACCGAGTCATCCGTTGAACGTCTAATGTGTAACCATAACATACCGACTCGGATGTTGAACGTCTAATGTGTAACCATAATTATTCTTCGGTGAATCATAGATTTATAAAACACATTCAACTATGCATCGTTTGGCTTCTTGATCCAATTAAATATTGCATGCAACATTTTGATGTAATATGTTCTTGTTCCTCTAGCCCGTTACTAGATTGTAAATCTAACTCTCATATAAGAATATAAAGATGCCGAATGGTTACTTTTTGTTCCCGAGTTTATATTAAAAGAAAGGAAAATATTTAGGATTATAATAAAAATAAAAGATAAAATCGTATTCTTTTGAAGTCGTTAACAACATAAAGTAATTAAATTTTAACCAAAAAAAAAAA
>BPTQ01000003.1:198824658-199088570 GCA_019973895.1 Chrysanthemum seticuspe
TTCCAACACCTTATCCCTTCCAACCCCTCTCCCATCAACCCTACACCTCCACCCCCCCCCTAGCTGCAAGTCAGAGCCCTAAAGTCAAATGTCCCCCTTTCCCGCCAAAAATGATGAAATGGACTAAATGGCCAAAACTCTCCCATTGGCTCAACTGGGAGGTGGGAAACACTCAGAGTGCCAGCAAGAACCATTTGAAGCTATAAAATAGAGAGGAGAAGCAGAGATGGGAGGCAGTAGTTACAAGTAGTGTAATTTTAGTTTTAATATGTCGTTTTTAATATTCTAAGCTTTACAGTGTTTGTTCAAGTTTTTAAATACTTTGCAATAAATTTCTAGTGTATTAAGACTCTTATTTCAGTTTCAATCTCAGTATCAAGTTATATCTCAGTTTATGCAAATTTTCATTATTCAAAAATTCTCAATGATATGCAAATGTTGTTACCCGTTGTTGTTTAGTACTTATAAGCTCACATTAAGCTCTTATAAAGCTTAAAAGCTGTAAGAAACCTTGAAATTCCAGTTTAGATTCTAAACTCAGAAAATACCAAATATTACCAATAAATTAGTTAAAAATAAAAAGCTATGGGAAATGATCAAGAAAGTGGTGCAGATCTGTTCTTTGGATTTCTATTGGGTTAGAGCTTATTGGTAAGCTTTAGGAATGAATCTCAGGCCTTGTTTCCATGTCCTGTGTTTGAATCTCATTTGTAAGCTATTTTCTTGATTTTTACAATTACTAGTATAAGTACTCAATACCTGTTAAATTTGGTTGAGTTCTGTTTAATTATAGTAGTATTAAGTTAATAAACAGATTTTTCAGTTTCACAACTTGTTTTAGTGTAAAAATTCTCAAAACAGTCCATATAAGGGGTGTTTGTTTTACTGTGTAATCTGTGTTTAGAAGTTTATTGTGTTGTTGTTTATTGTTATTTTAAGTTACATTAGTTCTAAATAGCCAAGTTCAGTCATAAAATTTAGTCCATGTTCCTTAAAAAAGTCAAAATCATCTTATACTTAATCTAGAATCTGTTATCTGTTAAAATAAGCAGTTATAAGTTGCATACTAGTTTAAAACTATTAGGTCTAGCTTATTTGAGTCTTACTCCAGTCTAATACATCAATCTCAGCTCATTCATCATGATCAAACTTCATAATAGTCAACCTTTTTAAGCTCTGTCAAAAGTCAAATATTTGTTGCAAAATCAGTTTTTAGCCTAACTAGTAGGAATTTTCATGAGCTCATCTATGGGCCAATGGTAATGAAAATTGTTGTTTTAGAAACTCCTCCTGGTCTACTTTCTTTGCATCATTTTTATAAAATTTTGTGATTTTCCTTTAAGCTTCAAAAAGACCTGTCATAATGATGCCAAGTGCCCTGTGCAGGGCACTTAGCCTGCACAGGGCTTGAGCAGTTTTTGCAAAGCTTGTGCAGAGCTTATTATAGCTCCGTTAGGTCTGAATTTTGGTTTGTAAGATCTCACCCAGGTCCTCTTCATGCCCCAATGTTTAGTTTTCCTTATCAGCTTATTTTGAAGCTTATGCATAAGCTCAAAGTAACCCCCCTCAGTTACTGTTTTAGCTTTTAAGCTCATATATCAAATCTGTTGAGCTTGTTGTTCCAGAGGGTGTAGCTTGTTGATTCTAGTTGCTTTTAAGTCCTTTTAACTTATTTAAGTTCCTGTTTTGGTTTGGTGTTTATTGGTCTTCATTAGCTTATCCTAAGTGCTTATTTTTAAGCACTTTGGACATCAGTTCCATAATTCTCCAAACAAGCTCTTGTTTTTCCAATTTTCCTAACTTCCTAATATCATTTTAAACTTTTCCTGAAATTTTCAGATTTTTCTAAGGTGTTTAGCTATTTTTCTTAATTTAAATTAATTTTTAAGCATTTTTAATTAGCTTTTAATATAAAAAATTTAGAAAAGGTTCAAAAAAATAAGTTTTCATTTTTCTTAGGCTTAGATAAATATAAAAAGTGAAAAAAGTAATTTTCCATATTTTTCATAGTTTATTTTGTAATTTTTAGTAATTTAATTAGTTTTAAATAGTTTAAAATTCCTAGAAAATAGAAAAATAATCATAAAAATACAAAAATAGTTTTGAAAATTCTATTTTGATATTTTAGACTTTTTCATTTCATAATTTTATTTTTCTAGCTTTATTTCCTAATTTCTTGTATTTTAGGTAATTATTTAATAGTTAAAAATAGTTTTTAATTAATAATAATTAATTAAATAGTTATAAAAATAATTTTCCTTTTCTATAAATTTTCTTATATCATTAGGATTGTAAAAATGTATTTTTCATATTTTTAGGATTTATATTGTATAAGTTTCACGTTTTTATTTGTACGTTTACGTAATTTTAATTTAAACGTAAGTTTTTAGTTTTAAGTTTTAAACGTTCATCATTTTAAAAACAGTGATAGCGTTTATTTAATAGATTTTATCTTTTTAAACTTTCTTTAATTTGCATTTAAGCCCCTGTAGTTTATGGGCTTTTCCTTAGTTATAATAATCTTCAAATCTCTTTTCCCGTTCAAATCTCTCGATCACTACACGTTTGACTATTCTCGCACAGCTCGTTGGGACTTAACGACCTGGGGAAACACTATACTCTCCTGATCTTCATTGAGTTGGTGTGTGAGCTGTTTTAAGTTCCTTACGGCTGATCATTCACAAGTGATCAGCTCGCGTGAGAAAACTTGACGGTTTCGCACCGATCACTGAGGTAAATTTATCGACCTTTACGCACATACCACCTGTAATACCTAAAGGGGTAATCTTAGTTTCAGTTGCTGAATCAATCACGATATCTGTTTCCCAGAGGTGGATTATCTTCAGTTTTAAGAATATGGATAGAGGCATGATGTTTACACAAGACCCAAAATCTACTACCCCTAAAATATCAATATTCCCAGCAGAACACGAAATGATTAACCCTCTTGCACTAACATCCTTAACCGAGAATAAACTTGATCCTAACCTGGATATGCCTTCCGGAGCATGGTTACGCCGAAACTCAGGGAAGTAGTTACGGCGTAACTCTTCCTGTTGGTCGGTATTCGCGACCTCCAATATGTCGATCGAAGATATACATTCTTCAATCACCTCCTGAGAATCATTGGTGAAAAGAGCATTGCATTCCTCCTTTCGCTTAGCTTTATTAAGTTCAATTCCATCAATCTCAACACTGAGTTTTTCAATCATTGCTCCAAGATTTTTTAGGGTTTCGTCGTGCCTGGAAAGATTTTTATTAGTGTTTTCCTGGAAACCCTTTAACCAAATATCTTGTTCTTTTGTTTCTGGGCCGAAGTTTCCAGGAACTTATTAATTGTTTCATCAAGACTGGGCTTTCTTTCTCCATAAGGCCCATGGTTGTAATTTCCACGATACCCATTACTATTTCGATTATCTCCGTAAAATGGTCGATCTTCTCCATACTTAGCTTCTTCAATATTTTCTTCGTCCATATAAGGACAATTCTTCGTAAGATGTCCTCCTCCACAGCTTTCACAACCCACTTGGATGGCATGAACGGTTTCTCTGACCTTCAGCATATCTCGACTGAGACTTTCAATTTTACTAGCGATTGCTGCAATTTCTTCGAAACTTCCTCCTTGGTTTCTTTTACTCCCACCGTCATGCCATTTTTGAGAGTGGTCCGCCATTTTTTGAATGGCTTCAATTGCATTAGTAGGAGTCATGTTCGGGATAGGTCCTTGATAGTCCAGCATCTGCCTTGTAGTTACATTTATTCCTTTGTAGAAAATATTGACCTTCTGCTGGTTATTAAGATCATTGGTAGGACACTTATAAAGAAGATCGTTGTATCTGTCCCAAGCTTGATACAGAGTTTCGTCGTCGTCTTGTTTGAAATTATGAATCTCCAAAAGTTGATTAGAAATCTTCGATGGCGGGCAATATCTTTGAATAAAGTGTTTCTTTAGTAGCGCCCAAGTATTAACTGCCCCGGCGGGCAATCTTTCGATCCATCTTCTGGCTGCTCCAGTAAGAGTCATTGGGAACACCCTAAGCATAACAGCATCATGAGACACGCCCGTAATGTTAAAAAGGCTAGCGATGTATCGGACATTTTCAACGTGCTCATATGCGTCTTCGTCTCTGTTTCCCGAAAAAGGGTTAGCGCGAAGCTCCCTCATAACTTGGTCTTTAATTTCGAAACGAACATCCGCTCCGATTGCCGGTCTTACGAGACCCGGCCCTTGTTCCGCTCTTGTCAAAGCCAAGTATTCCTCAAGAGTGAGGTCATCGATGTTAACAACTTCCATGGTACTGAAAACTTGAAATATGATCGTGAGAAAAGTTAAAAACAAAATGAAAGACTTAATATCAATTCTAATATAACTCCCCGGCAGCGGCGCCAAAAACTTGATGCAGGTTTTACTGACCAGGTCTTAATATTTATAGTGTCTCGCTATACCTATGGTCTACCCTAAAGCACTAACGGGCAGTGTACCCGGTCGTGTGTAGTGTAGTAAATGGTAAAGCCGAGGTCGTCCCAAGAGCTATGTGTGTTGGATTATTTCTAAGTCTAATATCACAGAATAAGAATGGTTTCGATAGGGAATTAATTAATTAAACTACTAATGTAGAATAAAATAAAAGCAGATAAATGGTAAAGGGAAATCAATAGAGGAATAGTGGTGCTAACCTAGTCAATCCTCCTAGCTAGTTATGTCTACGTCTACCTACTTCCAATTACTTTAGGTGGGGTCAAATTCGAGAGGACAACATTTGGTCAATTCGCCCTAACCTATCAGCAAAGATGCCACCACAGGAGAAATCAGGCGCACCGTCATAAGTCCTGTTGTTCCTAGTCCCCTAAGCCAAGTCATTAAGTACCTCTACATGCTAGATTCTAAATAGTGAGTGTCTGGCCGTTAGGAACTTAGACACTACACCCCCCAATTCTTAAGTTCATCCATACGATAGGTGATCAGTTGGTCAAATCACACAAGTAGAAAGGGTCGTCAGTTGGTCATATCTTACCCTTTCCATCTCAGTCCGCTCACCTAGGGTCAGTTGGTCATATCTCCTAGGCAATTGCCCTCTACCGCCATGCAAAACTACCAAATCAAGGGTGACTATCAAAGAACTATGCGTGAATACACTTAGAAATAATTGTACAGAAGTAAAGGTAAATGCAAACAAAATAATTAAGGAATCATAACTAGGCTAGCACCAAAGGGTGCTTAGCCGCTCATATTAATCATGCAAATCAATTCAATATTCAAAGGTACGAAATACATGAATTGAATGTAAAAGAAATATAAAATGCTAAAGCTTATCGTAATGGAGTGACTTCTCCCTTGGAAACAGCTCCGTATGCTCCCCTAGACCTGCCTTGAGCTTTTTCCCACGTTCTCAAAGAGTTGTGTGTGGAATGGGATGCTTTGAAATGCTGGAATTCGTGGGGTATTTATAGGCCAGGTCTGGGTTACGGCGTAAGCAATAGAGGAGTTACGCCGTAACCTTCTATTTCTTCGTAAATGCACTAGATCTGCTAGTTACGGCGTAACCTAATAAGTGGTTACGCCGTAGTCTTCAATAAACATGGTTACGTCGTAAGTGATGCAATAGTTACGGCGTAAGTATCAGCGGCGTGGATCCTCATTTGACCTAATATAGTTACGTCATAACCTTTGGGAAGAGTTACGCCGTAACCTCTTGATAAGTTGGTATTTTGGGTCGCGCAATAGTTACGGCGTAATGTGAGAGATGAGTTATGCCGTAACTTCTTCAAAATAGGCATACTGTGATAAATCTTTAGTAATGTTTCTATTTCCATGTCTCTTTAGCTCCAATGCTCGTAATTTACCTGAAAGTGGAAAACAATGGAAAACAAGCGTAAATCCATATAAATGATATAAATAACGCGCATTATCGGGGGAAATTGACACTTAATATTCAGGACTATTTGATGTTATTAGTAGTGCCATTCCAAGTTCTATGAATAGCGTCTCCATCCAAGGTTTCCAGCTTGTAGGCTCCGTTGCCATATGCTTCCTTAACAACGTAGGGTCCTTCCCATGTAGGCCCTAGTTTACCCTGGTACTCAGCTTTACTTGCACTGTTGAGTCGGAGGACGTATTCCCCTGGCTTGAAGGTCGAAGGCCGAACCCTACTGTTGTAGTATTTTTCAATTTTTTGTTTATGGATAACCTCCCTGATTGAGGCTATTTCCCTTCGTTCTTCGAGTAGGTCAAGGTTGCTACAGAGTCTTTCTTCGTTGTCTGCTGCTTCGAAGTTCATGAACCTTTCTGTTTCGACACTTACTTCCGAAGGGATGACAGCTTTCGTGCCATATGTCAAGCTAAAAGGTGTTTCCCCATGACTTGACTTTGTGTGCGTTCTGTGAGCCCAAAGTACTTGAGGTATCTCATCTACCCAGCCGTGGTGACTGTATCCCAGCCTTCATTCTATGCCTTGGATGATGTCCCTGTTAGTAACTTCCACTTGCCCGTTACCTTAAGGATGGTAGACGGATGTAAAAGATTGTTTTATATTCAGGCCTCTGCAGAACACTGGAAATACCCCTTCAGCAAATTGCTTCCCATTATCTGAGTTGATGACGTGGGGTACTCCGAACGGGCAGATAATGTGTTCCTACACAAACTTTTCCATGTGCCTTCCTGTGATGGATGCCAAAGGCTTAGCTTTCACCCATTTCGTGAAGTAGTCGATGGCTACGACCATGAACTTCACTCCTCCTGGAGCAATTGGTAGAGGGCCTACGATGTCTATCCCCCATTGGCTGAAAGGCCATACGGACGTCAGAGAGGTCATATCTTGTTTCGGTAGCCTTGGCACTCTTGAGTGAACTTGACAAGCTTCACACTTCTGGATGATTTCTACTGCGTCCCCGTGCATCGAAGGCCAATAATATCAAATCCTCATGATCTTTGAAACAGTCGAGCGGGGTCCTGCGTGAAGCTCGCAGGATCCTTCGTGCACTTCTTGAATGATGTTGGCGGCTTGCATAGGTCCTATACAACAAAGCCATGGAGACAAGAAAGACCTTCGGTATAGGTAGTTCCCCATGATTCTTTACTGTGGTGCTTTGATCCGGACCTTTCGAGCTAGTTTCTGATCCTCCGACAGTATACCACTTATTAGATACTCTCTAATTGGAGTCATCCAATTTGAGTCTTCCTCTAGTATTACGTCAGACACCTCCTTTCGGACGATGGACCTATCTGCCAACACTTCGACCAGAACCTCCTTAGTTAAATGAGCAAATGCCATTGATGCCAGTTTTCTAAGTGCATCCGCTTTCTTGTTTTGGTTTCTTCGAACATGCTCTATGTTGTAGGATGTAAACCCTTCGATCATTTCCTTGGCCTTATCCAAGTATTGCTTGATCACAGGTTCTCTCGCTTCGTAGGAGCCCTTTATCTGATTAGCCACCAGTTGTGAGTCAACAAAAATAGCCAAGTCTTCTACCTCTATGTCCTTAGCCAGTCAGAGGCCTACTAGCAAGGCTTCATACTCCACTTCATTGTTAGTAGCGTCAAATTCGAAACGGAGTGCATAAGTATACTCCTTCCCTTCAGGATCAACAATCATTAGACCTGCGCCAGAACCGTCGGAGCTGGAGGCTCCATCGGTGTAAAGTTTCCATCCTTCTACCGTTTTTACAGGCTTCTTCTCAGCAATTTTTTTGTCCTGCTTCGGTTCGGAGGGTGTTTCGGCTAAGAAGTCTGCCAATATTTGCCCTTTGACCGAGTTTCTACCCTTGTACTCAATTTCATGTTCTCCTAGCTCGATAGACCACTTAGCTATCCTTCCAGATTTCTACGGCTTCGAAAGTATCTGCTTAATAGGCTTGTCAGTGAGTATGGTTATGGGATGAGCTTAGAAGTACCTTCGGAGGCGTCTCGCAGCATGAACCAAAGCCAAGATTAACTTCTCCAACTCTGGATAATTTAGCTCAGATCCCTGTAAAACCCCACTAACAAAGTAGATAGGGATTTGCTTCTTCTCCCTTTCTGCCAATAACACAGCACTGATGCTTTCGAAGGAGGCTGCGATGTACATAAACAACACTTTGCCTTTGATTGGGGCGGTAAGTGTAGGTAGAATAGCCATGAATTCCTTGAGCTTTTGAAAGGCAGCTTCTGCATCTGCACTCCACTGAAACTTCTTTTTATCCGTGCATCCTTTGAGTATCTTGAAAAACGGAAAAGATCTATCTGCACCCTTCGATAAGAATCTGCTGAGGGCTGCTAGCTTTCCGTTCAGACTTTGCACATCCTTTAGGGATTTAGGAGGCTGCAAGTCCGTGATGGCCTTAACCTTCGAAGGATTGGCCTTAATACCCTGCTTGGTGATCAGATGTCCCAAAAATTGTCCTTCTTCCATGCCGAAAGAATATTTCTTGGGATTTAACTTCATGTTGATGGCGTAAAGCTGGTCGAAGGTTTCCTTTATGTCGGAGAGCATGTCCTCCTCCGTTCTACTCTTGATAACCATATCGTCTACGTATGCTTTGAGATTCCTGCCTATCTGTTTGTGGAAGGCTTTGTCCACTAAACGTTGGTAGGTAGCACCTGCATTTTTCAGGCCGAAAGGCATCTTCTTGTAACAATAAACGCCCTTTCCTGTAAAAAAGGCTATTTTTTCTTCGTCCTCTTCCGCCATCTGTATCTGATGGTAACCCTTGTAAGCATCCAGAAAACATTTCAGTCGAAACTCTGATAAGGATTCCACTTTCCAATCAATTTCTGGTAGAGGATAGCAGTCCTTCGGACAGGATTTGTTGATATCTGCGAAGTCTACACACATCCGCCACCCCTCCGTCATGCTTCTTAACCATTACCGGATTGGCTACCCAGGTTTGATACTTCACCTCCCTGAGTATGCCTGCTGCTACGAGCTCATCTACTTCTTTTCATGTTGCGGCATTTCTTTCAGGAGCAAGGCTTCAACGCTTTTTCTTGATAGGTTCAATGTGTTTGAACTCATTAAGCTTGTGTTCAATGCCGAAGGGCTTTCCATCTATGGTGAGACTTCTAGGGACCCCTGTCATGTCCGAGTAAGTCCATGCTAAGACATCTGCATTAGCCCTTAGTAACTTTTCCAATTCAGCCTTAAAGGAGGTAGGGAGCTGCTTTTTAATTACCACCATCTGATCAGGATAGAGATCGTTTACTATGATGCGCTCTTCGGCATCAGTGCAGTTGAGAACATCTTTCGGAGGCTCCTCCTGAATTTGTTTGACCCTTTTGCCTATTTCCGTAGGCTTCTTCATGTTGTAACTGGAGAAAACCGTTCCAATACCGAATGGTGTTTGGAATTTGATTGCGGCATGTATGGTGGAGACAACGATGCCCATTTTCTGCATTGCGGTTCTCCCTATTAACAGGTTATAGGGAGATTCAGACCTTACGATCGTGAAAACCAGGGTTTCTGTTCTTTTTAGCCTTGCTTTTCCAATCGTAACCTCTAGAGGGACTTCTCCCAGGGGCCATGAGTGTTCCCTTGAGAATCCCACCAAGGGTATCTTTGAATCTACTCTCTTCGACCTTATCGAAGACTTGAGCTTTAGAAAACAATGTTCGTAGATCACTTCGCAAGAGCTACCACAATCTAAGTAGGCTCTGTTTACTTCTCTGTTGGAGATCAAGACTTTGATGACCACGGGGTCATTCGAGAGAACCTTGCCTGTGATCGAAGGAAAAGTAACGTCTCCTACTCCGCATAATGCTTCCTCCGCTGCTTTCCTTTTTAAACCAGAATCATCCTTGTACACCATGAGGATGGGTGCTTCGACAGGTGTGTCTTTCCCCAACTGTGTGTCGGAGACCTTTTCTTTACCTTTCTTTATGCCCTTCACCAAATGTCCCAATTGGCCGGATTTCACGGGCTCTTCTATCTGTTTCTTGAGCTCTTTGCAATTGTTGGTGTCGTGTCCGTAATCATCGTGGAAATAGCAGTATTTGGAGGTATCCCTACTTCTTCCCCTACTTTCCAAATGAGGAGGAGGATCAAAGGCCTTTGCAGCCCTTTCTGTAGCAAGTATCTCCCTTGGAGATTTGGACAGATTAGCCAAGAGCCTGTGATTGATGTTTTTGTGGTAGGGCGTAAACTTGTCTCTGCCTTTGTGTTTGTTCTTTGACCCTTCCCAAGAAGGATGCTTCGGGATTTTACTGTGACCTTCTTTACTTTCAACCAGAGCCCCGTTGGTAGATACTTCTTTGGCTTCGATCCATGTGTAAGTCTTCTCCACTAAACCCTTGTAGGTTGTGGGAAGGTCAGTGGATAGAAATTCCACCAGACTCCTGTTTCATAGGCCATGCACGAAACCTGAGATGCGTTGGTCTTCGTGTAGGCCCAATATTTGCAATGTTTCATCAGTATATCTAGTAACGAAAGCCCTGGTGCTCTCGTTTTCCTTCTGCTTGATGTTGTGTACTGTCAGATGCGTCCTTGTAAACTTTTTCTGTTGACTGAAGTGTGATCTAAACTTGGCCTTGAGATCATCCAAATTTACAATGCTACCTGCTTTTTGCCTGTTCCACCATATATCAGCAGAGTCCCGCAGGGTATAGGTAAACATGTGGCAAGCAACGGGCATAACCCACTTCTGCATTCTAATAACCCCTTCGAACAGATGTAGGAAATTATCCAGGTCCCCTTTCCCATCATAAGTACCAATATGTGCGGGCATTTTCAACCCATCGGGTAAAGGGTAGTCTTCTATCCACCTAACGAAGGGTGTTGTGGAACCCATGGGCTCCGAATAAAGGCAGTTGTAAGGTGGCATGTAACTGGGGACAACATTATATGGGTTATGGTTCGGAGGTATTCCAACAGGGTTTTGGTTAACATATTGAGGGTAAGCAGTAGGTATATAAGGTGGGTGACTTCCGACAGGATACGAAGAGTATACTATAGGTTGCCCGTAGGGCATGCTACCGTATGGTTGAGTAAAGCTAGGGTTGCTAGCCTGCCCATTAGGTGGGGGATAGACCACCTGGGGGTAAGATTGAGCCTGAAAAGGAGGGTACATACCATGAGGAGGAAGATTTCATCATCCATTCATTTGAGATGGATTGCCTTCTACGCCGGATGCGTGAGAAGGATGCAACGGAACCCCTGCCTCAGTTCTCCCCAGATGGGCCACCAAGAGTGGTGGCAAGTTAACCTCCGTAGTCTCCCTTCGGTGACTCCTTCCATTGGAGCCTTCTATTGTTCCTTCCCTTCTCGTCGGAGCCCTCTCCGGAACATCTTCTAAACCAACCGACCTTCCACTCTGCCTTCGACTGCTCGGAGACCCTATCCTCAGCACTGAGCGTCTAGCCCCAGGTGCCAAGGGCCTAGCCTCCATTTCTAACTCTTCGTCATACTCATCGCTTGAGTATTCCAACTCCCTCCACATCTCCACGTTCCAAGCTTGCCTCCTTCGAGCCCTTAGTAAAGATACTAGTGCTTCGATGTTAGCTTCGACAAACGCTGGACTGATTATCGGTTCAGGGTTAGCCGAAGTTGAAGCATGGTTGTTGGGAGTTATTTCAGGGTGAGATCGTGTGGTAAAGATGGATGCGATTATGTTGGGAAGGTTGTTAGGATCATTTACTAGGATTGGTGTCAAGGTCGAGAAACCCGGAGGGGGTGTATCCTCTCTTCCTTGATTCATGCCGTAAAACTAGTGAGTGTGATTGACTGGTTATAAGTTTGTGATAACGCTACACGCGTCGTTCGGGGTCAAAGGAACTTCCTTTTCTTCGAGCAAGTTTTATAACACCCTAGGCAGTGAACCTAATCGTTGTAGTGTAGTAATTAGGGTAAGCCACGGGTATTGATATCGTTCTCTAGGGGAATAGGAATGCTAGTAGGGAGTTACTACGCTAAGGTTAAGGTTGAGGAAGATTATTTTTTTATCTTTTTATATTTTATGAAAAATGGAAAGGTACGAATCTCGGGTATTGGATTTGGGGGGGGGGGGTTGGTATTTCTACCGATTACTCTACTATTATCTAATTATCTAAACTAAGGTTGTGGGAGTCTATGTCTAATTAATGTGTGTTCGTATGATAGTTTAAAGATGTGTTTACTTAGTTTGTATTACTCCTTAATTATCTCCTATTGATGGTTGAGTGTCACGTCTTATTCCTAGTTGCGTTGTGTGTCTAAAGTTGTAGGGTATGCGTTTCTCCCTAACTCTTCAAACTTACCAAAGGGTCTTGTCTACAAACCCACTAGAGATTATAAACTCCTACTCTAAGGCGCTCTTTGGATGGTTTAGCCTACAATTACTCAGGTAATTATACTCTAAGGTTCACAAAGATGAATCAAGCATTAAGTACACAACGAATGACCTATCGCATTACTAGATCATTAATCAACTAAGATAAGAAACAACCAATCAATATTTAATAATTAAGTTTCATACTTCCTAAGCAAACACACAAATAAATTAGCCGGACATGGAGAACATGCAAGCATACACACAAATAATCAAAGACATAATTGAATTAATGAAGTAAAGACTTATCTTGATGTAAGATAGGGTTTAAAACCCTAAAATACTGTACAAGACACCTTAGGTTCGGTTTTAGGTTTTTACTCCAAAGACTCTCCACACAAAGACTGAAAAATTCGGATTCTATATATAAGATTACAATTGCGACGGCGTCACCTTATGTTTAGTGACGCCGTCGTGTCGCCGCCATTAGGGTTTCGTCTTGGCCACGTTAACCTTGCGACGGCGTCACCTTATGTCCGTGACGCCGTCCTCTTCAGCTTCTGACGTCGTCTGGATTGCATCTAGGCCGTCTGAGTAGCGACGGCCTACTCTTTCACAACTAGACGCCGTCTCTTGAAAATACGAGTTTTAGGTTCTGGCCCGTCACAATAATTTTGGGACGGCGTCGCCAATAGCACCTGATGCCGTCGCCTTCTACTTTCAGCAACTGTGAGTGTCTCGATTTCGACTTTGGCCATTTTCTTCATATATTCGCGCCTTTTCGTCCAAATAAGTGTCATTCCAGCATTTTGCCTTCACGAGACCTAAAAAGTGAAAAGGAACGATAATAAGCAATAACGGATACAAAAGTGATCAAATAAGGACTTAAACGACCCCTCAAAATGGTACCTTTTAAAACCTTATCAAATATCCCTACACTTGTTATTTGCTTGTCCTCAAGCAAATGTGCTTTTAGCCAATTAATTTATAAGTTAGGGGTCATGAAGCATTAATTAAAAACGGTCCACAACACATATAAGCCCCGCAAAAGTCATAACAAGCACGAAAATTACATACTAGCACCTCACATGGGGTGTTTGGGTACTCACATCTCTCTCGGGTGTATATATGAAATATAACAAATAGGAAATGGAAGATAAACACTCATTAACCGGTCCTAGTACATAGATTACCATAGGCTTGAGAATAGATCAAACCTCCATCGCTTTGGCGTAAGCACCTAGGAAAGACTATCAAAGACGTCTTTAAAGGGTTGTAACGTTAGGCTTACGGTAGGGAAATAAGGGTTTGGTGGGATAGGCTATTTAGTGGTGGTAAGTCAAAAATCTCTATGTTAAATGCATATGAAGAATGGCGTTGCTAAGCCAAGACTTGACACTCTAAACTCTAGATAACTGAAATAAACAAACATAAATTTAAAGGATAGATGTAGGATGGTAGCCCGTTTTTTTTTTTTTTTTTTTTTTTTTTTTTTTTTTTTTTTTTCATACACTTTTACTCTACCATCCTCTATGATAACATCAAAATACTAGGGATTTACAGGCATATCCCTACACTTGAGTTTTTTTATTACTCTAACACTAATTTGACCCGATTTGAAAAGATCAAAACACTTGGGGTACATTATTACGCAAACAAAGGGAATTTGAATTTAACGTTCCCTTCCCGTCATTTCATAAACTTTAACTTTTCCCATGAATCCCAATCATCCCAAAACTGTATACAAAGGATATGACTCGACTTAGCAACTTATGCAAGCAACTAGATAATTGAACTAAGGGTTTAGGGTGATAACAAACATTTGCACTAAAAGTGAGTGCATAAGGGGTAGGCTAAGGCGATTTGGGTGTATATTTGGGGGTGGGGTGTAAACAATGCTCTTCATTGATATTCCGGAAAAACCGAAACATCACGAGAACCGCGAAAAGGATAGGCTCTGAGGGGTTAACTAGGGGTATCGTGTACTAAAAATGAGTACAACGCAGAGGGTATGGGGGAATTACTCAACCGAAGTGGAAGAAGTAATTATATTACAGGTATCAAACAAGGGTTATCCTAATGCCTCTTATCATTTAGTTATTCCTAACTACACAAGTGTAGCCTCACTTGCGATCTCGGAATGCATCACAAAACAAGTTCTAGAATCTAATATACTACCGGTTCACACTCTAAGCATTAAAGATGAATGCTTTAATTCCTACTAATCTAAGGGCGATCCTCACATTTTGGTGGAATTTGGGTGGTAAGGGTTTTTTGTGCTAGTCATGCAACTTCCTATCCGTGAGACGCTTTTGTTAAAACTAATGGCCCACTCCTATATGTCATGAAAAATTTTAAATTTGGTGCCAAAATTACCCTAACCAACATTTTCTCATGGTTTATTACACAATCACAATTGGACAAAGCAAATAGTCAAGGATAAGCATAGTTTCAAAGTTCCCGTTTTATTTTCCCTCCCTACACTTAAACTGAACATTGTCCCCAATGTTCCCCGAAAGTATCAAAGTTATGATAGAAGAAGGTAATTATAAACGAAAGAAACTAATACTCCCCTGATTAGCTCGGTAGGATCCATGTAAAGTGGTGGTTAAACTCTTTTCCAAGAAGAATTATTGCGTGAAAAGCTCCTTCCAATCTTATGTAACTTCTTCTTGACAAACTAAACCTGCACACTTGAAGAAAACAAACGAAACCTTCGCGTAAAATCGGCGGTAATAATATATATAAGACTCGATTTAAACTAGGATATAATGCTTGTGGAATGGATGTTTACAAAATTTCTAAGAAAATTAAGACCTGGAAAATTCCAAAAATTTATAAGTAGCTCAGAAAACGAGAAAAAGTAATCTGATGTTTTTACTCCTTCCTGACGCCGTCAGGTTGCAATCCTGACGCCGTCAGGTTATCCTGACAAAAACTGGTCTGCGATATTCTGGAAAAAAATCTGGAAAGTTTACATCTTTAGAATCTGAAAAAAATTCTGCAAAAACATCCATTATGACTCGATACAAGCATTTGACTCGAACAAACAAACATAAATATCTTTTAGTTAATTGTTATTCTCATGTTTACGTTTCTTTTGAAAACGTGTGTAATCCTCCCTATACTTATCCGTTATGTAAAATACCTTTATATGCAATTAAGACGAAGTTAAAAACAAAATAAAGCATTTTTACAAATTTAAAAATGAGGATAAACAATTAATAAAATATATATGACACTAACAAGCAAACAATTAAGCATGGGTTGCCTCCCACGAAGCGCTTTTCTTTATTAAAGAGTCTTGTAGCTAGACTCGTAGTCGTGCTCCTACGTTTCCTCACCACCGCCCTCTTGACGGCCTCTAATGGGGGATTCCATGTTGTAGAAGTGCCCTAAAATGCGCTTCTCTAAGAGTTCATCCTCTCCCCAATCGGTCCTGTATTCCGGTCCTAGGCTCAAGCAATCCTTGTAGAATCCGAAAATCTTAGCCATAACATAATCAACACCTTTCTCCCTATCCTCATCATTCCTATAATAGACCGATAGTTTAAGTTCCTTTTCATCATTAGAGAGTGATGAAAACTTCTCAATCTTAAACGGCATTTGGTAAGCTATGTCATCGGTCTTATTCTTGAATCGCACTACTCCTAATGAGGGGTCATAGGTCATCCCGGTGCTTTCTATGAAAGGTTTTCCTAGAATAACATGGGACAAGCTAGGGTCTATGGCCGTGCTAATATCATCCATAATTATGAAGTCCGTAGGAAACGCGAAACTACCTACATAAACGGGCAATCCCTTAACTCTACCAAGAAAATTGCAACTAACATTAGGATCATTGGGGTCTTGCCTAGTTGGAATAGGCTTCTTCAATATCCAATTGTAATAGGTGCTAGTCATTATGTTGATTGGGGACTTGCGATCAATGTAAGCTTTTGCCACAAAAAGGTGTCCTATGACACATGGTATGTTAAGATTCCAAGGGTTCCCAAACTTAATTCGAGGACTTTTCCTAACATACATGTGACGGAGGTCACGCACTAAGTGAGGGTGGCGAGATAATTCTTCTTCCGTAGGAAATTTGTTGAAATAGTCAATGTCTACTTCATCTACTTCCTCGGGTATTTCCTCATCCACAAGTGTATAGTCCTCTTCGTCATTTGTTTCATCAGGTTCAACTAAGGCGATGGTATTGACGAATTGGACATACTTTAGCTTGCTTGGATCCTTAATCTCTATGCCTGAAGGCTCGGGAGTTGAGATAGCACTAACCTTCTTATCACTAGCTATGGCTTTCAAAAGGTTGTCTATTTTCCTATCCATCTCGGCTTGTTGATTATTAAAGCGGTCCGAGAGCTTAGCCATTTGGGTTTCTTGGGATGCAACTAGGTTTTGCAACATCCCTTCGATGTTTTGTTGGTTAGGACCGTTAGGTGGGGGCCATGAGAAATCATTAGAAGTGAATTCTTTGGTTTGTCCCCAATAAAAGTCGGGCTTGTTTTTCCATGCTTCACGGGTTTCATTAAAATTCCTAGGTCCGGGTGTTGTAGTGAATCTTCCTCCCGCTCCATTAATACGCGAGGATGCGTAGTCAACAGAAGCGTGTTCGGGGGATCAGGTGCTAGTGCGCGTGTTATGAGGATCACAAAACGGCTCGCCCAAGGAAGAAGCTTTGTTCACATGGTGTGAAGATTTAGGATTTTCGTAGGAACTCATGAGGAATTTAACTTGATCTTCAAGTTCGATCATCCTACGGTCGGGAGGAGGCAAGGAGATTGCTTTGACGGTTTTGGGCAGCTCACGGGGGTCATCCCAACTTTCGTTGTCATAGAGGGCGAGGTCCTCTATTATTTCCCATGATTCTTCTGCGGTGAGATTACTAAGTTTTCCACCGGCCGCTTGGTCAATGGATCGCTTAGTAGGAAAGTTGACATGATCATAAAAGATTTGGACTTGGAGCCAAAGATCAATGCCGTGATGAGGGACTTTATGAAGTAAGTCCTTGAATCGGGTCCATGCTTCGTAGAGAGATTCACCTTGACGTTGTTGGAACATCAAGATGTCATTCCTAAGCTTAGTGGTTCTCCCCGGTGGGAAAAATTGAGCAAGGAAGCGAGAAGTAAGATCATCCCAACTTGAGATGGAGCCGGCGGGAAGTCGCTCAAGCCAATTACTAGCTTGGTCCCGTAGAGAGAATTGGAAGAGACGCAGGCGCGTGGTCTCCCGAGTAGTAGCATCAAGGTCGATGGAATCGACGATTTTGAGGAAATCCCTCAGATGCTGATTTGGATCTTCGGAACGAAGTCCATGGAATGCACATCCGTTTTGCACCAACCGGATGGTGTCGGATCGCAGGGCCGTAGTTTGGGCTTGTTCGGGAAGCTCAATGGTGTTCCTATAGCCTAGGTGGCTTGGTCTCGAGTATTCACCAAGAGTACGGGCTCTTGGCAGGTCATTTGGTGGTGGGTTGATGAATGGTAGTGGGTTATCACCTTCCATGATGAAAAGTGATGAGGTTACGAACAAAGGTTACGAAGAAGGGGGATAGACTAAGAGGAAGCTAAAAATGAGAAAAAAGTTTACTTGATAGGAATCAAGCAAAGAAACCTAAACGAGGTGGACTACTAACTAGCTATTCTATTCCCCGGCAGCGGCGCCAAAAACTTGATAACGCTACACGCGTCGTTCGGGGTCAAAGGAACTTCCTTTTCTTCGAGCAAGTTTTATAACACCCTAGGCAGTGAACCTAATCGTTGTAGTGTAGTAATTAGGGTAAGCCACGGGTATTGATATCGTTCTCTAGGGGAATAGGAATGCTAGTAGGGAGTTACTACGCTAAGGTTAAGGTTGAGGAAGATTATTTTTTTATCTTTTTATATTTTATGAAAAATGGAAAGGTACGAATCTCGGGTATTGGATTTGGGGGGGGGGGGGGGGGTTGGTATTTCTACCGATTACTCTACTATTATCTAATTATCTAAACTAAGGTTGTGGGAGTCTATGTCTAACTAATGTGTGTTCGTATGATAGTTTAAAGATGTGTTTACTTAGTTTGTATTACTCCTTAATTATCTCCTATTGATGGTTGAGTGTCACGTCTTATTCCTAGTTGCGTTGTGTGTCTAAAGTTGTAGGGTATGCGTTTCTCCCTAACTCTTCGAACTTACCAAAGGGTCTTGTCTACAAACCCACTAGAGATTATAAACTCCTACTCTAAGGCGCTCTTTGGATGGTTTAGCCTACAATTACTCAGGTAATTATACTCTAAGGTTCACAAAGATGAATCAAGCATTAAGTACACAACGAATGACCTATCGCATTACTAGATCATTAATCAACTAAGATAAGAAACAACCAATCAATATTTAATAATTAAGTTTCATACTTCCTAAGCAAACACACAAATAAATTAGCCGGACATGGAGAACATGCAAGCATACACACAAATAATCAAAGACATAATTGAATTAATGAAGTAAAGACTTATCTTGATGTAAGATAGGGTTTAAAACCCTAAAATACTGTACAAGACACCTTAGGTTCGGTTTTAGGTTTTTACTCCAAAGACTCTCCACACAAAGACTGAAAAATTCGGATTCTATATATAAGATTACAATTGCGACGGCGTCACCTTATGTTTAGTGACGCCGTCGTGTCGCCGCCATTAGGGTTTCGTCTTGGCCACGTTAACCTTGCGACGGCGTCACCTTATGTCCGTGACGCCGTCCTCTTCAGCTTCTGACGTCGTCTGGATTGCATCTAGGCCGTCTGAGTAGCGACGGCCTACTCTTTCACAACTAGACGCCGTCTCTTGAAAATACGAGTTTTGGGTTCTGGCCCGTCACAATAATTTTGGGACGGCGTCGCCAATAGCACCTGACGCCGTCGCCTTCTACTTTCAGCAACTGTGAGTGTCTCGATTTCGACTTTGGCCATTTTCTTCATATATTCGCGCCTTTTCGTCCAAATAAGTGCCATTCCAGCATTTTGCCTTCACGAGACCTAAAAAGTGAAAAGGAACGATATTAAGCAATAACGGATACAAAAGTGATCAAATAAGGACTTAAACGACCCCTCAAAATGGTACCTTTTAAAACCTTATCAGTTTGGAATAACGAGACCAATTGTAGCGGGTCCCATGGATGGCGCCACTGATTGTACAATAATTCGTACGACCAGGCCTTCGATAGTGATCGAAGGGTATGAGGGGTGATATGCTTGCGCCAAACTTGTAGCCAATCTGCAATAAGAAATAATATACACTTCGTTAAGTGATTGCGCAGGGGTTGGACCCTGCGAACCACCTCCGGCGTGAGAGTAAGTATGTGATATGTGTTGTAGGTAATATGGAGTATGTAAAATACTGTGTTGAGTGAACATACCATCGGAATGACTCGTCCAACCTATTTATAGATGAGGAAATAAGCTTGGAGAGTGTTAGCACACGTTTCGGAGATCATAGGGGCGTCCCATGATTTGTGGTAACCGCTATGGCTTCATCCCCACTCTCTCTATCTTGGCGGGGAAGCTAAGGAGATAGTGGGAACGTGGGGGAAGAACAAGTCAAGGTTATCCTTTGTCTTGGTGCCTTCAAGAGAAGACTCTGAAGGGCATAGGCCTTCGGCTGACGAATTCCCAACTGGTAACCATATCAATGATGAATGATTTTACGCCACCAATGACTTATGAAGAAAGACTTGGGTCTTCGTAATGCAAATTTGACTGAGGCCGAAGGGGGGTCCTTCGACCTGATCGGAGGGTACGTCATCACAAACATCATAAAATAACAAAGGAAGGTATAAGATCCTCTGGAAGAACCCGCTCCGGGGGTGGCACCTGTTCCCTCAGGAAGAACATTCATCAAAACGGCTAAGGGAAGATGGTAGGAGCGCTTGATCTTTTCAATATAGGGGAAGCTTCGGGTGAACATCTCGTCGTAGGCAGCGGTGAACCCTTCGACGGCCTTCATGTCAAAATCATTTTGGGCCGCAACTATCTCATGCACCTGATCTTCATCCCGACCATCCCTGACACCATCCAACCATCCGGAATCGATAGCAGCGTTGAACACACCTCCCCACGCCTGCATGTATTCCTTGCTCCCATGAAGCCGACAAACTACCGCAGGGATTAGCTCTTTAACATAATTAAACTGTAACATCTCTTCTTGTACGGCTTTTATAGCAATCTCATGCAAGTCCTTCCTCAAATCTGAAGCCTCCCTTTCAGACTCCTTCAGCTCAGCGGTCTTCTTCCCCAGAGATTCTTCCAACAACCTTATCTTCTCAACCTGCTCCTCGTCTCTAGCCTTCAATGTGGTCACCTCCTTCTCCAGTGCTTCTAGTTTAGCCCTCATTTCCCCTTCCTTTTGACCACAACCTTGATGAGCTTCTTGAAGGGCTTGATGGTCAACGGCAAGTTTTTCGTTCAGGGCAGTTTGGGAACGAAGGCTATTCTAAGCTTCGGACAATAGAGGCTCAAGGCCAGAGCAAGAGGAATGTGCCCTATAGAGCTCCGCATAATGATGGCTCAAACGCTCGAACCTTTTTAACACTTCAGCAATGGCGAGAGACCTATGGCACAACTCAAACCACCCCCTGTACAAAGCCTGATCATCCGTCAGATCTTCCTGTTCGCCACGGATGAAGGGGGCGAGATTGGCCATCATATCTCGGCAGAGGGCAGCATCATTCAAACTGGTGTTGACCGTCAGACCCCAGCTAGGAATGAAGGGCTCACCAGAACCCCTTCGGCCAAACACACCTGGAATTGAGAAAAGTTAACAAAAAAAGTGGGGGGAAGAAAACGAAGGAACAAGAAACTAACAAGTACCTCCGGCAAAAGGACTAGCCCGATGATGAGCAGTCTCTTGAACATTCACTACAGACACGCCAGCTTCAGCACCTGCGAAGAAGAAATATACATTAAAAAGGAATAAAAAGCAATAAGTAATAACAAGGCGCACCCAAGCTAGAAAAAACCATACCTTGGGCGGCTGGATCGGGAATGGCTCCTGAGACAACAGGGGGAACTTCCACTGAAGGATTCCCCTCGTCCAGAGAGCCTCCCTCCTGACCACCCACACCACCACCACCCACACTTCCTTCCTCAACGTTATCAGCGATGTCTTCCAGCCTCAAAACGTTTAGAGGAGAGGCCGAATGAGCACCCTGAGAGTTCTCAGGGCTTGAGGATAGTTCAATAGAAGGAGAAGCCTGCTTCCTCCTTTTCAGCATGGATGACCCGGCCCCAGCCGGTCTCCTCTCCATCTGCTTCCGCTTCTTTTCCTTATCCTTTAAAACCGCCAGATCTGCCTTCTTCACGATCCTTTAGACACGACTCGTCTCCGGGATCCGCTCATCCACCCCTAAAGGCTGTGTCACATGTTGGGGTATCACCTCCCCTTCGGCAAGTGGGCGACCCCGACCCAGCCTTGACCCTTGCTCCGACCTTAAGCGCAGGTATTGAGACATCGTAATAGCTGCAACAAAAAAAAGAGGAATAGAGGCTTACCGACAAAGAAAGAAGAAAACATCCTAGAAAGACAAAATAAGCTTAGACGGCTGCGTTACCATTCTTGTCAATATCTTTGAACTCCAGATGAAAGCCAGGATACTTCCAGACAGTGGTCAACCCATACTCGAATAAAAGTCCATAATGAATAGGCCGGAGATCCACCACTCCCTCACACAACCTCCGGACATCAGCCTCTTCATAACCACCGGAGGAGGCATTGTCCGAGACGTTTGAGTCCGGATGTCTCCACGGCATTGCATCTGGGATAGCCCTTCGGTCAATCAAGAAGAAATTATCCTTCCAATTTTTCAGGCTTGAACACGTCTCCTTAAAGATGCGCGCAGGAGCCTCTCCGCCGGTCCTTCTCTCAAAAGAAACCAATGACCTTGCTTGTTCAACTTGTAAAAAACCCGGAACAAATTTATGGAGGGCTGAATTTCCAGGCTTCGGCAATAAATCTCAAACATGAAGAATCTATTTAGCCCAATGGGCACCAGCTGAGAAATGTGAACCTTGAAATACTTTATCACCCTCAAAAGAAATGTGGAAAAGGTTACCCGAACACCCGAAAAGCCAAAATATTATTCGTAAAGCCCGATAGCATCATTAGGGAGGTTGTTCATCGTAAAATCTGCCAGAGGCAAGCGGGGGTGGAGATCAACCGGTATTTCATATTCGCCGACAATACTTTCAAGCTCCCCTTCGGAGAGTATAGAGGAGTAAACGTGCATGTCAGATTTGGGGGCAATATCGGTGGAAGGACCCACAGAACTGAAAGCCATCGGATATAGACAAGAAGGTAAGACGCACCTGAACTTGCCGAATGACTTGCTAAACAGAGGACGAAAGAAGCAAGAGTAAAAAGTAGAAATTGCAAATGAGGGTAAAAATAATTTATATAGGCCAAAGGGGTAGGGACACGAAACGTCCCATCGTGTCAGGGAAGGACGCGGACGAATCTGAACCGTCAGCGTCGACACGTCTGTCACGTGGCACAATCCCACTGATCTCGGTAAATATTATTTTAACCTATTTTCTCCCAATGGGCTTGGGCTCACTGTTCATAACACGGCCCATGAAACCGGAGCAAACCCAATAACTCCAAAAGGACCCAATGGACGACTAGACTAAGTATCACGTCACTTGTCAAGAACAAGTAACATGATACTGGGGGGACGTGACGACATATATGGTCCACCGGCTCAATAGCCGAAGGACTCAATACTCTATCGAATGGCGTGCCGAAAGGCCATTATCCGAAGGGATCGTTGACCTGACAGTACCTTTGGCATTTAGCCTGGATACAATTCGTCTCATTCTCCTGGATGTCAGAGATGAAGCCAGAGACAGTGTCAATCCTGACAACATCAACGGCCCCATAGAATGCGACAGGCCCAAGGACCAGATAGGGACATCAAGGAGTATAAATACACATACAGTAATTGGTAAAAAGGTATCATTTCTTACACACACACATTTACACTATACCCTTCGGTTTATCCCCATACTTACTGTCACGCCGGAGTCTGGTCCTGGGATAACACCCGGGGCGAGACTAACGCGTTGCTCATTTTAGCAGGTATCCAGAAGACTTACTTTACAAGGCTGAAGGATATCAGATTTAAAAAAAAAATACTTCGACACATGTTTGCTTCCTATTGGTCACCTTATGATGACTAATAAATCAACTAGTACGTGTCAAAAATTCATAGGAGTTTTCCTTCAATGCACATGTTTAATCAGCGATTATATATGCTATATAAACATACCCTTCATTGCATATTGCAACATACTAACTTAAACCACAACGTCCATAACGTACATTAACATAAACCAAGTCGTTGCATATTCTTAATATCGTACAAGACTTCTACAAGCCGTGTTTGGATGGCTGCTGGTGTCGCAGTGGTTAATGGACATACAGAACAAGGTTACAAGCTCAGATCACAAGTCAACTCCTTCCGACACGGAGTTGATGTATCTGATCTTCGTCCATTTTCGAGCCTTTTACGATCCAATGTTAGTGTCGGAGATGTGAAAACTACACAATCTGATGATTCTCTTAAGCAAGTCATGTACATGAACTGCTGGGGACAAAGCTGAAGATTTGTTTGGGTGGGAGTGAGTTTTCTCGAAAGATGAGGAATCGATGATGCGAGTTGACTAGAAGCTAATTACCTGATGAGGGTTGTTTGGGAATAAACTGTAAAATGTATAGGCTGGAGTAATGATATCCTAAAAGAATAGGGGTGCCAATTGTAAATTGTTTTTCACCCTTGTAAAGCTAGGATTACTATCTTCTCCCGTCAACATAAAACACCATTATTCCTATATAAGAAAGTATATTGAATCTCGTTAAGTGTTCAATAAATTTGGTTCTTATGTTTATGTTTAGAGTTTTGCTAACGATATTGTGGTTAAAAATTTATATTTTACTACAAGTGATCGTAAAAAAATAATTCATCTCATCATAATCAAGTGTTAAATGCAAGGCTGTCAAGATCGCGATCCCGCGTGAAATCGTTTTTGTCTTTGCAAAATCGAGATCGTAGGATCGGGTCGCTATCCTACGATCCTACCAATTTGTCATAGTTTGTAAACAAATGATAAACGAGTCAAACTGTTTTACATTTCTAGTCAAAGATAAAATCATATAAGATCCTTTTGAAAATGACAAAGTTCAAATTTCATACACCAAAGTAATAATAAAACACAAAAAAATCAAGTTTCAATCGTTAAATTAACGATTTAGCGGAATAATATTACATAACATGAGTCATAAATGTCTCAAAATTTACGAGTCATCTACATGATTTCAAGGAAACAAACATTTCATTAGTGGCATTTCAAAACATACCCTTTCATTAGTTTAATCACAATAAAGTAAAGTAAATTGAATTATTGAACACTTTTAGACTATAATATATTTAGAAAAGTAGAAAACTAGGTATAAAATATAATCTAAATAGAAAATAAAACAACAGTGGTTTACTTATTAGACATTAGTAAAACACACGTTTGTTTTTTTGTCTAAACAAGTGAGATGGACTTAAAAATAGAAAAAGTTATTAAAAAAAAGTTAACTTGGATCGCGTGACGATCCTACGATCTTACGTGCGATCATACGATCTTACTTACGATCCTACCACATATGCGATTCTACCACGATCCTACACGGTTTTAGCTAGTGAACACGTAAACTCGTACGATCTGTTAATACAAATAATCCGTGAAAACGTTTATTTATATTTTACGATCTTCTAATGTTTTGTCGATAACAAATGTAAAATCATTTTAACGAAACTAATAGAGTACGTAAATAGTTTGAGTTAATAGTTTTCTAACACACTTACGCTTTCACATAAAACACTAAAACAAGTATAAGTGATTTTATGATTTAGATACATATGTACAACAACTAGTGTTTACATATTTGGTTAAACATATACTTAAACCAAGTATACTAAAATGGGTAAAAACTAAGTATATGCTAAATTGGGTAAATACAAGTATATACTAAATGGGTAAATACTAGCAAATGGTTTTGACCCATAACCCATGGTTTTATATATACCACTTAACCAAGTTCATTGTATCCTTAAGATACATTGTATCTAGAAAGAAAACCATGGATCAACCCATAACCCATGACCCATGACCTTACCAAAAATACCCATGGGCAAAGAGGAGCGGACCACGGATCCCTAGCTTTGTGCTAGCCGGATCCCTTGTGGTAGGGATCCGTGGGATCCGGAGAAACAGAAGAGAATTTCCTCTATAAATAGAGAACCATTTCTTCCTCTCTAGGTGTGTTTTTACATATACTTCCCCAAAATATTCTAACCCTCTAACCTCAGATCTAAGTGATCTATGTAGTTTGTATTTTTTTTTTTGTGTGATCTACTAGGTTCCTCTTAAAGGAAAGATCACCACCTCTTGAAGACGTGCAAGCTCAAAGTCCATGAGTTGCCATGCTTCGTCATCATCAAGACTACTAAGGTTATCTTGTTGATAGTTCTTCCTTTCTCCATAGATGTTGGGTTGAAGGCATTAGTGAAGAATGCCGAAAATGTCAAGATGAAAGCATTAGTGAAAGGTGCCCATCATCCGTGTCAAAGCATTAGTGAAGGATGCTAAAGGTGTCAAGACGAAGGCATTAGTGAAGGGTGCCAAGCGTTGTGTCAAAGGCATTAGTGAAGGATGCCAAAGAATCAAATCAAGTAGCATTTGGGAAGAATGCCTAGGTCGTATAATCGATGAGGTGCATCGTTATACATATATGTATTTGTTTATATACAAGGATGGTGATATCCTTGATGGTGTTGTAACAAGGAGTAGATCTCCTTGAGATTAGGTGTTGTGTCGTGAAGGTGTAGTTCACCTAAGGTGTGAAAGAACTAGGTGCTTAGCCTAGTACCTAATAAAGGGTAGGCGACGTTGTGAAGGATTAGTTCTCCTAAGGTGTGAAAGAACTCGGTGGTTAGCCTAGCACCGTATAAAGGGTAGGCGACGTTGTGTTAGGTGTGGTTCGCCTTGGTGTGAAAGAACTCGGTATTTAACTTTGTACCGGAAAAAAGGTTAAGCGACGTTGTGAAGGCTTCTCCGCCATAAGGAGTTGGTGTAGTGTTTACGAACTCTCGAGTAGGTGACTCGGAGAGTGGAGTAGGGCAAGGAAGGTGTCCTTGTAGCCGAACTACTATAAATACTTGTGTCGTGGTGATGTGCTTCTTACTCTTTATCTTTCATTACACGTTTATATATCTAACTATCAACGTCCAACATAAACAATCAAATAGATTGACATAAGTCGATCTAAATATTTAAAAGGAAGTTTTAAATTGGTAAAACTATTCAACCCCATTTCTAGTTTTCCATAATTGGCATCAGAGCTTCGTTACCAAGTTTCTTAAAGTATACTGTACTTTAAAGACTCAATACGATCCGTGTATATTTGAAAACTACAAAGAAGGATTATCTTCATCATATTTTAAAATCACTATATTGTTTATTGTTGGACAATGATAGAATGCTCTAACATTTTTTTTAAAGCATTATCCATACTTGAGTTTGGAGCTACCAAGAAGAGCATAAAGAACTTATCTAAATATTTCCTTTCGCAAAAAGAATATTTAGCCAAGGTATGATTACTAATCACTTGCTTTTAATTTTATTATTGAAATTATAGTTGCATGATTGATTAGTAATTGTTCTAATAGTTTTCTATATTAAAGTCATTATCAAAAATGGTATTCTTCGACTCATTTGTAGAATCTACACTATGATTTCGTAATAATGACATTTTGGTTATTTGATAACCATTATCATTATTCATCACAAAGAATTTATTGACACTTCATCTATGTCTATAAATTTTCATGTGAAATTTCTTATGTTATAATAAAATGGGATTTTATTATAATATTTGAAAAGGTTCCCAAGAATTATGACTAATTCTTAAAAAGGGAAACTCGTCTAATAGGAATAGTACTGAATATTCAAAAACCTCAAATCACAAGTTTTAGAACCTTAAACACCAAAACATTAGGTTGTTTAGAATCCCCAAACCTTAGTTATCAAGGAATGTTTGATCTGATTTTTGCTGTTATGCTGGATCCCTCGGTTTACACTAGCCGGATCCCAAATGAGAGGGATCCGCGGGATCCGTGCAACAGAAGACAGTATATGATCAATAATGATCACTGTGGATGTTCCACAATAATAATCACCTCAAAGACTCACGAACAAAAACCCATGTACTGTTCATAGGAGCAAATTGATCATTCTTCTCAAGTCTAACAATCACTTGTGTAAGTATAATCTTCACTACATTGTTATTTTAATTCCTTGATTCTTAGAATTACAATTTCTTCATCTTTAAGAGTTGGGTTCAAATGGGTTTATTATAATTTGTCACCACATTGTTTTCTAAGATAATCTAAATCAAAGAATTAACATTGTTAATACAAATTAAACGCATTTCTTGAACTCAACAAAGATGATGAGAGAAAAATTGTGATCAAACCCTCTAGGCTACTATTCATCATTAACACCACATTGGGTTGTATTGTTTAGGAATATCATGCCTAGCAACAAGCAACAAGATTACCAAGACACCGCCCACTACATACCCATGTACCATAGGAAAAATGGCTTAAGTCCGGACGATAGAAAAGCCTTTAAGTTGCTCGAAAGGAGACTCTTTCATGAAGGTAGAGTTGTTGATCCATCATTTCTTGCAAATACTGACATAAGAGAAGTTTTTGCAACTATTGGGTTTGATTGTTTATTGGATATAAATGAACAAATTTGCCCGGTCTTTGTGCTTGAGTTCTACAAGACTATGGGTATAATTAGAAATGATGATGGGTCCATCTCAATTGAATTCACCATAAATGGACATGAGTACACTCTTTCACTTGAGGAGTTTGGAAGAATAATAGGGGTTCCATCCGATGGTGTTTGCATGTATTCAAATGAATGGTCGTTGCAGGAGCTACACTTTATGGTTGATCATCACGACATTTATCACACAATAATCCCGGAAGCAACCACCGTAAGGGACACCGTGTTTATGCCAAGAGCATCCCCTTCAAGGGTAACTAGAAAGTCGAAAGTGATCTATAGGGATCCTTTTCAAATGGAACTTTCGGAGATGTTTGCATTATATAGAAAATGGGAAGATGTGATAAGGGAGAATGTAGTGTGTCTAGTAGGAAACAAGGATCACCATAACGCATGTCTAAGCTTCATGATCTATTGTCTTGTGACCGAGACCCGCTTCAACATTGCCTACTACATGATCAAGAGAATGGCAAGTGTAAGAAGCATGGACAAGATGGTGCTTCCATATGCAATGCTTCTAACCCGTCTTGCAAAATTCATCTTTGCATTAGACCCTTCTCCACAATCCTTGGATCATAGCTTCTGCAATAAGGTTATGGTACCATTAACCGAGGGTAGAACAACAAGGTTTATGGTAGAAGGCAAGAGGCCACACCCACCCACGGATTCCTCGGACGAAAGGGAAAGGCAAGGAGAAGATGGAGGTGAAGGGAGTAGTAGCAACCCACTTGAAAATATCGATCTTGACCCCTTGGACTACATTAACCAATTGCCAAACATCCCTAATGAATCACCCGAATGGCAACAAACCAAGGGAATCTTCAAATGCTTCGCCAATTTCTTGAGGAAGAAGAAGTGAAGATAGTTCGATAAAGAGTGGAGGACGGGTGAAGAAGTGAAGGAGGAAAAGAAAGATAAGACCTTAGGAATCTAGTGTATGATAAACAATCTCAAACAATGGTTTGTAAACACTTTAAACTATACTTGTAGTATGTAGGTATTGACATACCTTGGCACTAAACATCCTAACTTGTGTGTTTGGAAAATGAGATTTTACGACCTCTTGGAGTGGTCGTCGTCACTCATTTTAGGAATTTTAGTTCTTCCTACTTTGTTATTAATTATATTAGTTATGTTCTTGCATTTAGTCCCCATAGAATCAACTAGGAGAAGCATTTACTAAGAAGTGCAAAATTGCACATTTGCTGAAAGCCTTCTGATCTGCAGTAGGCGGATCCCAGCATTTATACTAGACGGATCCCTCCCTAAAGGGAACCGTGGGATCCGTGGTATCTGATATACAATACAGATTTAGGTACTTCAAAATAATCTACTAGATCACCTCAAACAAGTCAAACACAAGATACTAGAGCCAACTAAGTCTTTCTCTTACAGTTGAAAACTTCACTCTCATCCATGGCTTATTTAGGATACATCTTTGAAATATCCTTGATTTTTTCAACTAGTCAAAACCCACCATATTTCCGCTCCAACACTCACACATTATCTATCACGTTTGATAGCACTTAGTTAGCTATATCTTTCAATTTCAGCAAATTGATCTCAATCATTTTTTTCAAAATTAGGGTCAAAAATTAACTTTTCATCTCTTCTTATTTTTAAGGATTTTAGTAAAAACCTATTAGGACATCATCTGACTTCTAGGACTTGTTATCACCATTTCTCCTCATCAAATTAAATGGAATCATTGTCAAACATATAGTTAGATTACCCAAGGTCAAATTTTCTTGGCCAAAACCATCATTAAGCACCATTACTTGTTATGGTTAAGGATTTGAGATATCCAACAGCTAAAGACTTCAAAATTAAGTCAAACCCTCGAAATCCATTAATAACAAACCTTACAAAAGCATAATAATTTCACCTAGACCTTGTCTGATAGCCGGATCCCTGGTCTTTAACCAGGCGGATCCCTACTGAGAGGGATCCGCGGGATCCGTAGATGCAGAGAGCATAAACCAGCTCCTATATTCAAACTCATGTCACCTTTTGGTTCTCTAACCACTCGTAGCATACATTAATTATTCTCCTAGAGCTGATCAAAACCTCAAGAGCATGCTTAGTCTTCTAAGTGGTCAAAAATTTAATTCCCAAATTCAAATTACTCTTTATAAACCAAACAATCTTAGGTTTATGGCACCATCCTCAATTACCTCTCAAAAATCAGAAATTAGAAGCTCACATTAGCACCTTCATCACCATGACTAAAGCTCTTAGCAACAACTCCTCAAACATAGGATCATCCAAAAGAAAGGGCCAAATGATCCATGAAATTTCATCCACCAAAACATCTCCCATTAGAGATAATGACTTTAGAATCCCACCTCATCAAACCCATCCAACAAAAGCTAAGAGAACCGCAAGGATTAGCATCAAATCTTTCCAACTAGAAAATGGATCATCTAGTTCCAAACCAAACATGGATAGTTCTAGCAAGCCATCAAAACCTTCATTCATTGAGAATGGACTACACTCATTGAATGAGCCTCTTCCGCATCCAAACATATATTCATTGTTCCATTCATCACCAAGAACCTCCCATTCACCAACCTTTTCATTGAATCGGGAACCACCTACAACACCAACTAGCCCATCATGGGAGACAAGGAACAACCTTGATCATATGGAAGAAGTTCCATTACCACCCTCATTTTTAGAACCTCTCCCTACTTCCCAGAATGAAGACCCTCAAACACACATTGAGCCCCCTCAAAACATCCTTTTTCCTTCGGGGTCAAACCAAGACAATATTTGCCCAAATTGTCTAAAAACTCAAGGACTTGTTCAAGAAGTACGAAATGAGATACATTTCATGTTCAATCATCTTCTTGCAAAGTTGGATCAATTCAACAAGTCCACCCATCCCTAGACTTAAGCACATTGTCACATTCTTAATCCCGAAATGAGATTAGCATTAGTAGTACTTATATGGCTAAAGTTCATTCTCTTAGTTTTTTAGAGATTTGGTTGTGTATCTCTTGTTTTATTGAATGAATACTTATATGCTATGATTATTATGTGTGTTGTGCTTGTTATATTGTACATATATCTCATTCTCTCACATAGCATTCCTTGACATTTCTTCACTGCTGAAGAAACTGCAACAGATAGCCGGATCCCTCCCAAATACCTAGACGGATCCCTCCTGGAAGGGAACCGTGGGATCCGTGGTACAGGAGCACAAATTTATACTAACTTGAGTCTCTTTTGCAGGAAATTATGCACTATACTCTTGTTTTTCTAACCTTTGTTTTGTAGTTATTCAAAATACACATGAAGATATTGACACCATAAAGCTAGGGGGAGCTTTGTGTCAAACGACATTGCAAAATCATTTGAAAACTTAATCCTATTTTGGGTTACACTTCATGACACCCCATTGCAACATTGCTATATTCAAGGGGGAGCACGTTCTCGTCACTTAGACGAACCATTTGCAAACTTAATTGCAAACACAATTAGTTTATTTTACGTTATGTCCTTGACGCCCTTTCAAAGGGATGGACTCGTCAAGGGGGAGTTAAGACGAGTACCATTCCCGTCACTTGCTCTCTTTACATTTTTACATTTTTTTTTCTCTCTTATAAAAATTGTGTTAGTTTCTTTTAACACTTTTTGTTTCGACAAAAAGGGGGAGAAGAAAGTAAAAACTACAAATTCAAACTTTTACGAATTTTAGATTTTTCCTTAAAATAATTTTATGTTTTGTCATCAACAAAAAGGGGGATATTGTTAATACAAATAAGTCGTGGAAACGTTTATTTATATTTTACGACCTTCTAATGTTTTGTCGATAACAAATGTAAAATCATTTTAACGAAACTAATAGAGTACGCAAATAGTTTGAGTTAATAGTTTTCTAACACACTTACGCTTTCACATAAAACACTAAAACAAGTATAAGTGATTTTATGATTTAGATACATATGTACAACAACTAGTGTTTACATATTGGGTTAAACATATACTTAAACCAAGTATACTAAAATGGGTAAAAACTAAGTGTATGCTAAATTGGGTAAATACAAGTATATACTAAATGGGTAAATACTAGCAAATGGTTTTGACCCATAACCCATGGTTTTATATATACCACTTAACCAAGTTCATTGTATCCTTAAGATACATTGTATCTAGAAAGAAAACCATGGATCAACCCATAACCCATGACCCATGACCCTTAACCAAAAATACCCATGGGCAAAGAGGAGCGGACCACGGATCCCTAGCTTTGTAATAGCCGGATCCCCGGGGAAACAGAAGAGAATTTCCTCTATAAATAGAGAACCATTTCTTCCTCTCTAGGTGTGTTTTTACATATACTTCCCCAAAGTATTCTAACCCTCTAACCTCAGATCTAAGTGATCTATGTAGTTTGTCTTTTGTTTTTGTGTGATCTACTAGGTTCCTCTTAAAGGAAAGATCACCACCTCTTGAAGACGTGCAAGCTCAAAGTCCATGAGTTGCCATGCTTCGTCATCATCAAGACTACTAAGGTTATCTTGTTGATAGTTCTTCCTTTCTCCATAGATGTTGGGTTGAAGGCATTAGTGAAGAATGACGAAAATGTCAAGATGAAAGCATTAGTGAAAGGTGCTCATCATCCGTGTCAAAGCATTAGTGAAGGATGCTAAAGGTGTCAAGACGAAGGCATTAGTGAAGGGTGCCAAGCGTTGTGTCAAAGGCATTAGTGAAGGATGCCAAAGAATCAAATCAAGTAGCATTTGGGAAGAATGCCTAGGTCGTATAATCGATGAGGTGCATCGTTATACATATATGTATTTGTTTATATACAAGGATGGTGATATCCTTGATGGTGTTGTAACAAGGAGTAGATCTCCTTGAGATTAGGTGTTGTGTCGTGAAGGTGTAGTTCACCTAAGGTGTGAAAGAACTAGGTGCTTAGCCTAATACCTAATAAAGGGTAGGCGACGTTGTGAAGGATTAGTTCTCCTAAGGTGTGAAAGAACTCGGTGGTTAGCCTAGAACCGTATAAAGGGTAGGCGACGTTGTGTTAGGTGTGGTTCGCCTTGGTGTGAAAGAACTCGGTATTTAGCTTTGTACCGGAAAACGGTTAAGTGATGTTGTGAAGGCTTCTCCGCCATAAGGAGTTGGTGTAGTGTTTACGAACTCTCGAGTAGGTGACTCGGGGAGTGGAGTAGGGAACCACTATAAATACTTGTGTCGTGGTGATGTGCTTCTTACTCTTTATCTTTCATTACACGTTTATATATCTATCTATCAACGTCCAACATAAACAATAAAATAGATTGACATAAGTCGATCTAAATATTTAAAAGGAAGTTTTAAATTGGTAAAACTATTCAACCCCCCCCCCTTCTAGTTTTCCACACGATCCTACGAGTTTACACGCGATCTTGACATCCTTGGTTAAATGTGTATTCACTATTTTCGGAATTATATGTATTGTTTTGGGGGATTATCATCCAATCATGATTATTTTTCGGTGATATTGTAACAAAATTTACATAACCACAACCTTAAAAACGTCGTTAGAAAATGTTTTTTTATGCTAGCCGGTATTTATTAAAATTTATTTTATTTTTTTTATTTTTTTTTAACAGTAGAAAATTTATAGAAAAATCTAGCAAGAAGCTAGAAAAAAAAAAGGGGCTACAATTTTTTAATACAAGCTGAAACAGGATCAGTTAACCATGTTACCCAAGTAGGATTTAAACTCTTATTCCGGTGACAAATCCATGAATGAGATAAGATCATAATATCTTCCATTAGAGTGTTTTTGCGTGGCGGATTCGGATCAAAACAAACTCTATTACGATATCTCCAAATAGTCTAAGTAGTTGTGCAAATGACAACATCAAAACAGAACATACCTTTTTCAATGGTTCAAGGGAACCGAATGGCTCCATGACAGAAGATCGTGAAGTTGTCTTGGGTATTCGCCTATGCCCACCCCTTTTAAATCATTGTCCATATATCCTTTGCAACCATACATTCAACAAAAAGATGTTGCGCTGTTTCGAGGGCTTCATCGCATAAAGGACATTGGGTCGAACGTAGGTCTATACCGCGAGTATCAAGGTTGCAACGTGTTGGAAGACGATCCAATCTAAGGCGCCAATTGTGAATATTAACCTTAATTGGAACATACTTATTCCAGTAAACAGTTTCCAGTTGGGATCCAAATATGGAATTTTCAATTTTGCACCTCATGGAAGCAACTGTGAACTTGTTGGAATTGTTGAGCGAACACGTCCAAGAACTAGGGAAGTCAAAGGGCACAAAATTTTTTATCAAGCCAAGTAACTTGTTGTATTGTTCAAGCTCTTGACCATCTCTTATAGGCCGTCTCCAACACCAAACACGATTAATGGACCCATTAAGTAAGTAACATCGATCCATTATCAAGCAATCCTTGAAATTTTCCAAATAATACATTCTTGGGGAAATGGATTTGAGATATGTATTGACAATCCAAACGTCATTCCAGAATTTTATTGTAGAACCGTTGCCTATTTTTCGTAAGAATATGGAATTTAAATTAATTATAAACTTATTGAGTGAGTTGTGCAACTTAATAATAGTCCACCAAGGGCTTAAAGACTGTCCCCGAGATGTAGAAGCGGCCCCAAGATCTCCATCTAAACCATGTATGGAGACAATAATGTGTCGCCATAAGGAGTTATGATCCGTGTGAAACCGCCACCACCAATTAGTCAATATGCAAGGTTAGAAGCTTGAAGGCTACCTATTCCTAAACCACCATTACAAGATGGGGAACAAACCTTACCAAACTATCCAAGCCATTTTATTCGACTCAAGGGTCCCTCCCCATAAGAATTTCCGCCTAAGTTTCTCAAGATAATTGATGACATGAATATGTGCTTTAAAAAGAGTGAAGAAATAGGTATCAAGTGCTCCAAGAACCAATTTAATGAGGGTGAGTCTTCCACCATAAGAGAGCATTTTAGCTTTCCAAGAGGTTAATCTTTTGTGAAAATTTTCAAGAACAGGTTTTCAATTGCATCCTTTGGTCATGTTTGCGCCAATTGGGAGACCAAGGTATGAGCACGTAAATGAATAAGGTTGACAATATAGGATAGATGCTAAAGAACTTACTTCCATGTTAGAAACCCCGTTGCCAAAGAGCTTACTTTTTGAGAAGTTTACTTTTAACCCGGATGCCATATGGAAACATCTCAAGATCCAACAAAGATTTTTTGCATTGTCGAGTGACCACTTACCTATAATAAGTGCATCATTCGAAAATTGGAGATGAGAGATATCAATGTTGTTTGAACCCACTTTGATTCCTTCGAAAATGTTTTTGAGTTTGGCATCTTTTAGGTGACATGAAGAGCTTCAACGACAATGATAAAGAGAAATAGTGATAAAGGGTCTCCTGGACGTAGTCCTTTTTGAAGTTTGAATTCTTTGGTAGGTGAACCGTTGATGAGAATCGAGCTATAAGCCGAGTTAAGGCATCCATGAATCCATTTTCTCCACTTAACACTAAACCTCATTTGTTCCATAGTGTGATCAAGAAATTTCCAATCTAGTGGGTCAAAAGCTTTTTCGAAGTCAACCTTTAAAATGAAAAGTCGTTCATTTTTAAGAGATTACTTCATTGACAATAAGAGGTCCGTCTATAATTTGCCTATCCTTGATAAAAGCCGTTTGAACCTCATTAACCACTAAATGAATAACTTGAAGAAGTCGAATGGTTAGGACTTTAGCAATGACTTTATATTGGCATCCGATGATGCTAATGGATCTAAAGTCATAGATGAAGATGGGTTCTTGTTTTTTGGGAAAAAGAGCAATGAATGAAGAGTTGCAACCTCTTGGTATAAAGCCATCAATTTCAAACCTCTTGACCATATCAATGAAGTCTTTGCCAACTACTTGCCAATATTGCTTGATGAACTTAAAAGTGAATCCATCAGGTCCCGGTGACTTGTCACCACCGCAACCCAAACCGCATTCTTTATTTCTGTGGAAGAAAAGGCGCATCTAGAAGAGCCACATCAATCAATTAAACACACAACAATAATATATAAGAGGTGCTAATCTTTTTCTAACGGCACACCTAGAGTAATATATACAATTCTAGCAAGAACCTAACATGAAAATTATAAATAGTTGCAATGCATTTTATTGAGTAGTATAAGGGTTATTACACCACCCGATTTTAAGCCTCTTGAGTGCATAGTATAACCCATTTCTATAGTCCATAAGATCTGACGGGTAGTCTGAACAACAAAGTCAGAGTATACGCGAAAAGAAGCTTTAATCACGACTTTGGTTGCAAGGTTTAAGACATCATTGAGGAATTCGACGTAACAATCATATGGTTCCACCGATTTAAAACATCTTTACAAACCTTTTTGGCTAATTAAGTGGCAAGAGACAAATAGTGGCATTCCGTTTTAAAACAATCTTCACAAATGGGGCATCCTAACCGAGTTCAAGTGAATGCTCTTATTGTCTTGGTTGATGTGCATGAGTAGTCTTATATTAGAATCCTTCAAGATGGAACATTTTTCTTAACTGCGAAAAGGTTGTTCCACTAAAGAATATTTTAGGAAAAATAGGAGAATATAATGGCAAGTGATAATATGTATAGGTAGTGAGTTAGCATAAAATCTCTTGAATCATTTAGACCACATTCCCAAGTATCGTGAGTTGAGGATAATGAAATTATCTGCGAAGCTACCAAATGGATTCCTGAACTAGCTGTTGCTTGTGAAGTAGGCTTAAGGTTGAGAAGAAAACTGAATAGATCATTTAACTCCATAATTTCAGCTTCATAGCTTTATATTGCCTAGTGTGTTTGCCCATTTCTCGAAACCCGGCCCCGACCATCTTTTAATTCCTTCTGTTTGATGTTCATCTTTAAGTACGTGTGGGTTGATTGTAAATTGAACACACTTTTTAAAAGAATTAGCTTTGCAATTAAAAAATGACTAGCGACGCAGCTTGTTACTCGTTTGACTTGCACCTCTAATTGAAATACAAAATGTGTTCTTTTAAAATAATAAATAAATAAATAAAATGATCGTATATTACAGTGGAGGAGAGGAGAGAAAATAAGTAAATGAAAGAGAAAGAGAATGAATTTTACATGTAAATACCTTATATGATTACTAAGAAAAATAAAAATAAAATATAGAAAATGATATGAATGTTTATATGTTGAAAAAAGAAAATGACATTTGGTAATGAGACGTGATTTACGCACTTTACAAAATAATTTGCATACTCAAAATTATTGTGTGTTTGACATTTATACCTTTAATCCGGAAAGCGACACGCATTTAAGTCTTATTAAAATAGTAAATCGATATTACATTGAAAATAAAGATCAAGGATAGTGTTGAGGGGCAGTATCGACTTTTACTACTTGAAAACCATTGGCATTTCCTACTGTTTTGTGACAAAAACTTGGTGCTTAACTGCTTTTCTACACACATTGCATCTATTTATACCTCAATCATCTAGTGCTTCATCATCATATCAAACACATCTTACATTACAAACTCTTTCCATTCAGAACACAAATTTAGCAATACAATGAGTTCAAGAACTAGATCACTGATTGTTGCTGGGACAGTTGGATTGGTTGAAGCACTCAAGGATCAAGGCTTTGCAAGATGGAACTACACTATCAGGACCATTCACCACCACACAAAAGCCAATTTACGATCAGTCACTCAGTCAAAGAAGCTGTCTTCATCGGCAGCCATGGCTTCAAGCAAATGCATAGAGCAATCAGAAGAATCATTAAGAAAAGTCATGTACTTGAGTTGTTGGGGTCCAAATTGATCTTTAATTTCTTTGCTGTTGTTTAGAATTAGCTAGATATATAGAAACTAATATTTAATGTACATGCAATTATGTTAATCAAATAGTGATTATCATCACATTCCAAGTGTTACTTGTTAAAGCTTATTTTCGATTTTGCTTCAACTAAGATTTTGATTGTGTGTGCTGTTCATTTGTTTGTTCAAATATTTATCAACTACGTAGAAGCCAAGATAGATTATTGAATAAAAATAAACAACGGGTTTACATAAGGAAACGAGAACCCTAGAAGCTAAACAAGATTGATAATAAGTTTAAACTATTGCGGGCAGGGACGGAGCCAGGAATAAACATGACCGGGTGCATAATTTTTTTTTAACCGTAATATAATTGAGTTTAAGATGCTAACTAAATAAAACTAAAAACACATTTCAATAGACCGGAGTCATTTAAGATACATTTGAGAAAAATCGATGATTTTTTCTAAAATTAACACTAAATCGAAAAAATCCATAGGTGTCACGGGCACTCACGGGACCCCCCTCGCTCCGTCCCTGATTGCGGGCTCATTGACCTTTATAAAATAAAGTTTCATAAACATAGCTTCAGGCAATTTTTAAAATGATAAATTTTCATTACAGTTTGTTGCCAAAATGATATTAACATATCACAATAATGTACCTATATTACTATATACATACACCCTTTTATGGGAATTACTATCATATCGACTATGTACGTAATTAAGGCTGCTCTTAGCAGTGACCTCAACTAGGGGTGTCATAAATCCCGACCCGACCCGGACCCGAACCCGAATAAGGTTACTCGGGTCCAAAATCTAAATCGGGTCAATCGGGTCAACCCGATTAACCCGATTACGAACTAGGGTCGGGTATCGGGTTCAAAATACTTGCCTATTCGGATTCGGGTCAACCCGACTAACCCGATTTTTTTTTTTTTTTTTTTTTTTTTTTTGGTTTCATGTGATGTGCAAGTGCAACTGTACTCAATTTATATTTATTATAGGCCCAAGCTATCAATTAGTCCATTTGGTAGTTCTTGACCCATTTTTATTCACAATTTGATATAAAACATATAGTCATACCATTTGGTAGTTCTGTACACGAGCACGTTATTATCCAGGTTGTCAATGGTTTCATTTATGGTTTAGCACCTTATTACTTGATATATGCTTCTGGAGTTTGTATTCTCTAAAATGTTATCCTAGGAATCATACGGTATCTAGATTTGTGCATGCTGGTTATGTGGTTTTTCATATTTTAGCCAAGTGTTTGTTAGGAAGATTTTTGAAGGTTAAACGTATTTATATAAATGATGTTCTCTTTGATGCATCAAAGCATACTCATGAATAATAGCAAGGAAAACCTGTTTCGTTTATTGTTCCACTCATTCATGCTTGTAAACTTATCTAGTTATAGATAAACTTGATGACATTATTAGCTTGTTCCCATCATACCATGCATGGTTGCATGCATTTGCATAGTTAGAATTAAATGGCACAGACCCGAACCCGACTTGACCCGACCCGAATTGACCCGAACCCGACCAACTCGAGTTCAAATAGGGTCGGGTTCGGGTATGTTTTTTTTAGTCTTGACCCGACTTCGACCCGACCCGAATGACCCGAACCCGACCAACCCGACCCGAATGACACCCCTAACCTCAACGACTCTCATTTTTTCGTCATCTCAGTTTTCTCTCATGCAATCTATAGTCGTCTTTTTAAGCACAATAAAATTACCATAATTTTTAAACACATTCGCCATAACTTTTAAGGATAAAACTATCATACCATCTATATTCGAATAAGCCCATTAATTATCCAAATTTTCGAATAGTCCAACTACTAATCATTCAACACATTTACCCTAACTTTTTAGGATATATATAACCCAATTTGTAAAAATCGCTAGGCGCTAGTGAGGCGGTCGGGTAGGGCCTAGCGATTAATTGGTTAGGCGGGGATTAATCGGCGATTAATCGGATTAGAATTTTTATGCACAAAATTGTAATTTTAGATATTATGTTATATTATATGTATGAGATAAGCATAGTGCATCAAAGTTTAAATATTTCAAGTGTTCAAATATAAACATAAGACGTAATTCTTCAAAGTTCAAAGTCAAACATAGATATTACTCGGTTTGTTGACCATTTTTAAGCGATATTTGAGCGATTAATCGGCTTGTTGATCGATTTTTAAGCGATTTTGTTCGATTTTTAATCGATTTTGTTGACCGATTTTTAAGCGATTTTGTTTGATTAATTTGATTAGACCGATTTTGTTCGATTTTGTCCGATTAATCGGTTTGTTGACCAATTTGTAAGCGATCTTTGACCAAACCGATTAAATAGGCCGATTATGATAAATCAAGGCGCTTAGTGAGCGATCAGCGATTATGCGAGGATTAATCGGCCGCCTGGACCGATTTTTACAACAGAGATATAACCCCACAACCCTAAATTTAACCAACCTTGATCATATTTCTACAACATCACACGCCTCCTTGTCTCTACAATCAAACAAACGTCTACTTCTAACCTTATAACTCCTTAACAACATAAACACACAACAAATCAACCTTCCTTATTACTCCACAAACAAAGACGCATCAACCAATTAATACATTTATTCTTCGAAACCGCAACAATACTACAAACTGAAACTCCTTTGTTTTCTTTATTTTCAAGCACGAATCTTTACAGACACAAAAACTAACTAAACCTTCTTCGCTTTTCACAGACCCGCGAAAGAAGAACCAAGAGTTTCGGCTTCAAGATCTTAATATAAGGTCTCAGGTAGGTGATGTATGTTCGTTTTTGTCAAAGATCAATGATGTTTGTTTGTAAGATCTTATAAAGATCGTTTATTTTGAAGTACGAGAAAAACACTGAGATCTTTTTGTTAAAATACCCTTTTATTCTTTTTCTTTTTTTTTAAAAAACTAACGGTCATACTTGGTTTGAACACACACTCGACCAAGTTGAGTTCTCGACCAATTTTGTGTCTCGACCCACACTGATCGAATGGTGATCAGTGGTGACGACCCACTTCGACCCCCAGCGACCTGATGGTCGACCGAACCATTGGGGGTAGTTTAATGAATCATGTGCCTCTTAGTTGGTACTAAAATACTTCTTCCATCTCAAAATAATTGTCTTTCAATGAAAATTTTGAAAATTCAATAACAACATAATTAATACTGAATTTTTTTCTTAACTTTTACAGAATGACAATTTTACATTTTACTAATTAATATCTGTTTAATATTATAATAATAATTTTAAATAAAAGTAATATGATAAATATGATCAAACTTTTTTTTATATATATTTAGTAGTGCACAATTAAAATGAGACAATCTCAAAACAAAATGTGTCGCACATTAGTGTGGGTCCGATGGAGTATATGCCTAGAAACACGAGACATATATGAAATCTGATGACTCGTGATGTGTTATATTCCATATGCACAGAAAAATAAGAGAATTGCTAGAGCAACAAAACATTTACAGAAAACTATTTATATAATGACATGTTATTTAACTTGTGACATTTTTTCTTTTACTTTTAAATTATCTCTTTTATATATATTCACAAATAAACATTTCATTTTATATTATTTTGTGAATATTCTTTTATAAAATGTTCGTAGTTCCAGCATTTCTCGAAAAATAAAATCAGGTTAAAAAGATTATTAAAAAAAATATAAACAGGCAAAACAAAACAAGAGAAAACAATACTTTGGTAAACTACAAAAAATCTAAAATACGACAGAGTGAAAATGAACCATGAGCTACGACCATGTAAGCCCATGTGCCCTTATCTCATGTGCCATTGTGTGTACGCTATGCCCCCATACCCTTACAGAGTTACAGGAACACTCTACCCATTATGAAATTGCAAAAAAGTTTAATACATCAAACAAGCCTAGGTGCATCGATGCTACGTGGGCTATTGGTATTGATCCTCGTTTGCATGGTAAGAAACCTGTTGGCTTGCTATTGGCCTCCTTATGATGACTAATGGACATGTAGAAATCCAAAAACTTCAATTATGAGCTGCTATTCCATATCACAGCATACCAATTCAAACCACAACGTATTCCATAACATTAACACAAACCTAGTCATTACACATTCTTACTTTCGTACAAGATGACTTCTACAAGCCGTGTATGGATGGCTGCTGGTGTTGCCGTAGTTAATGGACACACAGAACAAGGTTACAAGCTTAGATCAGTTGTCAACTCCTTCCGACATGGTGTTAATGTGTCTGATCTCCGTCCATTTTCGAGCCTTTTACGATCCAATGTTAGTGTCGGAGATGTGAAAACTACACAATCTGATGATTCTCTTCAGCAAGTCATGTACATGAACTGCTGGGGACAAAGCTGAACACTGGTTTTATTGGTAAATGGGAGTTGTCTCGAATGATGAGGAATCGATGATGTGAGATGACTCGACGTTAAGTTTCGGAGTTGTTTGGCAATAAGTTGTAATATGTATTAGTCTGGGATTACCAAGTCCTTAAAGTATAGGGTTCCTAATTGTATATGTTTTTTGACCCTTGTAAAACCAGGAATACTTTCCTAGGGCTGAGCACAAAACCGATCGAACCGGAAAACCGAGCCGATCCGGACCGAACCGAACCGGACCGACCATTTCGGTTCGGTTTCGGTTCTATGTCTTATCGGATGTCGTTTTTCGGTTCGGTTCGGTTCGGTCCGACCCAAAACCGACCAAACACGCATATAAAGCATGTAAACCGGGCCGAACCGACACAAAACCGAACCGATTCGGTTCGGTTTCGGTTCATTTTTTTGTGAAATCGGTTCTCGGGTCGGTTCGGTTTTCGTCGGTTCGGGTCGGTTCCGGACCTTTGCTCAGCCCTACTTTCTCCTGACAATGCATAAAAACAACATTGTGCCTGATATATATTGGATTTTTTAACTGGATCTCGTTATGTCTTTTTCTTTTCTTTTTTTTTTCTTTTTTTTTTTTTTTTTTTTTTTTTTTTTAAAGGGGATCATCCTGGTAAATATATTACTTCAAAAAACGTTTAAGTAGAACGGATGAGAGTGGGTCTCTCATCTCGACTCGTTACATGGGCATTGAACAAGCACCAAATGTGCAACAACCAAAATCACTACATAAGAAAGACATGTCAATCTTATAACCTACTAAACATAAAATTATTTCCTACCACGACTTTGAAGCTTGACATCATACAGATCACAAAAAGCATCCAATTGCCCTGGTAAATCGTAGACCTGAGCAGCATAATCATCATCAAAAGAATCTTCAAGCTCATGATAGCCACCAGATGATGAAAGAAACTTTGTCATATCATTATCTGGCTCAAGTACCTCGTCCTCATCACTTTCAGTTACAATAACTTCACCCACTTTAGAGTATTGCTTAGCCACCATATAATACGGAGAAAAAGAAGAACTAGGCTTAGTAGCACTAGCCGCATCCTACTCCTTCTCTTTCAAATCAACAAAAGTAACTTTCCCCTCAATAATTAACTTTTCAAGCTTCTTAATTTTCTCAACAATAGGAGTAGTACTTTCTTCTTCCACCACCTTAGCTTCCTTATTACTACCAAAATCTAAATTAGCCTCATCATTAGTCGAGTTAATAGTAACACTAGGATTACCAGCCTCATCAGTATCAACCATATTAAGATCATCAAACGGATTCGGTGTAGCAATATTCGTCCCACTTGTACTAGCCACTTCGATAATATTTTTCTTTGTAGCATCCAACTTCTTAGACACAGGCTGATGGTTTAGAAGGGCTAAATTTAGCCCCTTTACCCACCTCAGTCCCATGAAACACTTTCCTCTGAGGCTTTTGGAACCCATCATCTTTTTGTGCTTGCTGTTTAAGGTCAACAGGCACGCGTTTGGAATATTGGGTCTTATCATGTCCAAAAATCATACAAACACCACATCTAGGTGGTTTCTACTCGTATTCCACCAACACATTATGTAGCACCTCCCCATCACCATCACAACACGGAACATCAATTACCATCTTTTCCTTAAGTTCCCTATCAACTTTAAGATCAATTAAGCCGCGCGCATAGTCATGACGCCCCCAAGATTGCATACACACAGTGCTTGTGTATGCATCAAGCATGATAGGAGTACCCAATTTAGTAGCCATGGCACTCAACCCATCATCAGTAAAAGCAGTAATAGGAATATCATGTAATTTCACCCAGACAGGAATAGAACCCAAATCCTCTTTCACAAAGCTCAATCTTGGAGTCCATTTCTTCAGAATAATAGGCACATAGCGAATAAACCAAGGTCCATTCTCTAACACACCATTTAAACCCTCAATAGATGCAAATTTAAAGAAGAATAGTCCCTTTGAGTTCATCATAGATCGAATCACACTAAATTTCTTCCATGCATTCTTCACATAGTTATCGACTACGGGAAACGCAACCCTCTTTCCAATAAAGTACCCAAACAAGGTGTTTACAAACTTAGAATTAGCAGCAAGGACCGATGAGAAAGGAATTTGCACATCAGCCTTGTCATTAAGAGGTTACCCGAATCAAAAGTCCGAAAATTAACCTTGCAGTACTGGAACTAGTACCAACCTTACTTGCAAACGTATCCACCTTCGGGTTAGTGTCAAACTTCGGACCGCAAACAAAGTAACCTTTGGCATGGTAGTATTAAAGGTTTTACTACCCGCCATATCATCAAGTTTATCGGCCAGAGTGGTATGATCATAGGTGCGTTTCAAAGCACTAACATTCGGGCTGTTAGCATTCATGTTTAGACCATCAACACCAGCTTTACTAATGTGTTCCTTCGACGATACCGAACCAAGCTCTTTAGCAGGAGTGACATCATTCAATGACGAGCAATCATCACTCACAACATGAACCGAAGGTCCATCAGCACCAATGGTTACACCATCAACAATTCTAACTGATTTCAGTCCAATGTCATTCTCCAATGTCCCACCTTTTCTTTCCCTCTCTCTCGTAACCCCACTCATGAGTAACTCACATCTAGAAGACCCTCAAACCCGCATAAGATCAAAGACCAGATAACAACTAGGACCCTAAAACCGATAATAATAATAGTTAGGGATGTCGGTTAGGGTTTAATAGCAGGTGATCATAATCTTCCAAATCAACGCCAAACACTAGCAGAAATCCGTAGCAATCAAATCAGAAGAGTCGACTAGGAAAGAACCCTAATTAAAAACCCTTGACAAAATTTTACATAAGACTTGGATGTCATTATGTTCTCTGTTTGTTTCGTTTTCATTTGTGTTTTTTTCTGGGAAAAAAAGATGTATCCTATGAATGTTATATACGATAATTTAGTATCTTATGAATGTTATATACGATAATTTAGTAAATGGGGTGCTGCTTATAAATATCCATATCTTTAATAAACATTTGGAAAACAAACACATTTGATTAAGCCATATTTCAAAAACATCATGAGTTCAACAAGTAGCTAGAGCATGGATGGTGGCTGGAACAGGGGCATCCACCACCATGCAAAGTCCAATATTCGGTCAGTATCTCAGTCAAAGAAGTTGTCTTCAAAGGCAGTCGTAGCTTCAAACAAAGGCGGCATAGAGCAATCAGAGGAGTCATTGATAAAAGTTATGTACTTGAATTGTTGGGGTCCTGGTTAAATGTCCATATTTGTAGATAGTATTTTGGTTGTGCATGATGATATCTGCCATTAGAGTTGTATATTTTCCCAAATTCTGCATAGGTTTCGAATATGTTTGAACTGTTACAATATGAGTGGTGATTTACAATTTTTTTTATTTATTTTTTTATTTTTTATAATTTTTTTTTAACAGTGATTAGATTAAAAACTCACTAGCAAGACACTAGCAACATATGTATTATTACAATATGTATTCTACCATCAAATGTGTTATTACAGAAATTAGCAACATATCCGCGTGCTTAATTTTATGTTTTATATGACTTAACCATACATGTATGGGACGTGATATGTACACCACCAAAAATGATATGCACACCACAATCATGCATATGTGATATATGCATAACTAATATGATTTTGTAATGGACACATCAATTTTGTTGGTGTGCATATCAACTCTCTTACATATATTGATATATATACACTAATAAGATTGTCGGTAACAAAAAGGACAAAGGGAAGAAAGGCCTAAAAAGTAACAGGTCTGCTCGTTTTGTATCACGTGCTGAGTACGTATAAATATTACGGAGTGTATAAAACTGAAATATGTACGTGCAACCCGATCGACTAGTAAAATGCGTACATAAATTGCAAGTCCTAAGATAGAATTTGATGACTCATGATGTGGTGTTTCAAGCTTGTCCCTCCATACATGATATAACCTCAAACAGAATCTTTATCTTAATTATAACTCATAACTTAAGTGAACAATATTCGGGTAATTCGTGCAAAGAAAAAATAAAATATTCTTTTCATAAAGAAAGTAGAAATTGTAGAAAAGAAAACTAATAACATCAAGAAAATGGAAAAAGGAAAGAAAATGCCTCTTTTTTAGCCATCCACTTTCAACACCAATAATAATGTTACTTGTCAAAATTTCACCTATTTATTTTTAAAGGTATAACAATGGTTTTTTCTTTCATTATTTTCTTGAAATAATATTTCCTTGGTTATATCTACTACATATAAGCAAAAAAGTTTTTGTTTAAATTTATAAATTTAAACACATGTTTTAATCCTTAAAATATTCTTATAAAACTTAATTCTCACGTAAAATTTCAAACAACTGTTGCCTTAATGAAATAGTTGTCATACCAATGTTCTCACCCAAAATTCTAAAAAAAATGCATCGGTGTAGTTTCTAAATGAATATTAATCATTTTTGTTAGTGCAAATATTACGATATTTAATCTATACATTCTCATTTGTTTTGTTGATGACAAACATGTAACTTGTAATACATAACGTAAAATGTATAAGTTACTTGTAGTTAGATCTTGTCTCAACATACTCTCAATACCTCTCGACGACTCAAGTCCTTGTATGCTACAACACAGGTTCGTACATGTTTGTTATGTTGCGTTATGATCAAACCCCTAACAAACCATTAAACATGTTTAGTTAAACACTTTGTAAAATACATAAACATAAGTAAATGTGTTTGGTAAAACCCATGACCCATGACCCAAGACCCATACCAATTGTCTAGATACATTGTACCTTGGTGGGTACTCAAAACCATGACCCATAGCCCATGGTTTCAACCCATAAACTATGGGTAAAGAGGAGCGTGCACGGATCCCTCAAATGACCCACGGATCCCTTGGAATTACAAGGGCCGGATCCCTCCAGAAGGGATCCTTGGGGGCAGAACATGGTTTTGGTCTTTTTGCCTATAAATAGCAAACCACTTCTTACCATTTCTTCACACCTTCACACATAGTTTCTCTCCATCAAATCTAGGATATTTAGATCATTAGGAAACATGTAAACCACCCTCATCTCATATGATCATAATGCTTCTAACTCTCATTTGTTGTAAGCATACTCCCGAAGTGATCCTCCAAAGCAAGCTTAGAGATCTTGTTTCCTTACCTACTGAAGTGATCACCCATCACAAGATACAAGCACATGAAGATCTTATACAACAAGCTTGGGAAACTTGTCATCTTCATTCATAGAAGACTAACTACATCATGCTTTGGGTTCTTGATGTTTAGTCTAGGAGTTCATATCCATTAGACACATTGTCTTGGATATTGTCTAGTATCATAATCTTGTATCTATGACTAGACTAGATGGTTTATGTGTTTGTGCCATAAAACACAAGGTTTGTTATGTTGGGCCACAAAACATAACGGGTGTCATAGAAGTGTCAAAGGCATTAGTGAAGAGTGCCGAAGATCCGTGTTGAAGGCATTAGTGAAAGGTGCTGAAGGATCGTGTAAATGACATTAGTGAAGAATGCCTAGGTCGTATAATCGATGAGGTGCATCGTTATACATATAGTATTTGTTTAGATCCAAGGATGGTGATATCCTTGATGGTGTTGTAACAAGGAGTGGATCTCCTTGAGATTAGGTGTTGTGTTGTGATGGGTAGTAGTTCCTCCATAGTAATGGAACTAGGTGCTTAGCCTAGTACCTAATAAAGGGTAGGCGACGTTGTGATAGGATTAGTTCTCCTAAGGTGTGAAAGAACTCGGTGGTTATCCTAGCACCGTATAAAGGGTAGGCGACGTTGTGTTAGGTGTGGTTCGCCTTGGTGTGAAAGAACTCGGTATTTAGCTTTGTACCGGAAAAAGGTTAAGCGACGTTGTGAAGGCTTCTCCGCCATAAGGAGATTGGTGTAGTGCTTACGAACTCTCGAGTAGGTGACTCGGGGAGTGGAGTAGGGCAAGGAAGGTGTCCTTGTAGCCGAACCACTATAAATCCTCGTGTTGGTTTGTCTATCCTTTTACTTATCGCTTTACTTTTATTCTTGCATTACTTTGTTTATTCTCTATGTGGTTGATGTATATGTTTGTGATGCATACTTGGTCTTTCATATAGTCACAAACTATATTCAACACTTTACGTATTATGACACGCTTGATCAAGAAAAAGCAACCGGACTAATAATGGTGAAACTTGATTTATAATGAACCATTAATCTTGCGGAATCTTATGTGATGTCAAGGGGTTGGCCTTACATGCCGTAATGCGTTAAATGCATCCTCGCGTCGAGATTAGCAAATGCAATGGTTTATACTATATTTGATACAAAAGTTTTAAGTTTGAAATGGAAACGTATTCACTCCCCCTCTACGTTTTCACAATTGGTATCAGAGCGGGTTGGCTCTAGTTTTTAAACAAATGGTTTTTAAAAACGAGTAAGGTCCTCGTATCAAATTTTTGGTGAAGTCAAGCATAATATGAAAAGTGTTTTGTTATTTTTTTCTTTGAAGTTTTGTTGTTAGATATCTTGTTAATCAAGCTTGAATAAAGGTAAAAATGGTTAATATAATTTCACTAAAAAGTCTACAAAGGTTAAACCTTTTCGTCGCGTCAAAACGTGCATTTGCGTAATTCTGTGTCAGATCCGCGGATCCCTCAGGTTACACTGGACGGATCCCTCAAGCAAGGGATCCGTGGGATCCGTGGTACAGAAGACAATTTTTTTTCTGAATTTCAAAAATTCATAACTTTTTAACCGTAAAGAGTTAGAAGTCGTACCACCTATCGTTTTAAAGGTATTTGAGTCTACTTTAATTTAAAAATGATTTCATAAACTAATTCAAAACAAAAATTTACAGAATCATTGATTTATAATAGAAAGTTATTTTTTTGTCATAACTTTTGCACAACTTTTGATCTAATTGGAGACGGATGTTTTCATCTTTGAATAACAATATGTCCTCTTTTGAAATTAAGGTTTTGATCATATTTATATACATAAAAGAAACTAATCAAGCTTGGTATACATGTTTATATTTAACACAAAGCGATGAAAAGAACTTTCGTATGCTATGCTAAATGATAAATTGTCTTCCTTGCATTACTTGATTGTTTGCTTATCTCAAATAGCTTTTGTGCTTGTTTGATTGAATAACATATGTGGTTTGCTTACCTTGCTATGCATTCTCTTGTTTGTCAATTTAGTAATAGTCTACTAATCAATGTGCTATTTGAAGGAGTGTTTGGGATAACATCTAGTTGTGTCGAAAATGTTAGTTTTATAAATTGAAAAATGTTTAAAACATATAACACACTAAATGGCCTTTTGATTGAGTTTGTCATGTGTACAACATAAATGTTTTATGTTCTTATATGATTTCTTGATTTCATATTTTCTTGTATCATTTTCTAAAAACAACAAGAATGTACATCGGATCATAACCTACACTTGTGTTGATGATGTACTCTCCCGTTTTCCTTTTCATGATCGCTCTCCGAGCTTCATAGTACGATTGACAACTTGATTATTTCATCCGATATACTCAAGTAAATTATTTTGCAACGCAAATATAATTGTTCATATCCGAAAGTCCAAACTCAAGCTTTCCAACAACATATGTTGAACTAGCTCATCCAACTATCTTTTTGTTCACCATATGGACAACTTTTAATTTTTTTTTTGACACCTTCGTCACCGTAGTTGTTTCAAGTATAATATTAATAAAAACGAATCAAAGTATCATCATTGTTACTCTTCGATAGGTCATTGTAGGAATATAAATTTTCCTAACTTGAGAATGAATACTGGAGAACTTATTGCACTAGAAACTCAATTTGACCTAACGGTTGAATTGCTTCCTTGATAGAAGTTGGGTATGTGGAATCGCCCGTAAAAATGGTCGTGTTTAGCCATAATTGAGCACCGCTAGTAATAGTCTCATATTCATTCTCTCACTTGAGAAATTTATACTCCTATGTTTTCCTAAAGTAAGTTTACAATGAAAATACTTTTCATTGTCTTAGGATTACTAATCAAACAAGTTGTAAAATTAATTTTCTTTTAGCTAATCACAACCACTTGCCTCATCAAGCGATTATCTCTCTTTGATCGAGAAGAGCTACATGACTTCATGGACGAAGCTCATTGTATGCTAACCACCATCCGTAATGACTATATTGTCCTAAACTAGCACCTCACAACTCTTTTGTCTTGAACACCATCATGTGCTCTTTTCTTTCTAGACACATTCCTTTCATGTCATTGTTAGTTTAAATGATTTACTAATCTAGACCGTAAATCTATTTTTGGACTTCTTGAATAGTGCTTTAAAGTTTGCACAACCTTTATGTTATTTGTGAGCTCGATCTCATTTAATTGCCTATATGTGATCTCTACATGCTCTCCTTGCTTTGCTTAACGTGTATACATGTATGCTTGCTGTAGAAACAATTTGTTTCATAATTCGAAACATAGAGCAAAATTCTGCAACTATTCTGTTAAGAAAATATGTCTCAGATGCCGGATCCCTTAGATGTAACTAGACGGATCCCTCAAGTGAAGGATCCGTGGGATCCGGGTGGACAGAAGTTCCTTTGTAGCCTCCTTGCATCAATCCAACATTCTAGACCTTATTGGACTAGTTAAACTTGCTACATTAGGATCACTTAAACTTTTCTTAGGCTCAGTTGATCTCACATTCACTCATGGATGACTTAGGATCACATCCGAAGTATTTTTTGATTTATCATTAGTACAAAACTCACCATCTTTCCGCTCCAATGTTTACACATTGTTCTTCTCATCTCAAAACACTTAGTTTGATATTTCTCTCAATTTTAGCAAATTGATTTTAGTCATCCTTACCTCAAAATAGGCCAAAAACTAGTTTTTAATTTATTATGATTCTTAAGGAATTTTCCAAATCTCTCTTAAGTTATCATCTGATCTCTAGGATCATTTAACACCACTTGACACTCTCAAAATTCTTAGTGTCATCTTTGATCATCCACTGGTGCTCATAAAGCCCCATTTTCCATAAAAGGCAATCATTAGCCACCATCAATCACTCCCTCTTGATCATTTAAGTCCATCTTCATATAAGACACTTAATAGACTGAGTAACTTAGGATATGTAGGTGCTAGACCTTTCTAGAACCCAATCACCTCATTTTCACCTCATCTGTTAGCCGGATCCCTAGACTTAAGCTAGCCGGATCCCTCTAGTGAGGGAACCGGAGGAACCGTGGAACAGTAGGAACTTTATCTCTTTAGACAATCATTTCAAATTTCCTTTTCCCACACAAGCTCTTGCTCAACACTTAGGATTATCTGTTTCCTATATGTTTATAAATGAGTTGCATTTATATGAGTCTTTATGTGTTCTTCCTTTTTGTTTCATGACTTTATGTGAACAATTTATCCATTGGTATAAATGTTTTCCTTTTGTACTAACTCTTTTGGATTCTTGTAGGATGACAATGGTCGATTTCATCATCAAGTCAAGTTGTGCTCATTCGCACATTTTTTTGTTATTTCTAATCTTGCATCATCCTAACCATCTTACTCCGCTTTTATCACTACTCACAAAGTCATCATGTCTACCACCTCTATTGAGTCATCAACCAAGTTAAAGAGTCACCTTGATACCTTTCACCACCTCTACCACAATTTCCATACCTCTAAGTCATAATGATGATTTCTATCATTATCAACGTGTCCAAAGGTCTAGTTCATGATCTACGTGATGAAGTATGTCTCATGTTCTACCACACCCACTACAATTCATGGTCGCTCAACCATCCTCTACAAACATCTATGTTGTCAAAAGCCAAGTGAATTTCATAATGAAATGCGTCTCATCCCTAAGCATATTTTTCTTACCTTGAACAAACCTTACAACCTCTAAACCAACCATGATGATGCAAGTAGTAGGATTATTCTCTTTTTGACACTAATCCTTTCTTTGTAGGTTCATATATATACACTTTGATGTGTATGGGATTCTCGTCTATTTATGGACGAACTTTTACATTATTTTTTTTGTGTAGGTTCTTCTTGACGCCCTCAAGCTAGGGGGATCTTTCGTCGAGCATTTATAAAGTGCATCATATGACATACTCGTCCAAGGACGAATATAATTTTGCACTAACTTCTTGTTTTGTAGATTTTCAAAACACACTTGGAGTACTTGACGCTCTCAATAAAGGGGAGTTTTTCGTCAAAGCTAAAACATTGCAAATTTTGCAATAATTTCGTTTTAGCCTTCCTAAAATACTTGACGCCTTTAACAAGGGGGAGCAACCGTCAAGGGGGAGCATGCACACATTCATTCTTCAAAATTCCTTTATGTTTCAACAAAAGGGAGATTTCTTTCTCATCATATATTTTTTTTCTTTTCTTTTTAACACTAACCTTGATGTAGGTTAAGCCTCAAAAATTTGATCCATTGAGCCGTTGGCAATAATGGTTATAATTCAAAGGATCTTTTTATTTTTTTGTGTGATTCTCTAGGTTCCTCTTAAAGGCGAGATCACCACCTTTTGAAGACGTGCAAGCTCAAGGTCATGAGTTGCTAAGCTTCGTCATTCGTGTTTAGTGTTGGAGGTATTGGCGTGGTGTGTCAATTGGAGCAATAAGGTGTTTTTATTTTAACTTCACTAGGGATGATGCAAACTCGCCATTCTTGGGAGAAAGGACACACCCTTTTTGTTTCGACAAAAGGGGGAGAAGAGTGTAAACGAAGAAGGTAATGTATAGGAAGTACGGACACACGTAACTTTGACATTTTACCTATCTATTACGTTTACATATATTTTGTCATCATCAAAAAGGGGGAGATTGTTAGTGCAAATATTACGATATTTAATCTATACATTCTCATTTCTTTTGTTGATGACAAACATGTAACTTGTAATACATAACGTAAAATGTATAAGTTACTTGTAGTTAGATCTTGTCTCAACATACTCTCAACACCTCTTGACGACTCAAGTCCTTGTATGCTACAACACAGGTTCGTACATGTTTGTTATGTTGCTTTATGATCAAACCCCTAACAAACCATTAAACATGTTTAGTTAAACACTTTGTAAAATACATAAACATAAGTAAATGTGTTGGGTAAAACCCATGACCCATGACCCATGACCCAAGACCTTTACCCAATGTCTAGATACATTGTACCTTGGTGGGTACTCAAAACCATGACCCATAGCCCATGGTTTCAACCCATAAACTATGGGTAAAGAGGAGCGTGCACGGATCCCTCAAATGACCCACGGATCCCTTGGAATTACAAGGGCCGGATCCCTCCAGAAGGGATCCTTGGGGGCAGAACATGGTTTTGGTCTTTTTGCCTATAAATAGAAAACCACTTCTTACCATTTCTTCACACCTTCACACATAGTTTCTCTCCATCAAATCTAGGATATTTAGATCATTAGGAAACATGTAAACCACCCTCATCTCATATGATCATAATGCTTCTAACTCTCATTTGTTGTAAGCATACTCCCGAAGTGATCCTCCAAAGCAAGCTTAGAGATCTTGCTTCCTTACCTACTGAAGAGATCACCCATCACAAGATACAAGCACATGAAGATCTTATACAACAAGCTTGGGAAACTTGTCATCTTCATTCATAGAAGACTAACTACATCATGCTTTGGGTTCTTGATGTTTAGTCTAGGAGTTCATATCCATTAGACACATTGTCTTGGATATTGTCTAGTATCATAATCTTGTATCTATGACTAGACTAGATGGTTTATGTGTTTGTGCCATAAAACACAAGGTTTGTTATGTTGGGCCACAAAACATAACGGGTGTCATAGAAGTGTCAAAGACATTAGTGAAGAGTGCCGAAGATCCGTGTTGAAGGCATTAGTGAAAAGTGCTGAAGGATCGTGTAAATGGCATTAGTGAAGAATGCCTAGGTCGTATAATCGATGAGGTGCATCGTTATACATATAGTATTTGTTTAGATCCAAGGATGGTGATATCCTTGATGGTGTTGTAACAAGGAGTGGATCTCCTTGAGATTAGGTGTTGTGTTGTGATGGGTAGTAGTTCCTCCATAGTAATGGAACTAGGTGCTTAGCCTAGTACCTAATAAAGGGTAGGCGACGTTGTGATAGGATTAGTTCTCCTAAGGTGTGAAAGAACTCGGTGGCTAGCCTAGCACCGTATAAAGGGTAGGCGACGTTGTGTTAGGTGTGGTTCGCCTTGGTGTGAAAGAACTCGGTATTTAGCTTTGTACCGGAAAAAGGTTAAGCGACGTTGTGAAGGCTTCTCCGCCATAAGGAGATTGGTGTAGTGCTTACGAACTCTCGATTAGGTGACTCGGGGAGTGGAGTAGGGCAAGGAAGGTGTCCTTGTAGCCGAACCACTATAAATTCTCGTGTTGGTTTGTCTATCCTTTTACTTATCGCTTTACTTTTATTCTTGCATTACTTTGTTTATTCTCTATGTGGTTGATGTCTATTTTTGTGATGCATACTTGGTCTTTCATATAGTCACAAACTATATTCAACACTTTACGTATTATGACACGCTTGATCAAGAAAAAGCAACCGGACTAATAATGGTGAAACTTGATTTATAATGAACCATTAATCTTGCGGAATCTTATGTGATGTCAAGGGGTTGGCCTTACATGCCGTAATCCGTTAAATGCATCCTCGCGTCGAGATTAGCAAATGCAATGGTTTATACTATATTTGATACAAAAGTTTTAAGTTTGAAACGGAAACGTATTCACCCCCCTCTACGTTTTCACAATTTTTTTAAAATTGATCAATAAACTTGTGGAAAACTAGAAGGGGGTTGAATAGTTTTATCGATTGAAACTTCGTTTTAAACTATTTATATCGACTTATGTCAATCTATTTAATATGTGTGTTGGATAATGATAGATAAGCATATGAGTAAGTAATGCAAAGATAAAGAGTAAAGAAACACAAAACCACGACATGAGTATTTATAGTGGTTCGGCTACAAGGACACCTTCCTTGCCCTACTCCACTCTCCGACTACCCCACTCGAGAGTTCGTAAGCTCTACATAAAACAAGATCCTTAATGTGGCGGAGAAGCCTTCACAACGTCGCCTACTCTTTATCCGGTACAAGGCTAGACACCGACTTCTTCCACGAGGTAGAACCAAACCTATCAACACGTCGCCTACACATTATCCGGTACAAGGCTAGATACCGAATTCCATTACAAAGGAGGAACTACTACCCAACACTACACCACAATACATCTACCCCAAAGGAGACACACTCCTTGTTACAACACTAGAAGGATATCAATATCCTTTAACCCAAACTATCTATCATGTACATCGATGCACCATATCGAATGTACACCCTTGGAACCTTTCACTAATGCCTTCGACTCGACCCTTCGGCAACTTTCACTAATGCCTTCAACACAACACTTCTATGGAGGGATGAAAGAACTATCAACAAGATACACTTCAGTGGTCTTGATGATGACGAAGCTTAGCAACTCATTACCTTGAGTTTGCACGTCTTCAAGAGGTGGTGATCTTACCTTTAAGAGGAACCTATAGAATCATACAAACATAAAAATACATAGAATGATCCTTTGGATCAGAGGTTAGAGATGTTACAATACTGAGAGAGAGTATATGTAAAAGTGGTAGTGAGCAAGAGAGAAATGGCTAACTATTTATAGACAAATTTGTCTATTGTCCCACGGTTCCCATGGATCCCTCCCCAGAGGGATCCGGCTAGTGCAATCCTTGGGATCCGGCTACTGGGTCAGCTTAGTCCGGATTTTGGGTTGCAAACGGGTTATGGGTTATGGGTTATGAACCATGGTTTATGGGTAATGGATTACGGATACCCAACAAGATGCAATGTACCTAGACATTGGGTTATGGATCATGGGTCATGGACTTTGGGTCATGGATCATGGATAATACCCAACATGACTTCATGCATGATGTCATGCAATGGGTCATGGGTTATGGATCATGCTCCATGGGTATGAGTAGAGGTGGCAAAACGGGCGGACCAGGCAGGCACGGGCTACGGGCCAAACAGGCTCAAGTTATACGAATCGCTTTTAAAAAGACCCAAAACGACGAAATAAATTCCACGAACGTAACACCTCATTTATATTTTAAAAATTAAATATAAGTTTTTCTTTAAAAACAATCTAATGTTCGAGAAAAACATGTGCCCATTATACCCATTTAACTTCTAAATGGGCAATATATGCCCATTTCAAAAAAAGGGGGCCTAAATGTGCCCAAATCTTTTAAAAGTTTGCCCATTTAGCCAACTTTTTTGATTTTGGCTCAAATTGCCACCTCTAGGTATGATTTATGGACTTTGGTTTTACCAAACAACATTCATTGTACCTAGTCAATAAATCATGGGTCATGGACTTTGGTTTTTACCCATTACATTATATACAAAGTATATATGTACATTTCTATATTATGTAAACACTAGTTGTTATACAGATGCATTTCTATAAGATGTAAACAATATTACTTGTTTAGTGTTTATATAAAATGTCTTTGGTTTTATATAACTTATTTACTAAACATGTTTTGAGATGGTTTTAATATGTTTAGTATAAGTGTGTTAGTAAACTATTGGCTCAAACCTTTTACGTATTTTATTTGTTTCGTTAAAATGATTTTACGTTTGTTATCGACAAAACATCTGAAGATCGTAAAATATAAATAAACGTTTTTATGGTTTATTAGTATTAACAAAACTTATATATATAAGACACCATATTACAACTTTTTTGTGTTATTGTGTTAGTTCAAAACTGATGAAAATGAATAACCACAATATTGCAATTATGACTGTTTGGCGTTATAACTCTCATTGCTATGCACAAACACTCGTCTAATCCGTAATAATAACCTTATGAAGTTTTTGTTAATTATAAAATTCAATATCAAATATTGCATAGATAAACAATTTTGTTTATATGCTTTTCATTCCTCTTAATTGGAAGTATTTGCATTAAAAACTAAAAAGAAGGTGTTTGAAAATAAAGTTTTCAACCTTGCTACAATTCGTGATGAGCTCCAAGTTCTTACGTTTTCTTGGATATCTAACAGAGAAAGAGGTGCAATTTCGTCATTGCCCGAGTGGTGTTTGGATCCTATCAAAACGTGCAAGTGAATTTCAGTCGTTGCGGGTTGGGTTGTTCAGAGCATTTTGCTTAATTGAAGTGATAAGAGGATAAAATTCTCACGGGTGGTGTCAATTGTGTTAATACAAATAAGCCGTAAAAACGTTTATTTATATTTTAAGATCTTCTAATGTTTTGTCGATAACAAACGTAAAATCATTTTAACGAAACAAATAAAATACGTAAATGGTTTGAGCCAATAGTTTACTAACACACTTACGTTTTCATATAAAACACTAAACAAGTAATAGTGTTTTTCATGGTATAGTAATGCATATGTACAACAACTAGTGTTTACATAATGGGTAGATATATACATACTTAGTATGTATTATAATGGGTAATAAAATGGGTAGAAGTCTAAGTATTTGACCCATTGACTAAATACATTGAATGTAGTTTGGTAAAACCCAAAGTCCATGACCCATACCGATGGAGCATGATCCATAACCCATGACCCATTGAATGACATCATGCATAAGTCATAATGGGTATTATCCATGACCCATGGAGCTAACCCATGACCCATTGACTAGATGCATTGCATCTTCTAGATACATTGTATCTATTTGGATACCCATGATCCAAAGTCCATAACTCATGACCCATGATCCATGACCCATAACCCATTTAGGGGGGGCGTCCTACGGATCCCTAGAATTACACTGGACGGATCCCTCAAGCAAGGGATCCGTGAGATCCGTGGAACAGTAGTGTTTTTTCCTCTATAAATAGTGAGCCATTTCTTCATTGTAACTCACCCCTTTCACACACATTCTCTCTTAGTGTTGTAAACTCTCTAACCTCAGATCCAAAGGATCTTTCTTTGTATTTTTGTGTTTGTGTGATTCTCTAGGTTCCTCTTAAAGGCGAGATCACCACCTCTTGAAGTCGAGCAAGCTCAAGTCCATGGGTTTCCAAGCTTCGTCATCATCAAGACTACTTAAGTTACCTTGTTGATAGTTCTTTCTTCTCTCATTAGAAGTGTTGTATCGAAGAAATAGGTGAAAGGTGTCTAAAGGATCAAGTCGAAGGCATTAGTGAAAGGTGCCAAGGATCCGTGTCAAAGGCATTAGTTGTAACACCCCAATATAGTTAAAAACAAAGATAAAAGTGGGGCTATGAAACTCACCTCAAGCAAGCAACGCACAAATAAACACTAGCAGAAGATAACAGCTAATCACGGCACAACAACTATCGACTTGGCACAACCTATTAATGTAAACCAATTTTAATATATAATTCCCAAAATCAACGTTATCTACCCCAATGTATTCCTTTTCGTTATTTCCAAAAATGTCTTGTTTCACCGTTTAGTCCTAACGTTTGGTATCCTCATGTGGGTGTATCGACTCAGTATGATGCCATGAATGCACTCAAACAACCAATATGTGACTCAATGCAACACGATGAGACATCTAAGCGATAAGCTCCATAGTCAAATAAGTTTCGGAATAAATAGTAGACCTTATCGAATTCTTCAACTCGATAAACTCAATTATTTAATCGTGTCGCTTATTATTCCATAAACCGGTCGCATCCTAACGAGTCATAAGGATAATTCACCCATTAATAAGGTTACCCAACGTACCTAGCGGGCTCTTATTAGATTCGTCAACCTAATAAGTCCGCTACCCACGTGGATCGAAGCTATTAATGTTAGGTCATCCGTAACCTATGCACATAACGTAAGTAAATAAATACTTGAAACTAGTATTAAATGCCCATAATTGACATATTTCGATAAATGTGCACTCGAAACATTAATTACTTATTTACTAGAAAACTTTTCCATTTTAGTCGTTAGTTTCCGTTTTAAAACAATAAATAACAAGGCAAGTCTTGTTATCGTTATTTTTGGTATAAAAGCCTTTTTATTATTAATGTTTCATAGTTTATTAACATTTTCATATATATACATTTTGTCAAATTTCAATATTAGTTTCATATCTTTATTCGTTTCGAGTCCCCAAGCACGAGTCATGACTTCTCGGCTTTTAATCAATCAATAGTCCAAACTATACTAAAGTCCATGTTACGGCGTTGTCGGGGTCAACTATTGACTAAAAAGTCAAAGTAACACCGACGTTGCTCAAAGCTGACAATTTATATATATCAAGTCCAATTAAAAGTCATAATAGCGCAATTCAATCTCAAATCAACCCAAATCAATCTCGCTAACCAATCAACCAACCAAATATACCCGAAACCAATGTTATGACCCTAATGGTCATGACACGGTCATGGTTAAAACCACGTGAACCAAACAAGCTCTAGAAGCTTTTCGGCTCCACGCGTCTCATCCAAACACCAACAACATCAACCTACAAGCTACCACAACGACTCGACCCGGATCCTTGGTCCATGTGGGTCACGTACACCACCCAACCACGACCCATCATGGGTTTGGTGGCTCGTACGCCCCATTACCACAACCAAACACCACCCAAATCACTTCCACAACATCCAAACACAGCCAATCAACCTCCAATCATTAACCAAACATCAAACCTATCATCTATTCCTAATCAAAACATAAAACTAGACCTAAAATGCAAAAACCCAACAATATGATACACCACATGATACCAAATCACTACACCACATGATGCCAAATCACTAGCTACATGTTTATTTAAGTGTTAATTAGGTTTAATCCCATGTTTGAACCAAAACCCCTAAAATTTATACCATGTACGAGCCAACCATGACCCATACGTGGCTTCTCAAGGCCAAAACTAGCTTGACCCATGTTCCATTTACCTTTTTACAACCCGGTCTATAAGTTTTAATGAAAACCCTAGAATCACGAATCTTAATTTCAAGATTTGGAGGTGTTAATGTAGGCTTTTGTGAGAGTTTTATATATGGATGGAAAGAGGAAAGAGAGATCTACAAGATGGTGGTGGAGGTGAGATGTCACTCGCCGGAATATGGCCGGAATTTGGCCGGAGGTGGCGGTGGCCAATGGTGGTTTAGGGTTAGGGTTTTATTAATTTAGAGGAGAGAGAGAGTTAGAAAGAGAAAGTGATGATATGTGTGTTTTTAGTGAGAGAAATAAAAGAGTGAAATGTTAGTTAGGGAGGGTATATATAGGTGGGAAGGAGGGACCTCAAAATATTAAAATAGGAGGAGGGGCGCCGGCTAGGGAGGAAGAGGAGGGGTCGGGGTCGTCATTTTTCGTAAACTATCCCGTTTACCCATTCCCGAGCTCATATATTGTCCTACGAGTGTCCCACGACGTTCATTCAACTTTCTATTATCGTTATTAATGTGTTTCCACGAGTTTTGACTATTTATTTGCCAATTTTCGAGTTACGCTCTAAAAGTTACGTTATTTCTCGTTTTAGGCTTTTATAGTGCCGAATCGAATAGTGCCTATCAAAAAGAGTTAAAACTCACACGATAACTCATCCAATAATAAAATAAATCATTAAAACCAATAAACAATATCAAATCAAGTCGTGGTCGATGAAAATAGTGGTAAAGGCAAAAGTTCGGTTTAGTTTAACGTAATGCGGTTACCTAAAATAGACTCCCTAAATTGCCAGTTGTCACATTAGTGAAGGGTGCCAAAAATCCATGTCAAAGGCATTAGTGAAGGGTGCCGAAAGTCCGTGTTGAAGGCATTAGTGAAGGGTGCCTAGGAGTCGTGTCAAAGGTATTAGTGAAAGGTGCCTAGGGTTACATTCGATATGGTGTGTAGATGTACAAGATAGATTAGTATTGGGTCAAAGGATATTGATATCCTTGTTAATGTTGTTATAAGGATTGGATCTCCTTTGGGATAGGTGTTGTGTAGTGTTGGGTAGTAGTTCCTCCTTTGTAATCGAACTCGGTATCTAGCCTTGTACCGGATAAAGTGTAGGCGACGTTGTGATAGGTTTGGTTCTACCTCGTGGAAGAACCCGGTGTCTAGCCTTATATCGGATAAAGAGTAGGTGACGTTGTGAAGGCTTCTCCTCCACAAGGAGTTTGCGTTGTGTAGTGATTACGAACTATCGGGTAGGTGACTCGGGGAGTAGAGTAGGACAAGGAAGGTGTCCTTATAGCCGAACCACTATAAATACTCACGTTGTGGTTTTGTGCTTCTTACTCTTTATCTTTGCTTTACTTAGTTATATGCTTATCTATCAACATCCAACACACACATTCAAATAGATTGACATAAGTCGATCAAAATATTTTAAAACGAAGTTTTAATCAGTAAAACTATTCAACCCCCTTCTAGTTTTCCACAATTGGTACCAGAGCTTCGTTACCAAGTTTCTTAGAGTATGTTGTACTTTAAAAACTTGATACGATCCGTGTATGATTAAAACTACAAAGAAGGAAATCTTTTTAAACAAATTTTTATGTTGGATAATGATAGATTATTCTAACAATTTCTTCTTAAGAAATTCTCTTGCTAGGACTCTTCCAAAGTCTTCATTTCTATCCAAAGAAAAATGAAGTCAATACTCAAGGAAGAACCCAAAAGTAATCACAACCTACTTCTACTAAGTACAACGGATTGCTTTAAAAGCTCATGAAGTATTTTGGGTATATGGTCTCTAAAAACCATACCAAAAGGTTAGAGGTATGTTCACTTACCCACAAAGTAGTTGATTTTATCTATAGTACGTTTATGTTGACAATATATGTCTTTCTCCTGATTAAAACCTTGCCTGTTTATATTGCTTTGTTAAACACATGTAGTAGGACACTAATTTCAATAGTTGCAAGTCTCTAAAAAGTCTCTCTTCACTACTTTCCCTACTTACTCATCATCGGGAATAGTATTCCTCTATGATTTTCTATCGTCAAACCTACGTCGTCGTCGCAAAATAGATCTTTGATAGTTAAACTATCAAAACACGTTGACCAAAACGCATATTAAATTAGGAACCCCATTTTACAAAGTTCTTTTTGTACTATAAGCTATTGTATAACTTATTACAAAAATAACGCAAAACACTCCTTTTTCTGTCCACAGTAGCCGGATCCCACAAGTTGTACTAGCTGGATCCCTAATACAGGGGATCCGGGGGAACCGTGTGACAGAAAACAGATATACGCTTTTCAAAATCAGCTTAATCATTTTCCCTCTCCTCACAAACACAAAAAACGACCCAAATTTTGCTTCCATATCCATAGGGATTCATATCCTCAAGCTTTTCCTCATTGAACATCATTGTAAGTAATTACACTCATATGTTCTAATCATCATCATCTTCATCCTAGGGTTTATGGTTTTAAAATTTTCAATTAACCACCAATTGATGAAATTAGGTATTGCAAAATTAATCACAAAAAGGGTTTTCATATAATTAAGATTTTATTGTGTCTTACAACATTGTTAATACAAATCAAAACCATAAACCCATCTCGGAAAATTTTACCTAATTGGAATATTTGTTTTTCTAGGATCAACCATGCCCAAAGCTACCCAGCAAGACTACCATGACACCGTCCACTACCTCTCTAGATACTATCGAAAAGAGGAGCTTTCAAAAACCAATCGCAAAATTTTTAAAAACTTGAAAAACGATTTATCCATGAAGGTCGTGTTGTTAAGGAATGTTTCCTTGAAAACACCGACATTTGTCAAGTCTTCTCAGCAATTAACTTTGATTGTCTCCTAGATATTGATGAACAAATTTGTCCGGTTTTTATCTTTGAGTTTTACAAAAGTTTTAGGATCATTTGTAACAATGATGAAAGCATCTCAATCACTTTCATCGTCAACAATCAAACCATCACCTTACCCCTTAACACCTTTGCATAAATTCTTCGCATTCCATGTAAAGGTATTTGTATGTACTCTCAAGATTGGGCAATATCCACTCAATCTTTTGCACTAGACCCAAAACCAATCTATCACACTCCTCACGATGACCCCACTCTTGTTCGAGACACCATCTTCAAAATTAGAGCCGACCAATCTCGCCTCAACCGCAACAAAGAGCTCATCCACCGTGATCCCTTTCAAATGGAACTCTCCGAAATGAATCCTATCTATAGAAAGTGGGAAGAAATTCTTAGAGAAAATGTCATTTGTTTGGTCGGGAACAAAGACCATCTCAATGCATGTCTTGTCCAAATGATCTATTGCCTCATTCACCAAAGACCATTTAACCTTGCCTATTACATGGTGAAAAGAATGGTAGGTGTATTCAAAGTCAACAACATGGTACTTCCTTATGGTATGCTCCTAACACGACTCTGTGAGTATGTTAGTGCAATGCAACCTTCTCCTATCAACGATGATCATTTCCTTGCCGATCACGTCATGGTACCACTCACCAAACAACCTTCTAAACGGTTCATGATCAATGGAAAAAGGCCTCGTGCTCTCTCGGACTCCTCGGACGAAAAAGAAGAAAAAGTCAACCCCGTTTCCAACGTCAACATGGACCCCATAACCTACTTTGAACAACTTCCAACTCTTCCAAACGAGTCCGGAGAATTCAAACAATTGAAGGGTATGATCCAATGCCTAACTAACTACCTCATGACGTCGGGAAAGAGGAAGAGATGAGATTGACGAAAGAGACATTAGGATTATGGTTGTCTTAGACATTTCTTTTATCTAGTTACAATGGATGTTTATGTTTGTATAAGATTTACCTTGTTTGGTTGGATATTATCATTATTACTCGTATTTGTGTTATTAATTATGAGATATTTACTTATTCTGTTGTTCACATACAGTAGAAACTCGTAGCAATGAGTATGCATAATATAGTGCAAAAACTGCACACCTTCTGTAATGCTACTGATCTGCAGGAGCCGGATCCCTCAACTTGTACTAGACGTATCTCCATTTAGGGATCCGTGGGATCCGGGGAGACAGAAATGCAGTTGCAGACATCCACACATCAAACCAACCCACTAGACCACTTCACACTAGCTAAACATAATGCCTTAGGACCACTTAAGTCTTCCTCAAGCTCAGTAGGTATCACACTCACTCATAGCTAATTTTGGATCACACCCAAGGTGCTTTTTGATTTATCATTTCACCAAAACTCATCATCCTTCCGCTCCTATGATCACACATCATTTCTCACATGTCAACACATCTAGTTTTATAATTCTCTCAATAACAGCAAATTGATTTTAGTCATCCTTACCTCAAAATGAGTCAAAAACTAGTTTCTCATTTCTTATAATTTTTAAGCAATTTTCCAAATTTATCCTAAGTTGCCATCTAATCTCTAGGATCATTTAACACCACTTGACACTCTCAAATCTCCTAGTGTCAATCTTTGATCACCCATTGGTGCTCATAAAGTCCTATTTTCTTCCATAAAAGGCAATCATTAGCTACCATCACTCATTGCCCTTGATCATTTAAGTCCCCTTTCATTTAAGACACTTAAGAAGACTGAAACACTCAAGATGTATAGGTACTAGACCTCACAAACATCATTTTCCTCTTTTCTTGGCTGCTGAGAGCCAGATCCCTAGGATTAGCCTAGACGGATCCCTCATTGGAGGGAACCGTGGGAACCAGCTGACAGATTCAGCTAATCCTAGCTAAAACAATCATTTCAATCTCTCCTTGCTAACTTGAACACTCCATCTTACTTCAATTAACCTTCTTGATCAGTACAAATCTGAAGTTGACTCTTGTGCATGCAAATCATCACATTTCAAAGGATCTTAGTGGCTTAAGTCTTGAATGCACTTGCCAAATCCTTCCCTTTATAAACCATCTTGTTAGGACTTCTAAGTCATCATCTACAACCTCATTCTCAGCATTTAGAAACCTTTACATCACTAACCTTTAATCATCTCATCATGAGAAATGCTCTTAGTGCTAATTCATCCACCAAAGGACCACCCAAGAAACTTGCTCGTGTTGTTCACAAAATTTCTTCAACCGAATCATCTCCCATTAAATCCACAAACGCTAGGATTTCCCCTCCACCAACTCAACCAATCAAACCAATCCCTAAAAGGATTGTTCCCACAAAACTACCAATGCCAAACACCACTATACCTCCTAAACCAAACACTCCTATTTCCACTAAACCATCACCATTAGTGCCTAGAGCTATATCATTTACCACTCCACATTCATCTCCACACCTCTACAACTTAGAGGAATTGCCTTCTAGGCCCTCTCATCCTCCACCATTGCCAACATTCTCCTCTATAGAGAGGATAGCATAACAAAAAGGTGTTGAATCGACACTAGCACCGGTATCCTTTTCTCTGTCACCCTCAAATAGTCCCTTTTGGATTATGAGGAATCATCAAAGTCAACCACCCGATCACATGGAAGTAGATACTTCTCTACCACCATCCTCGACACATGTTCCACCATCACCACCTTTGGTTGAATCACCTCCAAATATACCTCCACAAATCCCTCATTCTTTTGATAATCCTCAACCTTCCTCACTTAACTCTCCTCCTTTTGTGGAAACTCAACCCAACCTTTCATCTCAAGCAATTCCATTTCTACTTCCACCATTTCCTAGCCATGACAAAGATTGTTATCATTGTCAACATGTTGAAGGCTTGATACATGAACTACGTGAAGAGCAATGTTTCATGTTTTATCACATCCTTGAACGTTTCGATGAAGTCAACAAACCTAAACAACCTTGAGCTTAAGGATTCAAGTGGTGTCCTAGTCTTAAGCTTAACTTAGATAGTTTAGGAATCATATTTCATGTTTAAATCATTCTCTTAGTTTTAGAGATATGTAGATCATATCTCGTGTTTTTATTGAATGAAATTACATGTTATATGTCGTATTATCATTGGTGCATTAATATGTAACTCATTCTTGATGTTAACTTCACATTTTACATCAACATTGTTGTCTTGAGTTTACAGGCAGACGGATCCCTCACTTTAGCCTAGACGGATCCCTCCAAGGGAGGAACCGTGGGATCCGTGCAACAGAAGACTTGTTTATTACTAACTTGAGTCTTATTTGCAGGAAATTGTGCATTATATACTTGTTTTCTTACCTTTGTTTTGTAGATTTTAAATATACACTTGAAGACTTTGACACCCTTAGCTAGGGGGAGTTTCTTGTCAAAGTGAAACAATTGCAAAAACATTTTCAATAGTTTCACATAGGATTACAATAACTACATGACGTCCTCCTTGCAAAGGAGGACTCGTCAAGGGGGAGCATGTTCGTCAAAAAGGACGAAACCATTTGCAAACATAATTGCAATGCACTCGCTTAGTATTCCTACTTACTTGACGCCCTCACAAATGGGATGGAATCGTCAAGGGGGAGCTAAGACGAGAATACTTCTCTTCCCTTACTCTCTATTTTTCATATTTTTTTCTTTTCTCATATTTTTCTTAAAACAATGTGTTAGTTTCTTTTCGACGCTCTTTTTGTTTCGACAAAAAAGGGGAGAAAAGAGTAAAAACTCCAATTCAAACTTTTACGAATTTTAGTTTTTCCTTAAAATAATCTTATGTTTTGTCATCAACAAATAGGGGAAAATGGTTAATACAAATAAGACGTAAAAACGTTTATTTATATTTTATGATCTTCTAATGTTTTGTTGATAACAAACGTAAAATCATTTTACCAAAACAAATAAAATACTTAAATGGTTTGAGCCAATAGTTTACTAACACACTTACGTTTTAATATAAAACACTAAACAAGTAATAGTGTTTTTCATGGTATAGTAATGCATATGTGCAACAACTAGTGTCTACATAATAGGTAGATATATACATACTTAGTATGTATTATAATGGGTAATGGAATGGGTAGAAGTCTAAGTATTTGACCCATTGACTAAATACATTGAATATAGTTGGGTAAAACCCAAAGTCCATGACCCATACCCATGGAGCATTATCCATAACCCATGATCCATTGAATGACATCATGCATAAGTCATAATGGGTATTATCCATGACCCATGGAGCTAACCCATGACCCATTGACTAGATGCATTGCATCTTCTAGATACATTGTATTATTTGGATACCTATAATCCAAAGTCCAAAACCCATGACCCATGATCCATGACCCATAACCCATTTAGGGGAAGCGTCCTACGGATCCCCATAATTACCCTGGACGGATCCCTCAAGCAAGGGATCCGTGGAACAGTAGTGTTTTTTCCTCTATAAATAGTGAGCCATTTCTTCATTGTAACTCACCCCTTTCACACACATTCTCTCTTAGTGTTGTAAACTCTCTAACCTCAGATCCAAATGATCTTTCTATGTAGTTTTGTGTTTGTGTGATTCTCTAGGTTCCTCTTTAAGTCGAGATCACCACCTCTTGAAGTCGAGCAAGCTCAAGTCCATGGGTTGCCAAGCTTCGTCATCATCAAGACTAATTAAGTTATCTTGTTGATAGTTCTTTCTTCTCTCATTAGAAGTGTTGTGTCGAAGACATAGGTGAAAGGTGTCTAAAGGATCAAGTCGAAGGCATTAGTGAAAGGTGTCAAGGATCCGTGTCAAAGGCATTAGTGAAGGGTATCGAAAATCCGAGTCAAAGGCATTATTGAAGGGTGCCGAAAGTCCGTGTTGAAGGCATTAGTGAAGGGTGCCTAGGAGTCATGTCAAAGGCATTAGTGAAAGGTGCAAGGGTGTACATTCGATATGGTGTGTCGATGTACAAGATAGATTAGTATTGGGTCAAAGGATATTGATATCCTTGTTAATGTTGTTATAAGGATTGGATCTCCTTTGGGATAGGTGTTGTGTAGTGTTGGGTAGTAGTTCCTCCTTTGTAATGGAACTCGGTATCTAGCCTTGTACCGGATAAAGTGTAGGCGACGTCGTGATAGGTTTGGTTCTACCTCGTGGAAGAACCCGGTGTCTAGCCTTGTACCGGATAAAGAGTAGGCGACGTTGTAAAGGCTTCTCCGCCACAAGGAGTTTGTGTTGTGTAGTGATTACGAACTCTCGAGTAGGTGACTCAGGGAGTAGAGTAGGACAAGGAATGTGTCCTTGTAGCCAAACCACTATAAATACTCGCGTTGTGGTTTTGTGCTTCTTACTTTTTATCTTTGCTTTACTTAGTTATATGCTTATCTATCAACATCCAACACACACATTCAAATAGATTGACATAAGTTGATCAAAATATTTTAAAACGAAGTTTTAATCGGTAAAACTATTCAACCTCCCCTTCTAGTTTTTCACAAACTGCTTGCTTATGAGCTTCTGATGTGGTTTTTATTTTTATTTTTTCTAACAATTGCCTACTGCACATCCAATGTTTCTATATACTTTGTTCTATTGCTTATAGATTAGTATACAAGAAATTGTTAGTTGGTAGTTAATTGTTCATTTTAGATCGTAATTGCACCCTATGTATGTAGTTTTATTCATCTTTTAATATACACTTTTGTAAATTGTTGCCTTTCAAAAACAAATATTAAAAATACCTAAATAATATGTACAAGTTGTTAGTAAAACACTGAAACCTGTGGATTCCTGTCTAATTAGCATAAAATGTATCAGAAATTTCAATTTACATCGGAGGTATTGTTATCGAGAAATGTAAATTTCACCATATTCCAGCAGGTGGTGCCCCCGTAAAAAACTATATAGTAAAGTCCAAATTACATCTTTGTGGTTTGTCCCGTGTCTCGCTTTACATCCTCGTGGTTTGTTTGGTACAAAACCATCTCTCCGTTAGTAAAGTTGGCACAAAACCATCCATCCGTTAGTAAAGTCAGTCAATGAGGACTAATTGTGCAAATTATTTCTCTGTTATCTCCTAACGCAAGTTAAAATATTTGCATCGTTAGTCCTCATTGACTATTTTACTAACAGAGGGATGTATTTTAGACTTTTCTTTGAACTTTTAGTATATTAAACCGTTTAAGCTTCAGCCGACCTTTTCATGGTTGAATAATACCACCGCAACCAACCACTACTCGCCACCGCCACCCACCACAACCACCACTACCACCTCCACCACCACCACCACCCGCCACCGCCGCCACCACCACCCACCCACCGCCACCACCGCCCACCTCCACCGCTGTCACCCACCACCACCACCACCTCCACCCACCGCCACCCACCACCACCGCCGCCGCCACCCACCATCACCACCACCTCTACCCACCACCCACCAAAACTACTACCATCACCTCCACCCACCCACCACCCGCCACCCGTCACCACCATCACCACGACCACTACCACCTCCACCCACCATCACCCACCACCACCGCCACCCACCACCACCCACGTGTACCACCGCCACCGCAACCACCACCACCGCCATCAACGGGTGGTGGTGGTGGCGGTAGTGGCAAAAGTTTGGTGGTGGGTGGAGGTGGTAGAGGATGTGGCGGCGATTGGTGGTGGTGGTGGTGGCGGTGGTGGTGTGGGTGGTGGTGTGGGTGGTGGTGGTGGATGGTGGTGAGTGAAGGGGTGGTGGTGGTGGTAGGTGGCGGCGGTGGAGGTGGGCGGTATTGGCGGTGTGTGGCGGTGGCGGTGGCAGGTGGTGGTGGTGGTGGGTGGAGGTGGTGGTGGTGGTTGTTATGGGTGGTGGTGTGGGTGGCGATGGTGGTGGTGGTGGGTGGAGGTGGTGGTGGTTGTTGTAGTGGTAGTGGTTGTGGTGGTGGTGGTAGGTGGTGGTGGTGGTGGGTGGAGTTGGTGGTGGTTGTGGTGGGTGGTGGTGATGGCGGTTGTGGGTGGTGGCGGTGGTATTATTCCAACATGAAAAGGCCGGCCGAAACTTAAACGGGTTAATATACTAAAAGTTCGAAGAAAAGTCCAAAATGCATCCCTCTCTTAGTAAAATAGTTAATGAGGACTAACGATGCAAATATTTTAAGTTGCGTTAGGAGATAACGGCGAAATAATTTGTACCGTTAGTCCTCGTTGACTGACTTTATTAATGGAGGGATGGTTTTGTGCCAACTTTACTAACGGGGGATGGTTTTGTGCCAAAAAAACCACGATGATGTAAAATAAAATACGGGACAAACCACAAGGATTTATTTTGGACTTTACTCAAAATTATAAGAAGATAAAGCATGAAGTGGAGGGGCACTATGGTAAATTTATTTTTTAAAAACCATTGGCACTTCCTACCGTTTTGGTTACTAAAACATGGTGCTCTCCCACACCTTACATCTATTTATATCTCATTCGTCTTGTACATCTTCATCAAAAACATCTTACATTACACACTCTTTACACTGAAGAAACACATATCACATTACCACGAGTTCAAGAACAAGATCATTGATTGTGGCAGGAACAGTTGGACTGGTTGAGGCACTCAAGGATCAAGGCTTTGCAAGGTGGAACTATACCATCAGGACCATCCACCACCATGCAAAGTCCAACATTCGATCAGTCACTCAGTCAAAGAAGTTATCTGCTCCTGCAGCTATGGCTTCAAGCAAAAGCATAGCACAATCAGAAGAGTCGTTGAGGAAAGTTATATATTTGAGTTGTTGGGGTCCTAACTGATCCTTTTTTTTCATTTGTTCTAAAGTTAGCTAGGTAATGTAGAAAGTAGTATCTAATGTACATGTCATATATGTCTGATGTGCAACCTTTATGTTTATCAAAAAGAGTTGGGTATTATTAATTTATCACATTTCAAGTGTTCTGAGACTTGTTATGAGCATTCTATAACAATATTCGTATTCAAAAGTGATCATTTATACTATTAAGCACACTCTTTTATTAGTAATAGACGCTTTTATTTTATCTTTAGAAAGGCAACATTTATAAAGTAGCTCATAACTTTATGATCTTGCACCCCGAATGCCCATCAATGACTCGATTGATTTAAGTACAAGATTAAGCTAAACTTTATTAAGTTGTTTTTTTTTAAAGAAGCTACCCGATCGAAAAGCAGATTAGCAATTAAATATTCCTATGATGTTATATTATTCATTTAATATTGCAAGATACGATATGATTTAGATACTTTATTATATCTTGTGCCTAGAGAATAATTAAGATACTTTATTATATCTTGTGCCCAATAAATAATTATCATTAGTGGCAAATAAAAAACTAGTGGCGGCAACGTTTTGGGTGATTAGGGTTTTTGGATTTGACGGAGTGGCATAGGGGAGGCGGCTCAACTTAGTCATCTAAGTCTGAGGAGCAAACCTGCTCCGATATCATGTTAGAACATTAAAACCCCGTGCGGTATTATGTTTATTGATAAGGTATTTATAATGTAACATACCTAGAAACTCTAATGGACCCGAAGCCCACATACCGGGCTTGGGCCTCGTATTTATCTCTAATAACTTAATGTGGGACAAAGGTAATATATAAGACGCCACATTACACTTTTTTGTGTTATTGTGTGATGAAAATAAATAACCACAATATTACAATCATGACTGTTTGGAGTTATAAACTCTCGTTGCTATGCATAAGCACTCGTCTAGTCCGTAATAATAACTTTATGATATTTTTGTAAATTACAAAATTCAATATCAAATATTGCATAGATATTAAGAAGATAATTTGAACAAATTTGTTTATGTGCTTTTATTCATCTTTTTTTTTTTTTGAACGGCAATTTATTAAAACAAAACTAGCAAAGAGCTAGACCATTACAAAGACACAAAATGTGGGTTTTTTTAACCAATTAACCCAACTAAATGACACTTTGCATCTATGTGCTTTCATTCCTCTTAATTGGAAGTATTAGCATTAAAAACTAAATAAGAAGGTGTTTGCAAAAAAAAAAAAATCAACCTTACTACAATTTGTGATGAGCTTCAAGTTCTTACGTTTTTTTGGTACCTAACAGAGCAAGAAGTGCAATTTCGTCATGACACGAGTGGTGTTTGGATCCTATCAAAGCGTGCCAGTGAATTTCAGCCGTTGCGGGCTAGGTTATTCTGAGCATTTTGCTTAATTGAAGTGGTAAGGGGATAAAATTCTCACTGATGGTGTCAACTGCTTGCTTTTGAGCTTCTGATGTGATTTCTTAGTTGTTTTTTTTTCTAGCAATTGCTTATTACAAGGACGGAGCTACATGAAGACTAGAGAGGGTGATGGTCCTCCTAGAACTTCTGGTAGTACATTAGTACATATACTTTCTATGCTTTTTATGTGTAAAAAAATATAGTTTGGCTTTTGGCCCTTTTATTATACAAAAATTGCATCGATGGCCCTCCCAAATTATTTGGTGTAGCTCCGCCACTACTAGTACTGCACATCCAATGTTTCTATATACTTTGTTCTATTGCTTATAGATTAGTATACAAGAAATTGTGAGTTGGTAGTTAATTTTTGGAGGTTCATTTTGGTTCCTTTGTATGTGGTTTTATTCATCTTTTTATATATACATATATAATTTGTTGCCTTTCAAAAAAGAATTAAAAAAACTAAATAATATGTACAAGTTGTTAGTAAAACACTGAAACTTAACCTGTGGATTCTTATCTAATTAGAATAAAAAACTAAAATAGTTAACATTGGAGGTATTGTGATCATGAGGTTCATGCACATGGATTTGGCAAGTATTAAATTTCACCATATTCCAGCAGGTGGTGCCCCCATAAAAAAAACGGAGTAAATAAGGATAAAAAATGAAGTGGAGGGGCACTATGGTATATGTATTTCTTAAAAACCATTGGCGTTTCCTACTGATTTGGTTACTAAAACATGGTGCTCTCCCACCATACATCTATTTATATCTCATTCATCTTGTACTTCTTTATCAAAAACATCTTACATTACACACTCTTTACACTGAAGAAACACATTTCACATTACCATGAGTTCAAGAACAAGATCATTGATTGTGGCAGGAACAGTTGGACTGGTTGAGGCACTCAAGGATCAAGGCTTTGCAAGATGGAACTACACCATCAGGACCATCCACCACCATGCAAAGTCCAACATTCGATCAGTCGCTCAGTCAAAGAAGCTGTCTGCTCCTGCAGCTATGGCTTCAAGCAAAGGCATAGAGCAATCAGAAGATTCGTTGAGAAAAGTTATGTATTTGAGTTGTTGGGGTCCTAACTGATCCTACTTTTCGTTTGTTCTAAATTAGCTAGATAATGTAGAAAGTACCTAGTATCTAATGTACATGCCATTATATATGTCTGATGTGCAACCTTTATGTTTATAAAAAAGAGTTGGTTCACATTTCAAGTGTTTTGAGACTTGTTATGAGCATTCTATAACAATATTCGTATGCAAAAGTGATCATTGATTTATAGTTTTATACTATTAAGCACACTGTTTTATTGTAATAGACGCTTTTGTAAAGTAGCATATGACTTTATGATCTTGCACCCCGAATGCCCATCAATGACTCGATTAAATTAAGTACAAGATTAATCTAAACTTTATTAAGTTGTTTTTTTAAGAAGCTACCTGATCGAAAGCAGATTAGCGCGCAATTAAATATTCCTGTGATGTTATATTATTCATTTAATCTTGCAAGATACGATATGATTCAGATACTTAATTTATTATATCTTGTGCCTAGTAAATAATGATCATTAGTGGTAAAATTATTTGTTTCTACACAAAACAACGTCATTTAGGTTCCTGTTTAACCAATTATTATTATTAAAAAAAAAAAAAAAAAAAAAAAAAAAAAAAAAAAAAAAAACTTTGGGTTCTATAACGTTCTAAGATAATCTTTAGTCTATGAACTGGTTTTTTATTAGCAACCCATATAGTCTCTTGTAAAGTGTTATCAATTTTTGTAATTAATATTAACTTAACCTTTCTTCCAAAAAAAAAAAAAAATCATTTGGGTTCATGGTCACAATGCGGATGTCACATTTTCATAAAATTAACTTCCTTGACCAATTCACTTATCAGAACAAAAAATCTAACATCTCAATATCTATACATAATACATGAATTAAGCGGCCTCTTAAAAGCGAAAAGCAAAGGTATCTTTTGATTAATATTTTGGTTATGTGAAAGTACAAAATTAGTCTTGTCTTAAAGAATTCAAAAGTTCAATAATTAAAAACTCACTACACTTTAAATGATTTACGAGAAAGAGGGACACGCTTTTATATTGCACTTCACTATCATCCTACACGACCACTTAAATATTTTAAAGTGTGAATCAATATCTGCTTTTGTTAATGGGAAACATATAGTTGCATGTCATATTCAAATTTGCTTTATATATATGTACTATTAAATAGCTTTAGAGCTTAGATAAGCTATATAAAATACGAGAGTATCAATTGCGTATATGTCCTATATATGTACCACACGCAACAGGTTTCACTTCCCAGCTTCAGTTTTAAACGTTTTGTGTTGAACGTAATTAACTAGTAATTGGTACTTGATGCAAAAACAATGTCACTGTACGGTCGTATACTTGACAAATGTCCACATATATGTTGAATTCATATATTACATTTGTAATATGTTGTCTGTCATTTTAATGTTAAGAACATATTAAGTCATGGAAGAAATTAGTAATTCAGCAAAGTACACGGATACATGTTTTTTTTTTTTTTTTTTAAATCACCTAATTGTTGTTTACTAGATACTAGCGTATAGCCGAATATATTCTCGTTAATGACATATAAAGATGATAACGATTACCTATAACCTAAAGCCGAATATAAGCTCGACTCTCTCTCACACAATTGACGACTAGTGGAGAAAATCCGAAACCCTAACCGCCTCAATTTCAAGTGTTTTCTCCATTAATCTTCTTATGTGGTTTGAACTTACTTGTTTATGATCGATTTTGTGTATCCTAAATCGTTTATAATTTTGTATCTATCAAGTTAACGTTTTGGTTTCTTGGTCGATTAGGGTTATATAATTTTTTTAGGGTTTCTTTTAGCGATCTGTTTTTCTGGTTCCTAGCAAGTATATATACTCTGATTCGTATAAACATGGTCGTTGTGCTTTTTGGATGGTATATCATTTTGAAGGTTTATTGTAGTTTGTGTTACGAAACCTTACACGATCAGTTTAGAGTTCTGGGTGAATTGCGACGTGGTTGTGTTTAACTTGGTTTTTTGTTATCGGATTTTGGGTTTGTGCCATTATTTGGATGTTGGTCTGAGGGTCGGCTGACTCTAGTACTTGTTCATGATGGGGGTGTCGAGAGAGAATGATAAAAACGGTGGAATGTAACAAGTATAAGGGCTTCGGAAGTTGTAGGTAACGAAGGCCTTGCTGAAAACTTCATGAATTCGAAAAGCAATTACTGGATGAAAAACTTGTGTTTGTGGGTGAGGATGGGTTACCAACAAAACCTATTGTTGATAAATTCCCAAGTCCAAGTGGAAGTGACAATGCTAAAAGCCCTACTGGTGCAAGCACACTGAAACACACATATGATCGTGTCTCGCTTGGGGATCAAACCGATACGGTGCCCGGGGATTAAGGCATTGAATTCTGATATGCCTAACGTGGTACTTTTCAAGGTTAATAAGGGTGTAAGAGGGGTAGAAGACCCGTTTCTTACTGCCCCGGTTTCATTTGCTAGTAAGGTTGGTGCTAATTCTACTAATGTAAGGCTAATTTTTAAACTCTAAATACGGGTAAACCTCTATACGAAAAGGCTGAGGTACAAATTCTTTTGTCTTCAGTCGTAGAAGCTAATTATAGGTTTGAAAACAGCTTGTTCGGGTATTTATTGGCAAGAGGGTTGCATTTCCCGTTGTTGAGCATTATCTTAAGAATGCATAAGAAATATGGATTAGTTCGCGCCATGATTAATTCTACAGGGCTGTTTTTCATTAAGTTTTCTTTTGTTGAGGGATTGAATGGAGTGTTGGAGAATAGACCTTGGTTTATTCGCTCGGCTCCCATTATTTTAAAGAAGTGGACTTCGAGGACCAGTTTGTAAAAGATGATTTGGGTTCCATTCACATCTAGGTTAAAATTCATGATATCCCTATTGCTGCGTTTACTGAGAACGGGTTAAGTGCCACAGCTACTAAACTTGGTACTCCTATCATGCTTGATGCGTACACAAATACTATGTGTATGCAATCTTGGGGTCGTTTTAATTATGCTTGTGCCTTGATTGACATTAAGGCTGAACGGGAACTTAAGGAGAAGATGGTTATTGTTGTTCCGTGTTGGAAGGGTAATGGGGAAGTGTTGCATACTGTTCCCGTAGAGTATGAGTGGAAACCACCTAGGTGTGGTATTTTTATGGTGTTTGGCCATGATGAAAACCAATGTACTAAATGTGTAATTGCTTATTTTAAAAAGCAAACAGTACAGAATAATGATGGTTTTCAAGCTCCTCAAAGAAAGGTGTTTTGTGGCATTGAAGTTGGTAAAGGGCCGAAATTTAACCCTACTAAGCAAAATTCGCAGGTCTACAAAGCTGTGTCGAAGGAGTTGGAAACCCACCAATGTTTGTAAGACTAAGACCTCAAAAGTGGCAAATATGAGCGGGACGAATATTGTGACACCAAATCCGTTTGATGCTCTTAATATGGATGGAAATGACATGGGTGATGATCCTAGTGGTATAAGTGGTTAGCATAATGACGGGGTTGATTTGGATATAGTCGCAATAAGGAAGCTAAATTGGATGGGGATGACAGTGATTGTGATGTGATTGAAGATACTAATGAAAAGGCTAGTTTTTTTGCACCTAAAAACATACGGTTGCTAGTTCTTCTAAGGGAGGATGTGGAAATGGAAGTCGGGGGACGAGCATATATGAGCGTTGGAAGGAGAGTTACGGTGAAGATCCTTATGATGACGGTCCTTATGCTGATGAAGAATGCGATGAGCTATCTGAAGCTCAACTGACATTATGTGACGCGTTTGATATAAAGATTTGTCATTAGTCTAGACGTTAGTTTTTATTTGGTTGTTGAATCAAATGTATTACAGTAGGTAGTCGTGTTTTTCTCTTTTGAGGATAGAAGTGTCATGTTATATTTACTTTACCGCCTATGTGATGGGCTCTGATGTGAGATTCACTCACACCTTTTGTACTTAAACGTTTTGAGTAATACATTCACCGGAAAAATCCTTTAAAAAAAACGAATATAAACTCAAAACAAAAGAATAAAGATTATTAATCCCATCTTATAAAATAATGAACAAACTTTTGAATGTATTCTACTCTTTTCGATTGAAACTGCACTTTTTCATATTCCAGTTGGTATCCAACATATAAAAAGCAAAAAAGCATTATTATGCATTGTTACATTATGCTATAAAGCTACTTTACCACCCAACTCAGTCTATAAATAAACCCATAACGTTTGTCGAAAATAACTAAACCAAAACACAAAATGAGTTCACTGAGCCGTGTATGGATGGCAGCCGGTGTCGCGATTGCTAATGGACACACTGATCAGGGATGCAAACTTAAATCACTAGTTAAATCTATCCGCCAAAGCAAGAAAGCATTCACTTCCTCTAATGGTGCTGATTCTTCTTATCTCCGCCCATTATCTAGCTTCAGCGAGTCCAGAGTCACGGGCGGGGATAAGAAAACACAAGCGGATGATTCTCTACGACAAGTCATGTACTTGAGCTGCTGGGGGCCTAGCTAAATATAGTGGACATTTCAGATTATATATTTATATTAATGATGTTCTTCAAAGAAGGGAGTCGTAAAAAATGTATAGCTAGGTTCAGAATGGCAATTAATTTCTGAAACAAGAGGGTCTTAAAAATGTTATTTAGTTTTGGCTCTTGGAACTATTTGCTGAATTGCTTCCAAATATATGAATAATCAAGCTGTTATAAATGGCCAACATATTACATCTTTTATAAACATGTTTTATTACGGGAAGAGTATTACAAATTCTAGTTAAGACAGTTTTGAGGATTTAAATATGGTTGAGTTCTTATTATGTCCAAATAAAAGTTTACTGTTGTTCTCGTTATTGAAAAACATGAACAATAAACTCTACGAACACCAAATAAAAAGAGTACATGAACTATAAAATCTTATAACACCACGTACATCTAGGAACTGATTCTTTAACATCTAAGACCAAACTCACTATTTTTCTTTTGAACAACGATTTTATTCATAATACTAGTCAACCTTAGAATCCTGTCTGTCACCGTTATCTAGGTCCCTATATGTCATCTGTGATATAGAGATCTACATATATGTATGATTCTTAAATTTTTGTGTTATCTTTATTTATGTCTACCACATTCTTATGGATAATTCGAAGGTCTTAATCAATCGAAATTGTCAGATAATACATGAAGTGTAGGAAAATATGAACAAGTATACATCATGGACGAGTAATTTATTTATTTTTGTTATCAAAACAATTATTAAAAAGCATGGCTCTAGTTTATTGAAAGAGATGGGCCAATTTTATATTACCATTTCGCAATCATCCTACCCACCCAGCCCACTTGCTTAGTATGAGTCAAAACTACTTTTTGATTTTTTTCAATAATTAAGATGTTGCTTAACAAATTCATTTTTTTTTTAATTAAAATGCTATGAGTTTAATACCAATTTGCACACGTAAATTTGAATATGTGGTTGAAAAAGATTGAATCCAATTTCAACTTAATCTGAGAAGTGATTTAAAATTCTAAATCTAACTCAAATAAAACTCTCTGATTTTATAAAAATGTCTAAATACATTAAACTATCAATTTTACAATTTAAATATTAACAATTTCACTCACGCATTTAATAAACTTTATTAATATAAAAAATATATATAATATAGTCAATTTTAAAGTTAAAAGTATTTTTAACCAAAATATCAATTTCATGTGTATTAAACAAAAAGGAACATATCGGGTTTAGATTGAACTTTTCAAAATGATTAATTAAATGGGCTATGTTTGAGTTGAGACTTGAAATATATGAGTCCGTTAAATAGGAACGGTCACATAATTACTATCACATTTTACATTTTTTATATAACAAAAAATATGTAATGATTTTTTTTAATCATATTTCTAATACGAAAGACAAAGTTAAAACAAGATAAAAAATGAAAGAAAAAAAAGAAAAAGAATGAACAAAAAAGTACTCAAATAAAATGATCATAACTAAACAAAAAAAAAGTAAAAACAAACAAAAAGTAAGGTGTTGTTTAGGGGTGAGCACAAAAACCGAAAAACCGAATCGAAACTGAAAAAACCGAAAAAGCCGAACCGAAAAAACCACCCCATTTGACAAACCAATGGTGGTGGTTTTGAATTTTATAAAAACCGATTGTTTGGGGCGGTTTTTGGTTTCATAACAAAAACCGAACCGAGAAAACCGCCCCGCCCCACCTTTATATATGTTTTTATATAATTTTGTCTATATAAAAGATTTGCTATTTAATTTTAAAGGTTTAAGTATACAACTTTAACTATTAAAAAAATTGTGTTATTTATTATCTATACATTAAAATTCATTTTATTTATATATATTATATCTTTGTTTTCGAACAATAGTGTTCTTTGAAAATTTCCCCTTCCATTCTCGTAAGCGAACGAAAAGTGCAAAGCCGCAAAGATGTGCATTTTATATTTTAGATTGATGTTTGGTTGTTTTGTACATTTTTTCGAAGGTTTGGATTGCCAGATAATATGCTATTATCGATATTTGTTTAAATATTTTTGCTTGAAAATTTGGAATTGTAAACTTCATATAAGATTAAAACTTGTTTGTTTTCAAGTAAGAAAAAACCGAATAAAAACCGAAACCGAACCGATTCAATGTCAAAAACCGAAACCAAACGGTTTGTAGTTTCCAAAAACCGAAATATACGGTTCGGTTTTTGGTTTTACCATAAAACCGCCCCACCCCGCCCCATGCTCACCCGACTGTTGTTTGTTTTCTTTAAAAAAGTCTTAAAAACCTCTTAATATACCAAAGCTCTTAGTCAGTTAGAGCTTTTAGGTGTTAAGTGTGTTTGTTTTTTATTTTTCGTTCAGAGGCAAACAGAGGTAAAAACATCTAAATGGACCAGACATGGAAGAAGCATCTTAATGCCTCTAGTTGAACTAATAAACATTTAAACGTTTTCTTAAAAAAAACAAACAATATTATTTGATTTAGATTCAGACATTTCCGCCTCAGAGTCAGATTCAGATTCAGAATCTCTTAATAAAAAAGCAGCACCTAAGAAAAAAATAAGAGACATTAAGAGGTCTTAAAACATCTCTTCCCCATCTAGTTCAATAAGAAGTTTATGGCTCTTAACGGCTAGAAAAAAAACAAACGCTCTTAACACTGATTGTCTCTTAATGACATAAAAACAATAAACACGGATATCAGACTACGTCTAAATGAGCCAGATTAAAAAACTGTTAGAAAATATTTTCAAGAAAACAAACACCACGTTAGAGTAAGTCGTTTTTTCTTACCAACATATTTTAAATGTAAGTTATTAGAAGTAGCAAGGGAGATGAATTATCCATATTTAAATGATTTCCTTGTATGTGTTATATACTTATATCGTGCATTATGCATTCTCTTAACCCAAATTAAGGTGCAGTCGTGCATAAAGATTTGTCGAAGAATACCAATAGAATAAATGTCCATATATTTACGTGTTATAATTTATTAGGTTTTTTCACTAAGACTGAAGGATCATTTTCTTCAACTATATTTTGAATGAATCAACACGTAAATGAAAAATCAATAATCATATGGAGACAAAAAAGAATCATAGAACAACATCGTGTAAGAGATATATTCACTTTATGCCAAACCTTAACCACCGAGCTTTAACCCATCTCTCATTTTAGGTACACCTTTACTTAATGCAATGGAAAAATATTGCATATCATTTTCAGCTTTTCTATTTATGGAATATGATGCTTTTTGACCACTAAATAGTATACGAGTAACTGAGTAAGTTATACGGAGTATACGATAGTGAGTGTATTATTATCCATATCTATACTACTTAATTATAATGTCTTCCTATTAAATTTTTAAGATTTCCTAATATAAATTTTAAGCAAATACAAGTGAAAAAACATTATTTACAAGTATGTTAAACACAAATAATTCTAATCTTAAAACACTATATTTATTACTTAAAATTAATACACCCCTTCACCAATAAATACAAATCATTAACCACAATGTACACACAAATGTAGCACAAATGTACAAAAAAAACTACTCCAACTTCACTTTTTTCCTTTGTAATAAACCAACTTTTATGTTTTTTAGTTGTTTATGGATGCCACAACATATTCTTCATTTACTTTTGTTTATTGTAAATTATACAACTCATCATCTCATCAACAACAACTAAATAGTTACAAATTTAACCAACAACAAACCACAAAAAACCCACGTCTTTCTCAAAAAAAATTGAAGGAAAAAATAATAATAAATACAACAACAAGAACAAAATCTCGGTTTTGGTTTTCGAAATACTCATAGATCCTTAAAGATCCAACAAACCCTTCATTGATCTTGGAAAAAACAAAATTCGAAACCACCTACCTGGTTTGCGAGTCACAAAGATTCAAAGGAATTGTTGTTTTCCTTTCCGCGGGGTTAAAAATAAGAAATAGAATGGTGCTTACTGTGTTTGTATTTCGATATGAAGACAAGAAATGCGGGGATCTTGGTGGTGGGATTTTCGGTTTTAAAATTTAGTGAAGATGATATGGTGACTTTTGCGAGTTTATGAGATTGAGATGAGAAAAAGGAGATAAGAGGTAGTTGGTGAATAAGAAAATATGGCAACATTAATCTTAGTATCACTTAGGGTTATTTGCAATAGTGGGCATGTATATATGTTTGTTAAAAAAAATTATCTATACTACTATATAAAGTATTTAGGACATTCTAACTATAAAAGTCTTAAAATTTTTAAGCCCAAAAACATTTCTAATAAACGTAACCCATTAAACTTGTAACCAAAAGTACAATTAATATAGCACTTGATACAAAATAATAATGCATAAATCATCAAACTTGTAACATTCGTGTATATTAATATCATAATTAATGAAATCATTAAAATACTCTCACTCAAAAATACAATATATAGCACTTGATACAAAACAATAATACATAAATCATCTAATTTTTCTTTTGCATTTTAACGCTCACTAATGAAATTTACAAATCATTAATAATATAATTAAAATACCCCACCACTAAAAAATACAATTAATATATTAAATGATACAAAACAATAATGCATAAATAGTTTTATCATTTATATATTTCAAACACCCACTAAATAATGATACTATTAAAATACTCTTCACTCAAAACTACACTTAGGGCATGTTTGGTTTGAGGTGGTGGGGTTAAGATTTGGGAACCATGCCCAAAACTAATGTTTTGTACTAGTATATTTTTGTGGGTCCCACAAATAAGGATAGTAGTAATTATCCTTGTGCACACCCCATCCACCCTCTTTACTTTTCTCATATTTATCCTTTTAAATTGGACCACATTTAATATCAACCACTCATATTTAATTTTATTTTTATTTTTACAATAGTAATATTTTTAAATTTATAAATTATAATCATATATTACATATATAATATATTATTATATTATATTTTTCTTTCTCCTGATTTAATTTAAACCTCAAATCCAAAGCCAAATCTTAATCTTAAGGTTGCAAAAATCGCTAGGCGGTAGATGGGTGGCCGGGTAGGGCCTAGCGATTAATCGGTTAGGCGGGGATTAATCGGATTGGATTTTTTATATATAAAATTATAAAATTTGGAAACTATATGCCCGATTTGGCCGATCTAGCCGATTTTTTTTCGATTTTTTCCGATTTTGCCGATTTTTTTCCGATTTTGCCGATTTTTACCCGTAAATGATTTTTCCGATTTATCCGATTTTCTCTAATTTGGCCGATTAATCAGCTGCCTAGGCCGATTAATCCGATTTTTTTCAGTAACCGATTAATAAGGCCAATTAATGAAAATCGGAACGGCTAATCACCGCCTAGTGATTAATCGGCCGCCTAGACCGATTTTTGCAACAGAGTTCTTAATCCAAATCTAAATCCTAATCATAAACTCATCTACAAACCAAACGGGCCCTTAATATATTATATGGTATAATACAATAACGTATAAATAATCTTATCTTATATTTTTTTTATAACACTCACTAAATAAAATTTACAAATCATTAAGCGGATCATAGAAACCAATCTTTTATATAGTCAGAATTTCTGACGACCACCTTTTTCGACCACGCAATGGACCACCATTTACCACCACAACTTAGCAATATAGTAACCACTAGATCGTGCTAAAACCGTTATTTTAAAACACCTTGTATGTTTAAGCGATATATAATATTACACGTCCTAAACAAATAGATATATCATTGATCATCGTTTTCGTATCGTCGTTGCATCGTGATGCAAGTCTGCCATTTTTTAAAGCAACACTATGAGGTAAAGTTGTTCCATTAAGTTATTGCCATGTGTTAAGTTAGCATCATGAAAAACATATAATCGCGTAAGCACCCTGCTATAAAAGCTTTTTATTGTAATGCATTGGAAAAGTCTTGTTATCGCCAAAAAAATATAATCACACGGGTATCTCCCGCCGCAACGCGCTGGTACCCGGCTAGTATTACTAACAAAGAAATAAAGTGGGTTGACTATCAGCTTTAAGTTTGGACCGAGTATTACGAGTTGCACTGCAAATCGTTTTTTGAGTTATGATTATTTGCTTTGGTTGCGATTATATGTGGGTGCACTTATACTTTTATATGAAATACTAGGCTATTGCTTAAAGATTTTACAACAAAAAATATCTTTTTCTATAAAGTTATTGTCACGGTAAAAATATAATAATAATATATTATACGCCAAATATTTTAACTACAGGGTACTCCGTCGCCGCAACGAGCGGGTACCCTGCTAGTACAAATATATACATGTAATCCTTTTATGTCAGTTATTTTCACAATATAGTTTGTACTTGTAACTAAAATTATTAGAATCCTCCTGTTGAGATCATATAAGAAAATTAAGGCATTTGTTTTAGAATAAAAAATGTCAAATTATTCAATTTACGGATCGTTTATTTTCTAGGTGAGACAACATGAATCATATTAATCTAAGCTAGCAAAAATCATAGCAGTCATATTTAGTTCATTTAATTTAAATCTAAACTGAAATCAAAATATTTATCAGTGCAAAGATGAGTTTCATGACTTCAGTCTCGTTTGTGTTGTAACTTGTAAGTTTACTCACTCTGTCACTTCATAAATTACACATAGTATATTGATATTCCAACTTCAATAAATAAATTTGAACGACGGGACAACTTGATTTACAAACATAATAATGGATTAATGGGACAATACGAATGACATGACAACACAAACTAATGGACACCTAAGTTGAGATCAATATAGATCTAATATTTAACATATATCCAATAAATCAATCTTAGCCATTCATTTTTTATCAAAGTTAATAAACAACCATTTTCCATCTTTTTATTAAAATAACATATCTTGCAAACGGTAAATCTTCAAAATATAAAAAATACACCATCGCGACGAGAATTAAATTATCTTTCTATAGATATGCACTTTTCTATATTTTCGACAAACATTTTTTTTCAAAAATTCGGCTCAGAAAAATCATATATGATTTTCAAAAATCATAAATGATTTGTAAAAATCGAATCATATATGATTTTCACAAATCATATATGATTTTTTAAATCATATATGATTTTTCTGGGCCGAAATTTTGAAAAAAAAAAACGTTAAAAATATATAGTAGTGCATATCTATAGAAAGATAATTTAATTCTCACCGCGATTGTATAATTTTTATCGCGTAACGATTAACTGTTTGCGAGATATTTAATTTTTTTTAAAAGTGTGAAAGTTTATTTTAATAAAAAATGAATAGCTATTATTGTTTCATTGGATCTATGGTAAATTTGATATTTATATTGAACTTTTGCCTTGGACACCTTCTTGTCAAATACATGCCTAACTTCCAAAACTTAATATTGTATTCTAGGAAAAAAAAAATTTGCAATTTGTTGTTTTTGACGTATAAGTAGCTTTTTAAACTACAAGCTAGCACTTCACTACTACAAAAAAGGCATAGAGCCCGGTTGAAATTAGTGATAGAGCCCGGTTTTGCCTACGGGCACAAAAGGGAAGGGACTCTATTCGAATGCTTATAGAGCCCGGTTTTAAAAACGGGCTCTATTTGTTGTTATAGAGCCCGGTTTTGTACTTAAAAAGATGGCTCTATGTGTGAAAAAAAAAAAAAAAAAAAAAAAAAAAAAAAAAAAAAAAAAAAAAAACGCACGAGATAATTTAAGCCAATATCAGCCATGAATGAATTTGTTTCTCTTCTTTTCCAAAACAAACATAGCATTGATTCAAATAAGAAAGATCCATTGATATTACAACTCTGTTGATACACATTGAGCTTGCCTAATGTATGATTACTCTTGCAAACAACAGAACCAAAAAGATACAAGGCAACCCAACTTTATTAACTACTTGACCATACATGAAAGTAAAACATACACGATTGAAGTAAACGGCGATTATTCCTTGATTGAATCCAAGATCAGCACCAATTCTTCAGGCAACCATGACCTGAAGAGCATTTCTTCCACAAGAGCAACAACAGCTGTTGTTAAAAGCCCTTGACCAACAATTCTAAGCCCTACCCCAAAGAGCTTTAGTAGGGTAACAACATTTGTATATATAACATTCATAATTGATAAATTGTCAACGCCTGTAAGAAAATATCCGCAAATATGATTAGGAACAAACCAAAAAATCAACTTGACATAATTCTTAGCGTGAACATATAGCTTACAGTAACTACAACATTCTCCACCCTGTGTTATCCTTGCACAGAGTTGATCTAAGTTGAGATAGCAAGAGTCTAGAATTTGTGATGGTGTACATCATATTGTTTACAACGGCTGAACTTTGTTCACGTGTATGCACTTTTACAGTTATCACAGTCTAAAATTAAAAGTATGCAATTCCAGTTTAAAGGCTCCTAATACAATTTAAATACTAAAAAAGAGGACGAAACACAGCTTATAGTCAATGCATGTGTAACTGATCACAATTAAAAGACTTACATACAAGGACTTGACAATAAACCCATCTCAAATCAACTCTAGGTAAATGCCAAACAAGCATTATCGAAAACGTAACATCCACAGATCCTTGCAAAAACAAAAAGGAAAAAACAATGCCTGAAACAATTCATAAACCAGTAATAATATTAAGGAAATGGGTAACACCCATGGACCCAAAAGTTAGGAAAGATCACCGTTAAAGCTTGAACCGATCTTTACTAAATCTGATATCCAAGTGTCACAAAAAAACAACATAACTGAAGTGTGATCATGAAAGATCTAAACAAAAGCTGATGTCAACTAAACGAGAAGCCACCAGAACTACTTTTATCTTTAATCCAAAAGCATAGATGAAACTAACGCCACAGTTCTGCGTACCTTTCATACCATAAATATTCTCATTATCATATAACGACACCACACAAACCTTCTAATGATTGCATCTATTACTCAAAGTTATAGAAAAGAAGAACCGAGAAGTCACAGAATCCGAAAGGCACCAGTGACTCATGCGCCAGCAAAAGCAATGTCCCAATTAAGGTCAGTCCGCTCTGAAACTAGAAACATGTTTGACACGTATCTCGGCCACATAAAAAGATCAAAAAGAAGAGCACAAACAGAAGTAAAAAAATAAAAAATATATGAATAATAAATAAATTAAATTAAAAATTAAAAAAAAATAAAAATAATAAATTAAATTAAAAAATTAAAAAAAAAAACCCAAGATATCAATCACCAAGAGCAATAAAATATGGGATATAAACAGAGACGGATAGAAGTCTTTGCAGATTGATAATTCGTTTGCAACCACAGGAGGACATATCCACAACCCTACAAATGAAGACCTACAAAATCTACAACATACAGCTCTAACAAACATAGAAACAAAGTGTGATGAGGGAAGCGTTACAAGATAATAACCACCAGTTTTTGCTTCCAAGCTATGCTACACAAAGAAAACCACCAATTTGATAATACCCGTTTTATCATTTAACCTAAAAAGCCAAAGTCGATATCATACTTTTAACTTCTACATTTTAATAATGAAAAAGACAAGGTCGAAAACATACTACATAAGTACATAACCTTCCCAGATAGCAACAAACAAGGAAGAAAAACGGTCCAACCCATGCACAAGCTCTTAAATCTAAGCAATCGAAGAGCGAGAAGATAATAATCGAGAAGAAGACAACGAATAAAGCTAAAATAGCAAATGACTGTAAACAAGATAGAAAAACCAAAAGCCAAATTATTTTTATTCAGCACCAAACACACCTATAGATATAAAACAATCTCATCATGCAAGTTTCCACACAAGAGAAACTGAGAAATCAAATAATGTAAAGGCAAAGTACAAACGAATAAAAATTATCCTTTGGTTGACAATAATGCATTCTCGGGAATCTGGACCAAGCAACAGTAACAAGAACACACAGACCAGTAAAAAAAATCAATGAGAGGATGGCAGAAGCCACATAAAGAGATTGACCAAGACAGTACTCCATCGCAGACCATATTAACAATAGCAGTTAATCATGCCCTACTAAAGTCAACCTACAAAATTTGCAACATATGGCATGAAGAGCATAGATAAAGCCAAACTAAACGACAAAGGATGTGTTGAAGACCAGTAACAATTGACTAACCATATTCCATTCATCTTATTATCATAACATAACTCACTCATCATGGGTATACGTAACCTGGGTACTAGTAACATGGGTACAAGCACGAATTCATCACTCATCACCAAAACTTGCTAATCCATCTCGATTCAGCAACAGTACCAACCCATCACAAAAACCTCACCTTTATTAACATGGGTGAAGGAATGTGTTAATACAAATAAGCCGTAAAAACGTTTATTTATATTTTACGATCTTCTAATGTTTTGTCGATAACAAACGTAAAATCATTTTAACGAAACAAATAAAATACGTAAATGGTTTGAGTTAATAGTTTCATAACACACTTACGTTTTCACATAAAACACTAAAACATGTATAAGTGATTTTATGATTTAGATACATATGTACAACAACTAGTGTTTACATATTGGGTTAGCATATACTTAAACTAAGTATACCAAAATGGGTAAAAACAAGTATATACTAAAATGGGTAAAAACAAGTATATACTAAATGGGTAAAAACTAGCAAATGGTATTGACCCATAACCCATGGTTTTATATATACCACTTAACCAAGTTCATTGTATCTAGAAAGAAAACCATGGATCAACCCATAACCCATGACCCATGACCCATAACCAAAAATACCCATGGGCAAAGAGGAGCGTTCCACGGATCCCTGGCTTTGTCCTAGCCGGATCCCTTGTGGTAGGGATCCTTGGGATCCGGGGAATAGTAGAGAATTTTCTCTATAAATAGAGAGCCATTTCTTCCTTTCTACTCACCACTTCACATACATACTTCCCCAAGTATTATAACCCTCTAACCTCAGATCCAAGTGATCTATGTAGTTTGTCTTTTGTTTTTGTGTGATCTTCTAGGTTCCTCTTAAAGGCAAGATCACCACTTCTTGAAGACGTGCAAGCTCAAGTCCATGAGTTGCCATGCTTCGTCATCATCAAGACAACCAAGGTTTTCTTGTTGATAGTTCTTACTTTCTCCATAGATGTTGGGTTGAAGGCATTAGTGAAGAATACCAAAAGTGTCAAGATGAAAGCATTAGTGAAAGGTGCTCATCATCCGTGTCAAAGCATTAGTGAAGAATGCTAAAGGTGTCAAGACGAAGGCATTAGTGAAGGGTGCCAAGCGTTGTGTCTAAGGCATTAGTGAAGGATGCCGAAGAATCAAATCAAGTCGCATTTGGGAAGAATGCCTAGGTCGTATAATCGATGAGGTGCATCGTTATACACATAAGTATTTGTTTATTTCCAAGGATGGTGATATCCTTGATGGTATTGTAACAAGGAGTGGATCTCCTTGATATTAGGTGTTGTGTTGTGAAGGGTAGTAGTTCCTCCATAGTAATGGAACTAGGTGCTTAGCCTAGTACCTAATAAAGGGTAGGCGACGTTGTGATAGGATTAGTTCTCCTTGGTGTGAAAGAACTCGGTGGTTAGCCTAGCACCGTATAAAGGGTAGGCGACGTTGTGTTAGGTGTGGTTCGCCTTGGTGTGAAGGAACTCGGTATTTAGCTTTGTACCGGAAAAAGGTTAAGCGACGTTGTGAAGGCTTCTCCGCCATAAGGAGTTGGTGTAGTGTTTACGAACTCTCGTGTAGGTGACTCGGGGAGTGGAGTAGGGCAAGGAAGGTGTCCTTGTAGCCGAACCACTATAAATAACTTGTGTCGTGGTGATGTGCTTCTTACTCTTTAATCTTTCATTACACGTTTATATATCTATCTATCAACGTCCAACATAAACAACCAAATAGATTGACATAAGTCGATCTAAATATTTAAAATGAAGTTTTAAATTGGTAAAACTATTCAACCCCCCCTTCTAGTTTTCCACAATTGGCATCAGAGCTTCGTTACCAAGTTTTCTTATAGTATGTTGTACTTTAAAAACTTGATACGATCCATGTATGTTTGAAAACATCAAAGAAGGATTATTTTTGTCATATTTTAAAAATCATTATATTGTTTATTGTTGGACAATGATAGAATGCTCTAACATTTTTTTTCTCTTAAGCATTGTACATACTTGGATTTGGAGTTACCAAGAAGATCATAAAGAATTTATCTAAATATTTCTTTTCGCAAAAATAATGTTTAGTATTCTTACAACATAATTCTGGAGATTCCAAGAAGATCACAAAACATCTAAATATTTTTGTTCTTAAAATGAATATTTGGAAAAGGTATGATCTTTAATTACTTACCTTTATTGTTATTATTAAAATCTTAGTTGCATGATTTATTAGTAATTGTTCTAGTAGTTATTCACATTATAGTCATCATCTAAATAGTATTTTTCGACTTATTTGTATAGACTACATTACCAACTCGTAATAATGATATCTTGGTTATTCGATAACCCCAATCATTATTCATCACAAATGATTTATTGACATTTCATCTATGTCAATAAATATCCATGTGAAACTTCTTATATTATGATAAAATGGGATTTTATTATAATGTTTGAAAAGCTTCTCAAGAATTAATACCAATTCTTAAAAAGGGAACCTCGTTCAATAGGAATAGTATTAAATCGTCAAAACCTCAAACCACAAGTTTTAGAACCTTAACACCAAAACACTAGGCGTTTTAGAACTCCCAAACCAAAGTTATCAAGGAATTTTTGAGCTGACTTTTGCTGTCATGCCGGATCCCTAAGTTTATACTAGCTGGATCCCATATGAGAGGGATCCGCAGGATCCGTGCAACAGAAGACAGTATATGCTCAAGAATGATCACTGTGGATGTTCCACAATAATACTCACCTCAAAGACTCATGAACAAAAACCCATGTACTGTTCATAGGAGCAATTTGATCATTCCTCTCAAGTTTAACAATCACTTGTGTAAGTACTATCTTCACTACATTGTTAATTTAATTCCTTGATTTCTAAAGATTACAATTTCTTCATCTTTAAGAGTTGGGTTCAAATGGGTTTATCATAATTTGTCACCACATTGTTTTCTAAGATAATCTAAATCAAAGAATTAACATTGTTAATACAAATTAAACACATTTCTTGAACTTAACAAAGATGATGAGAGCAAAATTGTGATCAAACCCTCTAGGCTACTATTCACAATTAACACCACATTGTGGTTGTATTATTTAGGAACATCATGCCAAGCAACAAGCAACAAGATTACCAAGACACCGCTCACTACATACCCATGTACCATAGGAAAAATGGATTAAGTCCGGACGATAGGAAAGCCTTTAAGTTGCTTGAAAGGAGACTCTTTCATGAAGGTAGAGTTGTTGATCCATCATTTCTTGCAAATACCGACATAAGGGAAGTATTTGGAACTATTGGGTTTGATTGTTTATTGGATATAAACGAACAAATTTGCCCGGTCTTTGTGCTTGAGTTCTACAAGACAATGGGTATAATTAGAAATGATGATTGGTCCATCTCAATTGAATTCACCATCAATGAGCGAGAGTTTAGTCTTTCACTTATAGAGTTTGGAAGAATTATAGGGGTTCCATATCAAGGCGTTTGTATGTACTCCAATGAATGGTCTTTGGAACAACTACACACAATGGTTGATAATCATGATGTCTACAACACCTTGATCCCGAAAGCAACCATGGTGAGGGACACCGTGTTCATGCCAAGAGCATCACCATCAAGAGTCACAAGGAAGTCAAAAGTGATCTATAGGGATCCTTTTCAAATGGAGCTTTCGGAAATGTATGGATTGTATAGGAAATGGGAAGATGTGATAAGAGAAAATGTGGTGTGCCTAGTAGGAAACAAGGACCACCCCAACGCATGTCTAAGCTTCATGACCTATTTCCTAGTGACCAATACTCGGTTTAACCTTGCCTACTACATGGTCAAGAGAATGGCAAGTGTAAGAAGCATGGACAAGATGGTGCTTCCGTATGCAATGCTTCTAACCCGTCTTGCCAATTTCATCTTTGCATTAGAACCTTATCCACAATCCTTTGATCATAGATTTTGCAATAAGGTTATGGTACCATTAACCGAGGGTAGAACAACAAGGTTTATGGTAGAAGGCAAGAGGCCACACCCACCCATGGATTCCTCGGACGAAAGGGAGAGGCAAGGAGAAGGTGAAGGGAGTAGTAGCAACCCACTCGAAAATATAGATCTTGACCCCTTGGACTACATTAACCAATTGCCAAACATCCCTAATGAATCACCCGAATGGCAACAAACCAAGGGAATCTTCAAATGCTTCGCCAATTTCTTGAGGAAGAAGAAGTGAAGATAGTTTGATAAAGAGTGGAGGATGGGTGAAGAAGTGAAGGAGGAGAAGAAAGGTAAGGTCTTAGGACTCTAATGTATGATGAACAATCTCAAACAATGGTTTGTAAACACTTTAAACTATGCTAGTAGTATGTAGGTATTGCCATATCTTGGCACTAAACAATCCTAACTTAGGTATTTGGAAAATGAGATTTTACGACCTCTTAAGTGGTCGTCGTCACTCATTCTAGGAATTTTAGATCTTCCTACTTTGATATTAGTTGTGTTCTTGCATTTAGTCCCCATAGAAACAACTAGGAGAAGCATTTACTATAAAAGTGCAAAGTTGCACATTTCCTTAAAGCTCTCTGATCTGCAGTTGGCGGATCCCAGCATTTGAACTAGCCGGATCCCTCCCATAAGGGAACCGCGGGATCCGTGGCATCTGATAAGTAATACAGATTTGCCTACATCAAAATAGTCTACTAGATCACCTCACACAAGTCAAACATAAGATACTAGAGCCAACTAAGTCTTCTTCAAATAGTTGAAAACCTCACTCTCATCCATAGCTTATCTAGGATATATTTTCGAAGTATTTTTTTTATTTATCAACTAGTCAAAACTCACCATAATTCCGCTCCAACACTCACACATTATCTATCACGTCTGATAGCACTTAGTTTGGTCTATCCTTCAATTTTAGCAAATTAATTTCAAATCATCTTTGACTCAAAATTAGGCTCAAAAATTAGTTTTCATTTCTTTTTATTTTTAAAAGATTTTAGTAAATTCCTCTTAGGACATCATCTGACTTCTAGGACTTGTTATCACCATTTCTCCACATCAAATTTAATGGAATCCTTGTCAAACATATAGTTAGACTACCCAAGGTCAATTTTCTTGGTCAAAACCATCATTAAGCACCATTACTTGTTATGGTTGAGGAGTTAAGATATCCAACAGCTAAAGACTTCAAAATTAAGTCAAAACCTCGGAATCTATTAATAATAAACCTTACAAAAGCATAATGATTTCACCCAAAACCTGTCTGATAGCCGGATCCCTGGTCTTTAACCAAGCGGATCCCTGCTGAGAGGGATCCGCGGGATCCGTAGATGCAGAAAGCATAAATCAGCTTCCATATTCAAATTCAAGTCACCTTTTGGTTCTCTAACCACTTTTAGCATTCATTAATTATCCTCCTAGAGTTGTTCAAAACCTCAAGAGCATGCTTAGTCCTCTAAGTGGCCAAGAATTTAATTTTCTAATTCAAATTATCCTTTATAAACCAAACAACCTTAGGCTTAAGGCACCATCCTCACTCACCTTTCAAAACTCAGCAATTAGAAGCTCACATTAGCATCATCATCACCATGACTAAGACTCTTAGCAACAACTCCACAACCTTAGGATCAACCAAAAGAAAGGGTCAAATGATCCATGAAATATCTTCCACCGAAACATCCCCTACTAGAGATAATGATACTAGAACCCCATCCCATCAAACTCATCCAACAAAGGCCAAGAGAACCGCAATGATTAGTATCAAACCTTTCGGACTAGAGAAAGGATCCTCTAGCTCAAAACCAAACTTGACTAGTTATAGCAAGCCATCAAAACCATCATTCATTGAGCATAGTCTACATTCCTTGAATGAGCCTCTCCCTCACCCAAACATCTATTCATTATTTCATTCACCATAAAGAAACTCCCATTCACCAACCTTTTCGTTAAATAGGGAACCACCTACAACACCAACTAGCCCATCATGGGAGACAAGGAACAACCTTGATCATATGGAAGAAGTTCCATTACCACCCTCATTTTTAGAACCTCTTCCTACTTCTCAAAATGAAGACCCGCAAACACACATTGAGCCTCCTCAAAATATCTATTTCCCTCCGGGTTCAAACCAAGACAATAATTGTCCAAATTGTCTAAACACTCAAGGACTTGTTCTAGAAGCACGAAATGAGATACATTTCATGTTTAATCATCTTCTTGCAAAGTTGGATCAAATCAACAAGTCCACTCATCCCTAGACTCCAGCACATTGTAGCATTTTAAGTCTAGTAACTAGCTAGTATTTAGTGGTACTTGTATGTCCTAGTTCATTCTCTTAGTTTTAGAGATTTGTTTGGCTATCTCTTGTTTTATTGAATGAACATTTATATGCTATGATTATTTTGTGCGTTGTGCTCTTTATTGTACACATATATTATCTTCACACTAGCATTGTTTGACACATCTTCACTGCTGAACAAACTGTCACCAGATAGCCGGATCCCTACATAATGCCTAGCCGGATCCCTCCAAGAAGGGAATCGTGGGATCCGTGGATCAGAAGCACAAACTTCTACTAACTTGAGTTTATTTGCAGGAAATTATGCACTATACTCTTGTTTTCTAACCTTTACTTTGTAGATTTTCAAAATACACATGAAGATTTTGACACCATAAAGCTAGGGGGAGCTTTGTGTCAAACAAAATTGCAAAAATATTTGCAACTTAATCCGATTTTGGACTATACTTCATGACACCCCATTGCATCTTTGCAATCTTCAAGGGGGAGCAAGCTTTCGTCACTTAGACGAACCATTTGCAAACATAAATTGCAAACACATTAGTTTATTTACGTTATGTACTTGACGCCCTTTCAAAGGGATGGACTCGTCAAAGGGGGAGATAAGACGAGTACCATTCCCGTCACTTGCTCACTTCACATTTTTTACATACTTTTTCATATAGAAAATTGTGTTAGTTTCTTTTAACACTTTTTGTTTCGACAAAAAGGGGGAGAAGAAAGTAAAAACTACAAATTCAAACTTTTACAAATTTTAGCTTTTCCTTAAAATAATTTTATGTTGTGTCATCAACAAAAAGGGGGAGATTGTTAATACAAATAAGCCGTAAAAACGTTTACTTATATTTTACGATCTTCTAATGTTTTGTCGATAACAAACGTAAAATCATTTTAACGAAACAAATAAAATACGTAAATCGTTTGAGTTAATAGTTTCATAACACACTTACGTTTTCACATAAAACACTAAAACATATATAAGTGATTTTATGATTTAGATACATATGTACAACAACTAGTGTTTACATATTGGGTTAGCATATACTTAAACTAAGTATACCAAAATGGGTAAAAACAAGTATATACTAAAATGGGTAAAAACAAGTATATATTAAATGGGTAAAAACTAGCAAATGGTATTGACCAATAACCCATGGTTTTATATATACCACTTAACCAAGTTCATTTTATCTAGAAAGAAAACCATGGATCAACCCATAACCCATGACCCATGACCCATAACCAAAAATACCCATGGGCAAAGAGGAGCGTTCCACGGATCCCTGGCTTTGTGCTAGCCGGATCCCTTGTGGTAGGGATCCGTGGGATCCGGGGAACAGTAGAGAATTTTCTCTATAAATAGAGAGCCATTTCTTCCTTTCTACTCACCACTTCACATACATACTTCCCAAAGTATTATAACCCTCTAACATCAGATCCAAGTGATCTATGTAGTTTGTCTTTTGTTTTTGTGTGATCTTCTAGGTTCCTCTTAAAGGCAAGATCACCACTTCTTGAAGACGTGCAAGCTCAAGTTCATGAGTTGCCATGCTTCGTCATCATCAAGACAACTAAGGTTCTCTTGTTGATAGTTCTTACTTTCTCCATAGATGTTGGGTTGAAGGCATTAGTGAAGAATGCCGAAAGTGTCAAGATGAAAGCATTAGTGAAAGGTGCTCATCATCCGTGTCAAAGCATTAGTGAAGAATGCTAAAGGTGTCAAGACGAAGGCATTAGTGAAGGGTGCCAAGCGTTGTGTCTAAGGCATTAGTGAAGGATGCCGAAGAATCAAATCAAGTCGCATTTGGGAAGAATGCCTAGGTCGTATAATCGATGAGGTGCATCGTTATACATATAAGTATTTGTTTATTTCCAAGGATGGTGATATCCTTGATGGTATTGTAACAAGGAGTGGATCTCCTTGATATTAGGTGTTGTGTTGTGAAGGGTAGTAGTTCCTCCATGGTAATGGAACTAGGTGCTTAGCCTAGTACCTAATAAAGGGTAGACGACGTTGTGATAGGATTAGTTCTCCTTGGTGTGAAAGAACTCGGTGGTTAGCCTAGCACCGTATAAAGGGTAGGCGACGTTGTGTTAGGTGTGGTTCGCCTTGGTGTGAAGGAACTCGGTATTTAGCTTTGTACCAGAAAAAGGTTAAGCGACGTTGTGAAGGCTTCTCCGCCATAAGGAGTTGGTGTAGTGTTTACGAACTCTCGAGTAGGTGACTCGGGGAGTGGAGTAGGGCAAGGAAGGTGTCCTTGTAGCCGAACCACTATAAATAACTTGTGTCGTGGTGATGTGCTTCTTACTCTTTAATCTTTCATTACACGTTTATATATCTATCTATCAACGTTCAACATAAACAACCAAATAGATTGACATAAGTCGATCTAAATATTTAAAAGGAAGTTTTAAATTGGTAAAACTATTCAACATCCTCTTCTAGTTTTCCACAGAATGGCTCTTCATAACTCACCCATTTGAATATTATACAACAGAAGAAATTAAAATTGACAATTGACTACAACATTACAAATAAAACATGCTCAGGTAACAAAAACTTGACAAAATATGCCATTCCCACTCATAAAATCCGACTTTATTCAGATCAGAACCAACCATTTAGCTCGGATAAATAGCATTTCGACACCCAACTGTTGTACTACCTTAACCTTGACATCTTAACTAGCATACTACGTACCTTAAACAATCTACATACATTAACCTCGACATCAAAACTAACATACTACGTACAACCTTAACCTCAACATCAAAACTAACATACTACCCAAATCAAACAAAAAAATAAACAGAATAAAATTAAAACATAAACATAAACAAAAATAAACAAACTAAAATTAAAAATTAAAAACACAAACCTTTAATTAGTGGTGAAGACCGGCGATGGTACTACACAACCACAAACAAAATTTAACAAACACAAACACAAATCTATATAAACAATAAACTTAAAAATATATAAATTAAACAAAAAAACAAAAGAATATTAAACTTAAAATTAAAACACAAACCTTTAATCTAAATGTATTTTGGTTCACAATCGTGATGGTGGTGGTCTGCTGTGAAGGTGGAGGTACGGCGTGTGATGGTGGTGGTGCGTGTGTGTGGTGGTTAATTTCAATGTGTGGTGTTGTTGGTGGTGTTTGTGTTTTTAGATCTAGGGTTTTCACTAATTGGGAAGATGAAGTGAGGAGTGAACTGAATAGCAAAGGTTTTGATACAGATTTTAGGTTTTGGCGGATTAAAGTCAAATTGTTGGAGGAGAAATCCCGCTCAAAAATTGAAAGAAGAAATCAAAGTGCAAAAAAAAGAGAAGGGGGAGAAATCCCGCTTAAAAGGAAAAAAAATGAAACAAATAAAGCCGGGTTTCATTTATAAAACATGGCTCTATTTTGTGGTTCAATTATACCCCGGTTTTTTCAATTCATAACCGGGCTTTATGCCTTTGTTTTTGATAAAAGCCCTTATAGAACCCGGTTTTTGTATTAAATGGGCTCTTTGGAAGGGGCCCTATTCCCATATTTGTAGTAGTGCTTGTAACCTAATTTATTACTTGTCAAAAATTAAAACTACAATAATAAATAACTTTGGACCTCTTTAGTTAATATTTACAAAAAAAGCATTAGAATAGTTTTCACTTTTCAGTTACATACTTACATCTAAGATTATAGTTAATACTTAAGACTGTTACGTACATGATTTACCAAAAGAAGTTTTATAAACCACAAAAAAACCGAGTAATTGATCCTTTTCTTAAAGGAGAATTGGGTCTGTGCACATTTGGATTTTATCATCAGTTCAATCAGTACATAAGCTTCCTTTTTACCCATTAGAGCACTCCCATTCATAACACCAATAACACCGTTCACGTCAGCGCCACATCAGCTTTAACATTTAACATTAACATTCCCAAAAAAACACTCACAACCATAACATCCCAATAACACCATAACACCAATAATATTTCATATTTTCAATTTCAACCCCTAAACTAAAACAAACACTTCATTTATTAAAGTAAAACAAACATTTCATTAAAACTAAAAACATATTACAATACGAGATTAAAAAAAAATAACAAAAAAATACAACGAAATAAAAAAAAAACAAAAAAAACAAAAAACACTGCAATTAAAAAAAAAAACATAGCAAATACTTATTCATCGTCGTCGCTCTCTTGTTGTTGTCCATGTCGTTCAAGATTCTTCTGCCAAACATGCTCCATAAGGTCCTGTTGGAGTTGGGTATGCGTTTGTCGGTCGTGTATTTCTTTTGCCTTACGACTGTGAGTATCACATCTTTCGATCCATCTTCGTTGCCTCAAATTTGCTGACGGATCCACCCACAGTTGGTTATAGTCACGTAATTCAAATTTTTGATCTTTTATAATCATGTTATGCATAATAATGCAACAATACATGATTCTACGTATCGTGACAATTTCATATTGACGTGCCGGTTGTTGTAGTATACCCCAACGACCTTGAAGAACACCAAAAGCACGTTCAATATCCTTTCGGGCACTTTCTTGTCTCCTTTTAAAGTACGTATGTTTTTCATCAGTTGTTGCCGTGAAGGATTTGACGAAAGTTGCCCACTGTGGATAAATTCCATCAGCCAAGTAATACCCCTGTTCATACCTAGTTCCGTTGACCATATAAGGTGCTCTTGGGGCATTATCAGCAAGAAGGTCGTCGAATAACGGAGAGTTATCTAAAACATTAATATCGTTATTTGCCCCCTCCATCCCAAAAAATGCATGCCAGATCCATAAATCTTGAGAAGCAACAGCTTCAAGCATAATTGTTGGGTATTTTTTTATCACTCCTAGCAAAATGCCCTTGCCAAGCCACTGGACAATTTTTCCATTTCCAGTGCATGCAGTCAATGCTACCAAGCATTCCCGGAAAACCATGTTTTTCTTCATGTTGTTGATAAATTTTTTGAATGTCGGCCCATGTTGGTTTTCTTAAATACTCCGGCATAAACAAATCAATAATACATTTGTTAAAATTATCAAGACATAATTGTGAAGTACTCGCACCCATTTGCAAGTATTCATCAAATGCATCGGGTGAGGTGCCGTACGCCAATTGGCGTATGGCAGACGTACACTTCATTAGAGCACTTATACTCATTCGACCACAAGCATTGGGTGTTTGCCTAAAGTAATTAAAATGATCTGGAATATTATCGGAAGTATAAGATTCAATACCTTCAACTATTTGCAAGAATAGTTTCCGGCTCATACGAAATCTTCTACGAAAATTCTAGTTTGAATACTTACAACCTTATACGAAATAATCGTTGAGCAGACGTTCCTCTGCAAGTTCACGTTCACGATATATATGGGTACGAGAACGAGTAGGATGTTGAGATTCAATACCTTCTTCTTGTTCCAACTGAAGGTGATACTCGTACGCGGACGCCATAAATTAGAAGTCTGCTAGGTGTTCTCTGTCTGACCAAAGAGATGGTCTGACCAAGACAGATGAATATCACCAGCTTGATTTGGATCCATTGTGAACGAATTTGATTTTTTGAATTATGAAAGTGTGAGATGAAGTATATAAAGTGTGAGAGGAAGTGTGAAAAAAATAGTGTTTTAGTTGGGTATTTATAGTGGTAAAATAATGTTTTTGAATTTAAAAAAAAAAAAAAAAAAAAAAAAAAAAAAACAACTAGCCGTTAGGGGGTTTTATGTAAATTTTTTAAAAATGTAATGTTAGAGGGACTACTTTTGTAACATTTTCGATTTTTTTCTTTTTTTTTTCTAGCCCTTAACGGGCGTTAAAGAGGCAACGCTCCCCCTCCAACGCCGTTATTGGGCATGCCTTCCAACGGATAACGCCTCCAACGGTGTTAACACAGCCCTTAACGGGCGTTATAGCGTTAACAATGGGAGTGCTCTTAACGTTGATAACAAATCACATTTATCAAGCACAGAATGCACACACACAAAAAAAAAATCATTCATCAAGCTAATTTTGCTAAAAAGCTCTTGTACTTTATAGATTGATAGTTTCAGTCCTAAATGGAAATATATTTACATTAATCTTCCACAACTTATCCAGCTATATACACATTAACTCCCTCATCTTTCAACTTAAACTCATTCTCACCCCTCTAAAGCTCCCTCTACTTTACAATTATGACATTTCCGAGTCAACTCATTTCTCAGATCAAATATATATTAACTTGGACCCCAGCAGTTCATGTACATCACTTGCCGGATAGAATCATCAGACTGGTTCCTTCTTTGTTCTCCACTGATATCGGAACCATGTACGCCGGAAAGTGGACGGAGATCAGCCGGATCATTGCCAGAACTTGAGCATGTGAAGGCTTTCTTGCCATGCTGAATGGACTTAATGCCAGACTTTAGTTTATGCCCTTGATCAGTGTGGCCGTTAGCTACGGCCACACCTGCTGTCATAAATATTCGGTTCATGAAACTCATTTTGTTTACAAAGTTTTTTTATATACTTTTTTGCCTAGTGTTGTAGGATTGTGAAATGAAAAAGGATGGATTAGGGTTACTATTTTTTATAGACTAAAAGGTAGGTTAGTGGTTTTAAAACAAGAAACCAAGTGGTTTTTTAAAACAAGAAACCAGAAGTGGTATGGAAAGGAAATGATAAGTGGATGTGTCGACATGTTCTAGATGAATATATTTCTCGTGTGATATATCGTGACAACTTGTTAAAAATTTGAGATATTATTAAACGGAAAGGAAAAGACTAGGAAGTCACCGTTATATATTGAAGACCCTTCAATAATTGAGGAAAAGACTAGGAAGTCACCGTTAGTTAAAACGAGTGTTGGAAAACCCGCGTGATGCAGCGGGATTGCTTAAAGGACTTACTTTGCAACGACATTTAAATTTTAGGGGTTGTTTTTGCCAGGTTGCGAAAGATTATTAATGTTAAAGGACTTACTTTGGAACGACACTTGAACCTCAGGGACTGTTTTTGCCAAGTTGTGAAACTTTGCATTTAATGTTTGGACTTACTTTGCAGCGCCACTTGAACCTCAGGGGCTATTCTTGCCAAGTCGGGAAACTTTGCATTTAATGCACAATGTTTTGCAAAAAGGCTCCTGCCTTTTAGTATATAGAGTAATAATACACATGCGCTCAGTTCTCGAGTTGAAAAAGAAGAGGAAAGTAAAGGAAACGGAAAGTTTTTTGTTTTCTTGAGTCTTTTTTAAAGGAGGAAAGAGAAACGGAAAGGAAATAGAAAGGAAGATTTGATAAGTAAATCTTCTTCCCACTTTTGGGAGGAAAGGGAAAGGAAACGGAACCATATATTATGTAAAGACTAATATACCATTTTTAAAACATTTGACATTAATAATTAAAGGGCATATATGTAATTTGACCAACTTATTTTCCTTTTCCTCTCACTCAAAAACATGATTATGATTACTTTCCTTTTCCTTTCCTCTATCTCAAGAACATAACAACTAACACTTACTTTCCTTTTCCATTTATTTTCTCTTTCTTATTCTTTTACATTTCCCTTCCCTAAAAACTTGAGAACTGAGCGATGGTGTCTTTACTCTTTTATAAACAAATCTCTCTTTTCCTAAACATAAACACCCGTTCAAAAATGAATTAATAAGGTTTTTTTTTAAGGAATCTTATATATTTATGTCTTGACTAATTCAGAGTCATGGGTTTCAAATAGATAAGAATCTTCTTCTCATGTTTGTTTGAAAATAAGAAGAAATATTGTGCTTATTAGGATTGTACATTTAAAATAAAATAGATGTTTTATAATAATGACAATATACAATAAGATAAATTATCCGTTTCAAATTGATGAGTTAACACCTAGGATAATAGTGACTTTCATGATTATCATCAATTCAACATCGCATCAACTTTTCTCTTTTAAACCAAGGGGCTTTTGCATATATGTCCTCCCGAAAATGCAAAATTGCATATATATCCAAAGCATGCATAAAAACCATTGTTTATGTGCATAAAAAACTTGTACAAAGGATATAAATGCAATTATTCACTTTGGGAATGATATATATGCATTTTTGCCTTAAACGATTATAGTTGTCAGGATCCCGATCCTGATCTTAGAATCTTACGATTTTATGATACTGCAAAGCAAAAACGATCCGGATCCTACATAGGATCTTTGCAAGCTTAGGATCTTATAGGATCCCGATCTTGACCATACGATCTTACGATCTAATCCGATCCGATCTTACTTTTCTCGGATTACAAACAAAAAATCTACAAATTTATGGGTTGTTTGTTTGTAGAATTCAAAAAACAACATGTTAATCTTTTTAAACATTTTATAATCATAATTTAGGACAACATTTATACGAAACATTCATAGTATTTTATGGTTATAATGTATTAGAATTTGTAGATTTGTATAAAATTACATAAATTATTAAGAAATAACATTAGAGTAGGATCTTAAGATCCCGATCCGATCTTACGATCACGATCTTGCAAAGACGAAAACGATCCTGGGTAGGATCCCGATCTTGACAACCTTGACAATATCATCACTAATATAGTGTAATAATACAAACAATATCACCACTCAAATATACTTTAATTATACACAAATACACTTTACAAAAATCAAAATTATACCCAGACCTGCACACCCCATACTTTCAACAAATTGGTCTTGACAACGACCGACTTCTCTCAAACAAGCACCCACGATCCGTCGTGTGGGTGGTGCTAATAAGAACGACGTGTGGTAAGAAGTCGAAGACGCGTCTTCTTTCTCTTATTTTATGACCATTCTACCTTTATATTTTTAACCACTTTGTTAACATCGAAAAGTAAAATAGTCATTGTACATGAATAAAATACATATAAATATTGAAATTTGAAAAGTTTTGCGTTTTAATAGAAAGAAAAAAAATAAAAAATAAATAAAAAATGAACAAGTTAGATAATTATTAGAATAATTATTATCCTCAAACTTGTATCAACTACTCCGTAATTAATTAAGGTTGATCTATCAATTTGAAAAGAAGATATAGAAAATGAAAAGCGTGTCGTGGGCATGGGGTGCACGTGAGTGAGGTAGACACTTATCGAGTCATTGACCGGCGTATAGGGATGAGAACAAATGACACTTCACGTGGCATATGTAGACATGTTGATGGCTTGATGCGCCATAAAAATTTCGAAGCAAAGTTGTTAGTAGTAATTAAACTATGAAATTTGGAAATACAGTATTTTTTACTAGGAAAAGCTCAATCCGTAGGATGTACTGATCAGTTGAATACAACCTTTTCACAATATTAAATCGGATTTGTGAGCATAAAGTAATAGATTTTGTTTTCTTTATTAATTAATGATCACGACAACTGGTACTAGATGATACCTCCCCTTGTTGCCTCCACATGGTAAACAAATATATTAAATCGGATTGTGAGCATAAAGTAATGGTATTATCATGCACTTAAAGTCTTAAACATATAATATTGGCCCAACTTGCATATAATTGTGTTCACTAATATTTATATATATTACATAATCAATTATAATATTGTTCTTTGTTAAAGCCAAATCTTCTTCCACTTTGTCCCCTTTCTTGCTTTGCCAACAAATGATACGGAGTATCATATTTTGACGCATTATGTGATGCAGTGCTATTTATTTATCGCATAACACGCATACATTCTTAAGTGCATGCTTGGCCACGTAGATCCATCCCACTCTCCGGACCTCATTTATGCTTTTTGGAGTACAGGATGACTCGGATGGGCAGACCAACATGAATATGCACAAATAACAATCGATCGGACAGTTTTTTTTTTTTTTTTGAACGGCAATTATGGCTACATGCTCCTAGCCCAGAAGGCGTAGCGAGCCCACACAACCAGGTTGGGTCCAGCCCAGAAGGCAATGGCACCCTTCCCTTTACACACGCGGAAGGAAACCCCTATCGCCCTAGAGAAGACTCGAACTTGAGACCTTGTATGTACTTTTTTTGTTAACAAAGTTTCTTACATGTACTTACTGCAACACGTTTTGGCCCGTTTTTACTACACTCCATTTCGCATGTTGTACTTTACTGTTAATCTAACCACCCGGTTCTAATATATTTGTCTTACTGTTTAGACCGACACATTTCTAGCTAATTGTTATTTTTTTAACTTTCGAGTTAGCGTTTGTGCTCCTCAAGTTTACTTTTAGTTTATGCCCTTGATCTGTGTTTGGTTGGCAAACGGAATGGAATTCAATTCCTTCAAAATCCCATACATATGGAATTCAACATTTCATGGCAATATGAGAGGGATTGTTTACAATTTTATGAAATTCATATTATCTTTATCATTGTCATTATTATTATTATTATTATTATTATTATTATTATTATTATTATTATTATTATTATTATAAACAATCTCGCTATTAAGATTTAAAAATTATTATTTATTTAAAAATGAATATAAATTATTATTTATTTAAAAAAAATTATTATTATTATATTTAAAAATTATTATTTATTTAAAATTAAATATAATTTATTTATAGCTTACATTTTTAATTTATAGTTTAAAAAATACAATTGTATTTTATATAAAAAAATATTTATTTAATATATTAGTTTATATAATATTATTTAAAAAATTATTATTATTATTTGATAAGTAATTTATTTATTAAATAATATTTAGTTTATTAATCTTAAACTAAAACTAAATTTTAAATATTTTAATCTAATTGTTTTTTCTCATTTAATTCTTCCAACCAAACATGCGTTAGTATTTGCAAATTTTAATTCCGTCAGATTTTAAATCATAAGGATTTCAATTTCTAACATTCCATTCTTTCACATTTCAATTCCTTAAACAGATTTGAATTCCGTCAAAAATATTCTGCGAACCAAACGAGCCCTTAGCAATTAAACGCTCACACAAGGATTAATACATTCTTTTGAGAGTAGGTTCTCTTTCTTAACAAGATTTCCTTTTTCTGTTATTATCGTTGTTACTAGTTACAGTTAAATAAGGCTTTGTGGGTATACACACCATTATTTTTGGATTCACACATCACTGACACACACCACTGACAGTCACACATTAACCATATTAAATTTCTTAAATTAAAAATTCAATTCTCACCATCTTCATTTTGAAACTTAAAACTTTCTCATCTTACTTTATTGATCTTTTAACATGGTGAAACAAAAATACACACATATCACACTCATCTTCAAAACAAACAACCAATCATAAATTGATGAAAGATCGGAAATCATCTTAACTTTGACTGAATCCACTAGATCTGGTGGCGATGGTGGTTAACGTGTGATGGGTAGCGGCGACAACGGCGGTTTAAGGTGGGATGGGTTTGGTCGGAGGTGACGGTGGTTTGGTCGTAGGTGACGGCGGTGGTGGTTCATGTGGGATGGGTTTGGCCGGACGTGTTAGCAGCTGTGGTGGTTCATGTGGTATGAGTTTAGCCGGATGTATGAGTATGGTGGTGATAGAAGTTTTGGAATGTGATAGAAATGTGTGTGTGAAAGAGAAAAAACACACCAAAATAACCTTTGAGGAAGAAAACGTAGCTATCAATTTATGTATTCGAGAAAATTTTAATAATAAAAAAATAACACCTAACTTGATGGTGTACAAAGCATAGCACCCTTAAATAAAAGTTATGTATATTTTACCCTCAGTTTGTCACCATGGAAAAATCCAACTGCAACCACTGGTAGCCCATCATTTAATAATATTGTCATGCAAATTATTGTTGCATATCAGCCATTCAGCCTTCAACAAACAACACGTATGCACATAGCACGTGAGGCCTTAGCCACTACTGCTCCCTTGTCTTACCGCCATGAAACGGGGTATTAACGAACTTATTTATTGCTCAATGTATACAAACGAATAGCTTTAAAGAATTATTGTTTTCACAATACGAGATGATATTTCAAATGCTTGAAAAATGTGTAACGTGAGATGATTCGTGTATAATTGTATCTGTTTATATTTATTATAATTGATCGAGTTAAGATCCTGGTGACACATGTATATGGCGTTTAACGTCGCATGTGATACCCATTCCCGTTCTTCCCAAGGCCGGAGCTTAGTGAGGACCGGGAAGGGTCCCTGCCCTTTAGACCTAAGTAGGGGTGTCCAAAAAAATCAAGGAATCAAAAGAACCGATGAACCGTACAAGAACCGTACCGTATATTAGAACCATGGTACGGTTCTTGGTTCCTAAAATTCCAACTTTTCGGTTCTCGGGACGGTTCGGGTCGGAACAGTCCGGTTCTGGTATTTTCCCAAAAGAACCGACTACTTTGAAAATATGAAATTTTATAGGGTTTATCTGAGACATTGTGTAATGTGTATAGCCTTTTAAGAAAATAGAAAAAAAAAACCTACTCATTATTAAGCTATAACATAAAAAATCTAAAACCTAAAAACACATAATAAAATAAAGAGAAAATTACCAAAAGGGGACTCTTTTTCAAGTGTGGTCCGTTTTTAAAACATTTTTTCATCTCTTTCCCAAAAGAGCCATGCTCAACCGGCACCTGCTCAACTGCTCAAGTACAAAAAGAATGACACGTGGCAAAATTTGGGTGGAGTCGAGCAGTTGAGCAGTCAAAGTCGAGCAGTTGAGCAGTCAAGTCGAGCAGTTGAGCAGTCAAAGGAATGACACGTGTCATAAAAATAATGGACTTGAGCAGTTGAGCAGGTGCCGGTTGAGCATGGCTCTTTTGGGAAAGAGATGAAAAAAAATCTTAAAAACGGACCACACTTGAAAAAAAAGTCCCCTTTTGGTAATTTTCTCTAAAATAAAACCCTAACTTTTAAACCATTCAAAGATCATTATCATCATTCATCAACATGAAAATAAGTTTCTCTTGAAATCATTATCGTAAATTTAATACTACCTCCGTCCCAAAATAATTGTCCTCTTTTGACTTTTTAAAGTCTTATTTTTTCAAATTTGATCTTAAATATTTTCGTTTGTGTTATATAATAGTTGATATAAATTATATGAATAGATTGGTTTTAAAATGTATTTTCCATTGATATGATTTTCATCAAGTATTGCATAAAACAAACAAAAATATTAAAGATTAAAGTTGATAAAGAAAGACTTTAAAAAGTCAAAAAAGGACAATTATTTTGGGACGGAGGGAGTAGTACATTATCGTAAATTTTATGCAGTATTTATTTTATGCAGCATCGATATTCTTGAATGCAATATGTATTGTAGTTAACGAATCAATTAAAGCCATAACTACAAATTCTATTCTTACTTTCTTAGTGAATATGTCACGAATCTGTATGTAATGTTGTTATACAATATTTAAATGATTGGTATTTAATAAATATTATAAAGTAACGATTATTATAACCTAAGAAGATACATGATGTCATGTATTTTGCGGTTTTATTGGATCCGACAATGAAGACTTTCTTAGTCGAGCATGGTTTTAGAAAAATGATTACTTATCGTATAACAAAGGAAAAGCCTTTGACAGAAAGTGCAATTGAGGCGATGGTTGAGAAAATGATCAGGGAAGTTAAGGATAGGATGGGGGTTTTGTTTGGAATGTATAAAGAAAGGCTTGATAATAGTAATGTGGATTCGGGTTTAGGTGATAATCTGGGATCACAAGTTTCATCGTCTTCTTCTCATGGAGATAATGACTTTTTGAATGAATTTTTAACTAACGAGCAAACTAAATCCAGTTCGACCGAAACCGAGTTACAAAGGTATCTTAATGAACCACGTATAGATTTACATGTTGGCTTTGACATTCTTGAATGGTGGAGAACCCATGGACCCCGTTTCCCAATTGTTGCACTAATGGCAAGAGGTAATAAGTAATAACTATTTATTGTAATTATTATACTTTTTATTTACATGTTTTACAGTATTATTGTATATAAACTTTATGATTGTGTTTTTTTAGATATCTTGTCAATTCAAATTTCAACTTCAAATTTCAACTGTGGCATCGGAGTCGGCCTTTAGTACTGGTAGACGCGTTTTGGACCCTTATAGAACTTCATTGTCAAGTCAACTTGTGGAGGCGTTGCTTTGCACCCAAGATTGGATAAGAAGGGAGAGAATTGAAATAAATGTGGATGAAATTGAAAATCTTTTGAATGATGACGAGGTTGTTAAAGAGATGGAAAAAGTTGTACGAAGTTATAAAGAGAAACAAGTGATGCAACATTAAGCATTTTTGGTGGTTTGAAACACAAATGCGTTTTCTTGATACTTTTGAATAATCATAAACTTATATTTTGAATTTTTGACATTTTTTGTTTATGTTTATGTTATTTTGAACAATTGGAAGTTTGGAACTATTAGAAATTTGGAATGGTTTGCATTGTTGGAGACACTTTTGTGTGTGTTTGTATTGTTATAGCATTATTAGCATGTCTTTTATAAATGATCGATGACGAAAAAAATAAATTATTTAAACACTTAGGTTCTTGTGGGAATTACCGAAAAATCCCCGTACCGGAACCGAGTACCGTACCGGAACGAAGAACTTGAGACGGTTTTTGGTTCCAATTTTTCTATATTGTCGGTTATCGGTTCTTTCGGTTCCGATTCCGATTCGGGACGGTTCCAGTACCATGGACACCCCTAGACCTAAGTACGTTAGTTTATTTTTTCGCGATTTCATGTGTTAAAAAAATTTTGTTTCATCTCGGCACTCTCATCTAATCTTTTTTTAGAAAAAATTTTGTTTCAGCCTTTCCACAAAAAATTTTCTAGCTCCGCCACTGATTCTTCCTTCATTCGTAACAAAGAGTGTGGGGCATTAAGATTGAAAACTTGGCTATTGGTTACAGTGATAGGCTATTGGCGTGCCTATTGGGTTCGATCGGTATGATGAGTCATGTTGGTAGTATGCATCCATCTGTCCCCACTTTAACTGCGGTCATTTAATTCTCAACGATCGGGATGGCTACGGGTTAGAAAAAGTCATAACTCGTGGGTACCCGTATCGTAATTGGTGGATAACCCCAACTTTTATTTATGAATAGGTCGTGGGTGAAAAGTAAACCTATATATTAACAGATGACAGGTGATATAGACTCATTGTGGGTAACCTGTCATACTCGTTTTAGAACACCCGCGAGTATACCTTTCAAAATACCTGTTAACCTAATTTTTTTCTTACTAATATTTATTGTATTACTGCTTTTACAAAAAAATATATATATATTTATTGTATTACTTAAATATTGAGAACCAATTAGTTTATATATTTAACAGTCACCTAAACATATTAAAAATAGAGAATTAATTATCCATCTTGAATTCTAATACTTTAAAATATATATATATGAATTATCAAAATATCAAACATACTAGTTATATTTCAGTTCTCAAGTTAAGTTCATTCATATTTGTCATGCTATTTTAATATACAAGTAACCATTATTCTTGGACAAGAGTTTATGAACCAAAAAAGCTTTTTTTTTTTTTTTTTTTTATTATTATTATTATTATTATTATTATTATTATTATTTTTATATTAATTCTATAGTAAACTACACCGTTCGTCTTTGTGGTTTGCGTTGACCGACGAGTTTCGTCCTTTAACCGAAAAAATAGACCGTTCGTCCTTAAATGCGAAACGTTATCTACCGTTGGTCATTTACTTTAACGGCCCTTGTTAACAGCTGTTAAGTCTACATAAACAAGGGTGTTTTGGTCTTTTTATTGTCTCTCTCTACTTCATCTTTTTCTCACCAACACATCTCCACATTCATACCAATCCTAAAAATCCAAAAAACGCAAATACCAAATCCCAAAATCTAAATTGAAGACAAAATTCACAGTGATATTTAAAACAATTGAACTAATAAATCGTATGTATCTGAAGCAGTATGTACTAAAGTAATATTATATCTTTTTTCTTTATGGAATTTTTTAAGGGTATAATGAAGTAGTTTTTATTAAAGTAATACTCTCTAAACAACCATCTATTTATTTTGAAGACCACCTTTCAGATCTACAACCCATCACACTTCTTTAAAAAAAATTAATCTTTTTATTTTGCCGGCGATTAACAGCCGCTCAGATCTGGTAAAAATTTTCGGCGAATTCCGGCCATATATTTGGACAAACGGCGGCGTTATTTGATTACAGTGAGTTTGGTGGATTGTGTTGTAGCGACAAGATGATGATGATGGTCTGGTGGTGGTGCTGATGTTGATTTTGTTGGTTTATAATGAAGACGAAATGAATGAATGGAATATATGGGTAAGAAAATGTAAACATTAATAATATCACTCTATGAAATGAGCCAGAATCATATGCCCTGTAATTTTTGTAAAAAGATAGACAACAGTTCCATATGTTGTTGTTGTTAAGATGGTGGTTGTTGTTAATGATACATAAATGGTCGTATTCTTAAAAAAAATGTGGTAGTTAATTTTTAGTGATGGAAGATCATGGGTTATTATTTGTGATTTGGATTTTGTATGAAGATGAGGTGTTGGTGTTTATATATAATGAGAGAATGAGATGGGTTTTGATTTTAGAGTTTTTGTTGGTGGAATGAATAATATTTGTATGATTGGCAATGATGGTGGGTGAAGATGAAAGAGGAAGAATAAGGGTGGTGAAGATAGGTAGGGATGAGATGAAGAAGAAGGACCTAGGTGAGATTTTTTGTATTTGTTGCTGTTTAAAAGAAAAAGAAAAAACATATATCAAATTTACTATTATACCCTTATTTGGGTATTCAATGGAGTGATTTAATGGCTGTTAACAAGGGCCGTTAGAAGGAAGGATTAACGGTAAATAAGGTTTCGCATTTAGGGATGGATGGTGCATTTTTTTCGGTCAAAGGACGAAACTTGTCGATCAACGCAAATCACAAGGACGAACGGTGTAGTTTACTCTTAATTCTATAAGTAATTATAATTAGTGAACTGAAACTAAATGCTACTCTATCGTGAACTGAATACTGAGCTATGTTAAATTGAACCCATATCTATATGGTATTTCCGTTTAAGCTGAAACTAAGTTCTAGTCGGTGTATCGTGAATTGATAGCTGAACTATGTTATACTAAAATTATAGAGCTACAACCAAATCTCAGGAGAAACTATAGGTTATACTATAAGTACTCATATGTTGCCTTTACCCTCATTCACAGATGCATTCCCTGGTTTCTAATGGTACTTAGGATCATCGATCACCTTATGACTCCTATAAGCCTTTGAACTGTATGTGACTATGCGCTTTTGAACGGTATGCTACTATGCGCCTTTGAACTCATGTTAAAACATGATTATAACTGGCTATATACGATTATAACTGGCTATATACGAAGTTATTACTATAACTGGCTATATCTGGTACAACTACTATAAGGCTACCCCCAATAACAACCCTTATCAACCTACATTTTTACTACCACATTAGATTTCTCTCTCTAGCGACTTACAGACAACACTTTAGACACGGTAAGGCGAACTACACTGAAAAACATACCTCTAAAAAATACCCTGTAATTAATTAAACACACACATATATTTGTTTGTTTTTCAGTTTGACCGATTGTCCCAATCGGTTGCCTCCTCGACCTACTTCACACTTGATCAAATTAATTAAATTCACTTTCACCTTTATATTTAAAAATAAAATATATCACAAACCGTTAATAGTTAGATAAAACTAATTATACCATTGCGACAAGAATAAAATTATTTTTCTATAAATATCCAATATTGTATACTTTCAACGACTTATTTTTTAAGCGGGTTTTGATATATTACACTATAAATGAAAATTTTAAAAATACTCTTTTGTGTTAACACAACTCCTAAACTACAAACCCTAAACCGTAAAAACCCTAACTCCTAAACCCTAAAAAACCCTAACCCCTAAACCCTAAACCACAAAAACCTTAAACTCCTAAAAACTCTAAACCCCTAAAACCCTAACCGTTAAACAAAAAAAACCTAAACCCTGTTCGCTAAACCGTAAGAAACGTAAACCCTTAACCCCTAAAAAGCTTAACCTAAAAAAGTCAACCCCTAAACCCTAGACACCTAAACCTAACCGTAAACCCTAAACCCACAAAAAAGTCAGAAAAAAAAATTCGTCGAAAGTATATGTAGTTAGATATTAAATTAAAAGTAATTTTATGTTTGTCGTGATGGTATGATTAGTTTCATCTAATAATCAATGGTTTGTAAGATATTTAGTTTTTAAAATGAAAGTGAAAGTTTATTTTATTATTTTGATAAAAAAAATGAATAGTTGAAAATGATTTATTTGATTTTTACTTTTTTTTTGATCTTTAATGAACCATACTCACCCATTATATATTTTCCACATACTCACAAACTAAAAAAAAAAAAAAAAAAAAAAAAAAAACTAGCTAGCATAAATGACGAATGATAAAGAGTTTACCTTGCCAATACTTTTCTCTCTTTACCAACATCTCACTCCAGTACTCCACACTTCCAATGAAATTTGCTATATGAACATGAATGACATTTGATTACTTTGTTACAGTTGGACGTAGGCTTACACTATAAGGGGTTGTTTGGTTTGTTGCTAGGAATCACAATTAATATCGAATTTGATATAGGGTAGAATGAAAATAGATATGAAAAAGTGTATCATTACGATTGTTTATATTTGGTTGATAAAATATGGAATTAAAAAATGTATAGATATTTGAATTTTGTAGTTGAAAAGAGAAGGGCCTGCGAGAATTGATTTCATAGACATCAGATTGGTGTGTAATGAAACTATGACTATGATATACCTATTTCATTACTGGACCCACTAAACAAACAACTTTAACCACTTTCATAATAATAATCTTATTTTTAGGGGCTTTTGCATATATATCCTCCTGAAAATGCAAAATTGCATATATATCCAAAGCATGCATAAAAACCATTGTACTATGTGAATAAAAAACTTGTACAAAGAATATATATGCAATTATTCACTTTGGGAGAGATATATATGCATTTTTGCCTTATTTTTATAAGGGATACCAAACGCACCCTAAAATTGCACCGTAACAATTTGGCACCCCACTTTAATTCGCCTAGTTTTCCTATAGTTGTACAACAGAATAAAGTATTCAAAAACGAATAACAAAGGAAGGTACTAGAAAACAAAAATCTACAACTTATCACGATATATTACCGAGAAGAATACATCCCATATTCGTGCCACCCCTCTATAAAAACCCCTTCTCCCCATCCTTTCTTTCCTCCACAAAAACACACACAAACTAACCAATACCACCCAAACCTTATTGGCTTATTTCCAAAACACAAGACCTTAATCTAACCTTAACACAACTAAAAAAACATGAGCTTCCTAAACCGTGCATGGATGTCCGCTGGTGTAGCTGTCGTGAACAGCCACACAGATCAAGGCCACAAACTAAAGTCAGGCATGAAATCTTTCCAACAAGGTAAGAAAGCCTTCAGTTGCTCAAGTTCAGGAAACATAGGTTCTGATGTCGGTGGTGTTGTCGGTGGTCAGGATAAAGTTAAGCAGTCCGATGATTCTCTCCGACAAGTTATGTACTTGAGCTGTTGGGGTCCTAGTTAAAGTTGTCGGAAAGATTTGACTGTGATCGGAGTTACCTCGGTTAATGAGGATCGATGATGTGAGTTGAAGAAAAGTAGAGGGGTGAGAGTGACGAGATCTTGATGTATGAGGGTGTATATTTGTAATAGATGTATAAGTTTTGGAACTAGAATGTAAATATTTTTCCAAGGCTTATTATAAAGAATGCAAGCAGCCATGGCCTACTAGCGAAAAGTCTTGTGTTTTGTAATAATGGTTTTGATTAAAATAATTGTTAACCACATAAATTGGACTCTTGTGATAGTGACAATTATTGTAGTTTTGTAATTATAATATCTTGACGTATGGAAAAATGAACATGTGTGACCTACATAATTGAATAAATCAAATTAAGTAGCTCACTCTAGAGTTCTATACCATTTTGTTGGGACTTTTACAATTTTAATCTATACTACTTTATAATTCATTTAGGACTTTCTATAAAAGGAAGTATTAAAAAGTTTAAGATAACACTTGCTAATAGTAGAAAACGAAGTTACATATGAAAAATTTAGTGTCTTAAATTTGTAAAATAAAGTTACATATGAAGAATTAAGTGTCATACATTTGTAAAATGAAGTTATATATGAAGAACTAAGTGTCTTAAATTTGTAAAATGAAGTTACATCTAAAGAATTAAGTGACTTAAATTTATAGATGGTGTGTAAATAACTTTGCATTGAGCTTTAAATATATGCTACTTTGTAATGCATTTAGGACTTCCTATAAAAAGGAAGTTTTAAAATGTTTAAGACAACACACTTGTTAATAGTAGAAAATGAAGTTACATATGAAGAATTAAGTGTCTTAAATTTGTAAAATGAAGTTACATACGAAGAATTAAGTGTCATAAATTTGTAAAATGAAGTTACATCTAAAGAATTAAGTGACTTAAATTTGTAGATGGTGCGTAAATGACTTTGCATTTTGAGCTTTAAATTGCTTAGAAAATAAAATTTCTCAAATGTCACCTTCATGATTTGCCTGAATATAAAGGAAACTGTGTGCTTTAAGAAAAGGCTAATTTCTATCTTTTCTGGATTATGGCAATCGCCACACACCCATGTTTCATCTATCACTTCCTAGGGCCGAGAAAACCGATATGGATATGCTTGCAGAGTATCATCTCCAGACAAATGGCAGAAGTAGAGAAACCATTCAAACCCTATTAGAAAACGTAGTGTGCCTGTTAAGTTTGACAATGGTCGGGATAGACACCTTCCCTTGGCCAACTTCTCCTATAACCATACCTATCACTTTGGTACCTCGAAGGCACCGTAAGAGATCCTTTATGGTCGTAAGTGCCGATCCCGGTTGTTGGGTAGAAATGGGAATACCCAGCCTACCAACTCTGAACCTATTTAAGAAGATACCAAGGAAACCGTTCTAAGTTGAGATGGATATGTAAGTTACTCACAAACCATTTGGAGGCATAGACAACGTAAATCTCTTGATCCCTCCGAGGTAACCTAGAATTTAGCTTTCGGAGCCACCATGAAATTTTGTGAAGCGAGTAGTAAACGTGAAAACTTAATCCCCGCTATATCAATTCTTCGGAAAATCCTATCTAGATTGAGACCAGTAGCTCAGAGCCTTAAGCTACCATCGAGACTCAGTAGAGTTCCCAACATTTCTTGCGTAAATGGAAGATAAGACTCGCCGATAAGGCAATCGTTAACCCTTTGAAAAATCCTAATCTTTGGAAGTTTAAACTTCATTGACCTATCAAAACCATGGATGATGAAACCTAGCAACTTTAGTACAGTTGCCTCTCTGTCTTCGAGGTTCGTAGAAACTCGCAGTAAGATCCTAGATTCACGTAGGGAACGTGAAGGTAAACCCACGTGCTTTTGCACTCACCCCTCTAGACTTAAAGGATGACTTGAATTGAATCACGAGGACGCGATTCCTTTTAAGGAGGTGAGGCTGTGACAACTCGTAAATTCCTCGATGCGTCATAATTGGAGGAACATCGATTAGAGCGATCGTTTTAATTAATTCGAGTTACGAGTCGTATTTTATATCGTTTTTATTGGAATTAATATTTTAAAAACAATGGTGTAACCCTCGAGTCTTGAATCATTCGTTTTCCAGTTAAAACGAGTCCCGAACCTAATATATCACAAGTTTTATAAAGTTTCATCTAGGGTCCTTGGGATAGTTTACATCTCCACCCCTAGAGTCTCAAAAGAACAAGTTTGGTCCTTCCTGGGTATATAAATACCCCAGCCCTCACACATTATCCCATTTCACCACTCTTCTTTCTCTCTCAATAATAACACACACAATATTCTCTCTCTCTAGAAATAAAATCCGGCCACCCCCAAAAGCTAGGGTTCCGGCGCCATCATCTTTTCCGGCCAACTTCCGGCGACCTCCAATATTTACACCACCACTCCCATCTTATAGATCGGGTTCTTGTGGTTCTAGTTTCATATCACGCACACCTTAAATCCTCTACACGCGCTCTAAATCTAAATTATTATATTTGGATTTTAGGGTTTCGTGGTAATAACGAGTTTGATGTTTAAGCTTGGATGGTTACGGGTTGTACCCGTGAGAGACGCCATCACCACCCTCGTTTTCTCCACCTTCTCGCTGTTTTGTGGGTAAGCCGACACCCACCACCATTATTTTGTCATTCGTTATTTATTAAACCATGCGTATTCGTTTAAAGTTTCGTGGATATTAAGGTGTTAATCGAAGTCATGTTGTTATAACAAAGGATAAGTAAAACTGAAATTGATAATCAAGTTTTAAAAACGTTTTAACAAAAGTTTTGTGTGGTGAACAAAACTTAAATGGGTCTCGGATTCGGTTCTTGATAATTGATGAAAGTTTTGTTATTTGCGTGAGATTTAAAAATAGGTGTAAGCATGATTTGCAAACCTTCGTGTGGTAATATTTGCTAGAACGGGATTAGGGTGTTGTTGGATGGCTGTTTTGGATCCGAAGTCTTGCGGAGTGGGTCGGGTCAATGGGCTGTTTCGGGTCAGATTTGGTACGGGTCGGGTCATAATACCTTTTGTTGTCATGACTTATTTCGGAGTCCTTGGTTTCGGGTTTGACCCGAACGCTTGCGTTAACATTCGAGTAGTCTAATGGTATAACTAGACTTGCGATAAGTGTCGTATGAGTTACATTCATGGTATAAGTCGAGATAAGTAGCGAGCATTACTTTAATTGAACTCGATAACTGTAGTTGATAATTGGTAAAAATCATTGTAACATGAAATATTGGGACCGATATAGTGGCAACTAGGGGTGTCATATTTCCCGACCCGACCCGGACCCGACCCGAACCCGAACCCGACGAAGGATATTCGGGTCGGGTTACTCGGGTCCAAAATCCAATTCGGGTCAATCGGGTCAACCCGATTAACCCGAGTACGAACTAGGGTCGGGTATCGGGTTAAAAATATTTGAAAATTCGGGTTCGGGTCGACCCGACTAACCCGACTTAATTTTTTTTTTTTTTTTTTAACTTTTCCCAATCTTTATTTAATTGAAAGGCCCAAATTAGTGCATGAACATATATTGCTTCATATATTTGGTTTTATATTCATTTTCATTCTATATAATTGACCTCAGATTGAAAACAAAATGCATTACAAAAAGAAAATGTGTAAATCCAACTATAAAATGCATGTATTAGTGCATTGCTCTACTGATATATTCATAACGTTTGGTTAATAACCTTTTAAAAACCAATAGACATTATATTCATAACGTTTGGTTACTAAATTTAAGAAATTAAATTCTAGAATTATATAAATGGACTTGACCCGAACCCGAATTGACCCGACCCGATTTGACCCGAACCCGACCAACCCGAATTCAAATAGGGTCGGGTTCGGGTATATTATTTTTTGGCTTGACCCGACTTCGACCCGACCCGACTGACCCGAACCCGACCGACCCGACCCGAATGACACCCCTAGTGGCAACGGGTATAATACAACGAGCTATTCTAGACATGTAACGGGCATATTTGACTTATCGAATTGCTAATAGCGGACTTGAGCTATGTATAAGATATTGTGATAAACTTTAACAACTAACTACGTAATTGATAAATGATATTGGGTATTACATATGAATTATAAGATTTAATACCATTTATAAATTTAGAAAACACTTGATAACAAATAAGTTATTTATAAACGGGGTAAAACTATTAGATAAACGATGTTAAAACTAGCTAATGATGGGCTAGTTACTTATTATGGCGTGATAAGCATTTAAGAATCTGATACGTTACTAATAATTAATACCGAACCAACTACGTTTTACAAATTAGAGTAACCTTGGATATACGAGTTATATTGATTATAAGATGCACCAAGTACGATATTTTGGATTTGAAAATAAGTTTGATATATTGGTTCGCGATATGCTAAATGTTCTATTTTCTCATGGTAGTTAAAAACCCTCATTGATTACGATAATAACTTGTGTTTTATAAATACAAAATAACTTTTATAAACCTTTTGATAACACTTATATTGATTAGTATATTGTATTCTATTAAACGTTTTGGTTTAAATAAGTTTAGTATAATTGTTTTTACAATAAAATTTAATATTCCGTTTTCACATCTAAGCTGCTATTGAAATATATAACTATGTATATTATGGACGGATATGGTTTAATCTATTATAAATCCTTGTTAAATACGATGGTAACTCGTGTTTTATTACACATGCTAGTTTTTATAAACTTGTTTGGAAATATTATTTTGATAATATAACTTATTGAAGTCGTATTAAATTGGAAACGTTGGAATAAACGAACGTGTCATTTATAGTACACTACTTAATATACCTTATATGAAGTACTCTTTAGTAAACTTGTATAATTATGAATAGCGATTGAGAAACCTTTATTAATTGAGCGATAAATGGAAACTTGTCTTTTGTTATTAGACATGTACGTTTTGGGAACGATAATGTACTTTTGAAAGTTACGACATGAATGATCCACGAAAACTACAACACATTACTTTCTATTGATTTCTTTATCGTATGAGCCGTATTCTAAGAATATCGTATACGCATTAGGTTGCGTCACAACTATTCTATTGTACTCGTCGTACAATCTTTTGGATGCCATGGAGATTAATTGTAGATGCCAGTCGTGTCAATAGTGAATAGTGCATTGTTGTGCCGTGATTACCTGTTATCTTTTGCTAGTGTTTATTCGTGCATTGCTGTGGCTAAGGTGAGTTTCATAGCCCCACTTTTATCTACGTTTTTAACTATATTGAGGTGAGAATTATGCTACTGTTTTTGGACCGTTGAAACTATTTGGATTTGCTTATATGCTTGACTGATTAGATAGATGTGCGGTAGTTGTTGCCTTAGTCTAGGTTTAACCGTGCCTAGCTAAGAATAGACTTCTACCTCGACCTAGTACGGGGTTGGAAATTGTTCTAGATTTTGCCACGACAGTGCTGGACTAGAGTCGCGGGGCCCTAGTAATCCCTGGATGCGGGATATGATTGGAGATCCTAGTAGGATCAGTGTGTGCAAACGGTATTTATCTATCTAGGTCTTGCATAGCAAATCAACTCTTACAGGTCCACTATAATTTTGTTGAACTTAAACCTATGAACTCACCAGCGTAAGCTGACCTTTTAGCATGATTTCTCAGGAATTTGAGAGATGTTTGGAATTCGTGATCAGTGGAAGCTTGGCAAGAAGGCGGGGTGCAAGGATCATTTCTGACTCTGATAAACTTTGGGGACCTATTTCATTAAATCAAGTTTTGGGCCTAATAATTACACTTTTGGATTAAATGTTTTGAATAACCAAATTTGGGATTGGTTTTGAATGTTAAATGACTATCTTTTTGCTATACTTGTGTGCGATACCAATCCGATAGTAACGCCCCGAACACTTGATTAAGTCTTCCGCTGTACCGAGATTTGAGGGTGTTACAGATTGGTATCAGAGCTCAAGGTTATAGAGAATTAGTTATTTTATAAACCCTAAACTATAACCACTTTTAAGAAAAATTGATCCTCGACCGACGCACGCCCGCTTGCCAAGCCGAAGCTTCTTATTTGATTATGGTATGAACTGCGATTTGAATTAAGAGATGATCTGTTAAGGGATATTGTGAAGTGATTATGGAAACGTTATGATTTGGAGATATGATTATTGATTTTTGAAAATGAGATGTGATTATCGAGATACTACGGATTTGATTTGAGTAAACGGTATATTATGATTTTGGAATTTTGAACTCGATTGATTTGATATGGATGATTGAGAACACATTAGACGAATTGATTGATAAGATGATTGATGAGATGTTTAGGGCTTATTTGATAAACGGTTTGATTGAGCACTTGATTGAGCGTGTGCCCTGTTAGTAGACGATTTAAGTCTGCCTACCTTAGTAGTTCACTATAAGCATTCTGCATGCTTATACACTCACAGAAAGCATGTCCTCATGCTTTTGCACGCGCTATACCTTTCACAGAGTGTGGAGTCCCAAACCTTAAATCTATAACACTTAACTTATATTAAGTAGTTGCCTTGGGTATATCCCAAAACAATAAAGAGAAAACTTTGTATGAATATACACAAATACGTGGGATCTATTGGAATGTTTTTGGAAGATTAAAGTGAACAAATGAACACAGAATGTGATAACCAATAATTCAACATTATTTATCAATAATGCGGATACTCTCAAAGTATCATGGTTACGCAATTTCCTTGCGTAATCTCACCACTTGATTTAAAACTTGCACATTAGAAGTGGTTTTGGAAATGATTTGGGAATATAAAGGAAGTGGTACTATTATAACTAAGTCGGGGAGTCACAAACGAGACCTTCTGTCTCGTGAACGTGAGTTCCACAGTTAAGTTTTGATGAACACGAGTCTAAAACGCGTTAAAGCTAATAAAGCCTGTAAACTGGTGTGTTGGTATCGTGTGTGTGTCATGTTCACGTGTTTTGCATCTTATCATGTTTATGTGCCCTTGATCATAACTAGATGATGGATTATAATGATTTATATGATGTCGATTGGTGATGGTCTCGTGTCACGATTTTGAGTCGAAACCTTTGTAAACCGTTGTTTTGTTCTTTAAAACTTGTCAAACAAGTGGTAATCGGCTTTGATTACTAATAATGAATTCATGTCCGCTAATGTTTTAATGATATGTGAAGCCAGTAAGTGTTTTCAGATGATAAATTGGGCTAACGTGTGATTATTTGGTTAACGTTGAATCATTGGTATGAATCAGATTTTTGGAATCGAATGACATTTCAATTAACAGCCTTAATTGAATAACAAATTAACTGTGGTGATTTAGGTAATTGGTAAATTATTGACAAACGTTAGAATTGATACTCGTTAATCTGGTTGTGTTTGGGGAAATTGAAAGAGTCAATTGGAAATGTTTATTGTGTTGGGTATGTTTGATTTTCTGTTAGGATGGCGATATTGGCATGAGATTGTTTGGAGGATTAACTGGAGTTGTGAAAATTGTTTATTTTTGACTTAATGATATATATGTCAACTTTGCGCTACGTCAGGTGTTATCGTGACTTTCTAGTCTCGACTACCATGGCAGCGCCGTAACATGGTCTTTAGTATTTATTTGGGCAATATGATTGTGTAAAAACTGGGAGTAATGACCCGGACTTGGGAACTCGAAACGAATAATGACTCGAAATTTATATCGAAATTTTATATTGCAATTTTATATTGGAATTTACATTGAAAATTATATTGAACTTTATATTGAAACGAATAAATTCATATTGAAATTCATCTCGAAATTTATATATATATATATATATATATATATATATATATATATATATATATATATATATATATATATATATATATAGATACTAGTAAATAGTACTGGAATATATAGGTGATAAATGGTTTTGTGCTAAGCATTCGACAACAAGGCTCGCCTTGTTATTCGACATTTTAAAAAGGGAATCAGCGTTTTAAAATAGAAATGTTTTGTAACAAATGAGTCATTAAATATTTCGAGGGCACGTTATTCGAAGGGTGTCATTTATGTGTTGTGCGGGGGTTACGGATGACCTAACATTAATAGCGTCGATCCACGTGGATGACAGACTTATTAGGTTGACGAACCTAATAGGCACCCGCTATGTACGTAGGATGACGTTATTAATGGGCAAATTATCCTTATGACTCGTTAGGATGTGTTTGGTTTTGGGATAATAAGCGACATGAACAAATGGTTGAGTTTATCGAGTTGACGAATTCGATAAGGTCTAACTATTTATTCCGAAACTTATTAAACTATAAAGTTTATCATTTAGACGTCTCATTGTGTCATTATGAGTCGCATGGTGGGTAATTGAGTGCATTCATGGTGTCCTGTTGAGTCGATACCACACACACACACGATGATACCTAACGCTAATAACTAAATGGAACAACGAGATATTCTGAGATGAGGAAATGAATACATTTTGGGCATATAACATTGAAGTTGGGAATATATATTAAGAATTGGTTATAAACTGGTTGTGTCTTGCTTAATGAAATTTTATCGAACCTCGATTGAATATAGACTGATCCCCTATATTCAGCCAGAGACAGCAGGACATGGACTGATCACCTATGTCCGTCTCAGAGGTGAATTTTGCAAATACTGGGAATTGTTATAACAAAATTGTGTTCGGATTTAAGATTGGTTTTAAGCACGATAAACTTAAGGTGGACTCGCACACTCACACTCACCAAACATCAAGAAAGCCCCCACTTACACATGACACACTGGCATCGTAACACCTCTTGATTCGTAACACTTATGGCATCCCTATACGTCTCCGTTTATGTGAAATACTTGTTTGTAACACTTGAGCGTAGTTCACCATAAGTCAGGTGAGACCTGATTGGCACTGTTTTCGTCCGAATTGTTTTTCGACATAAGCCTCGTTGATCTTATTCGAGCATTTGAAATTATTTTGGGCTATTTTTGGATTTGGTCTTGACTATTTTGGATTCGGTTTTGGATTTTGGTCCTTGGGTTTTTGATTTAGTAATTTTGATCACGTTCCGAGTTTTAACTCGTCATTTGATTTCGAGGCATTGTTTGGCCTCGAATTATTATTCGGCTCCATTTCGTTGATAACTTTGTTAAAATCATCTTTCGACCTTTAGTCGGTATTCGATTTTGAAACGTCATCCGGTCGCATTACGATAGTAACCGTATTGGAATTATCATTCCACCGTATTTCGATAGTACTCTTGTTGGAATTATCATTCCACATCATTTCGGTAGTAACACCGTGGATTTGTCATCGAGCCTCCTTTCGTTGGTAACCCTGTTACCGACACTTATACCTCAAGCCTAGTCTTGAACCGATTGTTGAGAAAACTTCTGAAACCTTACCATTCACTCGATGATGATTTTAACGACATCATCTGGTCGACGTTGCTTCGCTAACAGCTTTCAGTAAGGTAGTACCTTACGTGTTGTTGATGTCGTACCTTATCCTCTATTTAGTTACCCCTATCGATAACGATCTAACGACTTGTTTTAGTGAAGTTGTTCACCGAGGATTATCTTTAGATATTGTTCCGGTGATGTTGACTCTAGCAACATTGAACCCTCAACATTGTTTGTCAACAATAGACTGCTACGTCACACCACCGGTAATGGTAATACCTACCCTATTTTATCAATATGGTACCTTACACACCACAGATGAGAAATTCTCGAGCATACCTTGTGATTTTCGAGCCGAGCACAAACCCTGTCAATCGACTTAGAGCCGTTAACCTTCACTCGTATGTAGGAAATGATTTGGATATCGATTGGTAGTTGAACTTCTTTTGGGGATTATGATTTTGGAGTTGAACCTTGAAACCTCCTGCGTTAAGTGTTAAGTGCACCAATGAGTCAATCAACTCACTGTGGTTAGTAACCCATACTCCCTTTTAGTAGTCGTACTTTCGTCTCTAACCTAGATGTCATGCTAAGTCAACCGACCGATTGATGGTATTAATCAACACTTCTAATAGAGGCATACTCTGAACTCCCTAGACTTCCCATCTAGTAGAGATTCCGTACTCAGCAGAAATCTTGAATTCCTAAGGAGAAACCTGAACCATGTTCTCTAGGGCAATCACATAATCCTTCTCTCATCCTTCGAGAAGCACCTGCTAACCTTTCGGACCTCTCATGAAATGATAATCTACACCATAGATGAAACCTTGGAAGTAGATTCCCGCCTTTACCTAAGTGGTTGTTAGTAGCCTTACCAACCTATTCACCTCCCGTGAATTAGTAAAAAGGAAAAGTATGGACGACAATGCTCGTCTCTCCTCATATAGTTATAGCAACACTAGAGAACCCAGCTATCTTCTTTTAAGGAGGTGAGGTAGTACCTGATCCTCTCCCTCCGGTAAAGTGACTTGCTCCAATAAGCTAGACCTCACCTTTGAACTCTAGCTCCTTACCTTCTTTCCACTATGGCACTTTTATTGGAAAGAGAGAAATTTCCATGATCCGTTTTCCCTATCTGAGATTCATTTGGTTAGTATACACCTGATCCTCCTTCCTCAACCTTCAACTCATTTCGATACTCTTTAAGGAAGAAGCGCGATCGGAAAACCTAAGTTACACAAATGAACTTCTTCACACGTAAAGGAAACCGTGTGCTTTAGGATAGGTGATTCGCGCAAAACAGTCAAGTCAAACAGACTTGAAACAGCTCAAACACAAATACAATTAAGTCCTGGAGAATAGATTGAATTCCCGGGTCGTTTAGTCCCAAGGAGACTCAATGGTGTGTAAAACTGATTCAGATGATGGGATGATCACTAAGGATAGTGATCTGTAAAGGTTTTGATTAGAAATTATACTACTGACTGATTTGGAATGGAATGGAGTACAGATTTGGAAAGCACAACAACCAGATCAAAGAAACGTAAACGTGAGTTTTAGAAACTACGTATACGTACAGAATAAAAAGTGAAAACTAAAAAGTAAAAGACCTAAAAATATAAAAATGACATTTTTGGAATCCTAAAAATAAAAGAAAATTATTAGAAAAAGAAAATTATTTTTAACACTATTTAATTAATTATTATTAATTAAAAATTATTTTAACTATTTAATAAATACTCTAAAGTAAAAGAAAATAGGAAATAAGGCTAGAAAAATAAACTTATGACTTTGAAAAATCTAAAATACTATAAAACTAATTTTAAAACTAAAAATATATTTTTCACACTTTTTATCTAATTATTATTAATTAATTATTATTTAAAATACACTTAATTACTAGAAAATAGAAAATAAACTTGGAAAAATAAAATTTTAACTTTGAAAAATCTAAAATATGATAAAACTAATTTTAAAACAGAAAATATATTTTTTAGACTTTTTAATTATTTATTACTAATTAATTCCTATTTTTAACTAATTTAAATTATAATAAATACTAAAAAGATAGAGAAAAATCTGAAACTTTTTCTAAAAATCCTATAAGATGACAGAAACTTAAGAAAACTATAAAAACAAGATTTGCTTATTAATAAGTTGAAAAGAAAAATTAAAAAGCTAAAAAATCTTAAATAAACGCTATCACTATTTTTATATTGATGTTTTTGTGATTTTTATTTTTGAAAACTACTTATATACTAATATTATGAAACTTTAATAAAGACAAAAAATTTACAAAAGTCAAATAAGCAGATTTGAAGAGCTTATGATCCAACAGTGGCTAAAAGAGCTTGTTTAGTGGAAATAAGCTCAAACAAGCTTGCAACTTGAAACAAAAGCTCAAAATAGATTTGAACAAGCTTATTAAACAGAAATGAGGCTAAAAGATTCCAAGAAGCACACTGATTAAGCTAAGAATAAGCAAATAGCACTTAGCTATTGAGACAGAAATGGGACAATATATAAGCTATGTGCAGCCCTAGCTAACAAGCTCCAAACTGAAATCTAAGACTTGACAACTCAAGAAGACCAGGTTGGCTTTCCAAGGAACCAGAGAACACTAGATTTGGACAAGTAATAAGCTTAATGCAAGCTTATCAAGATGGAACCAAGTACTGTGCACAGGGCACTTTTGCAGAACAGGCACCACCAAAAAGCAATGAAATAAGCACTTAAACAGCTGAGAAACCAAAAACTAGTATTTTTCTATTTTTCTTGAGCAACTAGACTACAAATCCTCCAAAGCTTATAATCTGAAACCTACTAATGAATCCACAGTGAAATTCCCAAGTTTATTCAAAAATGACCCATTGATATTTTGACTTTTTGATAAAAACCAAAAAGTTGACCAAAATGGATTTTGATCTGATCTAGAGCACTTAATATGTTGTTTTAAAGTGAGATAAGACTGACTTAAGCAAGATTAACCACTTTTGAACACAAAATAATGATCAAATTTTTGAAAAATCCAACAGTGGACTGCAGATACAAGATCAAAGGAATTTTTGACTTTTTGTTAATGAAGACTTGATTTCTTGACTGAGCTAAGTTGTTTAGACCTATTTAGACAGAATTCCAACAAAGACAATGACCAAAGAACTTTTGAACACAAACAACCAAACACACCTTTATGTTGACTGTTATGGAGCTTTTCAAACTAAAACACAATTGTAAACCATCAACTTGCTTACAGACCTTATATAATCTATTGATATGATTAATGAAGCCTAAAACAACTACTCTTACAACATAAAACTTAACAATCACCAAAATACAATTTTAACTGTCAAAATGGAATTTTCTTAAAACACAAATTTTAAAGAACAAGCTACTAGTTTTAAGGCTTAAACACACTATATTATGACTAGTAAACAAATAGAAACAGAATTTAGAGCTAATACACTAGTGTAACAGTGAAATGCCAAATTGGCTAAAAATGCTTACAAGAACTTCCAAGCTTTAAACTGAGAACCAAGTTCAATGAGCACCCCTATAAGCTTACCAATAAGCTACTAACCCAAGGCCATCCATTATATACCCTGCTCCAGCTGTGAATACTTCCATAGAACCCTTTTTTATTTTTCAAGTATTTAATTGGATTTTTGGTGAATTTTCTGATTTTTCTTCTAAATTGAATTTTAGAGTTTCTAAAAGCTTGAAATAGCTTTCTAGGAGCTTAAGTGACTTATACTAGTCCATATTAACAACTGAAAACAACATTTGGTACAACATGAAATTTTGCTTAAACATGAAAATTTGCATAATCTGAAATTTAACTTGTTACTTGAATCAAAGGTTCACAAAAGCTTTATGATAACATAATAACTTGAAATACAAAGTTTTAAGCTTAAAACATAAACTGAAATTGAAAATTAAACTAAAAACGACATGAAAACTAAATATTACACTAGATATTTGATACAATGCATCTTCTCTCCATTTTATAGACTTTAAGCAATCCTCTTTGACCTCTGACTCTTTCCCACCAAATTTGAGCCATTGGATTGGCTAGAATCATCATATCCGTCCACCTTGCATTTTGGCGCCATTTTTCCATTTAGCAGGTTTCAACAATTAATGAATTTGGTTGATGTAATTAAAGGTTTTGGAGTGTATAGGAGTTGGAGGGGACATGGTATGGGAGGGGGAGTTGAAAAATGGTGAAAACCAGGACTGGTATTGGTGTTTCTGTTGGGGGAGAGACACTGCTACAGTGTTGGGCGGTTTTTTAGATTATTTGACTTTCGTTGACCGTAGTATAAATAATGGGGGAGGTCAAATTGGGTTGTGGCAGGGCCAAAATGGAGTTGTGACCTGGGGGGGGGGGTCAAGGCTCAAGGGTCAAAGGCAGAAATGGGTTTGGGCTTGTAGTTGGGCCGGATGGTTAGTGAATTGGATTTGGGTTGGATTTTTGATATATTGATCCGTTTGGTTTAAGGAATAAACAAGGACCAATCATGTAATTTTACCAACTCCAAGGGCTGATCTTGCAACTTTTTCAAACTTCTCACAAGGACCAATTTTGACAAACATTGATAAAACAAAGGCCCTATTTGCATAAAATCCATTTTCAAAGGTCCAAGGACTATTTTTGTAATTTTCCAAAGTTAAGGGACCTTTCTTGCCAATTGACCAAAGAATCATTCAAGGATCATTTTAAACAACTTAGAATACTTCAGGGACCTTGAATGATAAATTTCCACATTTTTGAATTTCCAGGGACTAGATTTGACAACTTTTAAAACTTGGGGGACTAAAACTGCCAATTTTGCAAACTTGAATCATTTTTCATCTGATTTTGATATTTTTGCATTTAAAACACATAAAACACTGATTTGTGATAATTTGATCATTTTGATGTGTTTTTGAGTGTTTTCAGATGATTTTGCAGTTTAGATTATGTAAAAATGATGAGTATTTAGACACTCATCAATCCCCCACACTGAGATATTGCTAGTCCCTAGCAATGATTTGAGAAAACCTTGATGGATTTGAAAAACTCTTTACCAAAAGCCATCACTTCTGGAGTAGCCAATTGTTTTGATTCAAGTAAGAATCTTGGTACAACGATAACCAGATGATTTATTGGCAAATCATAAACCATATAACGGATTTGATGTGTCTTTACCAGAAGCCGTACCCTTCTGGACTAGCCAACTCTTAGATAAATTATCAGGATTATCTTTGGTGAGCTGAATACCAATTATGGATTTTCCACCGCCTTTACCACAAGCCATAATCTTGCGGGCTAGCCAACTCATTATCTTTTGAGGATGATGGGGAGCTGAAGAACCATACAATTTTGGGCAAATTGCAAGCCATATAAACGGATTTGAGAAATCTTTACCAAGAGCCGTTTGCTCCTGGATTAGCCAATCCTTTTGTCGTACAGACATGGCGGACTGATAACCAAATGAGAAAGTGTAAAACACTTACTCCAAAAAAAAATTTTGGCCAAAAACGGGGGAATTGGGTAGATAATATATGAAATTCGTGAGAATTCCCCCCCCCACACTTAGAAATGAATATTGCCCTCAATATTCAAAGTACCGGCGGTTATGCCGAAACAAAGAACGTGAAAGGGAAATATTACGGCCATTTATTTAGAAGAAGATTTTTTTTTTTTTTTTTTTTTTTTTTTTTTTTTAGAAAGAATGAGAATATACAACAGTATGGGGAAAACTCCCCCACACTAGGGTGGTAGAAAGGGGATAAGAAGACAGAATTATGGGTGAAAACCCATATGGTGCGTGCTAATGTTTTTGATTACCGAGTCACTAGCTTGACTCGATCCCCGCATTCATTGGTTCATGGAGAATGTTTGTAAATCCGGGACAACCACAGGGGGAATGTCCTCTCCAAAGTAATGCTTAACTCGATGACCATTCACTTTAAAATTAGGACCATCGGGTTGAGATAACTCAACGGTACCATAAGGATAAACCTTAGCGATAGTGAATGGACCAGACCAGCGGGACTTAAGCTTTCCCGAGAAAATCTTCAATCTGGAATTGAAAAGAAGGACTCGATCACCAACGTTGAAAACGCGGTTCTTGATCTTGGAGTCATGAATCTTCTTTGTCTTTTGCTTGTAGATCAAAGAGTTCTCATAAGCTTGATCACGAAGTTCATTTAGTTCATTCATTTGAACTTTTCTATGATCACCGGCTGTCTGTATATCGAAGTTCGCATGTTTTAAGGCCCAGTATGCCTTGTGCTCTAACTCAATCGGAAGATGACATGCCTTTCCGTACACTAGCTTGTATGGAGTACACCCAATTGGTGTTTTGTAAGCTGTACGGAAGGCCCAGAGTGCGTCATCAAGCTTATCCGACCAGGATGCACGATTTTCGCCTACTGTCCTTTCAAGAATCCTTTTAATACCACGGTTTGAAACTTCCACCTGCCCACTTGTTTGGGGGTGGTATGCAGTGGAGAGACGGTGGGTAACACCATATTTTTGCATGACTCTTTCAAATTGGTCATTACAGAAATGTGTACCACGATCACTGATTATCGCTCTCGGAGTTCCAAACCTGGCAAACAGAGATTTCAAAAACTTCACAACTACTCGGGCATCATTGGTGGGTAAAGCTTTTGCTTCAACCCATTTTGACAGATAGTCAACAGCCACGAGTATGTACTTGTTACCACGAGAAGATGGAAATGGCCCCATAAAATCAATACCCCATATGTCAAATATCTCACAAACTTGAATGGCATTTTGTGGCATCTCATTCCTTTGAGATATATTACCATGACGTTGACAAGCGTCACAGGTTTTGACATAATCGTGGGCATCCTTATAGATTGTGGGCCAATAGAACCCGGAATCAAACACCTTTTTGGCGGTGTAGTTTGGACTATGATGGCCCCCGGTGGGTCCAGCATAGCAAGCTGTGAGAATATCAATAGCTTCCTGTCCATAAACACACCGTCGGATGACTTGATCCACACAGATTTTGAACAAAAAAGGGTCGTCCCAGAAATAATGTTTAACATCTTTGAAGAATTTGTTCTTCTGCTGGGTCGACATCCCTTTCACAATGAAGTTACCCGCATGGTAATTTGCAAAGTCAGCAAACCATGGAGTGGTAGAATTTCCACGAAAAGAAACCGCATTGAGTGTCTCGAGAGGAAATGTTTCATTTATATCCTTTTTCTCGAAAACATCTTGGTGAGGGTTTTCTAATCTGGACAGATGATCAGCCGCTAGATTCTCAGCTCCTTTTTTATCACGTATAATGATATCAAATTCTTGGAGGAGGAGAATCCAACGAAGCAATCTCGGCTTTGCATCCTGTTTTGCAAAGAGATATTTAAGAGCCGAGTGATCCGTATACACTACGCATTTGGTCAAGATAAGATACGGCCGAAACTTCTCAAAAGCATACACCACGGCTAATAGCTCTTTTTCTGTGGTGGTGTAATGAGTTTGAGCCTCAGTCATAGTTTTGCTCGCGTAGTGAATAGGCTGAAAATGCTTATTTCTTCGTTGCCCTAGGACTGCACCGATAGCAAAATCACTTGCATCGCACATGAGCTCAAAAGGCAAGTCCCAGTCAGGAGCAACGAGAATGGGTGCTTCAGTTAGCTTTTTCTTCAATGTTTCAAAAGCTATGATGCACTCGGGTGAGAAGATAAAAGGAGCATCCTTTTCAAGAAGATGGGTCATAGGCCGGGCGATTTTGGAAAAATCTTGAATGAATCTACGATAGAAACCGGCATGACCTAAAAAACTCCTAATACCCTTGACGGTAGTAGGATGAGGCAGCTTAGCAATAACATCGACTTTTGCTCTATCTACCTCAATCCCGTTCTTTGAAATCTTATGGCCAAGGACAATGCCTTCTTTGACCATAAAGTGGCTCTTTTCCCAGTTTAGACAAAGATTGGTGTCTTCACATCTTTGAAGCATTTTATCTAAATGGGAGAGACATGATTGAAAAGAATCCCCAATGACCGAGAAGTCATCCATAAACACTTCCATTGTTTCCCCGATCATGTCGTGGAAAATGGCCATCATACATCGTTGGAACGTGCCAGGAGCATTACATAAGCCAAAAGGCATACGTTTGTAGGCAAAAGTTCCGTATGGGCAAGTGAATGTGGTCTTCTCTTGATCCTGCGGATCAATAGGGATCTGAAAGTAACCCGAGAAACCATCAAGGAAACAATAGTATTCATTCCCTGCTAATCTCTCAAGCATCTGGTCCATGAAGGGTAGAGGAAAATGGTCTTTACGGGTGGCGTCATTCAACTTACGATAGTCGATGCAAACACGCCATCCCGTAACCAATCGAGTTGGAATTAACTCGTTATCTTCATTTGTGATAACAGTAATACCACCCTTTTTCAGGACACAATGAATTGGGCTGACCCAAGGACTGTCTGAGATCGGGTAAATCAATCCAGCATCAAGAAGTTTGATAACCTCTTGTTTAATAACATCATGGATTTTTGGATTCACTCGCCTCTGATGTTGAACTGCGGGTTTGAAGTCATCCTCCATCAAGATTTTATGAGTACAAAACTCAGGGTTTATACCTTTGATGTCGGAGAGTTTCCAAGCAATTGCTTGCTTGTGTGACTTCAAGATTTTAATGAGAGCAGCTTTTTCATCTTTACTCAAATCTCGAGCAATAATGACGGGTAATTTATCATCACCTTCAAGGAATGCATACTCGAGATGAGGAGGTAAGTCCTTAAGCTCAACCTCAGGAAATTCTTCAGTTTTCTCAACTGAATTGACTTCCTCGTTATGAAGCTTGATGGGAGGGAGAGGAAGAGAAGTATCCAGATTTGACACTTTCTCAAGAAGAATATCTCCCTCCAGATTAATCTCATTTTGATTAATCTCAACTGGGATTGAATCACTGGGATGAGGGGCTGATGATGGATCCTCATTGAGCAACTTCTCAATAAGAAGTATATCCCCCTCAATATCAATTGGAGCGTGATCAATTTCCCAAGGTACAGAATCACTAGCCAAATATGCTTCAATCTCATCTAAGATGAAGTCGCTTCCCTCAAACGGAGTGATAGAAGGAGTAGAATTGGCTATGATAGGCTGAGAAGATGTGGTGGAATCCCCACTCACAGAATTATGAGAATAACCAAGAACTTCTTGAGAGTACTCGTCAGAAGCAACATCAATGATATCTATTCGGTTAACCGATTCAGAATCATAATTTGCGGAGTACCTCGAAGTTTGGTCAAGATTGAAGGTGACAGCTTCATTACCAACACGCAATGTGATTTCTTGCTCAAATACATCTATGAGAGCACGGCCCGTTCTCAGGAATCCTCGACCAACAATGAGAGGAACCCGATGATTGGCATCAAAATCAACAACCACGAAGTCAGCTGGGAAATGGAACTTTCCTACTTTCACAAATACGTCCTCAGCAATGCCAAGAGGACGGGATATGGAACGATCTGCAAGCTCGAGAGTCATGCATGTAGGAGTGAGTTCCGGAAGAGACAGTTTCTTCCACACTGAATATGGCATAAGATTAATGCTTGCACCAAGATCTGCTAGGGCAAAGCATTCAACCATCCCTGGGAATACACAAGGTAAGAGAAATTTTCCAGGATCTCCAAGCTTTTCAGGAAGCTTCTTCAGAATAACTGCTGAGCAGTTCTCGTTAAGAGGAGTCTTAGCCATTTCGAACAGCTTTTCCTTATTGCTTAACATGTGTTTGAGAGTAGATGCGAACTTGGGCATCAGCATGATAGCATCCGCAAAGCTTATGTCAAAATGTAACTCTTGAAAAATTTGGAAAAATTTATCCATTTGATGACTAGCTTTCTCGCGGAGCTTTTGCTCGTTCAAGCGCGATGGGTAAGGAATAGAAGATTTGGATTTCTGATTCTCAACAGGAGCTACAGGAGGTTCAAAAACAACTCCTTGATTAGACTGGGGTTTCTGGACCACTTGAGGTTGGACTACCGAAGGTAGGACGTGTGCGGTACTTCGTGGGCTTGAATTATGCACTTTGTCCGTAGTATCCTTGGTAACTTGACTCATTGGCACTGGTGGAGGTGGCATTGGAGTCGTAGGTCCATTGTGTTTTGGAGGTTCACTGTCCACTACCTTAGGAAGAGAAGAAGAAGAAGAAGAGGTAGTAGGAACAGTAGGTCCAGTGTATGAAACACCACTTCGGGTTGTGATCGCCTTGGCATCGCCCCTCGGGTTAGCGATCGTGTTGCTCGGTAAAGTACCTGAGCCTGAGGGTCGATCATTTAAAGACTTCTTCAGATCAGCAATCTGACTGACCAACAACCTGTTCATTTCATCTTGGGACTTCATGAACTGCTTCAGTAACTCATCAGATGATGGTCCTGGAGGAGTAATGACGGGAGGAGCTGGAGGGACAATTTGAGGTCGTATGTTTTGATTATGACCAAAATTCCCTTGATTAGGATTCATATTCCCATGAAATTGATTCCCTCGATTGAAATTGTTTTGATTAGGGTTTCCTTGATGATGGAAACCCTGATTGGGTCCAGGATAGAAATTACCTTGGTTTTGATAACCTTGGTTCATTCTTGGTTGGTTCTGATTCCGGTTGTGATTTTGGTTAAAACCGGGTGGTGCCTGATTAGTGTTAGCACGGTAGTGTGGTTCATTTTGAGGACGGTATTGATTACCTCCTTGTTGTGAACTACCGGCTAAAGCATTGGCCTCAAAAGGACTACCATCGGTGGCAGTACAATTGTAGTAAGCATGAGGACCACCACAAGTGACACAAACTTCAACTTTCTTCACTTCAGCATGTGTTGGTGGCTGAGTGAAGGAAACTTTCTTCTGGTTAGCAAGAACCAAAGCCTGAACAATGTCTGTGAGTTTATCAATCTTAGCATCGGTGCTAGATGTACTCACGGGGGATGAAGAAGAAGAAGGTCCAGCATTAGACTGATATGTCTTAGCTCTGAAAGGACGGACCTGAGATTTGTTCTCAATGATCTGCAAGGCCTCTTTTGTGGTCTTGCTCAGGAAATTACCTCCCGCGGAGGCATTCAAAGAGTCTTGATTAGCCTGATAAAGACCATTGTAGAAAGTATCCATTTGCATTAACTCGGTAAAACCGTGATGCGGACACTTGCGAAGCAACTCTTTGTAACGATCCCATGCCTCCCCGAATGATTCATCAAATCTCTGAGAAAATTTCATTATCTCATTCTTAAGACTTGTGGTTCGGGATGGAGGATAGAACTCGTTAACGAATTTGGTGACAAGATCTTCCCATGTCTCTATAGAACGAGGGGGTTGTTTCTCAAGCCAATTCCGGGCTTGTCCCTCTAGAGAAAATGGGAACAGAAGAAGCTTGATAGCTTCGGATGGGACATTCTTGTACTTGATGGTAGATGCTATCTTGTTAAACCATCGAATGTGTGCATGAGGATCATCCCGCTCAAAACCATAGAATTGGCTTTGGGTTACTAGATTGAGCAACCCGGTTTTGAGCTCGAAAGTGTCAGCCACGATGGCTGGGACAACAATGGCATCTCCGTAACCCTCGATGGGTGCTTGGAGAAGCTCATTCATCGGTTTGTCTTCTGCCATTTCGACAGGAGGTGGTGGTGGTAGACGTTCCTCAGTCACGGCTGAAGGAGCTGAACGTCCTCTACGTCTGCGAGGAATGTTTCCAAGTTCGGAAAGTGGACTTGTAGAACTGGAAGAACGAGTGCGCATGCACTATGTATAAAAACCAATTTTCAAAACAAATGAGGCAAAACACAAGTGAACTTAACCAATAATCACAAATGAAATGGCTTCTTTGAAAAAGGTACACCAAATCACAAGTGACACAAAGGCAAGTTTTAAATCTGATGTTCGGGAACTTATTAATGGTCGCACCCCCAGTTAGGTAGTGCACTGCCTTGATTTGCGGTGGTTGATTTTTATGTATTCAATTAAGTACCACTGAAAAGACGTAGGTAAGATCTGTGCAGATGGGTTCAAAAACTTTTGGACAATATTTTTGTTATCGTCCCGTTTAACCAAATCGTATCTCTTCAAGAATCACCTTAAAAGAGAATACAAGATAGAAAACGTTCCGATTGTTTTGTTGTTTTATATTTTTTTTTGGTGTTTTAACACTTTAGGAAAAGTGTTAATGACTTTTTTGGTTTTCTTATAACTTTACAAAAACTTTTTACAAATGGTGGGTATGTGCAACAATGGATCTGAAAATGGCTAGACACACGCTAAAGCCTCCCCGGCAGCGGCGCCAAAATTTGATTCGCGCAAAACAGTCAAGTCAAACAGACTTGAAACAGCTCAAACACAAATACAATTAAGTCCTGGAGAATAGATTGAATTCCCGGGTCGTTTAGTCCCAAGGAGACTCAATGGTGTGTAAAACTGATTCAGATGATGGGATGATCACTAAGGATAGTGATCTGTAAAGGTTTTGATTAGAAATTATACTACTGACTGATTTGGAATGGAATGGAGTACAGATTTGGAAAGCACAACAACCAGATCAAAGAAACGTAAACGTGAGTTTTAGAAACTACGTATACGTACAGAATAAAAAGTGAAAACTAAAAAGTAAAAGACCTAAAAATATAAAAATGACATTTTTGGAATCCTAAAAATAAAAGAAAATTATTAGAAAAAGAAAATTATTTTTAACACTATTTAATTAATTATTATTAATTAAAAATTATTTTAACTATTTAATAAATACTCTAAAGTAAAAGAAAATAGGAAATAAGGCTAGAAAAATAAACTTATGACTTTGAAAAATCTAAAATACTATAAAACTAATTTTAAAACTAAAAATATATTTTTCACACTTTTTATCTAATTATTATTAATTAATTATTATTTAAAATACACTTAATTACTAGAAAATAGAAAATAAACTTGGAAAAATAAAATTTTAACTTTGAAAAATCTAAAATATGATAAAACTAATTTTAAAACAGAAAATATATTTTTTAGACTTTTTAATTATTTATTACTAATTAATTCCTATTTTTAACTAATTTAAATTATAATAAATACTAAAAAGATAGAGAAAAATCTGAAACTTTTTCTAAAAATCCTATAAGATGACAGAAACTTAAGAAAACTATAAAAACAAGATTTTCTTATTAATAAGTTGAAAAGAAAAATTAAAAAGCTAAAAAATCTTAAATAAACGCTATCACTATTTTTATATTGATGTTTTTGTGATTTTTATTTTTGAAAACTACTTATATACTAATATTATGAAACTTTAATAAAGACAAAAAATTTACAAAAGTCAAATAAGCAGATTTGAAGAGCTTATGATCCAACAGTGGCTAAAAGAGCTTGTTTAGTGGAAATAAGCTCAAACAAGCTTGCAACTTGAAACAAAAGCTCAAAATAGATTTGAACAAGCTTATTAAACAGAAATGAGGCTAAAAGATTCCAAGAAGCACACTGATTAAGCTAAGAATAAGCAAATAGCACTTAGCTATTGAGACAGAAATGGGACAATATATAAGCTATGTGCAGCCCTAGCTAACAAGCTCCAAACTGAAATCTAAGACTTGACAACTCAAGAAGACCAGGTTGGCTTTCCAAGGAACCAGAGAACACTAGATTTGGACAAGTAATAAGCTTAATGCAAGCTTATCAAGATGGAACCAAGTACTGTGCACAGGGCACTTTTGCAGAACAGGCACCACCAAAAAGCAATGAAATAAGCACTTAAACAGCTGAGAAACCAAAAACTAGTATTTTTCTATTTTTCTTGAGCAACTAGACTACAAATCCTCCAAAGCTTATAATCTGAAACCTACTAATGAATCCACAGTGAAATTCCCAAGTTTATTCAAAAATGACCCATTGATATTTTGACTTTTTGAGAAAAACCAAAAAGTTGACCAAAATGGATTTTGATCTGATCTAGAGCACTTAATATGTTGTTTTAAAGTGAGATAAGACTGACTTAAGCAAGATTAACCACTTTTGAACACAAAATAATGATCAAATTTTTGAAAAATCCAACAGTGGACTGCAGATACAAGATCAAAGGAATTTTTGACTTTTTGTTAATGAAGACTTGATTTCTTGACTGAGCTAAGTTGTTTAGACCTATTTAGACAGAATTCCAACAAAGACAATGACCAAAGAACTTTTGAACACAAACAACCAAACACACCTTTATGTTGACTGTTATGGAGCTTTTCAAACTAAAACACAATTGTAAACCATCAACTTGCTTACAGACCTTATATAATCTATTGATATGATTAATGAAGCCTAAAACAACTACTCTTACAACATAAAACTTAACAATCACCAAAATACAATTTTAACTGTCAAAATGGAATTTTCTTAAAACACAAATTTTAAAGAACAAACTACTAGTTTTAAGGCTTAAACACACTATATTATGACTAGTAAACAAATAGAAACAGAATTTAGAGCTAATACACTAGTGTAACAGTGAAATGCCAAATTGGCTAAAAATGCTTACAAGAACTTCCAAGCTTTAAACTGAGAACCAAGTTCAATGAGCACCCCTATAAGCTTACCAATAAGCTACTAACCCAAGGCCATCCATTATATACCCTGCTCCAGCTGTGAATACTTCCATAGAACCCTTTTTTATTTTTCAAGTATTTAATTGGATTTTTGGTGAATTTTCTGATTTTTCTTCTAAATTGAATTTTAGAGTTTCTAAAAGCTTGAAATAGCTTTCTAGGAGCTTAAGTGACTTATACTAGTCCATATTAACAACTGAAAACAACATTTGGTACAACATGAAATTTTGCTTAAACATGAAAATTTGCATAATCTGAAATTTAACTTGTTACTTGAATCAAAGGTTCACAAAAGCTTTATGATAACATAATAACTTGAAATACAAAGTTTTAAGCTTAAAACATAAACTGAAATTGAAAATTAAACTAAAAACGACATGAAAACTAAATATTACACTAGATATTTGATACAATGCATCTTCTCTCCATTTTATAGACTTTAAGCAATCCTCTTTGACCTCTGACTCTTTCCCACCAAATTTGAGCCATTGGATTGGCTAGAATCATCATATCCGTCCACCTTGCATTTTGGCGCCATTTTTCCATTTAGCAGGTTTCAACAATTAATGAATTTGGTTGATGTAATTAAAGGTTTTGGAGTGTATAGGAGTTGGAGGGGACATGGTATGGGAGGGGGAGTTGAAAAATGGTGAAAACCAGGACTGGTATTGGTGTTTCTGTTGGGGGAGAGACACTGCTACAGTGTTGGGCGGTTTTTTAGATTATTTGACTTTCGTTGACCGTAGTATAAATAATGGGGGAGGTCAAATTGGGTTGTGGCAGGGCCAAAATGGAGTTGTGACCTGGGGGGGGGTCAAGGCTCAAGGGTCAAAGGCAGAAATGGGTTTGGGCTTGTAGTTGGGCCGGATGGTTAGTGAATTGGATTTGGGTTGGATTTTTGATATATTGATCCGTTTGGTTTAAGGAATAAACAAGGACCAATCATGTAATTTTACCAACTCCAAGGGCTGATCTTGCAACTTTTTCAAACTTCTCACAAGGACCAATTTTGACAAACATTGATAAAACAAAGGCCCTATTTGCATAAAATCCATTTTCAAAGGTCCAAGGACTATTTTTGTAATTTTCCAAAGTTAAGGGACCTTTCTTGCCAATTGACCAAAGAATCATTCAAGGATCATTTTAAACAACTTAGAATACTTCAGGGACCTTGAATGATAAATTTCCACATTTTTGAATTTCCAGGGACTAGATTTGACAACTTTTAAAACTTGGGGGACTAAAACTGCCAATTTTGCAAACTTGAATCATTTTTCATCTGATTTTGATATTTTTGCATTTAAAACACATAAAACACTGATTTGTGATAATTTGATCATTTTGATGTGTTTTTGAGTGTTTTCAGATGATTTTGCAGTTTAGATTATGTAAAAATGATGAGTATTTAGACACTCATCAATAGGCTAATTTCTATCTTTTCTGGATTATGGCAATCGCCACACACCCATGTTTCATCTATCACTTCCTAGGGCCGAGAAAACCGATCTGGATATGCTTGCAGAGTATCATCTCCAGACAAATGGCAGAAGTAGAGAAACCATTCGAACCCTAGTAGAACACGTAGCGTGCCTGTTAAGTTTGACAATGGTCAGGATAGACAACTTCCCTTGGCCAACTTCTCCTATAACCATACCTATCACTTTGGTACCTCGAAGGCATCGTAAGAGATCCTTTATGGTCGTAAGTGCCGATCCCGATTGTTGGGTAGAAATGGGAATACCCAGCCTACCAACTCTGAACCTATTTAAGAAGATACAAAGGAAACCGTTCTAAGTTGAGATGGATATGTAAGTTACTCACAAACCATTTGGAGGCATAGACAACATAAATCTCTTGATCCCTCCGAGGTAACCTAGAATTTAGCTTTCGGAGCCACCATGAAATTTTGTGAAGCGAGTAGTAAACGTGAAAACTTAATCCCCCCTATATCAATTCTTCAGAAAATCCTTTCTATATTGAGACCAGTAGCTCAGAGCCTTAAGCTACCATCGAGACTCAGTAGAGTTCCCAACATTTCTTGCGCAAATGGAAGATAAGACTTGCCGATAAGGCAATCGTTATCCCTTTGGAAAATCCTAATCTTTGGAAGTTTAAACTTCATTGACCTATCAAAACCATGGATGATGAAACCTAGCAACTTTAGTACAGTTGCCTCTCTGTCTTCGAGGTTCATAGAAACTCGCAGTAAGATCCTAGATTCACGTAGGGAACGTGAAGGTAAACCCACGTGCTTTTGCACTCACCCCTCTAGACTTGTTGAAAGTTCCAAATCCTTCCATAAATAACAATCATTAGCTACACCACTCATTGCCTTCAAACACTTAAGCACCCCTTCATTTAAAACACTTAGGAGAACTGAAACACTCAAGGTGATGCAGGTCTAGGATCTTAGAAACATCATTTCCACTCTTTCATAAACTGCAGAACGCCGGATCCCTAGAACTAGCCTAAACGGATCCCTCTGAGAAGGGAACCGTGGGATCCGGATGACAGTCTATGACAAATCTTGGTAAAACAATCATTTCAACTCATCTTCCTAACTCAAACACTCCATCTCATCTTAAATGAGTTCCTTGAACAGCACAACCTCTGTAGTTGACTCTTGTGCATGCTAATCATCACATTCCAATGAATCTTACTGGCTTAAGGCTTAAATGCACTTTCCAAAACTCTTGATTTATAAACCACCTTATTAGGATCTCCATAGTCATCACTCTCATCCTAACTTTCAGCTTTTGCAATCCCTTCAAACCATCTCATCATGAGAAAAACCCCGAGTAACAACCTATCCACCAAAGAACCACCCATCAAAAGGGCTCGTGTTGTACACGAAATCTCTTCAACCGAATCATCTCCGGTCAAACCAACAAACCTTCATCATCCAATCAAACCAATTCCTAGAAGGTTAGTACCCACAAAATTACCTATGCCAAACACCACCATACCTCCTAGGCCAAACAATATCATCTCCACTAAACCATCACCATTGGTTCCTAGAGCTATCTCTTTTACATCCCCAAAATCATCACCTCACCTCTACAATTTAGAGGACTTGCCACCTAGGCCGTCTCATCCGCTTCCGCCGACAACATTCTCCTCATTAGGAGGAACAATGATTCAAAATCAAGGTGTTGAGTCAACACTTGCTCCGGCTTCTTTTTCGCCGTTTCCATCATATAATCCCATTTGGATTATAAGAAATCATCAAAGTCAACCACCCGACCTTATGGAAGTTGACACATCGTTACCACCATCATCATTCTTGATCGAACCATTCCTAAATGGACCTCCACCAATCCCTCCATCATTCGAGGCTCCTCAAACCACTTCAATTGATCATTTGAATCTAGCCACTTCATTTCATCCACCACCACTACCTAGCCATGACAAAGATTGCTATCATTGTCAACATGTTGAAAGTTTGATACATGAAGTACGAGAAGACCAACGTTTCATGTTCTATCATCTCCTCGAACGTTTCGACGAGATTAAACCTAAACATAACTTGAGCTAGAGGATTATAGTGGTGTCTAAGCTTCAAGCATTAGTTGGTCTAAGAAATTCCTAGTTATGTATTGTCTATTTTCTTATTTTTGAGTCATGTATATCATAACTCTTGTTTTATTAAATGGAATTACATGCTACTTGTTATTTCATATGATTACTTTGTATTCATATCTCATTTGTGTGATAACATTACTTGTTATATCACCTTTGCTGATTTTAGTCATCAGCCAGACGGATCCCTCAGTATTGCCTAGACGGATCCCTACTAGAAGGGAACCGTGGGATCCGTGAAGTCAGAATGCTTTTCTTTATCACATTTGCCGGAAATTGTGAATTATACTTGTTTTCTAACCCTTGTTTTGCAGTTTTTCAATTAACACATAAAGTATTTGACATCCTAAAGCTATGGGAGCTTGGTGTCAAAACAATACGTTGCAAAATTACTTGCAACATTTGATTTATATTTCATAACTTCCCGTTGCAAATATTGCAATCATCTAGGGGGAGCACACCCGACACATAGACGTAATCCTTTGCATAAGTTAGCTGCAAATGAACTAGATTAGAATTAGTTTCTTGACGCCCTTACCTAGGGGTGGACTCGTCAAGGGGGAGTAACGACGAGATCCTTTCCCGTTACTTGCTCTCTATTTTTTTTTCCTTTCATTTTTTTTTAAAAACGATGTGTTGCTTTCTTTCAAACACTTTTGTTTCGACAAAAAAGGGGAGAAGAAAGTAAAAACTACAAATTCAAACTTTTACGAATTTTAGCTTTTCCTTAAAATAATCTTATGTTTTGTCATCAACAAAAAGGGGGAGATTGTTAATACAAATAAGCCGTAAAAACGTTTATTTATATTTTACAATCTTCTAATATTTTGTCGATAACAAAAGTAAGATCATTTTAAGGAAACAAATAAAACACGTAAATGGTTTGAACTAATAGTTTTATAACACACTTACGCTTTCACATAAAACACTAAAACTAGTATAAGTGATTTTATGACTTAGATACATATGTACAACAACTAGTGTTTACATATTGGGTTAAACATATACTTAAACTAAGTATACCAAAATGGGTAAAAACTAAGTGTATACTAAATTGGGTAAATACAAGTATATACAAAAAGGTTAAATACTAGCAAATGGTTTTGACCCATAACCCATGGTTTTATATATACCACTTAACCAAGTACATTGTATCTAGAAAGAAAACCATGGATCAACCCATAACCCATGACCCATGACCCATGACCCATAACAAAAAATACCCATGGGCAAAGAGGAGCGGACCACGGATCCCTAGCTTTGTGCTAGCCGGATCCCAAGTGGAAGGGATCCGTGGGATCCGGGGAAACAGTAGGTTTTTCCTCAATAAATAGTGAGCCATTTCTTCATTATATCTCACCCCTCTCTAACATACTTTCTCCCCTGAGTTAAATCTCACTAACCATAGATCCAAGAGATCTATGTTTGTAGTTTTGTTTTTGTGTGATCTTTTAGGTTCCTCTTAAAGGGAAGATCACCACCTTTGAAGTCGAGCAAGCTCAAGTCCATGAGTTCCCAAGCTTCCTCATCATCAAGGCTATTGAAGTCCTCTTGTTGATGATTCCTTTCTTTCTTCAAAGAAGCGTAGTGTTAAAGACATTAGTGAAAGATGTTTCAAGTATCAAGACGAAGATATTAGTGAAGGGTATCTATCGTCTATAGGATAAGTACTTGTGGTAGGTGTTTAGAAGTCAAGACAAGAAGCATTAGTGAAAGGTGCTTAGAAGTGAAGACACAAGACATTAGTGAAAGGTGTCTTGTAGATCTAATCAAAGACATTAGTGAAAGGTGTCTTGTAGATCTAATCAAAGGCATTAGTGAAAGGTGCCTTAGATGTACATTCGATATGGTGTGTTTCGATGTACTAGATAGACTAGCATTAGATCCAAGGACATTGATGTCCTTGATGATGTTGTAAAGGAGTAGATCTCCTTTGGGATTAGTCGTTGGTGTAGTGTGGTAGTAGTTCCTCCATTGTAATGGAACTAGGTACTTAGCCTAGTACCTAATAAAGGGTAGGCGACGTTGTGAAGGTGTAGTTCACCTAAGGTGTGAAAGAACTCGGTGGTTAGCCTAGCACCGTATAAAGGGTAGGCGACGTTGTGTTAGGTGTGGTTCGCCTTGGTGTGAAAGAACTCGGTATCTAGCTTTGTACCGGAAAAAGTGTAAGCGACGTTGTGAAGGCTTCTCCGCCATAAGGAGATTGGTGTAGTGATTACAAACTCTCGAGTAGGTGACTCGGGGAGTGGAGTAGGGCAAGGAAGGTGTCCTTGTAGCCGAACCACTATAAATACTCGCGTTGTGGTTTTGTGCTTCTTACTCTTCTCTTTTCATTACATATCTTTATATGCTTGTTTATCAACATCCAACACACACAACCAAATAGATTGACATAAGTCGATCTAAATAGTTTAAAAGGAAGTTTTAATTGGTAAAACTATTCAACCCCCCCCCCCCCTTCTAGTTTTCCACAATTGGTATCAGAGCTTCATTACCAAGTTTCTTGAAGTATACTGTACTTTAAAAACTTGATACGATCCATAGTTAATTGAAAACTACAAAGAAGATTTTTCATAAAAACAAACACCATGTTTTTCAAAAACTATATGTTTGGATGTCAGTTGATAACAACAATTTTTTTATACATATTTTTTTAATTGCACTAATCTTCCTTGTGATATTGATTAGTCAAAGCTCATACCCACCAAGCTTTAGGAGTTGCTTGGTAACAAGATTACCTTCCTTAAGAAGGTATCTTAGATGCAAAGGAGCGGGAATCGTATAGTGACATTTGTCATTTGTAAAAGACATTCCTAAGTGCATTCGAGGTATGACGTTCTACTTATATCTAAATGATACTTGTTTAGTATATAAGTGTTATTTGCTAGGCTTTTATTTGAGTAGATTTTTGTGTTTACACATGATTTACATGTAGCTTCGTTAGGAAGCTTGTTTCTTACATACGTGTTATTTTTCTCGACTATAGTCATAGTATGTAGAGCTTATGCTTTATTTCTTCTAATAAAACAGAAACACGAATTTCAAAAATTCCTCCTTACCTATTAATAAACCCACTCGACGCCCACTTTTTCAATCCTCACCTTTTCAAATTTTCCAATTTCAAAAATTTCCTCTCATTCAAAAAAACTTCATCTTCCCCCTCATTCCATCTCTTCCTAAACCAAGAAGATCCGTCATCAACATGGTTTACATCGCACTCGTGCTCATCGCCCTAACACTCATCGCACTTTTGTTCCCTATGATGAAGTTCACATATGGAGACATTTACTTTGTGTTGTTAATCTATATTGGGGTCATTTACCCAATCCTTTGTATCATCCTTAGCATTGAAATGCAATATTATTGATTATCTATTTTATCTAGGATATTTGTGTTATTATGTGTGTTTCATTTCTTTTGATCTATATGTGTTATATTCTTTCGTGATACATTAGATGTCAAGTATGCATGCTAAAAGAAAATGTAGGATAAAACATACTTCATGGTACAATAACCATAAAACCTATGTTTTTATTAAAACTGGTTCTGTTACTACAGATCCACGGATCCCGGAAGTTACACTAGCCGGATCCCTTTTGAAAAGGAACCGTGATATCCGTCCTACTGGAAAACAGTTTTCATGCAAGATTAAAAACCACTATCTTTCTAAAAATAATAATCCACTAGAGCTTCAAAACCATGAGTTAGCTAAATACTAATTGTTAATAGAATATCTAGTAAAAACGTTAGATTATTATAGGTTGACCATAAACGTCTTCCCTTATTAACCCATCACTTCTATAGGTTCAACTATGACGCATGAATACGAGTTTGATTTTTCACTCACTAGCGTCTACACCCCAAACATTTCCCTTGAGCCCAACACACCTGGCAATCATGTCCGTGGGTTCAATAATCTCGAAAACCGTCACTTCCATGAAGGACGTATTGTAGACACCTCTCTACAATTCGAAGAAGGTATCAATACCTCCTTCCGAGCCATAGGACTAGAATGTCTTCTTGAAATCAACGAGAAGATATGTCCAAGGTTCGTAATGGAATTCTTCCGTCAAGTGGAACTCGTTCGTAACGAGGATCGCTCTCTATCTCTTTGGTTTTATATCAAAAACCAAAAATTCACTTTAAGCCTTGGGCATTTTGCTCACATCCTCCGAATTCCAAACCATGGACAATGTGCCTTCACCGAAGATTGGTCTCTTGATTCCCTCTTCAATTTTCGTGAAGAAAATAGTCCATATTGTTCACACATACCCTCTCTGGAAGAATTAACACGCATGATATGCAAACCTCGACCATATTACTCCAATCCAAACATTATCCATACACGGGATATCCGAGAAGAGTATAAGCCTGCTGCTCTTATTCTACGTGAAAATGTTTGGAGTCTTAGGGGAAATGGAGATATTCTTCCTGCTTGTTGTGCTCACATGTTGTACTGTTTGCTAACACAACAACCATACAATCTCGCCTACTTCTTCGCAAGGCGAATTGCAAATCTTCAAGGCTCCAAGAATAAACTCATCCCTTATGGAATGTTCTTGACACGCTGATTGGTGCAAAACCGTCAAGTTATCTCACGCGAGCTAGCCACTTGTGAATGACCAACCGTAAGAAACTCAAAACAGCTCAAACACCAAATGCAATTAAGATCAGAGGAATATAGGGAATTCCTGGGTCGTTAAGTCCCACGGAGGATGAATTGGTGTATAAACACTTGATCAGATGATAGAATGATCACTAAGGATAGTGATCAGTAAGGATATTGATGGAAAATTACCTAAAGAAAAGATCTACAAATTACAGCGACTTAAATGCAAATTAAAAGAAATTAAAAAGTTAAAATATATTAAATAAACGCTATCACTATTTTTACAATGATGTTTTTGTGATTTTATAAAATAAAATAACTTAAATAAACTATTTTAACTAAAACGTAAACTCAAATTATCTAAAAACTAGATTTAAAATGAAAACGTAAGTTATGTCTAAAAATTACGCGAGTGCGCAAGCAAAAACGTAAAATTTATGAAATAAAAGTCCTACAAGTGTAAAAACAATTTTTTTACGTACTATATGACAAAATAAAATTTTAGAAAAAAGATTTATATTTTTTTGACTTTTATATTTTTTATTATGAATTAAATAAGATTTTATACTAATTAAATGTTAAAAAATACTAAAACTATTTGGAAAAATCTGAAACTTTTTTATAAAATACTTAATACTAATACAATTTTATAAAAAATACAAAAACTGAAAAATCTATCAAAAATAAGCTGGAAATAAGCAAAACACCTTATTTAGCTTAAAAATTGAAAACGTATATAAGAGATTAATTAGTGCAAGTTATGACAGTCAAAGACCCAAGGGCGCAATGGTTCCAGGTACACTTCTTATCACTCTCACAAGGTGGGAGGTCTCAGGTTCGAGCCTGCCTCCCCACCTTTTTGCAAAAACATTTTATTTTTGATTTTTTTTCTTTTACAAAGTTGTTAAGACACTAAAAATAAGCACTTTTAATAACTGTGACTTTTTATGAAACTGATTAATAAGCTCAGTATGAGCTTATTTTCTCAACAGTGGCAAGAAAATGGAAATAAGCTAAAGAGTTTTAAGCCAAAATGGCTTTAAGCTATTAAATAAGCACAACTACAATGGAAATAAGCTAATGGACTGATGATAAGCTAATATTACAACTGAACAAGCTCAAGCACTTAGAAATAAGCACCAAATAAGCTAAAATAAGCACTTATATATAACTGATATACACAGGACACTATGTAAATCACTAGGCACCTTTAAGCTACTTATTAAGCACTGTAATAAGCTAGGGAATGAAAATAAAAACTTGGACCAACAAGTAGACCAACTGAGCTCTCTAAAAAACTATTTTACAAGGATTGGCTTATACTAATGAGCTTTTGAGAAGCTTTTGAAAAACTCTACAAACACTGAGTTATTGATGTTCTAAGTAAAAATGGACAAAAATAAAAGCAATAAGCAGGCTTATCTAATAAGCTATAAATTGAAAAATGAAAGCTGGAACTCTTAGATGGCTAGGTGAGCTACTTAAAAAGCTAAAACTCACAAGCTAAGGCCAACTAATAAGCTCTATGAGAGCTTGTGAAATAGGTTACCCAGTCTGTGCGCAGGGCACTTCTTTGACTTTTTGAGAAAATGAAAGTTTGACTTATATGAACTTTAAATTGATTCTAATGACTGAATTTGTTATATGAATCTATATTAAGGTGAGATTAAGCGAGAGTACTAAGTTTTAAGCTAATGTGATGGGATTTGCATTCCAAACTCTTAACAGTGAACTAACAAGGATGAAATTAAGATGAATTTGACTTTTTTACAAGTGACCACTGGTTTTTATGACTTAACTGTGCTATTAAGTGCTAAAGAGACATGAAACAATATCAAACAATAACACAGATGACCTCTAGCTCAACTAACACCATAAATCCAAACACCACTTTATTGAACTGATTTGAATATTTCCAAAGGATTTCAAAGATTAAATTCATAAAACTGATTGCAGTCCTTATATTATCATTACATAAGACTAAAGAAACATTAACTAACAACAATAACAACATAAAACTAACAAATTACACTTATACTAATTTAACTGTCTAAAATGAGATTTTTGATAAATACAAATTTAAAAGAACAAACTATCTATTTTATTGATTAATTGTAATTAACTATGACTAATAAACATAAATAAACAGAAATTTGAGCTAATGAACAACCAACACAGTAAAATGCCAAAATGTCTTAAAAGGCTTACACTTTGGATCCAAGCACAAACTGAGAACTAAGAACTTGTAAACACCTCCTAAAGCTTACCAATAAGCTCTATACCAAGGCCATCCACTATATACCCTGCTCCAGTGTCTTGATCATCTTCTTCATTGATTTTTGATTTTTATCTAATTTATATGAATTTTTTGGTATTTTTGGTTTTTGATTCTAAACTGAGTTTTAGAGTATCTAAAAGCTTCAATAAGCTTTCTGAGGAGCTTATGTGTGCTTATGAGTCCAAGACAACAACTGATTAACAATATTCAACATTCATGAGATTTTTTAAACTTGAAAAAATTGCATAACTTGAAAACAGAACTTGAAACTTGAAATTGATGTTAACAAAGGTTTTATTTCACACTAATAACTTGAAATACAGAGCTTAAAGCTTAAACAACCACTGGAATTTGAAATTTAATAAAAACGACATAAGCTAAATTATAATTAAAACTAGATATCTTCCTCTTCTGCTTCTCCTCTTTCTTTATAGCCTTTTGAGATACTCCACAAGCTTCTGATCACATCCCACTTTAAATCTTAGCCATTGGATGAGTCAAACTTATCTCATCCGTTTAAATCACTTTTGGCGCCAAAAGTGTATTTGGTTGCTTGAGATAGTTTCAAAGCAATTAAAGAATCTTGGTATGTTGTGGAGGTGTAGGGGACAATATGTGAAGTAGGTATGGGGCTGGGGTGATTTTTGCAGCAAAAACAGGGGATGAGGTGAGGTTTAGGGGTTAAAGTGGTGAGGAAGCATTTAATGCTTGTGGGCTAGTGTACAGGAGGAGGGGGGATGAGAGTGAGTAGTAGGTGGTGAGGTGGAGGGAACAGGTGGTGGAGAAAACCACCACTGGTTTTGGTATGCAGGGGTGGGAGAGACAGTGTACAGTGGAGGGCGGTTTTCTAGTTTAAACACTGGTTTTTGGGTTTGGGCTTATATTGGACTGGGCTTGGGGTGGATATTGGATTGGATCTAGATAAAATATAGGGTCCGGATTGGTTTAAATAAGCACAAGGACCAAAACTGTAATTATGCCAAAGTTAAGGGTTGAACCTGCCAAGCTTCCAAAGATCTTACAAGGACCAAACCTGTAAATCTTAAATAGTACAAGGACCAATAATGATTATTTTCCATTTTTAAAATGTCCAAGGACCATTTTTGACAATTTTCAAACTCCAGGGACCAAACTTGTAATTTCTCTCCAAACTTATCATAAAGGACCAATTTTGTCATATATAAATAATACAAGGATGTTGTTTGAATAATTTCTATTTTTGAACACCCAGGGACTATTTTTGACATTTTTGTAAAGTTGAGGGACTAAAGTTGTAAATTGTGATTTTTGAACTTTAAAGGGTTTGTTTTGACAACTTTTGAATCTCATGGACCTTAAATGATATTTTACAAGTTTTTGAATTACCAGGGACTAATTTTGACAATTTTTGTAACTTGGGGGACTAAGACTGCCAATTATGCAAACTTGATACGTTTTTCACCAGATTTTGATATTTTTGCATTTAAAACACATAAAACACTTGTTTGTGATATTTTTATCATTTTGAAGCATTTCTGAGTGTTTTCAGATGTTTTTGCAGTCTAGATGGTATAAAAATGATGAGTATTTAGACACTCATCAATCCCCCACACTAAGATATTGCTAGTCCCTAGCAATGATTTGAGAAAAATTAATGGATTTCATCTCTTTACCAAAAGCCATTACTTCTGGAGTAGCCAATTGTTTCAGTTCAAGTAAGAACCTTGGTACAATGATAACCAAATGATTTTGAGCAAATCATAAGCTGTGAACGGATTTGATTTGTCTTTACCAGAAGCCGTTTGCTTCTGGACTAGCCAACTCTTAGATAAATTATCAATATTATCTTTGGTGAGCCGATTACCAATTATGGATTTTCAACTGCCTTTACCACAAGCCATAAACTTGCGGGCTAGCCAACTTTTCACTAGTTTAAAGATATGGTGAGTTGAACACCATACAATTTTAGGCAAATTGTAAGCCATAAACGGATTTGAGATATCTTTACCAAGAGCCGTTTGCTCCTGGATTAGCCAATCCTTATGTGGGTTAGACATGGCGGACTGATTACCATTTGCTGAGTAAGTGAAAAACACTTACTCCAAAAAAAAAATTTGGCCAAAAACGGGGGAATTGGGTGGATAATATATGATAAAATTCGTGAGAATTCCCCCCCACACTTAGAAATGAATATTGCCCTCAATATTCAAAGTACCGGCGGTTATGCCGAAACAAAGAACATAAAAGGGAAATACTACGGCCATTATTTTATTTTTGATATATACACATTTTTTTTTTTTTTTTTTTTTTTTTAGAGATTTGATATATACAACAGCGTGGGGAAACTCCCCCACACTAGGGTGGTAGAAAGGGGTTAAGAAGACAGAAACATGGGTGAAAACCCATATGGTGTGTGCTAAAGTTTTTGATTCCCGAGTCACTAGCTTGACTCGATCCCCGCATTCATTGGTTCATGGGGAATGTTTGTAGATCCGGGACAATCACGGGTGGAATGTCCTCTCCAAAGTAGTACTTTAATCGATGACCATTCACTTTAAAATTTGGACCATCGGGCTGAGATAACTCAATGGTGCCATAAGGATAAACCTTAGTGATAGTAAATGGACCAGACCAACGGGACTTAAGCTTTCCCGAGAAAATCTTCAATCTTGAATTGAAAAGAAGGACTCGATCACCAACGTTGAAAACGCGGTTCTTGATTTTTGAGTCATGAATCTTCTTTGTCTTTTGTTTGTAGATCAAAGAGTTCTCGTAAGCTTGATCACGAAGTTCATTTAGTTCATTCATTTGAACTTTTCTGTGATCACCGGCTGTCTGTATATCGAAGTTTGCATGTTTTAAGGCCCAGTAAGCCTTGTGCTCTAGTTAAATCGGAAGATGACATGCCTTTCCGTACACTAGCTTGTATGGAGTACACCCGATGGGTGTTTTGTAAGCTGTACGGAAGGCCCAGAGTGCGTCATCCAGTTTATCCGACCAGGATACACGATTTTCGCCTACTGTCCTTTCAAGGATTCTTTTAATACCACGGTTTGAAACTTCCACCTGCCCACTTGTTTGGGGGTGGTATGCAGTAGATAGACGGTGGGTAACACCATACTTTTGCATGACACGATCAAATTGGTCATTGCAAAAATGTGTACCACGATCACTGATTATAGCACGAGGAGTTCCAAACCTGGCAAAAAGAGATTTCAAAAATTTCACAACTACTCGGGCATCATTTGTAGGTAAAGCTTTCGCTTCAACCCATTTTGACAAATAGTCAACAGCCACGAGTATGTATTTGTTACCACGAGAAGATGGAAACGGCCCCATAAAGTCAATAACCCAGATGTCAAATATCTCACAAACTTGAATGGCATTTTGTGGCATTTCATTTCTTTGAGAGATATTTCCATGACGTTGACAAGCGTCACAGGTTTTGACAAAATCGTGGGCATCCTTATAAATTGTGGGCCAATAAAACCCGGAATCAAACACCTTTTTGGCGGTGTAGTTTGGACTATGATGGCCCCCGGTGGGTCCAGCATGGCAAGCTTTGAGAATGTCAAGAGCTTCTTGTCCATAAACACACCGTCGGATGACTTGATCCGCACAGATCTTGAATAAGTAGAGGTCGTCCCAGAAGTAATGTTTAACATCTTTGAAGAATTTGTTCTTCTGTTGGGTCGACATCCCTTTCACTATGAAGTTACCCGCATGGTAATTTGCGAAATCAGCAAACCATGGGGCAGAAGAGTTTCCACGAAAAGAAACCGCATTGAGCGTCTCGAGAGGAAATGTTTCATTTATTTCCTTTTTCTCGAAAACATCTTGGTGAGGGTTTTCTAATCTGGACAGATGATCAGCAGCCAGGTTCTCAGCTCCTTTTTTATCACGTATGATAATATCAAATTCTTGGAGAAGGAGAACCCAACGGAGCAATCTCGGCTTTGCATCTTGTTTTGCAAAGAGATATTTGAGAGCCGAGTGATCCGTATACACTACACATTTGGTCAAGATTAAGTACGGCCGAAATTTCTCAAATGCATACACCACGGCTAATAGCTCTTTTTCTGTGGTGGTGTAATGAGTTTGAGCTTCAGTCATAGTCTTACTTGCGTAGTGGATAGGCTGAAAATGCTTGTTTCTACGTTGCCCTAAGACTGCACCGATAGCAAAATCACTTGCATCGCACATGAGCTCAAAAGGCAAGTCCCAGTCGGGAGCAACGAGAATGGGTGCTTCAGTAAGCTTTTTCTTTAGTGTTTCAAAAGCTTCGATGCACTCAGGTGAGAAGATAAAAGGAGCATCTTTTTCAAGAAGATGGGTCATAGGCCGGGCGATTTTGGAAAAATCTTGTATGAATCTACGATAGAAACCGGCATGACCTAAAAAACTCCTAATACCTTTGACGGTAGTAGGATGAGGCAGTTTAGCAATAACATCTACTTTCGCTCTATCTACCTCAATCCCATTTTTTGAAATCTTATGGCCAAGGACTATGCCTTCTTTGACCATAAAGTGGCTTTTCTCCCAGTTTAGACAAAGATTGGTGTCTTCACACCTTTGAAGCATTTTATCTAAATGGGAGAGACATGTTTGAAACGAATCCCCAATGACCGAGAAGTCATCCATAAACACCTCCATTGTTTCCCCGATCATGTCGTGGAAAATGGCCATCATACATCGTTGGAACGTGCCAGGAGCATTACATAGGCCAAAAGGCATACGTCTGTAAGCAAAAGTTCCGTATGGGCAGGTGAATGTGGTTTTATCTTGATCCTTTGGATCAATGGGAATCTGAAAATAACCCGAGAAACCATCAAGGAAACAATAGTATTCATTCCCTGCTAATCTCTCAAGCATTTGGTCCATAAAGGGTAGAGGAAAATGGTCTTTACGAGTGGCGTCATTCAACTTACGATAGTCAATGCACACACGCCATCCCGTCACCAATCGAGTTGGAATTAACTCGTTATCTTCATTCGTGACAACAGTTATGCCACCCTTTTTAGGAACACAATGAATTGGGCTAACCCAAGGACTATCTGAGATTGGGTAAATCAATCCTGCATCAAGAAGTTTGATAACCTCCTGTTTGATAACATCATGGATTTTTGGATTTACTCTTCTCTGATGTTGAACTGCTGGCTTGAAGTCATCCTCCATCAAGATTTTGTGAGTACAAAATTCAGGGTTGATACCCTTAATGTCGGAGAGTTTCCAAGCAATTGCTTGCTTGTGTGACTTCAAGATTTTTATGAGAGCAGCTTTTTCATCTTTACTCAAATCTCTAGCAATAATGACGGGTAATTTATCATCACCTTCAAGAAATGCATACTCGAGATGAGGAGGTAAGTCCTTAAGTTCGACTTCAGGAAATTCTTCAGTTTTCTCAACTGATTTGACTTCCTTGTTATGAAGTTTGACGGGAGGGAGTGATGATGATGATGGATCATCATTAAGCAACTTCTCAATGAGAAGTATGTCCCCCTCAATGTCGATGGGAGCGTGATCAATTTCCCATGGAACAGAATCACTAGACAAGTAGGCTTCAATCTCTTCTAAGATGAAGTCACTTTCCTCAAATGGGGTGAGAGAAGGAGTAGAATTGGCGATGATAGGTTGAGATGAATGAGTGAGATTATCACTCGAAGAATTATGATCATAACCAAGAACTTCTTGAGAGTACTCTTCAGAAGCAACATCAATGATATCTATTCGGTTAACCGACTCAGAATCATAATTTGCGGAGTACCTCGAAGTTTGATCAAGGTTAAAGGTTACAGCTTCATTACCAACACGTAATGTGATTTCTTGCTCAAATACATCTATGAGAGCACGGCCCGTTCTCAGGAATCCTCGACCAACAATGAGAGGAACCCGATGATCGGCATCAAAATCAACAACCACGAAGTCAGCTGGAAAATGGAACTTTCCTACTTTCACAAATACGTCCTCGGCAATGCCAAGAGGACGGGATATTGTACGATCTGCAAGCTCGAGAGTCATGCATGTAGGAGTAAGTTCCGGAAGAGAAAGTTTCTTCCATACTGAATAAGGCATAAGATTGATGCTTGCACCAAGATCTGCTAGGGCAAAGCATTCAACCATTCCTGGAAATACACAAGGTAAGAGAAATTTTCCAGGATCTCCAAGCTTTTCTGGAAGCTTCTTCAGGATAACTGCAGAGCAGTTCTCGTTAAGAGGAGTTTTAGCCATTTCAAACAGCTTTTCCTTGTTGCTTAACATGTGTTTGAGAGTTGATGCAAATTTGGGCATCAGCATGATAGCATCCGCAAAGCTTATGTCAAAATGTAACTCTTGGAAAATTTGGAAAAATTTGTCCATTTGATGACTAGCTTTTTCACGGAGCTTTTGCTCATTCAAACGTGATGGGTAAGGAATAGAAGATTTGGATTTGGTATTTTCAACGGGAGCTACAGGTGGTTCAAAAACAACTCCTGGATTAGACTTGGGTTTCTGGACAACTTGAGGCTGGACATCATTGGTTCCTCCATTATCAATAGGAAGTTCCTTGTCCTTTGTCGCCTTTGTAACTTGACTCATTTCTCCTAGTGGAGGAGGCATTGGAGTCGTAGGTCCATTGTGTGTCCTAGGTTCACTTTCCACTACCTTCGGGAGAGAAGAAGAAGAAGAGGTAGTAGGAATAGCGGGTCCATTGTATGAAACACCACTTCTGGTTGTGATCGCCTTAGCATCGCCCCTCGGGTTAGCGATCGTGTTGCTCGGAAGTTTTCCTGAGCCCGAGGGTTGATCATTTAAAGACTTCTTGAGATCAGCGATCTGGCTGACCAACAACCTGTTCATTTCATCTTGGGATTTCATGAACTGCTTCAATAACTCATTAGATGATGGTACTGGAGGATGTGGAGGGAAATTCTGAGGTCGGATGTTTTGATTAGGACCTTGTTGTTGAAAATTCCCTTGATTAGGATTCACATTCCCATGAAATTGATTCCCTCGATTGAAATTGTTTTGATGAAGGTTCCCTTGTTGTTGAAAACCTTGATTGGGTCCAGGATAGAAATTACCTTGGTTTTGATAACCTTGGTTCATTCTAGGTTGATTCTGATTCCGGTTAGGATTCTGGTTAAAACCGGGTGGTGCCTGATAAGTGTTAGCACGGTAGTTTGGTTCATTCTGAGGACGGTATTGATTACCTCCTTGATTTGAAGTACCGGCTATAGCATTTGCTTCAAACGGACTACCATCGGTGGCAGTACAGTTGTAGTATGCATGAGGGCCACCACAAGTAACACAAAACTCGACTTTCTTCACTTCACCATGTGATGGTGTCTGTGTGAAAGTGACTTTCTTTTGGTTTGCAAGAACCAAAGCCTAAACATTATCCGTGAGTTTGTCAATCTTAGCATCGGTGCTAGATGTACTCACGGGAGATGAAGTAGAAGGTCCAGCATTAGACTGAGTCTGATATGTCTTTGTTCGGAAAGGGCGGACCTGAGACTTGTTTTCAATGATTTGCAAGGCTTCCTTTGTGGTCTTGCTCAAGAAATTACCTCCCGCGGAGGCATTTAAAGAGTCTTGGTCAGCTTGTCTCAGACCATTGTAGAAAGTATCCATTTGCATTAACTCGGTAAAACCATGATGTGGACACTTTCGGAGCAATTCTTTGTAACGATCCCATGCCTCCCCGAATGATTCATCAAATCTCTGAGAAAATTTCATTATCTCATTCTTAAGACTTATAGTTCGGGATGGAGGATAGAATTCGTTAACAAACTTGGTAACTAGATCCTCCCATGTCTCAATGGAACGAGGGGGTTGTTTCTCAAGCCAATTCCGGGCTTGTCCCTCTAGAGAAAATGGGAACAGAAGAAGCTTGATAGCTTCGTGTGGGACATTCTTGTACTTGATGGTAGATGCAATCTTGTTAAACCATCGAATGTGTGCATGAGGATCATCCCGCTCAAAACCATAGAATTGGCTTTGGGTTACCAGATTAAGCAACCCGGTTTTGAGCTCAAAAGTATCAGCCACGATGGCTGGGACAACAATGGCATCTCCGTAACCCTCGATGGGTGCTTGGAGAAGCTCATTCATGGGTTTGTCTTCTGCCATTTCGACAGGTGGTGGTGGTGGTAGACGTTCCTCAGTCACGGCTGAAGGAGCTGAACGTCCTCTACGTCTACGAGGAATCTTTCCAAGTTCTGAAAGTGGACTTGTAGAACTGGAAGAACGAGTGCGCATGCACTAAGTATAAAAATCAATTTTTCAAAACAAATGAGGCAAAACGACAAGTGAACTTGACCAATAATCACAAATGAAATGGCTTCTTTGAAAAAGGTACACCAAATCACAAGGACACAAAGGCAAGTTTTAAATCTGATGTTCGGGAACTTATTATGGTCACACCCCTAGTTAGTAGGTGTACTGCCTTGATTTGCGGTGGTTGATTTTTATGTATAAATTAAGTACCACTGAAAAGACGTAGGTATGATTTGTGCAGATGGGTTCAAAAACTTTTGGACAATATTTTTTTGGTATCGTCTCGTTTAACCAAATCGTACTGTTTTAAGAATCACCTTAAAGACAATACAAGATAGAAAACGCTACGATTGTTTTGTTGTTTTATATTATTTTTGGTGTTTTTAACACTTTAGGAAAAGTGCTAATGAACTTTTTGATTTATTTTAACTTTACAGAAAACTTTTTACAAACTGTGGTATATGTGCAAGTACGGGTCTGAAAATGCTTAAAACACGCTTACACGCCTCCCCGGCAGCGGCGCCAAAATTTGATTGGTGCAAAACCGTCAAGTTATCTCACGCGAGCTAGCCACTTGTGAATGACCAACCGTAAGAAACTCAAAACAGCTCAAACACCAAATGCAATTAAGATCAGAGGAATATAGGGAATTCCTGGGTCGTTAAGTCCCACGGAGGATGAATTGATGTATAAACACTTGATCAGATGATAGAATGATCACTAAGGATAGTGATCAGTAAGGATATTGATGGAAAATTACCTAAAGAAAAGATCTACAAATTACAGCGACTTAAATGCAAATTAAAAGAAATTAAAAAGTTAAAATATATTAAATAAACGCTATCACTATTTTTACAATGATGTTTTTGTGATTTTATAAAATAAAATAACTTAAATAAACTATTTTAACTAAAACGTAAACTCAAATTATCTAAAAACTAGATTTAAAATGAAAACGTAAGTTATGTCTAAAAATTACGCGAGTGCGCAAGCAAAAACGTAAAATTTATGAAATAAAAGTCCTACAAGTGTAAAAACAATTTTTTTACGTACTATATGACAAAATAAAATTATAGAAAAAAGATTTATATTTTTTTGACTTTTATATTTTTTATTATGAATTAAATAAGATTTTATACTAATTAAATGTTAAAAAATACTAAAACTATTTGGAAAAATCTGAAACTTTTTTATAAAATACTTAATACTAATACAATTTTATAAAAAATACAAAAACTGAAAAAGCTATCAAAAATAAGCTGGAAATAAGCAAAACACCTTATTTAGCTTAAAAATTGAAAACGTATATAAGAGATTAATTAGTGCAAGTCATGACAGTCAAAGACCCAAGGGCGCAATGGTTCCAGGTACACTTCTTATCACTCTCACAAGGTGGGAGGTCTCAGGTTCGAGCATGCCTCCCCACCTTTTTGCAAAAACATTTTATTTTTGATTTTTTTTCTTTTACAAAGTTGTTAAGACACTAAAAATAAGCACTTTTAATAACTGTGACTTTTTATGAAACTGATTAATAAGCTCAGTATGAGCTTATTTTCTCAACAGTGGCAAGAAAATGGAAATAAGCTAAAGAGTTTTAAGCCAAAATGGCTTTAAGCTATTAAATAAGCACAACTACAATGGAAATAAGCTAATGGACTGATGATAAGCTAATATTACAACTGAACAAGCTCAAGCACTTAGAAATAAGCACCAAATAAGCTAAAATAAGCACTTATATATAACTGATATACACAGGACACTATGTAAATCACTAGGCACCTTTAAGCTACTTATTAAGCACTGTAATAAGCTAGGGAATGAAAATAAAAACTTGGACCAACAAGTAGACCAACTGAGCTCTCTAAAAAACTATTTTACAAGGATTGGCTTATACTAATGAGCTTTTGAGAAGCTTTTGAAAAACTCTACAAACACTGAGTTATTGATGTTCTAAGTAAAAATGGACAAAAATAAAAGCAATAAGCAGGCTTATCTAATAAGCTATAAATTGAAAAATGAAAGCTGGAACTCTTAGATGGCTAGGTGAGCTACTTAAAAAGCTAAAACTCACAAGCTAAGGCCAACTAATAAGCTCTATGAGAGCTTGTGAAATAGCTTACCCAGTCTGTGCACAGGGCACTTCTTTGACTTTTTGAGAAAATGAAAGTTTGACTTATATGAACTTTAAATTGATTCTAATGACTGAATTTGTTATATGAATCTATATTAAGGTGAGATTAAGCTAGAGTACTAAGTTTTAAGCTAATGTGATGGGATTTGCATTCCAAACTCTTAACAGTGAACTAACAAGGATGAAATTAAGATGAATTTGACTTTTTTACAAGTGACCACTGGTTTTTATAACTTAACTGTGCTATTAAGTGCTAAAGAGACATGAAACAATATCAAACAATAACACAGATGACCTCTAGCTCAACTAACACCATAAATCCAAACACCACTTTATTGAACTGATTTGAATATTTCCAAAGGATTTCAAAGATTAAATTCATAAAACTGATTGCAGTCCTTATATTATCATTACATAAGACTAAAGAAACATTAACTAACAACAATAACAACATAAAACTAACAAATTACACTTATACTAATTTAACTGTCTAAAATGAGATTTTTGATAAATACAAATTTAAAAGAACAAACTATCTATTTTATTGATTAATTGTAATTAACTATGACTAATAAACATAAATAAACAGAAATTTGAGCTAATGAACAACCAACACAGTAAAATGCCAAAATGTCTTAAAAGGCTTACACTTTGGATCCAAGCACAAACTGAGAACTAAGAACTTGTAAACACCTCCTAAAGCTTACCAATAAGCTCTATACCAAGGCCATCCACTATATACCCTGCTCCAGTGTCTTGATCATCTTCTTCATTGATTTTTGATTTTTATCTAATTTATATGAATTTTTTGGTATTTTTGGTTTTTGATTCTAAACTGAGTTTTAGAGTATCTAAAAGCTTCAATAAGCTTTCTGAGGAGCTTATGTGTGCTTATGAGTCCAAGACAACAACTGATTAACAATATTCAACATTCATGAGATTTTTTAAACTTGAAAAAATTGCATAACTTGAAAACAGAACTTGAAACTTGAAATTGATGTTAACAAAGGTTTTATTTCACACTAATAACTTGAAATACAGAGCTTAAAGCTTAAACAACCACTGGAATTTGAAATTTAATAAAAACGACATAAGCTAAATTATAATTAAAACTAGATATCTTCCTCTTCTGCTTCTCCTCTTTCTTTATAGCCTTTTGAGATACTCCACAAGCTTCTGATCACATCCCACTTTAAATCTTAGCCATTGGATGAGTCAAACTTATCTCATCCGTTTAAATCACTTTTGGCGCCAAAAGTGTATTTGGTTGCTTGAGATAGTTTCAAAGCAATTAAAGAATCTTGGTATGTTGTGGAGGTGTAGGGGACAATATGTGAAGTAGGTATGGGGCTGGGGTGATTTTTGCAGCAAAAACAGGGGATGAGGTGAGGTTTAGGGGTTAAAGTGGTGAGGAAGCATTTAATGCTTGTGGGCTAGTGTACAGGAGGAGGGGGGATGAGAGTGAGTAGTAGGTGGTGAGGTGGAGGGAACAGGTGGTGGAGAAAACCACCACTGGTTTTGGTATGCAGGGGTGGGAGAGACAGTGTACAGTGGAGGGCGGTTTTCTAGTTTAAACACTGGTTTTTGGGTTTGGGCTTACATTGGACTGGGCTTGGGGTGGATATTGGATTGGATCTAGATAAAATATAGGGTCCGGATTGGTTTAAATAAGCACAAGGACCAAAACTGTAATTATGCCAAAGTTAAGGGTTGAACCTGCCAAGCTTCCAAAGATCTTACAAGGACCAAACCTGTAAATCTTAAATATTACAAGGACCAATAATGATTATTTTCCATTTTTAAAATGTCCAAGGACCATTTTTGACAATTTTCAAACTCCAGGGACCAAACTTGTAATTTCTCTCCAAACTTATCATAAAGGACCAATTTTGTCATATATAAATAATACAAGGATGTTGTTTGAATAATTTCTATTTTTGAACACCCAGGGACTATTTTTGACATTTTTGTAAAGTTGAGGGACTAAAGTTGTAAATTGTGATTTTTGAACTTTAAAGGGTTTGTTTTGACAACTTTTGAATCTCATGGACCTTAAATGATATTTTACAAGTTTTTGAATTACCAGGGACTAATTTTGACAATTTTTGTAACTTGGGGGACTAAGACTGCCAATTATGCAAACTTGATACGTTTTTCACCAGATTTTGATATTTTTGCATTTAAAACACATAAAACACTTGTTTGTGATATTTTTATCATTTTGAAGCATTTCTGAGTGTTTTCAGATGTTTTTGCAGTCTAGATGGTATAAAAATGATGAGTATTTAGACACTCATCACACGCCTATATCACAATGTTATGCACTTCCATCCTCAATTTCAAAGTCCGTTGTACGTACTTGTGAACAAGATGATGGAACCGCTAAACATATCTCTCATGAAGACTTTCTTCATTCATGATTCCACCAATACCCATCAATCACATAATGATCCTCCTAGTGAAGACACTCAAGGAACCTAGAATAGTCAAATAGGATCAATTCTACTCTACTCATTAGTTATTAATGTAATCCTATCTCTTTCATGAAATAACACATCTTACATTTGATATCCTAGTTTTAGAACTCCTTTAAACAAAGCTTGGAATATAATGCACTGTCATGATCATTGCATACCTTTAGTAAAGGTTCTGTCTAGCAGATAGACGGATCCCAAATGTTGTACTAAACGGATCCCTACATCTAGGGAACCGTGGGATCCGGCAAAACAGAAAATGCAATTGCAAGCATTATATGTCAAACACATCCCTTAGAACACCTCACACTAAGCTAAACATAGTGTCTTAAGATTGATTAAGACTTTATCAAGATAGGTTGACCTTTCCTACTCTTTCCAACCCACATAGATCACATTCTAAGGCTTTGTTAGATCTACCATTTCAATCCATCACTCTACCGCTCCCAAAACTCACACGTTATTCTTCTTATATGATCTCTCACAACTAGGATTGGAAATCCTTCGATTGTAACAATTTTGATCATGAATCAATCTCACCTCATAATTGATCAATGTTGATCAAATCCTAGTTTTTCTCATCTCATAACCATTAGGATAGTTTCCAAAACATAATCCTAAGACACAACCTGATCTCTAGGATCATTTAGTCTCATTTAACTTCAATTGACATCTTTAATGTCATCCTTGCTCATCCATTGGTACTTGTTGAAAGTTCCAAATCCTTCCATAAATAACAATCATTAGCTACACCACTCATTGCCTTCAAACACTTAAGCACCCCTTCATTTAAAACACTTAGGAGAACTGAAACACTCAAGGTGATGCAGGTCTAGGATCTTAGAAACATCATTTCCACTCTTTCATAAACTGCAGAACGCCGGATCCCTAGAACTAGCCTAAACGGATCCCTCTGAGAAGGGAACCGTGGGATCCGGATGACAGTCTATGACAAATCTTGGTAAAACAATCATTTCAACTCATCTTCCTAACTCAAACACTCCATCTCATCTTAAATGAGTTCCTTGAACAGCACAACCTCTGTAGTTGACTCTTGTGCATGCTAATCATCACATTCCAATGAATCTTACTGGCTTAAGGCTTAAATGCACTTTCCAAAACTCTTGATTTATAAACCACCTTATTAGGATCTCCATAGTCATCACTCTCATCCTAACTTTCAGCTTTTGCAATCCCTTCAAACCATCTCATCATGAGAAAAACCCCGAGTAACAACCTATCCACCAAAGAACCACCCATCAAAAGGGCTCGTGTTGTACACGAAATCTCTTCAACCGAATCATCTCCGGTCAAACCAACAAACCTTCATCATCCAATCAAACCAATTCCTAGAAGGTTAGTACCCACAAAATTACCTATGCCAAACACCACCATACCTCCTAGGCCAAACAATATCATCTCCACTAAACCATCACCATTGGTTCCTAGAGCTATCTCTTTTACATCCCCACAATCATCACCTCACCTCTACAATTTAGAGGACTTGCCACCTAGGCCGTCTCATCCGCTTCCGCCGACAACATTCTCCTCATTAGGAGGAACAATGATTCAAAATCAAGGTGTTGAGTCAACACTTGCTCCGGCTTCTTTTTCGCCGTTTCCATCATATAATCCCATTTGGATTATAAGAAATCATCAAAGTCAACCACCCGACCTTATGGAAGTTGACACATCATTACCACCATCATCATTCTTGATCGAACCATTCCTAAATGGACCTCCACCAATCCCTCCATCATTCGAGGCTCCTCAAACCACTTCAATTGATCATTTGAATCTAGCCACTTCATTTCATCCACCACCACTACCTAGCCATGATAAAGATTGCTATCATTGTCAACATGTTGAAAGTTTGATACATGAAGTACGAGAAGACCAACGTTTCATGTTCTATCATCTCCTCGAACGTTTCGACGAGATTAAACCTAAACATAACTTGAGCTAGAGGATTATAGTGGTGTCTAAGCTTCAAGCATTAGTTGGTCTAAGAAATTCCTAGTTATGTATTGTCTATTTTCTTATTTTTGAGTCATGTATATCATAACTCTTGTTTTATTAAATGGAATTACATGCTACTTGTTATTTCATATGATTACTTTGTATTCATATCTCATTTGTGTGATAACATTACTTGTTATATCACCTTTGCTGATTTTAGTCATCAGCCAGACGGATCCCTCAGTATTGCCTAGACGGATCCCTACTAGAAGGGAACCGTGGGATCCGTGAAGTCAGAATGCTTTTCTTTATCACATTTGCCGGAAATTGTGAATTATACTTGTTTTCTAACCCTTGTTTTGCAGTTTTTCAATTAACACATAAAGTATTTGACATCCTAAAGCTAGGGGAGCTTGGTGTCAAAACAATACGTTGCAAAATTACTTGCAACATTTGATTTATATTTCATAACTTCCCGTTGCAAATATTGCAATCATCTAGGGGGAGCACACCCGACACATAGACGTAATCCTTTGCATAAGTTAGCTGCAAATGAACTAGATTAGAATTAGTTTCTTGACGCCCTTACCTAGGGGTGGACTCGTCAAGGGGGAGTAACGACGAGATCCTTTCCCGTTACTTGCTCTCTATTTTTTTTCCTTTCATTTTATTTTAAAAACGATGTGTTGCTTTCTTTCAAACACTTTTTGTTTCGACAAAAAGGGGGAGAAGAAAGTAAAAACTACAAATTCAAACTTTTACGAATTTTAGCTTTTCCTTAAAATAATCTTATGTTTTGTCATCAACAAAAAGGGGGATATTGTTAATACAAATAAGCCGTAAAAACGTTTATTTATATTTTACGATCTTCTAATGTTTTGTCGATAACAAAAGTAAGATCATTTTAAGGAAACAAATAAAACACGTAAATGGTTTGAACTAATAGTTTTATAACACACTTACGCTTTCACATAAAACACTAAAACTAGTATAAGTGATTTTATGACTTAGATACATATGTACAACAACTAGTGTTTACATATTGGGTTAAACATATACTTAAACTAAGTATACCAAAATGGGTAAAAACTAAGTGTATACTAAATTGGGTAAATACAAGTATATACAAAAATGTTAAATACTAGCAAATGGTTTTGACCCATAACCCATGGTTTTATATATACCACTTAACCAAGTACATTGTATCTAGAAAGAAAACCATGGATCAACCCATAACCCATGACCCATAACCAAAAATACCCATGGGCAAAGAGGAGCGGACCACGGATCCCTAGCTTTGTGCTAGCCGGATCCCAAGTGGAAGGGATCCGTGGGATCCGGGGAAACAGTAGGTTTTTCCTCAATAAATAGTGAGCCATTTCTTCATTATATCTCACCCCTCTCTAACATACTTTCTCCCCTGAGTTAAATCTCACTAACCATAGATCCAAGAGATCTATGTTTGTAGTTTTGTTTTTGTGTGATCTTTTAGGTTCCTCTTAAAGGGAAGATCACCACCTTTGAAGTCGAGCAAGCTCAAGTCCATGAGTTGCCAAGCTTCCTCATCATCAAGGCTATTGAAGTCCTCTTGTTGATGATTCATTTCTTTCTTCAAAGAAGCGTAGTGTTATAGACATTAGTGAAAGATGTTTCAAGTATCAAGACGAAGATATTAGTGAAGGGTATCTATCGTCTATAGGATAAGTACTTGTGGTAGGTGTTTAGAAGTCAAGACAAGAAGCATTAGTGAAAGGTGCTTAGAAGTGAAGACACAAGACATTAGTGAAAGGTGTCTTGTAGATCTAATCAAAGACATTAGTGAAAGGTGTCTTGTAGATCTAATCAAAGGCATTAGTGAAAGGTGCCTTAGATGTACATTCGATATGGTGTGTTTCGATGTACTAGATAGACTAGCATTAGATCCAAGGACATTGATGTCCTTGATGATGTTGTAAAGGAGTAGATCTCCTTTGGGATTAGTCGTTGGTGTAGTGTGGTAGTAGTTCCTCCATTGTAATGGAACTAGGTACTTAGCCTAGTACCTAATAAAGGGTAGGCGACGTTGTGAAGGTGTAGTGCACCTAAGGTGTGAAAGAACTCGGTGGTTAGCCTAGCACCGTATAAAGGGTAGGCGACGTTGTGTTAGGTGTGGTTCGCCTTGGTGTGAAAGAACTCGGTATCTAGCTTTGTACCGGAAAAAGTGTAAGCGACGTTGTGAAGGCTTCTCCGCCATAAGGAGATTGGTGTAGTGATTACAAACTCTCGAGTAGGTGACTCGGGGAGTGGAGTAGGGCAAGGAAGGTGTCCTTGTAGCCGAACCACTATAAATACTCGCGTTGTGGTTTTGTGCTTCTTACTCTTCTCTTTTCATTACATATCTTTATATGCTTGTTTATCAACATCCAACACACACAACCAAATAGATTGACATAAGTCGATCTAAATAGTTTAAAAGGAAGTTTTAATTGGTAAAACTATTCAACCCCCCCTTCTAGTTTTCCACAATTATATTCGGATTTTAGGGTTTCGTGGTAATAACGGGTTTGATAGTTCAAGCTTGGATGGTTACGGGTTGTACCCGTGAGAGACACCATCACCACCCACGTTTTCTCCTCCTTCTCGCTGTTTTGTGGGTAAGCCGACACCCACCACCATTATTTTGTCATTCATTATTTATTAAACCATGCGTATTCGTTTAAAGTTTCGTGGATATTAAGGTGTTAATCGAAGTCATGTTGTTATAACAAAGGATAAGTAAAACTGAAATTGATAATCAAGTTTTAAAAATGTTTTAACAAAAGTTTTGTGTGGTGAACAAGACTGAAATGGGTCTCGGATTCGGTTCTTGATAATTGATAAAAGTTTTGTTATTTGCGTGAGATTTAAAAATAGGTGTAAGCATGATTTGCAAACCTTCGTGTGGTAATATTTGCTAGAACGGGATTAGGGTGTTGTTGGATGGCTGTTTTGGATCCGAAGTCTTGCGGAGTGGGTCGGGTCAATAGGCTGTGTCGGGTCAGATTTGGTACGGGTCGGGTCATAGTACCTTTTGTTGTCATGACTTATTTCGGAGTCCTTGGTTTTGGGTTTGACCCGAACGCTTGCGTTAACATTCGAGTAGTCTAATGGTATAACTAGACTTGCGATAAGTGTTGTATGAGTTACATTCATGGTATAAGTCGAGATAAGTAGCGAGCATTACTTTAATTGAACTCGATAACTGTAGTTGATAATTGGTAAAAATCATTGTAACATGAAATATTGGGACCGATATAGTGGCAACGTGTATAATACAACGAGCTATTCTAGACATGTAACGGGCATATTTGACTTATCGAATTGCTAATAGCGGACTTGAGCTATGTATAAGATATTGTGATAAACTTTAACAACTAACTACGTAATTGATAAATGATATTGGGTATTACATATGAATTATAAGATTTAATACCATTTATGAATTTAGAAAACACTTGATAACGAATAAGTTATTTATAAACGGGGTAAAACTATTAGATAAACGATGTTAAAACTAGCTAATGATGGGCTAGTTACTTATTATGGCGTGATAAGCATTTAAGAATCTGATACGTTACTAATAATTAATACCGAACCAACTACGTTTTACAAATTAGAGTAACCTTGGATATACGAGTTATATTGATTATAAGATGCACCAAGTACGATATTTTGGATTTGAAAATAAGTTTGATATATTGGTTCGCGATATGCTAAATGTTCTATTTTCTCATGGTAACTAATGTCGAGATGTTTAGATTTATATTATCGACAAATAAGATTTTATTTATTTAAAAACCCTCATTGATTACGATAATAACTTGTGTTTTATAAATACAAAATAGCTTTTATAAACCTTTTGATAACACTTATATTGATTAGTATATTGTATTCTATTAAACGTTTTGGTTTAAATAAGTTTAGTAAAATTGTTTTTACAATAAAATTTAATATTCCGTTTTCACATCTAAGCTGCTATTGAAATATATAACTATGTATATTATGGACGGATATGGTTTAATCTATTATAAATCCTTATTAAATACGATGGTAAATCGTGTTTTATTACACATGCTAGCTTTTATAAACTTGTTTGGAAATATTATTTTGATAATATAACTTATTGAAGTCGTATTAAATTGGAAACGTTAGAATAAACGAACGTGTCATTTATAGTACACTACTTAATATACCTTATATGAAGTACTCTTTAGTAAACTTGTATAATTATGAATAACGATTGAGAAACCTTTATTAATTGAGCGATAAATGGAAACTTGTCTTTTGTTATTAGACATGTACGTTTGGAGATTATTGGGTAAATTGCCGAAACTCACTAATTAACCTATTTATTTTATATAAATAGTTGTCGTCGTTCCTAGTCTTTGACTAGCTTGAGTATTGTTGGTATTTCTTAAATTGTTCAATGTCTTTTCCCTTTTTGGCGTGAGTTATGGTCTGTATGTCTCGATTTTGTCGATGTTTGCTTTTCTTGCGCGTGAGTTGTACGTCGCGTCTATGTTTCTTACCACCACACGAAACGTTAAAACTAAAACTTTTGAGATATGAATTATGACCTTTTGGGAACGATAATGTACTTTTGAAAGTTACGATATGAATGATCCACGAAAACTACAACACATTACTTTCTATTGATTTCTTTATCGTATGAGCCGTATTCTAAGAATATCGTATACGCATTAGGTTGCGTCACAACTATTCTATTGTACTCTTCGTACAATCTTTTGGATGCCATGGAGATTAACTGTAGATGCCAGTCGTGTCAATAGTGAATAGTGCATTGTTGTGCCGTGATTACCTGTTATCTTCTGCTAGTGTTTATTCGAGCATTGATGTGGCTAAGGTAAGTTTCATAGCCCCACTTTTATCTACGTTTTTAACTATATTGGGGTGAGAATTATGCTACTGTATTTGGACCGTTGAAACTATTTGGATTTGCTTATATGCTTGACTGTTTAGATAGATGTGCGGTAGTTGTTGCCTTAGTCTAGGTTTAACCGTGCCTAGCTAAGAATAGACTTCTACCTCGACCTAGTCCGGGGTTGGCAATTGTTCTAGATTTTGCCACGACAGTGCTGGACTAGAGTCGAGGGGCCCGGGTAATCCCTGGATGCGGGATATGATTGGAGATCCGGGTAGGATCAGTGTGTGCAAACGGTATTTATCTGTCTAGGTCTTGCATAGCAAATCAACTCTTACAGTTCCACTATGATTTTGTTGAACTTAAACCTATGAACTCACCAGTGTAAGCTGACCTTTTAGCATGATTTCTCAGGAATTTGAGAGATGTTTGGAATTCGTGATCGGTGGAAGCTTGGCAAGAAGGCGGGGTGCAAGGATCATTTCTGACTCTGATAAACTTTGGGGACCTATTTCATTAAATCATGTTTTGGGCCTAATAATTACACTTTTGGATTAAATGTTTTGAATAACCAAATTTGGGATTGGTTTTGAATGTTAAATGACTATCTTTTTGCTATACTTGTGTGCGATGCCAATCCAATAGTAACGCCCCGAAAACTTGATTAAGTCTTCCGCTGTACCGAGATTTGGGGGTGTTACAACCCACCTCCGCAATGCGCGGGTACTCTGCTAGTATAAATATATTGATCGAAATGAGAAGACGGATTTAGCGAGAATAATTATTAAAATGAGAAAAATAAAAAAAATTTAGCTACATATTTTATATAAAAAAGAAATAATTGATGAATGCATTTAAAATTGATGGTTGCGATTTTTTTATCTTAATTATATTTCTTATTTGATCTCACTACTCAATGACAATAACAGTATTCAATTCTATGAAGCGATATGTGAAAGTAGTAAGACGTAGACAATCAACTGTTTCAAAACAACGATGTGATCAAAACTACGACGAGAGATACACATAAAGTAACATGTATATAACGCAATTACACGAAAGTAGGATTTTGTAATAAGACTCAAAAGTAACGCGTTGGTCACCCTAAAGACGCTTCGACCTACTTAAAATACCTCACGCCCCTACAAGTCTACGACAGAAAAAACAAGAAGTCAGTCTATCCACCCACAAAGGTGGAGAAGGTGAAGACTGACTTGTGAGAGAGTTATAAATGTGATTTTGCTTTTTGGGAGGTATATTTGTATTTAAGCGAGGTAAATAATAAAGTTAGTTATCTTATTATATCTTGTTGGTGATGAAGTGAAAAGTGTCTTAACGTTGAGTTGTTAGTTGTGATGTTAATTACCAGTACACCTGATCTAAGTAAACTGCTTTAGAAACGAAATAAAATCTACTATCTCAATGAAAGAAAAATCAGCTATAAAAAAATGAAATGAGAAGTATTATAGACTAAAAGAAATATCATATATGCTATTACTTAGAGTGCACGCCGTTGGTAGGGCGAATGGCACCGTCTTTTTGCACCCCTACCGGCGTCATTCACACGATGCTCGTCTTTTCATTGATGAATTAGCTTCCGACCTTTGTTTTTTCTTTTTCTTTTTGAGTGAGTGAGTGAGGGTATTGTTGGTTGTGTGTTATGGGACACACTGCATCAATAATAATTATTACTCCGTATGTGTTATTGCTAGCGATGATATTTTAGTTATTGAAGTAGTATTGGTAGAATGATAAGGTGACAACCAATAACGGTTATTGATGTGTTATTACACCTAGCGCTTTTAGAGGGTGTTTGTTTAAACTTATGTACGGCTTATTAGCTTATATATGCTCGTCTTATATAAAATAAGCCACAATTTTGTGTCTTATTTTGAAAAAAAAAAAAAAAAAAAATATATATATATATAAAAAGAAAAAATGCTTTCCTGCAATAATAGCTTATGTGAGAATGAAAGGAGAATCAACTTTCAAAAGATGAAGTGAGACTGAAAGAATATCATATAGGTTATAACTCATGAATAGTCGTCATATATTTTCGAAAGCAAAAGAGTTGTGTTTTTCAAGTTAGCTTATCGAATATGTTTAGGTACTGGGAAGTGACTTGTATAGTTTCTCAAACATTTCATAAAATTGAGGGGGTGCTTGGTTGGGGGTTAAGGGGGGTGAGGAATGGGTAAGGTAAATAAATGGGCCCACTTCACTCATTAGTAGGTGCTTGGTTGGGGGGTGCAAAGGTATTGATTACCCCGTAATGGGTAATGAACCATTATAGAATAAATTGAAGGGTAAGGGATTGATTACCCACCTCACTCATTCCTTTGCATTCCTTTCCCTTTCCTTTTCCCTTTCCCTTTCCCCACTTTGAACCAAGCGGGCCCTCAATAGAGTAACCAGGACACTCCATATAAAAAGGACGTTTGATACATACCTAAAAAAGAATATGCAAGTGGGTAGACGCTACACGCTACACGCTAGACAGAACGATCGTGAAGTAGAATATTATAGTCCCATCATTTATCCATTTCAAATAATGCAAAAGTGTCTCCATTCTTATCCTTTCTGTCTTCCATTATTCGTAATTTTATATTCCGTACTTAAAAAGCGAAATTATCAACTGAATCACTGATATTTGTTTTGGTTATAGCTAGATTTTATTTTGTTACGAAGGCCAAATTTTCGATACGAACACTTGAACTATATACAAGATAAATTGATAATGAGTTACATATCTCGTTTAGTGGTTTGATCAGTGTTAGAACTAGTTAGACTTAGCAATGAGTTTATATGAATCATCTTCAATTCTTTATCTAAAAGAGTTAGCATAAGAAAAACTTTTAACACATGGCTTTATTTGGGTTACTTCTAAAATCAATAAAAATGTATGTTAGGTCTAACGGGTTTGATATAATAACATCAACATACAAAATATATTTTTTCGTATAAACTCATCTAGACGCGGTTAGGTCTTAATTGCCAGGTCAGTTAGAACCATATTGTTATACGACCGCGTTAGGAAAGTTGGCATTATTGCTAACAGCTAGATTTAGCAAAATTTTGTATCATCTATGTCCTTAAAAAAATTCATTATGAAATAACCAAATGAAATATATTTCAACTAATCATTTTGAGGTTAAATATTACTTAGTTGTTTACAAAGAGCCTATACAATATACAAATTAACAGCCTTCTCTTTGTGAAAATGCTACTCGCATCTTCTACACTTTAAGACTCAACATCATGGATTCCTAGTTAGACAAAAAACAAAGTGACTATTCAACTCGGACCCCAGCAGTTTAAGTACATAACTTGTCGGATAGATTCATCAGACTGAGTCATGCCACTATCCCCGACATTGACATTCGATTCTAGGAAGCTAGAAACTGGTCGTGCATCATGGGAATCAACGCCAGAGGATGAAGCAAAAACTTTCTTGCCATGTCGAAATGAGTTGATAAGTGATTTCATTTTGTAACCTTGATCAGTGTGTCCATTGACTGCTGCTACACCAGCTGCCATGCATACACGTGTGATAAAACTCATGTTATAGGATTTTAGTTGTTGGTTTTGGATAATAATGTTGTATCTGAAGACCAAGATCAAGTGTGAGTTGATACTTATAGAAACAGTGAGCTCAGCTCGGATGGGAGATTAGGAGGTTTGGGTTGTCTACGTAGGTGTCCATGTTGTGAAGTTGCACCCTCACTATCAATATATCACGAGATATTGACGGTTTCATCGTTCCACAAGTGCTTTTGTTTTAACTATATGTCTGTATCAGACTTGTCGAGTGGATAAAAATACTTAGTGATTATCACCATTAAAGTGAGTAGTTCCCGTGTTATCAACCTTATCTAATAACAAAATATCAGATATCCGTAGCAAATAGAACTCTTGAAGTTGATGTCAAGCATATGTTATTTTTTACATAACAGAGTAACACAATATTTAACAGTGATTTTGGTACTTTTTTTTTTTTTTTTTTGCATCTTACAGCTCGGTGACTTTTCTCTCTTTTTTTATTACGAAGAGAAAGAAAGCAGTGAAACACATCAACAAGCACAACATAAAATATTTATATTTTACATCAACTTTGACACTAATTAACCAATGAAGCACAACGTACACGAGAAACAAAAGATCACACCGAAGTCACTTAAGCAGAAGTCTAGGATTCTTTGATATTTTGTTGTAATTTTTCTTAAAGTAATTGTTGTAAAATTCAATTCAGTACATATTTGTTACTTTTTACATAACTAGTACAACATTAATCAATAACAATGAAATAAATCTATCATAAGGAAATTAATTGTCACACGACATAGATTTATCATAGAAAATATGGATGGAGCATATCGGATATGTATATAGAAACCATGATATGTAAAGTCAACAAAAAAAGAAAAGAAAAAAAGAAAAAGAAAAAAAAGTTCACAATTACTTTATGTTCTCAAAGTCGTGTATTGTTTCTACTAGATGAATCATTTTGTACTTTAATGTAACTTACTTTTGATTAGTGCGATGAAATCTATAGATTAACCTGACGAGTTAGAATTTGTAATCTTTTGTAGTGACAAAGACTTCGCTTTATAAACTTTCAAAAGGAACTCACGATTTAACGTTTGAGATAAGGTTTTTAGGATTAGACTTAGGGTTTGGGTTGGTTTAATACGGAACACATATTTTACTATATACAAGGATAATGAAGTCGTAATACTTCGCAATTCGATCATAAATTCCGCCACAACGCACCAACTGACCTATCAAATGCATACATCAATTGTTTTGAATTTGCAATATGATCACATTGTATCACATTCACTGTTTCTAGTTCGAAATGATATTCGAAGTGAAAAAGGTTAGATTTGATAATTTATAAGTAGCTGCAGAAGATTGAAGCAGTTAGACATCAAACATTAAACAGATAAAACATATGTATTTAATAGTAATCAAGGATATAGGCAACATCGAAATTAATTAAAAGAGTTACCCCTTTAGCAATATATTAAAAAGTTAAGCCAAGTTAAAAATCGGAAAATGGTTTGCACACCTTTACAATTTATTGAAACACTTTTTTTAAGATGTTATGTAGTTGTCTATTATTTATAATATGTTTTAATTATCTGTATAGTAAAATGTGCGAATAAAAATGAAATGTGTGCAAATCACCTTTGTCAATTATGCAAATTTCCCTTTCTTATCTCAAGAAATTTTGGTTAATACGACAAAAAAGAAAGAACCATTATGTTGACCAAAATATCACGATATATTTTAGTTTTTTACAAGCTACAATGACACATGAAAATCTTATCTACATGACTCACTACTCTCACCAGTAGCTAGCCAACAGATATCTTACCAGTAACTGGCCCCACCATTTATGGGTTTATAACGTGGGACCTACTTCACATAAAGTGAAGCCCTTTTTGGTAATTTCATTTTTAAAAACCCGTCTAGATACTCCCCATGTGTCCCTGTACCATTATGGCCATTTATGGGCCTGATGGACATACAAAATCAAGAGAATAGAGCATTTTGTTTTGTTGTAGAGGATTTGACTCTGAATATTGTATTTTACGAGTACTTTTTCTAGAAGCAAATTATATACATAAATAAACAAACTAGCAAAAATTAGAATTACAATGGTAATAGATGCTCCCTCAATCAAGTTTTCGCAAGTTAAAGTCATGTTTGACACAATTTTTGAGAGTTGTATTACAGTATAAGAATTACATAGTGTGATTGTAAGTTAGACTTTCTAAAAAACAAAATCAGTAAATGAAAAGAAAAGAAAAAGAAATACATTGTTACATAGGATATAGCCGACAACTACAAGTAACATACAACATCAACAACCGACCCTAAAACTCAAACCACTCTATCAGGAAGGGTGTGTTTGTTTTTTAAAAAAAGGTCTTACTGGCCCTCTTACTCCCTCTTACTCTTACCAGTAAGAGAAGAGCAGGCGTTTTGCTTGTTTGTTTTTTTCTTTTGAGTAAGACCCAGTTAGACATATAACATCTTACTGAGTAAGAGGTGGGGGACTTGTCTTACTACCTCTTACTCGTTTTGTAAACTTTATATAATAAATTTGATTGTTTATTAACTATGTTATATTTATGATAAAAAATCTTTTTTCATATTTACATAAGTTACTTATTATTGCATTGCGTTGGTTTAATAAAAAATTGCAAAAACGAGCACTTAAAATCATTCGGACAATTATACAAAAACAAACAACATTATTTCGTTCAGATTTAGACTTTCTAGCCATCTCTTACTAGTAAGATGTGGTAGTCAGATTCAGACCCAAACATCTTAATGAAACAAACACACCCGAAGTGTGAATCCAGCAACTACTTCATACCAACCAGATGCAATATGACTTGAGGCAATCACTCGATAAAACATGGAACATTTTACAAACTGACCACGAACATGACAATTGAGACGAAATCCGCTAGAACCTCAAACGAAACAGCCCCGCCCACCAGAGCGCACGGTAACATTGCAAACCTCAAGGAGTGTATGAAATAACCAACTACCCTTCTAAAATTCATTCGTTGAAACAAACACGATGTATAACCATAAACTTCTGGCAAGGCCAAGAGAACACTTGGAGATTAGAAACATAAAACTGCACAACGTTAACTCGAGTGGATCTCATATAACTCACTTATAAATAACAAGACATTGTTGCTACATGTTGTTCTCTTCAAGTTTAGATAATCACTTGCTAAAATATTTGAAGAAAACAAGTGTACAATGTGTATAACTCAAATATACTTATATTGACAACACCCGCACTCTACACATCAACAAAACCCAAAGAACACCTCAAACCCATCTCATACTTTCACTTTTCGAGATAAATACATCTCTACATGCAAATTGTTATAACGTTAAAGTATCTTCTAGACAACAAAAGAAATTCCCTTCTCGGCTCCAACGTTCTTTGACATGATCTCCCATGAAGAGGCCAAATATGATTCCTCCGGCAAAACAAACGGCTTTGAAATCTCACTAATCATCAGATCCCCACAAAATGGACATTCACTCGCTATTGCATCATCTAACTGTGACCGAATCTGTTCATCATTTACGCAACATAAGAACCAGGTGAAGATACCAAAAACGACAAATCAATAGTTAAACCTTGTACGCAGCACCGTAAGACATACCTTATCAACAGGAGCCACACTTGTGATAGAGTCATCGCCACCTGAACCACCATTTACACCCACTTTGGGTTCAACACTCATTAAAGTGAGTTGCTTCTGAAGATCCAGTATGTGCTCGGCCTGCAAATGGATTTGAAAGTGATCACGCAGTGAATGTGTATGTGCGATTAACTGATTATAAACTAAGTACTTACTTGATTTTGGTCGGTACATTTGGTTACATGGGCAACAAGGCATTGTGCATGAAACGCGTGTCCACATGGGAACACATAAAAAGGTGCCATTGGGCTTATTGTTGTATAACCCCTTGACATTCGGTAATCCGCACCAGCAGATAAAATTATCCGCCGACAAACCTGTTAAGTTGAATACACTCGCATATTATAGAAGAAATGAACTACTATTAGAAAATAATATGAATGAACCACGAGTAAATAATTACCCCGCATTCCTCATCACGGTCAACGACTGTGTATCTTTGAGCAAGTGCACTGATATCATTTCTTATATTATCTGCACCGTGTGTTGCATCATTCATCTCCTCTTTCAATTTCTCAATTTGCTGATTATAATCCTCTAAAGATGAACAAATTGCTTCCTACAAAAAAGTTAAGAATTAATTCATTTTTGGTTAAACTCCTCTCAATTGTTGATTATTATTACCTTGAAGTCGTCAATTAGTGCAAAATCTGGAAAGAAAGGTAAGATATCTTCAATCTTTAGGAGGCCGTCAGTTTCCTTTAAAAATGCGATTGCTTTCCTAATGTTTTCTCTTTTAGTACCCTTTTCCTGTTCAACAACATGTTTGGCAACCATAAGCCAAAGCTTCTTCCGCAACTCTTCATCATCTTCCACTTTGTCTGCTTCAGCCATTGCAAGCTCAGGGTCAACCTTAATCATCAAAGTCAAACATTAGAAGATGTCACACAAAACCGTAAACCACATATGTTACTAAAGTATTACCTGAAGAGCAAGTGCAACAGCTTCTTCGTGCATTAACATCATGCTGTATATATGAACACATGCACGCATACGCTTTTCCTTAAGGCAAAGACGTAAGGCATACTTTGGATCATAGAAGAAATCAGGGCCATTAGATCGTCCTTTCCCGAATTTACATTGTAGGAACCGCAGAAGGGCACTGTCATCTTCCTGATTGTTTTATCGAATAAATCCATCTGATAGGTTTTCGTATCAACTAGGGAATAGTAATATTATAGAATGACAAACCTTCTTTGCATATAGAGAGAGCAAGAGGTTATGAACACCCGGGTCTTCATTTTGCAAGCGATGAACGCAAAATTCTAAATACTTGATGACTTCATGGGTTTCATTTCTGCGTTTATATTTTGGTAGGAAATGCATCAATATATTGCAATCTTGTATTAAAATAAAGTTTTAGCATCAATAATCGAACAGTAAACTTACTTGGCATGAGGTTCACTTGAATACGACATCATTGCAGGAATCAGCTTTCTTGGATTCAAGTCTTTCCTGGTCATCCATGACTCAACGGTTTCATATGCATCAAGCATGATGAGATCTGGAGCAAACTTATACTGCACCGCACAAATAACACAAAGTAAACATAAATTTCCATAAACTGCAGATGTTACAGAACAGTTTGTGAACTAAATCAAGCGTTAAAGAAATGATGACTGAAATATGGTGGTTATGTGTAACAGAAATTATGTTTTCGAAACTCATTAGAGTCCTCCTGCTGAAGATAACAACCGCATAAATGGTAACTTCAAAGCTAACAGAAAGAGAAAAACGACTAATGTATTTTTTTGTTTGATGATAAGATAGGAAATGTTAATTTGAGAGTCGGTTTCACCACCATACCAACACCATACGATTACCTGAAGGTCAACAGAAACACTAGGTTTTTGAAGTACATCCAAGGCTCTCTTTGCTTCTCCTTGCTACACAAGTAGAACAAAGTTGGGTAAACATTAGTTTAAACATCATAAGATTGGACATAAAGTTTGAGTCAAATGGAAACACCATCAACTCAACTATCAAACAGATACTGTAGATTATAATCTAACCTCGTACTTTTTACATTTTAATTAAAATGTAAAGTAATTATGAAGTCAGAGAATAGAATACAAAGCAGAGTGCTAAAGAAGAACCTGAATGTAGTGATGAACCACAATCTCGTGTTGCTCCTTTAGAGTAGCAAAGTATACCAATTCATCAACTCTTCCGTAGCTGTAAAACAAATAATAAGTGCAAAATTGCAGAGAGGGGGTCACTAACAGAATATGAATATGACACAACCAAATGATATGAACCTTTCAAGTAGCTTCATTGTAGTTGCCTCATCCAGTACATCCTTACTGTCACTGAGAAAAGCACGAAATTCCATAATGATAGACTGGTATTCTGAATTACGGTTGTCTGGCGAGTCATCTTCCAGCAGTAGTCGATTGATCTAAGCATTTATATATCACATCCAAGATGAGGTAAGTACATTAAATTTTCAAAGATACATCTAAAGAAGATATTAAAAATGATACACAAGTGAAAACAAGCAATGAGAAGATGCAGTTGGAAGAGTTATGCTCCGATCGACTCATAAATAGAGTCAATTTCTGCTTTTAGATTTTAAACCTGATAGTCATTAAAGAAAATTAGCATAGAGAAGAAGAACCTTGTCGAGGTAAAGTTCAGTGACCCATGTAGAAATCATCATTATTTGAAATTTATCATCTTTCACAAGATTATCGAGCTTCCTTAACAAAAAGGTCCTTAAGGCATCCTGCAAGAAACAGAAAATATAAATTTTTATCTAAAGAGCCAACGCCTCTATTGTCCAACAAGTGTGCCATATTCAATCAAGTGAACACTGAATACACGAACAGAACTGCATTTACCTGTGCCCCTATGGTAATAAACTTCAATGTGATCTCTTCAAATGACAAAGCGTAGTTGATCTGCAGATGATATTACAGTCAATGGAGATGGGAAGGTGAAGAAACTAAATAAACAATCCTTAAAAAAAAACACTCACTTTAGCAAAGAACGATGCTGCTCTAAAAAAGTCCCTGGCTGAGAAAGCAGCTTCGGCCTGCAACACAATCCCATTAGGTAATCATGTTGCACAACAATATGATAACATATATAAAGATAGAAATATATCCCGTGAAAATAGCCAGTTTACTATATTTCAGTGACAAAATGAAAAAACTATATCCATATAATTAAGAAAGCATCTCTATCTGCACCTGTTCTAAGTATACTTGATCTCTCTGGAAAGGGTCAGAACAATTTTCCAAAGCAGCGGCGTATTGTTTCAAGTTCAGGTACACTTTCCACATATCACGACCTTCATCAGTTACAGAAACCTATTCGACTATCGATAGTCAGTAATTATTTAACAGATAATTCAAGTAAATAGTGGAATAATAACAAGTAAAAGAAACCCATGACACAAACCTGAAATATTGAGTTCTCATCATATGCATAGAACAACCCAGCGGATGCATCAATGGATAGTCCAATGATCCCCTTTGACGACGACTCTGATGGTTGATCAAAATGAAGTTCTTCTACAATTTGTTCACTAATTCTGTTTACAACCTAAACGATACCACATCAAAGAAAAATGTTGAAAGGATAAAAAAATTGCAAAAACTTTGATGATAGATAGAAGTGTATTTTAAGTTTTTAACTATATGCACACCTTCACCCTGTTTCCAATTAGAAGCAAAAAGTGGTATTCTGAGAGTGCAATAGAGCTAGGTTTAACCACTTCGCCACCATCACTTAACTTTGAATAGTCCAACAGAGCTTTGTTCTCCACAAAATTCTCATCCCCATTCGGTGATCTGTTATTAATTTAAAAACAGAATTAAATTAGTAAACCACAACGAAAGTGGGTATATATTTATATAATACAGTAATTTGTTAATTTCATTATCTACCTGTTTTGTGCTCCAAAGTTGAGACCACCATGATAGATACCAGCTCCAGAAAGCCAGGCAAAATGCACAGCTCTTCTTTGTTTAATAAAGAAGTGTAGCTCACTGCATGATAACATACATAGATGCATTTCTAGTAAGATTAAAAGATAGGAGAGCGATATAAATATTAAAATGACAGTTTTATAGCATACGGAGCACTTGCCTATTTGGTATCTCTCCAGGAAGCTCCATAAAATGCACTGCACGCTCTACATAACTGGCAAAGACACTCTAAATCAAAAATAAAAAGGTTTTAATTACATTAGCAGCAATCTTATTAAGGAAAATAAAACATATTTCATGACGATTTTGATATTGGTTCACGCATTCACATTCAAAAAAATTTAAGCATCCATATACATTTAGCATTTGTTTTAATTTCCAAAAGTACCTCTGGTGTTCCAATGCCAGTAAAAGAATAAAGCCTTGTTGGTGTTACTGCCATCACATAGTATCTAGTTACATTGCCCATGCTAGCTGTTTCCATCTATACAACATACAACATACGACAAAATTAAGAAGATACCACATATTTTAATTATCTGTTTCATAAAAAGAATTATAACAATTGCAATTTAGGAAAGCAAGATACCTGCAAGCCCTTAAAGGCTTCTGGATATTCAGATAGTTCAAATAAAAACTTAATATATTTTTCCCTCTTATCTTTCTCATCAACAGCAATTTCATGCAATTGACCATTCTCTGTACCAAGAATAACCTCTCGAGTTGAAGCTGTTATTAAAAAACAAATAAGCGCTTCAATGTAACTGCATAAGTGAGCATCTATAATGTAAAGGAGACGATTCATATACTAAAAGTAGTCACCTTCTATAATCTGTTGTCTATTCCATGCAACAGTATTAACAACAAGGCCTCTTAGTTTAGCCAACACTCTGGGCTTTGACCATTTTGCATGCATATAGTATGTATCAGAAATTCCAGTCCCAACGACAGTGGCAATACAATGACTGCCACCAGGATCAACAAAAACACTGTGGATCGACTGGTCCCCGCGACCACTTGTGAGATCAATATCTAAAAATAAATAATGGCAAATTCACCTAATTAGTATCTTCACAAGATAATTGATCATAAAGTTGGACAAAACTAGATGCAATTTATAACAATATGTCAACAAAGGACGTGAGTGTCCCATCAACCAAGAGTTTGTGGGTTCAAGTCTCGTCGAGACATTTGTGAAATAGTGTGAGATATTAGGTGGTTTGTAGGTGTGTGCCAATAATTTTCCTTTCTAAAAAAATAATAATATGTATGTCAAACAAAAATAAGAAAATAAAACATGCGGAGAAGGGGGATTACCATAAGAATCACCAACACCAAAGTCGTGCCTGATGAGCCATCCAGTACTAGTTCCTAAAACAATGACATCGTTTCCAGATGCCATACAAGTAATAACTCCATGACCTTTTGCTGCATATCTCTCTAATAGATCTACAGTAAACGCCTGGCGCCTAAATTCCATATTCTACGGAAACCAACTTTGGAAACCTAAAAGTTAAAGTGATAAAACATAGTTGATTATATTAGTTCGTAATCCTCAAACTTGAGGAAAATTCCTCCAAAAGTTCATGATTTATTTATGGGTTAATCTACATGTGTTATATGCATAGTTCGCTATATTCAGCAAATTCGCCACATATATCTATGGATGGAACCAACAAAACATTGGCTTGCCTGCTGCTTGAACTGTAACATGTATCCTAAATGGCATTTAACCTACACTAATTGTAAAATTTCAGTATCAAATAAGTTTTAGGATTTGTAAATTTAAGCTAACAGTAACACATAATAAAATAAAGTTCAAAGACCAATACAATTTTCAAGTCGATCAAGGGAATACAGAGCTTTAGAGTAAGAAGCTTTAAACATAAACAATTATCAATTAAAAAAAACTCCATACGCGTTCCACGATGAAAATTAAAATCGATGAATTCATCTTCGGGACTGTTTTTTTTTCTATTAACAATTGTCGGAAACTCTGGTTATGGAGAGTTATGTGGATAATGAAGATTGCCATTCTAACCTTACGTCAGAATATTACACTTTAAACTCCATATCAGCCATTTAAATTTGTCGATTTAGCTAATTTCATATGCGAAACACTACCCTTTCACATTCACATTTAACTCCAAATCCTTGATTTTATATGGGAACTTGCAATGATCTAACAAAAACAAAGTGTTATTCCCTTAAAATAACAGAAACACTAACAACCACTACAGAGTAGCCATAATACCATATAACTAATGCTCCTATGAGCGAGGGATCACAATCATTGCCTAGCTAAACCTAGAAATGTTATTTGATTCAATTCACGCACAATCAGACTACCAATACAAGACCTCCCACCATATCCCACACGAAATACGAACCCAATATAACCAACAAAAAGATTAAAGCATACACAGAGCAGGAACTGAGATTAATGACAATTGCATAACTTATGATGGATTGCTGTATGAAAACACCTAAACATTTTACGTTACTGTATCAAGCTACTTGCAAATGATTGAAAAAGTACTCAAAGCAAGTTCTAACTAGTAACTACTGGATAATACAATTCAAACATCATAAGATCTATACCATAAAATAACAGTGATTTGCTTGCAATCTGATTAAGAAAATGTACCGATTAAGAAATATTCTTTTTGAGCAAATAAAAATGGGAACATTTTATGTATTGGGAGGGTTAGCGATGACATCCCGGAATTCATTTTTACTTCGCCATTCTTGCTAAAGATAGTGAATATCGAAGACCCTAAAAAATTCTCAAATTGGCAACCTATATGTTCAATTCCTTATGATCATACTTCCTAATTCATTGCTTCAAACCAATATATTAATCACATATAAAACAATTTAAGCTCGGTGAGACATTATATCGAACAGGTTGTGTGCACCACTTATAATAACAATCTAACTTAAACAATAGATGATTTTATAAATTTAAGATCTTTGACCAGCATATTAACTAAAGTATGAATATGTACCAATGAAATCACTTTTGGAAAGAAATACTTACAAAATATTTAAGGGGAAATTTTTGATCGAGTGAAGATCTCCGGTGGCCGTCCGTCCGTCCGTCGAAGAGTTCGTGTCGTGAGAGGAGATTAGTAATTTTTGGGACTCAAATATGCAAATTTACACCCTTTGGTTTTGGCTAATGGAACTCAACCCCCTAATGACTTAAAAAAATAAACGATGAGCGTTTAAGTTACTGAACTTTTATTTTATTCGCTTGGGTTAGTGAAGATGGGTTAGGATCAAATAAGAAGAAAAATTAAAATGAGAATGATAAGAAGAAACCATAACCACACGTTTGAGATCACATATTAAAATAGATGCATCTCTCTTTGAAAATCTCTCCCTTATTTGAAATGTGTGGCTAGAAATTCTTCTTATTTTAGTTTTTTTTCTTACCGAATCTCTTCCCTACTGAAGATAGGAAGCATATTGTTCTATAATTTTATTCCTAATCAGTGTGACTTAAATGTATATTTTTGTAAGTTAAGCAACATAAATGTCGTGTTTTAACAAGTTTAGTGATGTTTATATATATTTATATAAGTTCATTGATACCAAAATATCATATTTCGTAAGTTCAGTAACCTAAGTGAATAAAATGAAAGTTTGGTACCTTATGTGCATTTTTTTTAAAAGTTTAGTAATATATTTGTACTAGCTACAGGCCCGCCCGCTGGGCGGCTAGCTTCAAAAAAATCTTAAAGATAGCGTATAGTAGAATAGTTTTTAAGTTATCATTCAACCGTAAAAAGAAACACATGTTTGGAGTTTAGAAATATGAAACACAATGACATCAAAATGTTTCCAGTTTATATCTACAAAAATGCACATTGTGTCTATTTACATACAAAAAGGGAAAGAAAATAAAAGGTTGTTTATTAATGATAGGATGAATGCAAGGTATGTAAGAATAAATGCAAACCAATAACACTCAAGATGGTATAAAAAATGCCCCAAATAATAATCATATGCTCGTATTCATGCATCACTTTCTTGGTTTCAACCATCGTAGCCTAGCAAGGAGGGCCCAGTATGAATCATTGCAGCAAACTCTTTCCCAGTATCTTCTTGCACTTTAAGTAGCTTGTGGGACATCTGACCTCATTGTCATCTCCAAATTGTGTATCATAAGCACAACCAACCTTTTTAGATAACCATTGGAAAATATAACTTGATAGATTTCAAAAGAAAAAATGAATTACAATATTAAATAGGGCCAAAACTATTATCTTAGATTTCGTGTTTGATTTGTGATGATGATATAGCCACGTTTGATATCATATGAGACTGATCCGACATCTTATTCAATTGCATGTGTTTTCTTTATCTGATGATGATATAGCCACATTTGTATACTCACGACAGCCAAATTAATATAGTTGATAATGTTTACTTGCCAACACATTTTGATTGTAATTGATTACAATGGTATTCATCATAGGAAATGCCAACAAATGTATATTCTGCGTGTTGCAATTAACAGATTACCTGTAATAATTAAAATCTGCTAATGTTGATTTGTTAACCTGTCTCCTTGCCTTGAGCGTTGATTTGTTTATATGAATCAAGACACGTATAAGGACTGAAGGTAATGGAAACTTATTTGTTTCCTTGCCTCATTGACTGATTTAAGGTGGAAATATTTAACAGGCATAATGTGGGTGGATGTGCATTGCATGTACTTTCAAAGGTTATCATTATACTGTTCTATAATTTTATTCTTAATCAGTGTGACTTAAATGTATATTTTTGTAAGTTAAGCAACATAAATGTCGTGTTTTAACAAGTTTAGTGATGTTTATATATATTTATGTAAGTTCATTGATACCAAAATATCATATTTCGTAAGTTCAGTAACCTAAGTGAATAAAATGAAAGTTTGGTACCTTATGTGCATTTTTTTTCAAAAAAGTTTAGTAATATATTTGTATATTGCTGAGGGATAAAAAATGTGATGCAATTGATATCTCTCTTTACTTTCATGATTAATTTCATATATAACCAACGTACAACCATCGAATGCGTATTGTATAATGTTTTTAGAACATGTTTGGTATATATGAAATATCCTAATTTAAGGAGGAGAGATATGAAATTGTCCTTAAAAACTAGCATACCAAATTTTATGTCGGGGTTAGTACGGTATTGTCAAACACCAACAGATAAATGAATGAGCTTTTCTTATTTAAGTTATACGAGGAATTAGAGTATTTGATCGGGTTTGGCAACGTCAAGCCTGAAGGCCCTGAACACAAACTTCTTTAGAGAGTGTTTGTTTTAGTATATAGGAATGACTTTTATTCTTAATATGGATGTTTAGTTAGTAAGCCTAAAACCACCACCTAATGGCCTGCAGATAACGTCTTTAATTTCTTTTAAGAGGTAACGAGCTCAAACCTCACTAGGTGTATACATTTAAGGGTGCCTATGGAAGGGTCGAAAACAATCTCATGATTAACTCGACGAAAAGGCATACATCTTATTGAAAACGGCTTTATAAATATTGGAATCAAACCCACAAACTTGAGTGAAAAAAACAAAAAAAATCCCTTGTTTAATCATATTATAAAATCCTGCCACAACGCTTACCTCTCGTAAATTTTCGGTGCCCTGTGCCATAATTAAAGATGAACCCCTTAGATTCAGTGACGAAGAAAGGTACTTGATGATCACAAGTGTATTTTGTGCTATTATTGTGTTGTTTGGAGTCTTTGGACTTTGTATTAATAGGATTGTTGATATAATGTTTGCTTATATGACTCTAATGATCAGATGTAGGGCTGAGCATCAGGTCGGATCCCGACCCGTCCCGACCCGACTATACCGAATCCCGAATAAAATCATTAATCAATATCGAGTCCCGACCCGATTGTGTCGGTTCGGTTTCGGGTCACAAACAGGCTTGTCGGTCGGTATACAATACAAACGGGCCTAGCCCGAGTTCATGGGCCAGCCCATCCCAGTCACAATTAAAGAAAAAAAAAACAACTCGTTAGTAGGTGTGACACACGGTAAATTTTCACCAAAATTTAACTGATAATTAGTAATGCATTTTACTAAGCCAAATTTATTAAGCATGCATAAGCTTTGCCTGATCATTTGAGTAGTTAACTCGCATGCAGTAAGTAACTACATCACTTTTCATTCATATCGTCTTGTGAATATTTTATTTTGTCTTATGATTTAAATTGTAAGACGAGAGGTTATCTCGTTCTTCCCAGTGACCGACACTACACGCGTACCGACACTATGATAAGGACTCGCTAAAACAATTAACAAATGTCAACAACTTGGAATATTACAAGGATGAAATATTTCATGCACGTAACAATAAGACACTACGTTATAAAAGTTATCGAACAATGATACCTTGGTCACAAATTAATATCGCGGGACACAAAATATATAACACACTATCACTCAAACAAAATTTTTATAAAACTCAAATACCATTAATACTTAAGTGTAAAGTATATACATACACTATCACAAGTGTACCATGAATAAGATACATAAAGACACCCATTTATACTTTCACCTTAAAAGTAAACTTTGGTAAAATATTTAGATAATACTCCTTTGTCTTTTCACTACCCACTCACGACAAAACCAAAGAGGACACAAGTTAGACATGAGCAAAATGTCTCTTTGGTCTTCTTCCTTCCACGTCTAAAGCAAACATGAACCAGGAAAAACAAGTTAACCAAATATTCTCTTCAACCTACTCCTACACCTCTCACTAGTCCGAATCTCCCAAAGAGGGAAGCCAAACATGCCTTTCCATCATCTCCTCATCTCTCATACTATATTCATGAAAGATTTGGTCTCAAATCTAACCTTGGTGCGCCTGCTATGGGTTAAACGAATCCAAGAAGAATCAAAATGAGATCATTCACAAGAAGCATATCTCTACTCCAATCTACCTTGAGCCAATTCACAAGATTCGTCCATTCTTGGAAGCTAGCCATTTTCGACTTCAATCCAAACACCAAGAAGAGAGAGAGTTCAAGCTTTACCCAAAGTACCTCTATATCTCTAGTGGAGATGCAAGAACCCCAAGTTGAGCTTCAATTTCATTTTCTCTCAAAAACTAGGGTTTGTCAAAGTTAGGGTTTTCCAAAATTGATTTGGGGGTTTTGCAATTGGAGGTATCTTGGAGCTAATTCGAGTTTGGTTTGGTCCGAATCCAAGAAACGACCTTTCGTCCATCACCTATTATTTTCGGATTTAAGGTTATCATCTCTTTGTTGTTATGTTTTTATGTTGTTTTATGATTTTAAGAGTGGAAGAGTTTATCAATGAAATTATCATGTGTTTTTGGTCATGTCGATTTGGGTTTAAGTTTTGAATGCCACGTTGAAATTCATGTATATAACTAGTTGAGATTTTGATGTTACTTGTTTTGCTAATCTTGTTTGGTAACCGAAAAACTTAAGTTGTTATGTGCTCAAGGGTCCGTATAGTTTTCTGTCGAGATTATGAGTCGAGAAAAAATGAAGGTTAAGTCTTATAGCAACTTGGTAATTTAACTATACAACTAAGTAATCTCGACGTGATAATACTCACTTTTTATAAACAACTATGTCACTCCGGAATTTAAGTAAGTCATTGGTAATAAGTGGGTTTGGTTTACTATCGAGGTAGGGACCGGGTAGAGTAGTACTCAACCATGGTATAGCCTTGCCATTTCTTTGCTCTATCGCGTATAGTTAGTCTCGACTCCATCATCATCATACTCGACTTAGGAGTCTTTGTCTTGACCTCACCTTGTAAAATCCATGTCATGTATAATCGAGTTTGTTAACACTATAGTGATAATTTGGATGTCTTGTTTGAAAACTATTTCTGTCGAATAGCCGAAACCAAAGAGTTGAAGATTTCTCATTTGTAAGTCTACTAGTAAGCATGGTCATAGAAACTGGAAATTCGACCTTGAAAGTAGTACTTGACTTAGTAAGTCAAGAACCTTGTAACAAGTTTAACTTATGACACTTAGTCACATACTTGTCGTTATCCTTGATTGTGGAGTTGTTCGGATCGAAAGGGAATCCATTTCGAGACCCATGACACCATCAGCCGAACATACAACTAGAAACTTTAGTCTCACAAGAGTTTGATATCTTGGTTTAGCTAGGTGTTCATCTTGTTGGAAAACTAGCTTTATGTCTTTCTTTTGATTTGGCCGAATACTCATTGTGATGTTATGATCAAGACGGGTGGCCAAGATGTGTTCAAGCACATTAGTCATGACCCGATTGTAACTCCGAGATGATAGCAGTTTAACTCGAACTCTCTACCTCTCAAATATGTATTGACTACATTTCCCTTTCTTTTTTTTTTGTTCCCTGCGTTAAACATTTTACCCAAGTCCAATACATTTGCAACTTCTTGACTAGTTTAGTAGCAAAGGCTACTAACAAAAACTGATGGGCCACAACCCATATGTATCTCAAAGGTTTCTTGAACTCTTTTGGGCCAAGCCCATTCGTGTACCCAAACTGCCGGGCCACAGCCCACTTACAGTTTTGGATGTTGGTTTTAGTAATTGAAACGCGTCAAGTAATACCGGAATAAATCACAAAGCTAAACTCATTTGTTGCACATTTGGAGAGTTCGACTTTAGTTATGTACACATATATCGACGAGTAAAACAAGAGTAACGGCGTACAAACAATGAACCAAGTGTCTAAAAATTTTGAGTCATATAATAAGATTTGCGAAATGAATTTAACTACAATGTGTAAAGGAATGTATGTCGAGTGAACGTCTCATCGAAAACTATATATACAAAACTAGTTTGTTAAATAAATAAGATACCACTATATTATTTCCTAGTCCATTTTAAAATTGATGACTATATATTTCACTCGAGCTTTTTCCTAAATACAAATAGAAAACAAATTATAATTTTGACAACACCATTTTGTGTCAGCCTAAATAGGTATATATACATCTATATACTTACTAATGGAACATTTTAATTATGTGTTTTAAATCAAACTTGGATCTTAAAACCATACTAACGTCAAAATGAAAAGAGTATATATACATTTATATACTTACTAGTAAATCTCTTAAATTACTTTTACAAACTAAAGGTTGATTTTAAAACCATTATATTAGGATAATATTGATTGCACCATTTTAAGTATGTAATACTTAAAACAATGAACTAAAACATTACCCTCCTTATCTAGGTCGCGTGTCGGTGCCGCTTCACAATATTCACTAATCCCACATTTGGATTTGCACTTTTGCTAATGTGAGTTTCATAGCCCCGCTTTTACTTGATAAATTGTTTTATACATTTTGGGGTGAGAAATATGCAAAACATTTTATGGACCAAAACTATTACATGATTACTATTACGTGGTTTAGCCTAAGCCCTTATGTCCCTAGAGAATGCCCTTTTCATGAACCGTCAATTCCCCATTGGGAAACGCGAATGTTATAAATAGATCTATTGAGGGTGACTCCTCCGTTCGGTTGGCCATGCTTAGGCCAAGCGAAACGTATACCATGTCGGAACCAAGTGTTGAGGGACAAAACACTTGCTATGGGCCCTTATATTGTATGACATCTTTTAGCATACAGAAACTGTCGTAGTATCGGTTGCATGAACTTAGAGCTAACGTAATAGACATTCATACATATATCATTATATTCGTTGTAATGATTATATGCCTTTGCTTATGGTCCAAGCTTACTATTTTAACTTAAACCTATGAACTCACCAGCTTTTAGCTGACCTTTTAGCATATTTTCTCAGGTGTTTAAGATTTGTTCTTGAAGGCAAGGCAAGAAGCGGATGTATGGTCGTAGTAATATTAAGGAAGTGTTTTTACACAAAAATGATGTTTTTACTTTGGGACCACTATAACTAATGGGATGTACCCATTTATTTAAACTATGCTGTAAGATAATATTTTAAAACTCTTTTATGAAATCAAACGGAGTATGTATTCCGTTCTTTATTACATGTGTTGTGATCCACCAATTCCGTAACGCTCCTGAATAAACATGTATGCTTCCGCTAAACAAATTTGGGGGTGTTACAGATTGGCATCAGAGCCTAAGTTATAGAGAACTAGGTACATATAAACCCTAAACTATAACTACTTTTCACCAAAAACATCATACTACGACCGCCGATTGCCGCTTGCCTTACTTGCCATTTTACTTAAAGTTCATTTAATAGGATTACATGTTTTATTTTCAATTTACTTATGCACTATTTCATATCCATCATGAGCATATTTTTCCACATACTTACACATATGCACCGTCTTGTCACAGACTATGCCTTCCCCAGCCTTTCCTCACGATGTTCAGGAGGACATCCTATTAGCTCACTCACCGACCATCCGCCAGCTTGCACACTCAGCCACTGATCCATATGTACAGGCCACACTAGCAGTCCAGCCAGCTATTGCACCTACTCCACTTATACCTACCCTCACCACCACTCCATCAGCCCTGTTGACGCGCAGGCAAAAGCCCCGTATGATTGTGAGAGTACCTGGATATCGAGAGCGGTATTCATATGTGCCTGCACTAGCTTCTCGGATGACCCGCGCTGCTTACATGGGTCCTTCTACTACTTCAGAGTCACCGACACCATCACCCACTGAGTTACCACCTCATCAGAGACTCAGGAGATCTACTGATTCTGACTCTGAGGAAGATCCGGAAGAAGATCCGGAAGAGGATCATGAGGAGGAATTACCAGAGCCCATACCGACTGAGAGTGTCCATGGCTATGTTAGCATAGCAGCAGATGTGAGTACACAGGGTCTGGAGATTGTTCAGAGTATACAGGAGCTAGGACAGAGCTCCAGGATGGCTCAAAGATTAGACGATGACATGGATATTGATGCACCATTTGGATTAGGGCAGAGAGCCGCTTTTCTCCACAGTCAGGAGGAGAGTGGTGAGATTGATTGGAGAGATATTGATTGCTTGATCAGTTCAGTACCACTTGTCACTAGTCCGAGCTATAGTCCATCATCACCTTCGTTTGTACCATCTGCAGCAGACATGGAGCGCCTTGAGCGCACCACTAGACAGCTTGAGACCATTGAGGAAGCTGCACCAGTTGAGGCACAGACCGAGCCAGACTGGTCAGGATCTCCAGAAGGTGATCTGACCCTCACTGAGAGGATACTCATTCAGTTGGACTCTCATGAGACATTGCTAGGAGTCCATTCTGATCAGCTAGAGAGGATCGATCCAACACGCTTGCAAGCTTGCGAGCAGCGTGTTGAGGGTTTAGACCGAGTCACTGATGTGTTGTTTGAGAGCATGGGACTCGAGAGACACGAGAGGATGCGACTGGGATTTAGAGTTGAGACTCAGGTTGAGGACGTCAGAGAGTTGGACAGTAGAGTACGAGCTTTGGGTAGAGGTCAGACTCAGATACACGGACGACTAGAGGAGCTAGAGAGCGTCCAGTGGATTGCGAGAGATACTGTCAGAGAGGGATGGCAGAGGACTACTGGTTTAGAGTCTATGTTGGCATCACAGATGAGGCGTATCGAGAGATTAGAGGATACACAGCGAGAGCTGATTGCTACCATAGAGCGATTACGTACCGATCATCCTTAGATTCCATTGCATGATTGTAGTGCACTAAACTGAGCTATAACAGTTAGTGTTAGTCATTATCATCGTACTTCAGTTGTATTTTCCATTGTATTTCCTTTGTATTCCGTTGTATTCCGGTTGTACTCCAGCTAGTATCTCATCATGTACCGTAGGAACCTTGTAACCGAAATTCTATCTATGACGAACTTATTCTCCTACCCAGTTGTTCTTACTTTTATAGATTGCACATATGATCTATCTACAATAACCACACTATTACGTGACACTTACCTTGTTTCAAAGGTTCTATATCTCATCACCTTTCTTACTGCAGAAATGCCGCCAAAACGAAGATCAAAACGTACCAACCCTGGTGGAGCCTCCAATGCTCCTATTCCAGTGAGAGTCACTCGCAACCAAGCCGCAAATGCTGCTATTCCAAACAGAGTCACACCCGATCAAACTGCTGAAGCCACTACTCCTGCTAGGGCTACTCCAATCCAACCTATCATGAATCAAGCCATGATCGACCAACTAGTCAATGAGCGGGTAAACGCCGCTTTAGCTGCAGCAAATCACTCGTCTACTAATGCTGGAACTTCAAGACCACCCACTCACAACCGCACTTGTACTTATCAAGACTTTCGTTAAACCATGACTGGAAGCTTTAGTGGAACCGAAGGAGCTGTCGGTCTGACTAGGTGGATCGAAAAGCTCGAGACTGTGTTCCGAATCTGCAATTGTGAAGAAGATGCTAAGGTTAAGTATGCATCATTCACTTTCACGGATGCTGCTTTGACCTGGTGGAACAATTTTCTGAAATCCGCTAGTATCGATGTTGCCTATGCCATGCCATGGGAAAACTTCAAGGAAATGGTACTTCGAAAGTACTGTCCTCGTAATGAAATCAAGAAGCTCGAACATGAGTTTTGGAACCTCAAGGTTCAAGGCACCAATATGGCTGCTTATAATCAGCGATTTCAAGAGCTAGCCTTATTGTGTCCTGAAATGGTTCCCACTGAGACCCGATTGTTGGAGAGATACATCGGAGGATTGCCTCAACCTATCAACGGGAATGTAACCACTTCTAAGGCTGTTGATCTTCATGAAACCATCGAAGTAGCCAATAAACTCATGGACCAAGTGATTGAGGATTCCATGGACAAAGTGGTTGACAGTAAGAGGAAATGGGATGACCATTCTCAAGGTTACAACAACTATGAATACCGTGGTAACAACAACAGGAACAACCGCAACAACCAAAACAAAAGGCAAAATGTTGCTAGAGCTTATGCAGTGAATGTCGGAGAAAGAAAACCGTACTCAGGGACTGCACCATTGTGTAATCGATGCACACTGCATCACAAGGGGCAGTGTACTGTTAAGTGCCGTAATTGTCAGAAAATCGGACACTTAACCAGGAACTGCAGGTCCAAATCATTGGAGACAGTTCAAACAGCTCCAGCTCAGGACCCAAAAGCTAATATAACTTGCTTTGGTTGTGGTGAAAAAGGGCATTATAAGAATGAATGCCGAAAGACCAGAAACCAAGGTCGTGAAGGAAATCAAGGAAACCGAGGGAATCCAGGAAGCCATGGGAATGGTAGGATTCAGGGAAATGTTGGACAAACGAGTAATCAGGGAAATGGAGAAGGAGCTCGTGGGAGAGTCTATGCTGTAACCAAAGTGGAAGCTCAGGAAGACCCGAATGTTGTGACGGGTACGTTCCTTATAAATAACCGTTATGCATCCATATTGTTTGATACGGGGGCCGATAGGAGTTTTGTTTCTAATACATTTAGTCCACTACTCGATATTGCCCCAAGCGCATTAGGAAATGCATACAACGTGGAACTAGCTAATGGTAACATAGAAAGGGTAGATACCATCATAAGAGGTTGCACCCTTAACCTGTTAAACCACACATTCAATATCGACCTGATACCAGTAGCATTGGGTAGTTTCGATGTTATTGTCGGAATGGATTGGTTAGCAAAATATCATGCTGCCATCATTTGCGACGAGAAACTCGTTCGAATACCCTACGGAGATGAAGTACTAACAATAGAAGGAGACAGAAGTGACAGAAGAAACGCTTCAAGATTGCATGTCATTTCCTGTACCAAGGTGTTAAGGTGTATCGAGGAAGGATGTCATATCTTCCTAGCACAAGTCACCGGAAAGGACGAAAAAGAAGGGGAAGAAAAACGTCTGGAGGACGTGCCGATAGTAAAAGAATTCCCTGAAGTCTTTCCCGAAGACTTGCCAGGACTTCCGCCGACCCGACAGGTTGAATTTCAGATCGATTTAGTGCCTGGTGCCGCACCAGTGGCAAGAGCACCTTATCGATTAGCTCCAACGGAACTTCAGGAGTTATCAAACCAGTTGTCGGAACTTGCGGAAAAAGGATTCATCAGACCAAGCTCATCGCCATGGGGAGCACCAGTCCTATTCGTCAAGAAGAAAGACGGAACCTTAAGGATGTGCATCGACTATCGTGAGTTGAATAAACTAACTATTAAGAACCGTTACCCACTCCCGAGAATCGATGACTTATTTGATCAACTTCAAGGTTCGAGTGTTTATTCAAAAATCGACTTAAGGTCTGGATACCATCAACTAAGAGTTCGAGAAGAAGACATTCCCAAGACCGCCTTCAGAACTCGTTATGGACATTACGAGTTCCAAGTCATGCCTTTTGGGTTAACCAACGCACCAGCTGTGTTCATGGACCTCATGAACCGAGTGTGTAAACCCTACTTGGATAAATTTGTGATCGTATTCATTGACGACATCCTAATTTATTCCAAGAGTGCGAAGGAACACGAAGAGCACCTTAGGTTAATCTTGGAATTGTTGAAGAAGGAAGAACTGTATGCGAAATTCTCGAAGTGTGAATTTTGGATACCTACCGTGCAATTCTTAGGTCATGTAATCGACAGTCAAGGCATACATGTAGACCCCGCTAAGATCGAGTCAATAAAGGATTGGGCGACACCCACAACTCCTACTGAAATACGCCAATTCTTAGGACTTGTTGGGTACTACAGGAGATTTATTGACGGTTTCTCAAAGATTGCCAAATCTTTAACCAAGCTAACCCAGAAAAACGCTAAGTTTGACTGGGGAGAGAAAGAAGAAGAAGCTTTTCAACTCCTTAAAGAAAAGTTGTGTAGTGCACCTGTTCTGGCCTTACCAGAAGGTAGTGAAGACTTTGTCGTATATTGCGACGCTTCACATAAGGGGCTCGGAGCAGTATTAATGCAAAGGGAGAAGGTGATAGCATACGCCTCTCGCCAATTGAAAACTCACGAGAAGAACTACACGACACACGATTTGGAGTTAGGAGCAGTTGTGTTCGCACTCAGAATTTGGAGACACTACTTGTATGGCACAAAGTGTGTCGTATACACTGATCACAAAAGCCTACAACACATCTTGGATCAGAAAGAACTGAACATGAGACAACGCCGATGGTTGGAATTACTCAATGATTACGACTGTGAAATTCGTTACCATCCGGGTAAAGCGAATGTAGTTGCTGATGCTCTCAGTAGGAAAGAGCGACCAAAACCTCTTAGAGTCAGATCCTTGGGTATGACAATTAGTTCACCTCTTCCAACCAAAATTCTCGAGGCTCAATTAGAAGCACTCAGAGAGGATAATCGTCCGAATGAGAACCTTTACGGAATGCCAGAAAGTGGAAATGGATTCGTGAAAAGGTCGGATGGAACGTTGTGTTTCAAAGAGCGAAGTTGGATACCACTCTACGGAGGAATTCGCGACGTCATTATGCATGAGTCCCACAAGTCTAAATACTCCATCCACCCAGGATCCGACAAAATGTACCTTGATTTGAAGAAATTGTACTGGTGGCCCAACATGAAAGCCGACATTGCAACATATGTCAGCCGATGTTTAACTTGTTCAAAGGTTAAAGCTGAACATCAGAGACCCTCAGGTCTACTAGTACAACCCGAAATCCCCGAGTGGAAATGGGAACGCATAACAATGGACTTTATCACTAAGTTACCTAAAACCTCTAGAGGCTACGACACTATTTGGGTAATTGTTGACCGTCTCACCAAGTCAGCACATTTCCTACCGATGAAGGAAAATGATGGAATGGAAAAACTAGCTCAACTATACCTGAAGGAAATCATCGCACGCCATGGTGTACCAATTTCCATCATTTCGGACAGAGATAGCCGTTTCACCTCAAACTTCTGGAAATCACTTCAAGATGCTTTAGGATCTAACCTCGACATGAGCACCGCTTACCATCCTCAGACTGATGGACAGAGCGAGAGAACAATCCAAACACTAGAAGATATGCTAAGAGCATGTGTGATAGACTTTGGAAATGGCTGGGATAAACACTTGCCATTAGCCGAGTTTTCTTACAATAACAGCTATCACACAAGTATCAAAGCCGCACCATATGAAGCACTCTATGGTCGGAAGTGTAGATCACCTGTGTGCTGGGCCGAAGTTGGAGAAAGTCAACTTACTGGTCCGGAGTTAATCCAAGAAACTACCGAGAAGATTGTACAAATCAAAAGCCGACTTCAAGCAGCTCGTGACCGCCAAAAGAGCTACGCGGATAAAAGGAGGAAGCCACTTGAGTTTCAAGTGGGAGATAAAGTTATGCTCAAAGTTGCGCCATGGAAGGGCGTAATCCGTTTCGGAAAACGTGGAAAGTTAAATCCTCGTTATATTGGACCTTTCAAAATTCTGGCTAGGATCGGACCGGTAGCGTACCGCCTTGAATTACCACAAGAACTCAGCTCTGTGCACAACGTGTTTCACGTGTGCAACTTAAAGAAATGTCTTTCCGACGAAACTCTTGCTATTCCTTTGGAAGAAATTCAAGTCGACGAAAGATTGAATTTTGTCGAGGAACCCATTGAAATTATGGATAGAGAAATCAAACGGCTTAAGCAAAGCCGCATCCCGATCGTCAAAGTCCGTTGGAACTCTCAAAGAGGTCCAGAATACACGTGGGAGCGTGAAGACCAATTCAAACGCAAATACCCACACCTTTTCTCTACTTCACAAAGCAATCCTAACTGAAAACCGAGGACGGTTTTCTCTTCCAAGACGGGGAGGATGTGACACACGGTAAATTTTCACCAAAATTTAACTGATAATTAGTAATTCATTTTACTAAGCCAAATTCATTAAGCATGCATAAGCTTTGCCTGATCATTCGAGTAGCTAACTCGCATACAGTAGGTAACTGCATCACTTTTTCATTCATATCATTTTATGAATATTTTATTTTGTCTTATGATTTTAAATTATAAGACGAGAGGGTATCTCGTTTTCTCCAGTAACCGACACGGCACGAGTACCGACACTATGATAAGGACCCACTAAAACAAGGACAAATGGTTGTGATATGAAATATTATCAAATTTAAAAATATCTCAGACACGTAACAAAAAGACACTACGTTATAAAAACTATCAAACAATGAGGCCTTGGTCACAATATGGCTTCGCGAGACACAAAATACTTAAACACATTATCACTTAAACAATGACTTTATAAGACTCAAGGGCAAACATACATAACTATAATGTATATGCATACATCTCATACAATAAATATTCCACATACAAAATACTTACACAAAATAAACATAAGTATACAATACATCTACTTTACTTACATTTATTTACATCACCACTTTGGACTTTTTATTTTTAACTCTTATATTACAATTACATAAAAGGATTTACAAAAGTTAAATATGTACTCCTTGTTATCCACCTCCACACACGACAAAAGCTAGCCCCAAAAACAGAATATCAGGATATCATGTATCTTCTCTTCCTCCTCTAGTTCTGCGCCTCCCATCTAGATCGAATCTTCCCAAAGGAGATAACCAAAAATGCTCATCCATCCTACCTTCCCTCTTTCACACCTTATTCATGTAAGAATTTCTTCCCCAAACCTATCTTGATGCGCCGTTACCTCCAAAGAAATCCAAGGAGGATCAAGTTAACCACAAGAATGAAGCAAATCTCCCACCAATCTATCTTGAGATTCCTTTGGTTTTTGGAAGGAAACCATTTTCGGCTTCAAACAAGAGGCAAGATGTAAAGACTTGGTCAAAGACTTCCTCCTTATTTTCTTTTTATACTACTCGAGAGGCTAAGGGCTCACACAAGACAAATCTCAATCCACCACATAAGAAAAGTACTCTCAAGGGTATAGTGAAACAGTTGGGTTTCTTACTCGGATTCGGATTTGGAGTTTTGGGTTGTGTGGAGCTCTCGAGTTAGCCTTCATCCTTGTCATTTTCGCCTCACTTGCATAAGGTTAATCTTTGTTTCTTTTCCTTGTAATTGGTTGTACAAAATTTGGTTGATGTTAAATGTTGGTATCTTGTTGTGATTCGAGTGTAAACTAGGTGTGGTAATTATGTATAAACTCGTGTTATAATAAGTCTAGTGTCACTTTGAAAACTTAAGTTAGTCATGTGGGATTTATGTTGTCGTTAGGTTGTTGTTATTTTCTGTCGAGATGCATAAAACAAGAAAAGCCAAGAGTTAAGTTTTATAAAATGTGGAATCACACTAGCATTGAGTCTGGGGAAAAGATGTTGTGTATTGGTGATTGGTATTAATTCGTACAAATGCAATCCGACAAGCCATATAGGCACCATTCCATAGTGTTAAGTTGTGGTCAAAAATCATCTAGGAACTAACTTTGATTTTCGTGGTCTTTTTCCGTATATCCGAGTGGTTAAAATCCATCAGGGGTCGAAGGAACATACACCATGTCATGGTCTTGTTTTAGTTAAGAATACCAACTTCCATACTTTTATGTGTCGTCAAACGCTTCTTCTTGAGTAGACTTCGTTGGAAAGGTCAAAATGGGCGAAAACCCACTGTGGTTGTCTCCACAGTGGTGATGTTTTGAAGTCATAGGTGAGAAGTTTAGTACTCGAAAATTTAGTATGACTAACCTTCTTCGAGTCACTCATTGTTGATGGTCTCGACATAAGAGGCATCGGGTTAGTAAACCCACTACACTATCCAAACGCTTGTATGTTGAGTTAGTTGTCTTCAGGTCACAAGCATCCCCGAAGGGTGCTAGTCCCCGTATGGCATTGCGAGGCCACAAAAATAGTCGTATGTTGTACTTTTCTTTCGGATAAAACATCACTCTAGAATGAAACATGAAACGGATACCGTACATGCTAGATTTCTAACTAGGAGCCTTATGTCGAAACTATTGTGTCGGCCTAAGAATGGGACCAAGTCGAGTAGTACTCGACCCAAACACATGTTTCGTCACACCTTGCTCATACTTGCAATAAAGGGATTAGCCAAGTTTCTCACACCAAGCTCCTGTAAATAAAGGTGTACTCTTTAACAACAAATCTGGAAATGAGTTATTAGGTTGTGTCTTCTAAAAACTTGACTAACATAGTGGAGTAAAGCTGTTGGACCAGCCCTCTCTCCCTCGTGCAAATACTCCATCAAGCCCAAGCCCAAAAATCTGGTACCCCATTATGGTACTCGTATATGGGCCGCAGCCCATGTAAAACCTTGGGGATGTTCGTATGAATAAGCTGGTCATCTAATGATACTCGAAGCATGATATTAGATGTTAAACAACGAAAACCGTTTCCGTCTATCCTTTCTTTCACCTCGTTAATTATCGTCTTAACATCAAATGTGTACAAAATTATAATTTAACAAAGATGCTCAAACATTTGACATAAGCAACTAGTGTTTTAAAACACATTTCGCCTAACAAAGTCTACGACCACTTTTAACGTCAAATTTGTGAGCAAACGTATGTCAAGAATAATTTCCAATTAAAGCGACATATATATATATATATATGTACGGAACAAGTTATGATAAATATAGACACCGCTATGCCATTTTATCATATGTTAAGTTCGAAAATCATCAAATATAACTTGCATATTTTCTAAATTCAAATAGAAAATAAATAATTTAAATATACATTTTTGACAACACCATTTTGTGTCAACTTAAATAAGTATATACACTTTTATATACTTACTAGTAAATTGTTATATTCAAACCAAAATTCCGAGTTCTAAAACCGTTATAATGACAACTTAAAAATGTATATATACTTGTATACTTACTAGTAAAAATCATTCTTCTAAAACCAAAAGTTTAGTTTCACTACAATTATAAGAATCATTGAACTACGTAAAGTGAGCTATACTTAAAAACGATGAACTAAAACATTGCCCTCCTTATCTAGGTCGCGTGTCGGTGCCACTCCACAACCATCACTAATCCCACATTTGGATTTGCACTTTTGCTAAGGTGAGTTTCATAGCCCCACTTTTACTTGATAAATTGTTTTATACATTTTGGGGTGAGAAATATGCAAAACATTTTATGGACCAAAACTATTACATGATTACTATTACGTGGTTTAGCCTAAGCCCTTATGTCCCTAGAGAATGCCCTTTTTCATGAACCGTCAATTCCCCATTGGGAAACGCGAATGTTATAAATAGATCTATTGAGGGTGACTCCTCCGTTCGGTTGGCCATACTTAGGCCAAGGCGAAACGTATACCATGTCGGAACCAAGTGTTGAGGGACAAAACACTTGCTATGGGCCCCTATATTGTATGACGTCTTTTAGCATACAGAAACTGTCGTAGTATCGGTTGCATGAACTTAGAGCTAACGTAATAGACATTCATACATATATCATTATATTCGTTGTAATGAGTATATGCCTTTGCTTATGGTCCAAGCTTACTATTTTAATTTAAACCTATGAACTCACCAGCTTTTAGCTGACCCTTTTAGCATATTTTCTCAGGTGTTTAAGATTTGTTCATGGAGGCAAGGCAAGAAGCGGATGTATGGTCGTAGTAATATTAAAGAAGTGTTTTTACACAAAAATGATGTTTTTACTTTGGGACCACTAAATTTAATGGGATGTACCCATTTATTTAAATTATGTTGTATGACAACATGTTAAAACTATTTTATAAAATCAAACGGAGTATGTATTCCGTTCTTTATTACTTGTGTTATGATTTACCAACTCCGTAACGCTCCCGAATAACACGTATGCTTCCGCTAAGCAAATTTGGGGGTGTTACAACTTTTGACTTTCTTGTGACTCTTGATGGTGATGCTCTTGGCATAAATACGGTGTCCCTCACCGTGGTTGCTTCTGGGATCAAAGTGTGGTAGATATCATGGTGATCAACCATTGTGTGTAGTTGTTCCAAAGACCATTCATTTGAGTACATACAAACGCCATCATATGTAACTCCTAGAATTCTTCCAAGCTTCACAAGTGAAAGAGTGTACTTATGTCCATTTATGGTAAATTCAATTGAGATGGACCCATCATCATTTCTAATTATACCCATAGTCTTGTAAAACTCAAGCACAAAGACCGGGCAAATTTGCTCGTTTATATCCAATAAACAATCAAACCCAATAGTTCCAAATACTTCCCTCATGTCGGTATTTGCAAGAAATGATGGATCAACAACTCTACCTTCATGAAAGAGTCTCCTTTCAAGTAACTTAAAAGCTTTCCTATCGTCCGGATTTAATCCATTTTTCCTATGGTACATGTGAATGTAGTGAGTGGTGTCTTGGTAATATTGTTGCTTGTTGCTTGGCATGATGTTCCTAAACAATGTAACCACAATGTGGTGTTAATGGTGAATAGTAACCTAGAGGGTTTCATCACAATTTTGCTCTCATCATCTTTGTTGGGTTCAAGAAATGTGTTTAATTTGTATTAACAATGTTAAATCTTTGATTTAGATTATCTTAGAAAACAATGTGATGACAAATAATGGTAAACCCATTTGAACCCAACTCTTAAAGATGAAGTAATTGTAATTCTAAGAATCAAGGAATTAGATTAACAATGTAGTGAAGATTAAACTTACACACGTGATTGTTAGGCTTGAGAAAAATGATCAATTAGCTCCTATGAACAGTAACAGAGTCTTTGTTCGTGAGTCTGTGAAATGAGTGATGGTGAAACATCCACAGTGATCATTTTTAGCTTATACTGTCTTCTGTTGCACGGATCCCGCGGATCCCTCTCATTTGGGATCCGTCTAGTATAAACTTAGGGATCCGGCATGACAGTAAAAGTCAGCTCAAGAAATTCCTTGATAACTTTGGTTTGGGAGTTCTAAGATACCTAGTATTTTGGTGTTAATGTTCTAAAACTAGTGGTTTGAGGTTTTGATGATTAAATACTATTCCTATTAGACAAGGTTCCCTTTTTTAAGAATTAGTCGTGATTCTTGGGAAGCTTTTCAAACATTATAATAAAATCCCATTTTATTATAATATAAGAAGTTTCACATGGATATTTATTGATGTGCATGAGATGTCAATAAATCCTTTGTGGTGAATAATGATTGATTTTATCATATAACTAGAAATCATTATTATGAGTTGGTAATAAAGTCTACAAAACAAAATCGGAGAACACTAAATAGAAAATTACTATAAAAGAATAATTACTAGAATTATTACTACTAAGACATGCAATCAAGATACTAATAATAACAAATAAAGATAAGTAATTAAAGATCATACCTTTGCCAAATATTCTTTTAAGGAAAAGAAATATTTAGATGTTTCTTGGAATCTCCAGATTAATGTTGTAAGGATACTTAAACATTCTTTTTGCGAGAGGAACAATTAAGATGAATTCTTCATGATCTTTTTGGTAGTTCCAAATCCAAGTATGGATAATGCTAAAAAAAAATGTTAGAGCATTCTATCATTGTCCAACAATAAACAATATATTGATTTTTTTTTTTTTTTTTTTAATTATGACAAAAATAATCCTTCTTTATAGTTTTCAAACATACATGGATCGTATCAAGTTTTTAAAGTACAACATACTTTAAGAAACTTGGTAACGAAGCTCTGATGCCAATTGTGGAAAACTAGAAGGGGGGGTTGAATAGTTTTACCAATTTAAAACTTCCTTTTAAATATTTAGATCGACTTATGTCAATCTATTAGGTTGTTTATGTTGGACGTTGATAGATAGATATATAAACATATAATGAAAGATAAAGAGTAAGAAGCACATCACCACGACACAAGTTATTTATAGTGGTTCGGCTACAAGGACACCTTCCTTGCCCTACTCCACTCCCCGAGTCACCTACTCGAGAGTTCGTAAGCACTACACCAACTCCTTATGGCGGAGAAGCCTTCACAACGTCGCTTAACCTTTTTCCGGTACAAAGCTAAATACCGAGTTCTTTCACACCAAGGCGAACCACACCTAACACAATGTCGCCTACCCTTTATACGGTGCTAGGCTAACCACCGAGTTCTTTCACACCTTAGGAGAACTAATCCTATCACAACGTTGCCTACCCTTTATTAGGTACTAGGCTAAGCACCTAGTTCCATTATGGAGGAACTACTACCCTTCACTACACAACACCTATTATCAAGGAGATCTACTCCTTGTTACAACATCGTCAAGGATATCACCATCCTTGTGAATAAATAAACACCTATATGTATAACGATGCACCTCATCGATTATACGACCTAAGCATTCTTCCCAAATGCTACTTGATTTGATTCTTCGGTGTTGGGATATGAAAGTGCTGAGGATATGAAAGTACTGAAGATATGAAAGTACTGTAAAGCTGCAAAGTACTGGAAGAAGTCAAAGAGTCAAAGTACTGTTAAAGACAAAGTCAAAGTACTACACTATGAAGTCAAAGTACTGCAAGAACAAAAGAACTGTTATATTCGTTTATGGAAAGAATTGTATTCCATGTTTAGATTACTTGTCGTACAAGAATACAAATTGTAAACCGACTAGGATATCCTTGAGCCTATAAAAGGACTCCTAGATTGGCATTAGAGGTACGATTTTACAGAAAGAGTTTTAGAGTTTACGAATTAGTGTTTTAGAGAAAAGTTCGATTATCTTAGAGTTGTATTAGAGTATCTGCATAATAAGCAGATTTAGAGTTTATAATAAAAGTTATTCTTCTTAGCTTTGTTAAGTAAATTCCGCGTACTTAATAAAGATTGCTCAGTGTTTCTTTGTTAATAACTTAGGATTTATCCGAGGTTATTAAACCTTAACAAGCTAGTTTAAGTTAGTTTGATTAAAGTATATCGATCCAACAAGTGGTATCAGAGCTTGTGTGGAAACTCTGACTAGGAAGAAACCCTACTTCAACAATATTCAAGATGTCGACTGAAGCTGTTCCACCACCCTCAATCACCTCACTCAGAATTCCAATAATCAAGAAGGGAGAATATGATCTCTGGTGCATGAAGATGAGGCAGTATATTGCCATTACAGATCATGCTTTATGGAATGTAATTGTTAATGGGAATGAAGTAGTTACTGAACCCATTAGTATTCCTGGACAACCAACTGCACCAAAGGCAGTCTTACCAGCAGCAACCATTAGGAATCAAGAAAAGGCACTAAATATTCTCTTATCTGCCATTCCAGATGGTCATCTTCTCAAATTTCATGATGCTAAAGATGCTAAGCAGCTCTGGGCTGCTCTCAAGACCAGATTTGGAGGGAATGAAGCCTCTAAGAAGATGCACAGAAACTTGCTGAAACAACAGTTTGAAACTTTCACAGTAGGAGAAAGAGAGAGTCTTGATGTTGCATATGATAGGTTTCAAAATCTCCTCAACATGTTGGAGTTATACAAGGCAGAAGTGTCAGTTGAGGATGCTAATTTGAAGTTTTTAAGGAGTTTGCCATCTACATGGCATGTGATTGCTACCATGATCAGAGGACAACAAGGATTGGATGTTATGGACTTTGATGATCTCTATCATCAACTGAAGGTGTATGAACATGAGATGAGTGGTCAACCCAATTCCAAATCTCACAGTATTGCTTTTCTATCATCTGAAAAGAAGAGCAGTACTTCCAAAAGTACTGCTTCTTCTCAAAGTACTGTTTCTCAAAGTACTGCTGTTTACAATCCCCCTTCATATGCTCAGCAGGCCCCACCATCTACCACTTTGCACTCAGATGAAGTTGTGTGCTCCTTTTTTGCACAACAAGCAAGCTTACCTGTCACTTATGAAGAGGATCTAGCACAGATTGAAGAAGATGCACTTGAAGAAATTGATATCAGGTGGAAAGTTGCTATGATCACTGCAAGGATCAAAAAGTACATGAAGAAGACAGGCAAAAGTATTGATTTCAAACCAAAACAAGGAATAACTTTTGACAAATCTCAAATTGAATGCTTCAATTGTCAAAAGACTGGTCACTTTGCAAGGGAGTGCAGGTTTGCTAAGTATCAAGCAAACAGAACATCTGAGAAGCCAAAACTTGAGCTTAAAGAAATTCCAGTAACTGAAACAAAGGCTTTGGTTGCTCAGGAGAATCTATCAGAAGTTGACTGGAGTGAAGAATTTGATGATGAACCAGTGACTTACTGTATGGTAGCAGTGGAAGATGAAGTTAAAGACACAGTGGAAGCATTGGACTGGAGCACTGCTTTTGATGAAGAATCTGAACATGCTGCTTTGGAATCTGATGATGGCTTTGGAGGATTTGATTGGAGCGAAGAAAGTGAAGATGATCTTGTTCTTCTTGCTATGGTGGCTACTTCACCAACTCAGTCTCCTATCTCTGAGGTATGCTCAAACTGTTATGAGTTTTATCTAAAATTGCTTAACAATTATGTGATTGAAAGAGATAATTGTATTACGGCTAGGTCTAAGGTAGCAGGTTATCAAATCACTTTAGAGTCTATGGAAGCCAAAATATTAACTCATGAAAATAATGAAATGGCTTGGGCTGAAAAATATGAACAACAGGATTATCAGTTAAAACTTAGTGAATGGAAACTAAACTGTAAAATTTCTGAAATTGAGAAATTAACTAAGGAAAGAGATGATTTGTTAGCTAAGTTTGCTGCTTGGGGAGAGTCTGGCTTGTCTCATGTTGCTTATGTTGAAAAATAGAGAAGGGCTTACATTAAAACAGGCTTAGGATTTGGAATGGACTTTAGTAACATAGATGAAAACCAACCTAGTGATCAGGATGATGGTGTTTTTGAGGACATAACCACTAGTGATGATGAACTCATTAACTATGTAGATACATCTAGTAATGAGGGCTCAATAAGTGAACCACCTCCTGAATATAAGAAAGACAATGGTTATCATGCTGTTCCTCATCCCATTAGTCACCAACCCTCTAGGCCTGATGTTTCTCGTTTTGGAGTAAACAGTCTAGAGTTTAGGAAGAAGCTTGTAGCTCAATCTAGGTCTGAGAAACCCAAAGAAGCTGTTGAAAATAATGTTCAAAATCAAGCAGTACCTTTAAAACAAAGTACTGCTCAACAAGCAGTACCTTCTGCAAAACCTTTTCAAAACAATACTGCTAAACCTTTTGGGGATAACTTTGGTCAAAACAGATTTTATCATTCACCAAGAAGGCAAAATAATTTTGGGCATAGACATAGAAGAAATCACTTTGGACATATGGGTCAAAAACTGTGTTTTGTGTGTTATAGTCCTCATCACTTAATCAAAGATTGTGACAAACACTCAGAATATCTAAGCAAGTTTCCAAGGAATAAGTCTACCAACCAGAAACCTAGAGAGCATAAATCAGTTTGGAATAATTCAAATAGGATTAATCACAGAAACTTCACACCAGATCACAGATATCCACATCAGAGAAGACCTTCAGTATCTCACAGTACTTTCCAAAGTACTGCTCAGAAACAAGGTACTGATCATACTACTTGGAATAGGAATCCTAGGAAATCTCACTATCAACCTAGAAGGTATTCCAATACACATAAGGGATCTAGATCACAGGAACCACCTGTTAAAACTGAATGGGTTAAAAGGGAAAGTACTGCTGAGGGACAAACAGTACGTTCCACAAAAAGTGAATCAGATGTTTTTGTGATACAAGAAAATGCTAATAATCTGGTGAAAGAGATTTATGTTGAAAAACCAGAAAGTTTTGAAAATCCACATGCTAAAAACCAAAAGATAATTTTGGATCATCATTTGAAGGATAATGGGAATTACATACTCAAGGAATTTGAGTTTGTAACACCACAAGGGGAACACAAGTCAGTAATGGCTTGGGTTCCTAAAAGTTTCTAACTCTTTTCTTTGTGTGCAGGGCAACCCAGAAGAGGAGCTTAAAGATCATCTTATTGTGGATAGTGGTTGCTCTGGCAGTATGACAGGAGATAAAGAGATCATGTCTGATTTTAGATCTATTAGTGGAGGAAGAGTTGCTTTTGGGAATGATCCCAATGGAGGAAGGATTACTGGGAAAGGAACAATCAAAGCTGGAAGAATCGATTTTGAGAATGTTAGATATGTGAAGAAGCTAAAGTTCAACTTGTTGTCAGTCTCTCAAATCTGTGATAAAAAGCATCATGTGTTATTCACTGACACAGAATGTCTTATTCTTTCATCTGACTTCAAACCTGTTGCTGATGACTTGGTAGTACTCAAAGTACCACGGACAAATGATGTGTATAGTCTGGATATGAAGAGTCTTCACTCTTATGGAAGGGCCACCTGTTTAGTGGCAAAAGCATCAACTGAAAAAGCACATCAGTGGCATAGAAGATTGGGCCATGTTAACTACAAAAATATCAACAAACTGGTCAAAGGAAACTTAGTTAGAGGTTTACCTTCAAAGACCTACAAGAATGATCATTCATGTTTGGCATGCAAGAAGGGTAAACAACATAAAGCTTCATGCAAGAAGCTTGAGGAAAGACCTATAAGAGAACCATTGGAGTTGTTACATATGGATCTGTTTGGACCTGTCTCTGTGGCAAGTTTAAACAAGAAGAAGTACTGCTTAGTTATTATAGATGATTGCAGTAGATTTAGTTGGGTATTTTTCTTGGGCTTTAAAGATGACACTTTTGATGCTATTCAGACTCTAATTATAGCACTGGAAAACCAATTAAGACTCAAAGTTAGAGGTATTAGATGTGACAATGGGACTGAATTCAAGAATAATCTTATGGATGACTTCTGTGTTAACAAAGGAATCAAAAGGGAGTTCAGTATTGCAAGAACACCACAACAAAATGGTGTTGCAGAAAGGAAAAATAGGACTTTGATTGAAGCAGCCAGAACTATGCTTGCAGACTCTCAACTACCTATTCAATTCTGGGCTGAGGCTGTAAGTACTGCTTGTTATGTTCTTAACAGAGTATCTGTCACAAAACCACAAATGAAGACACCTTATGAGTTGCTGATGGGCAACAAACCCAACATACGATTCTTGAAGCCTTTTGGATGTCCTCTCACTATTTTAAACACCATTGATAATTTGGGTAAGTTTGATGGCAAGTCAGAAGAAGGTTATTTATTGGGTTATTGTACCAACAGCAAAGGCTTTAGGGTCTACAACAAAGTTACTAAGAAGGTTCAAGATTGTCTTTATGTTGAGTTTTTAGAAGATCAAGAGAATCAGAAGGGTAAAGGTCCTGATTGGATGTTTGATCTTGAAGTTTTAACTCCATCCATGAACTATGTACCTGTAAGAGAAGAGAACAAACCTGTGTATCATGGAGAAGATTCACAATATGTTGTTCATGGAGTTCATATTAGACCTGATGCTGTTTCTGATGAAGATCCTTTAAGTCCAAAACAAAGTACTACTGTTCCTAAGCAAAGTACTGTTTCTCCAAAACAAAGTACTGTTGCACCACAATCCTCATTATCTGCTGAGGATCAATCTATACAAGAGGAACTTAATCAGATGCTTCTTCAAGATGTATTAGCACATTCTTACACTGATGAACAAAGGAGAACTTATGAAGAGGCAAAGAAGACCAAGACTGCAGAATTTTCTCACAGTACTTTGGACAGTACTTTCAACCAAAGTACTGATGCACCTGTTGACAATACTTTAGATGATTTGGCTGATCCTACCATGCTTGGGTTAGAAGAAACTGATGATGAGCTTGAAGATGAAGGTATTTTCTCAGACTCCAATGCAGGTGCTGATTATACTAACTTGGATGATACATATGGAGTTCCACAGTCACCAATCTTACGAATTCATAAGAATCATCCAGCTGATCAAATCATTGGTCCTTCTACTTCTGGAGTAATTACAAGACACAAAGCTAAGGGTTTCCCAAAACCTCACAATGCTTTACTTAGCTTTGTGTATAAACAAAACAGGCTGAATCATAAGGACCATCAAACATGCTTATTTACTTGTTTCATCTCTCAAGAGGAACCTAAGAATATTGCTCAAGCTTTGACCAAAGAAAGCTGGGTTGAAGCTATGCAGGAAGAACTTCTTCAATTTAAACTTCAAGAAGTTTGGGTTTTATGTGATCTTCCAGATGGGAAGAGAGTTATTGGAACCCGATGGGTTTTTAGAGTCAAAAGAGATGAAAGAGGCAATGTTATCAAAAACAAGGCAAGGTTAGTTGCTCAAGGTTATAGACAGGAAGAAGGAGTAGATTATGATGAGGTATTTGCTCCTGTGGCAAGGATTGAAGCAATTAGAATATTTCTTGCTTTTGCTTCTTATATGGGTTTTCAGGTCTATCAAATGGATGTCAAGAGTGCCTTTCTTTATGGCACTATAACAGAAGAGGTGTATGTTAAGCAACCTCCAGGTTTTAAAGATCCTAAACATCCAAACAAAGTCTATAAGGTGGTTAAGGCTCTTTATGGCCTTCATCAGGCACCTAGAGCTTGGTATGAAAGGCTCTCTACTTTCTTATTACAGCATGGATATAGGAGGGGAGCTATAGACAAGACTTTGTTTATCAAGAGAGACAAGAAGGATATCATGTTAGTTCAGGTTTATGTTGATGATATCATATTTGGAGCTACCAAACAGTCCATGGTTAAGGAGTTTGAGCAGCTGATGCAGAAGGAATTTCAAATGAGTTCAATGGGAGAGTTAACTTTCTTTTTAGGACTTCAGGTTAAGCAGTCAAAGGAAGGAATTTTTATCAGTCAAGACAAATATGTTACAGACATACTTAAAAAGTTTAATTTTGATGATATGAAGGCTGTTACTACACCTATTAAATCTATCAATTCATTGGGCAAAGATGAAGATGGACAGCCTGTTGAAGTCAAGTTATACAGATCTATGATTGGCTCTCTTATGTATCTTACTGCATCAAGGCCTGATATCATGTTTGCAGTTTGTCTATGTGCAAGATATCAAGTCTCACCAAAGATCTCTCACATGAATGCAGTAAAGCGTATCTTCTGTTATTTAAAACAACAACCTAAGTTGGGGTTGTGGTATCCTAAAGAGTCACCTTTTCACTTGGAAGCTTTTTCAGATAGTGACTATGCAGGTGATAATTATGATAGAAGATCAACAACTGGTGGATGCCAATATCTTGGAAGAAGGTTAGTCTCCTGGCAATGCAAGAAGCAGACAATTGCAGCAACCTCATCTACTGAAGCTGAATACGTAGCTGCTGCAAGCTGTTGTGGACAAATTTTGTGGCTGCAGAATCAACTCTTGGACTATGGGTTCAATTTCAAAAATACTCCTATCAATATTGATAATGAGAGTACCATTTGTATAGTGAAGAATCCTGTGTATCATTCCAAGACAAAGCATATTCAGATTAGGCATCACTTTATCAGAGATTGTTATGAGCACAGGCTCATCAATGTTGTTAAGGTTCACACGGATGACAATGTAGCTGATTTACTCACAAAAGGTTTTGATGTGTCACGATTCAATCACTTGGTCGTGAGCATTGGAATGATTAACTACTAAGCTATGTTTGAGGGGAGGTGATCGGGTCCCAGACGTCAATCCAAATTAACCAAGTGAATGGTCAACAAGAGTCAATCACTTGAGAACGCAATGCAATTATCCAGGAGAGTACAGAGTTTCCCCGGGTCGTTAAGTCCCAACGAGGTGTGAACACTGTAATACAACGAATCTGTGATCGGGTGATATTGAACAGGAAAGGGTGATGATTGATTAAACTAAGGAAATAAAAGAAAATAAAGACTTTGAAGTCATTTTAATTCTATATTTAAAATCGTTTAACGATTAAAACCTAAAACGTTAATGAAAATAAAGCAAGAAAAACAAAGTAAACACTTATTAAACCACTACTAAGCCTAAGGAACCATAAAATGATGCTAAACTAAATCCTAGGGTGCTAAAACGTAAAAACGCAAAAACCCGAGCTAATCCCGAGCTTCAAAAGTGAAAAAGATGCAATTTAGGTCCTACGAGTACAAAACTAATTTTCCTACATTCTAAAAGACCAAAAATAATTTTAGGAAAAATTCGGGTATTTTTTTGATTTTTAAATTATTTATTACGAATTAAAAACTATGTTACACTAATTAATTAATTAAAAATACTAAAACATTTAGGGAAATTACGAAATTTTGCAGGAAATTACTTAAACTAAATCTAAACCTAGGAAAAATACAAAGACTGAAAAAGCTGTAAAGAATAAGTAGTTGATAAGCAAAATGCCTTATTTAGCTTTAAAAGTGAAAATGTATATATGATATTAATTGGTGCAAGATATGACAGTCAAAGACCCAAGGGCGCAATGGTTCCAGGTACTCACTATGTCACTCTCAAAGGGTGGGAGGTCTCAGGTTCGAGCCTGCCTCCCCACCCTTTTTGCTATTTATTTTTTTTCTTGATTTTTCTCTTTTGCAGCTTAAAAAGGAAATGAAATAAGCAATCTTTTCTTAAAAACTTGACTTATGAAAACATGCAATAAGCAGGTTGGACTGCTTATTGCTTACTGTTTTGGACAGTAGAGCAAGAACAAACAACTCATTTTTTCCTTTACAAACTAGAAGCTACAAAGAAGCAATGAATAAGCAATATTAAGAGGAAATAAGCTATCTTGCATAAGTAATAACTAAAATAATCTAAGGAACAGACAAGAAAAGGGAATGAGTAGGATAAGCAGTTGGAAAAAGCTAGCTTAACTAGGGGAGTCCTAAGCTAGAAAAGAGGAAATAAGCAATGGAAAAGCTGTTAATAAGCACTAATAAGCATTAAATGAGCTAAAGACTACTACACCTAATCTATACTATCTAAAAAGCTACTAAGATTCCTAATTAAGCTAATAAAAAGCTAAAATAAACCAAGAAATGGCTACTAAGCTGCTGATGTGGGACAGCAAAACAGTCCAAGGGGGCTACTTGGGGCCTAAAATTAAGCACTAATAAGCAGTTACAAAAAATTTTAAAAAATACTATTAGCTAGGTGACCAACTGAATACTATGCGTACCAAATTTTATAAGCTAAGGCTAAGTAATAAGCAAATGAAAAATCAAACAAACAAGCCACTTAGGCTAGTATGCTTGCTTGAAAACAGTAACAGATATGGGGTTTATGGCGATTTCTAGTGCAAATAAAAACTAGCTAACACTAATCTAGATGTAAGTAAACTACTGATATGTTGAGATGGGCATGTGATCATGTAAGAAAAGCAGTTTTGAAACTTTTTTGATGAAAAATAAGTCGTGAAAAAGCCCTATGAACAGCAGCTATATCTGCTGTTCTGTGTGCAAGACAGTGGACAGAAATGGGTGTTTTTAAGTGCATAAATAAGCTACCTAATTAAGCTCCAATCACCACAAAAAGCTAACACAGATTAATATCATACTACAAGCTAACTGTGCAATAAACATCAAACCATACATCTAATCCTAACTTATCTAAAACTAAGCTCAAAAGAGGGATGCTTGGGATAGTTAGACTGCAAGACAGTGAAATATTTTCATGGCCATTTCGAAAAGAAAATGTGCAACTCAACTTATTACAAAAGATTTTGAAGCTAAAATTCAACTAGTTTGAGAGTTAACTAATCTATTTTGACCCAAACTTGGGTCAAAATCTGAATTTTTGACCAAACTTGCACTGATCCTAACACCACTTTTGATGGTAAAACATAATTTTTGAAAGGATAAAAACTTTGAGCTCTTGAAACCACTAGCTAATCGTAAACAACTAGCTTAAAACAATTTCCAAATCACTTTCCACTAGCACAACAAGTAAAAAAAAACAGATTTGACAGATTAAATAAGGTAGCATAAAAAAATTGGAATTGAAAGAAACTTAAAATTGCATTAACTAAAAACTTGACATTAAAAGTAAATGAAATTACAATGAAATTAAAAAACATGAGCTAGAACATCATCCTAGACTGCCTTCAATGGCATACAATGGTTCCTTTTATACTACAACTAAAAGGGTCTTCCTCTCTCTATCCTTGTCTTGTGTTTCTTTTGTGCCAATCTCCTCCATCCAATTAGTAGGTACCAAATGAGTTTCAATCTGAGCCGTCCATGGGGTTGAGTGTTGCAGGTTGTTTTGCAGAGAGAGTTGGTAATGGTGGAGGTGGTATTTGGAGGGAAGGATGGAAAACATGGGGCGTTTTGGTTTTGACTGGGAAAAGGGGTTGACCGGGGTATATGGGTGGACTGGATTGGGCTTGGTTAATTTTTGGGTTTTTGGATAGTTATTAGATTTAGGATTTAAATTGGATCCAAGGTATAGTTAAGGGACCAAATGTGCCAAAACTGAAAATTCAGGGATCAAAGCTGTAATTTTCCAAAAATAATTATAAGGACCATAAATGACAGACTTTATTAACCAAGGGCCATAAATAATATTTTCCATTTTTGAGAATCCCGGGGACTTGTTTTGCCATTTTTTTTTGAAAGTTGGGGGACTGAAACTGTAAATTATGTAAACTTTGTTGTTTTTCAATAGTTTTCAATCCTTTTGTACTTGTAACACATAAAAAACACATTTCAATGATATTTGTAACATTTATATGGCCATTTGTGTGTTTTTGGCTGTTTTTGTGGGTTTAAACAAGGTAAAATATATATGTTTTTAGACACATATCAGGAGGACTATAAGGTGTTAGTATAGTCCTGTGTATTGCTTGAGGGGAGGATACTTGTTTATACTTAGTTTATATGAAGGAATTTGGCAAAGTACTGTGTTTCCTGAAAGTACTGCTTGGGAAAGTACTGCTTATGTGGAAAGTACTGTTTGTCGTATTAAAGTACTGTTCCAACGGTAATATTGATGGGTAATTGATAGTAACGGTAACTTTGTTATTTCGGTTGTGATTTTTCAAATCCCACCTATAAATACCTACTTTCCGATTTTCCCTCTCATATTATTACTTAGAATCTTTTCCATACTTATCTCCCAATCACCATCTCTTTACTATTCGATAAAATCTTTATTATGCTCACTTATTCAACTATGGCGAATCGATTAACTGTTTCAAAGCACAATATGGTGGCTAATTTGGACAAGACTGAGGTGAATGTGGCTTTTTATGATATCATTGATTATCTTACTGGGTCGCCTATTAGTTATGCTCTTTTAGTTGAGCCGGATATTATTGAACCTTGGATTCAAGAATTTTGGGCTAATGCTAGAGATAATATGGAAGAGGATGAATATTATATTAGATCAACAGTGGTTGGACGGACTATCAAGATTACAGAGGCTTCTATTCGAGAAGATTTATTATTTGGTGATGAAGAAGGGGCTATTCGATTTGACAAGCACCTAATTTGGGATACTTTTAGAGATCTTGGTTATGAAGGGTCTTTGACAGAACAAACATTCAAGAAAGCATTATTTTGTCCTCAATGGAAGTTCTTGATTCATGTACTGCTCCATTGCATAAGTTCTAAAAGTACTTCTTGGGAGCAGTTTGGGTCAAATATAGCATCTGCTGTGGTTGGATTAGCTACCAACAGAGTGTTTAATTTTTCAAGGCTTATTTTGGATGGGATGCTTTCACATATTTCATCTGGGTCTAAATGGTTGATTTACCCAAGGTTTGTTCAGGTTTTCTTAAACAAGCAATTGGCTGATGTTCCAAAACCTGCTGCTTTGTTACCTGTTATTGTGCAACAAGCCAAAATCTTTACATTTATGGCTCGGCGAAGTGATTTGTTCAGAGGTGGAGATACTCCATTGACTCCTACAATGCTGGAAGTTGTTCAAGCTGTACGTGATAAAGCTGGAGAGGATGAGGAAAGTGAAGGTGCTGCTTCTATACCTAGTACTGCTTCACAAAGTGCTACCTCTCAGGGTGCTGCTTCTCAAAGATCTGCATCGCCAAGTGATGCTACGCAAGGTACTGCTTCTCAGCAAAGTAATGATGCTTCGGAACATGTTGCTGTTACACCTACAACATCTCTCCATGAATCTCAACACGAAGTTCAATCACCCTCTCAAGGAGATGAAGTTTCTATGGAATCTGAAGGTCAAGTTCTCAACAATTATGCTTTAACTAGGGAATTGACAAGGTTGAAGAAATCTTTTGCAGAGCAAGCTAAGGCGCTTAAGAAGTTGAAACGTAAGTATATGTGGTTAAGGAATTTTATTAAACCATATATTCAAGGTTATAATTTATGGGTTAAAGAGGAAAACAAACGCCGAAAGAAACTTCGTAAGGAATTAAAACGCAAGAAGGTTCATAAACCATCTTCTGTCAACTTGGGGAGGAATTTAGAAAAGGAAAATTTGAAAGAAGATGTTACGAAGAAGAAAGAAACTGAAGGTACTGAAGAAAAGATTATTTCAGATACTGAGGAACAAGAACAAGTTCAAGGTACTGATGTTCAAGGTACTGATGATCAAGGTACTTAACATAAAAGTGATGCTTTTCAAGATACTTCTAGACAAGAGGTAATAACACCACGAGTATTGAATTTTGATGAAGAAGCTGGTCCTTCTACAACTGTTATACAAGAAGAGGAGGAAGCTACATTCAAACCTATTCATTCTGCAAGTGATGATGAATTAATTGCTACAATTTTAGATTTGTCACAACCAAGAGGAGGAGTTACTATTAGAGATATACAAGAAGAAGAACAACAAAGAACTTCTCAACCTGCAATTGATCCAAAAGATAAAGGGAAAGGTGTTCTGGTTGAAACTAAAAAAAAGAAATTAACTTTAGCAGAACTTAGAGCAATTGAAGTTGCTAGGAATGAAACTGCAGCTAGAAAAGTTCAAGAAGAGTTAAATGCTAAAGATAGAGAAGAACAGGAAGCTCAAGAAGCTCAGAATAGAGAAGCAGCTCAAAAGGTACAAGATGAATTAGATGCTGAAGCTGCTGAACCATTACAGTCACCTACTCCTGTTAGATATATGTCAAGAAGACCTAATTTAGCAAAAGAAAGGAATGCAATGATGGCATATTTAAAAAGCAGAGGATATAAAGGATTGCAGAAGCTGAATTATGTGAATATGAAAAGACTATATGATGCTGAGAGAGAAGCTTATAAGAAAGATGTTGCAGGCATTAAAGACTTTAGAGAAGAAGCTTTTTGGACTGAAGCTGAAAGAAAGAAGAGTTTGAAAAGAAAAATAAAAATTGAAGTTTCAGATGTTAAATTTTCAAAGAAAGAAAAAGTTGAATTAAGGACTGAGACAAAGGATGAATTAAGAAACTATCTCAGAGTAGTAGATTTTGATTACTCAAAAGAAGATGCTGATATGAAGATGAATAGATCTCAGATTACTACTTTTAAAGTTGTGGAATCTAAAGAAGGAAGTTATATGATGTTTCACAGAAATGATGAAAGCTTCAAGGTGTTTAATAGGCTATGGGATGTTCTGCATGCAATAGATAGAGTGGATTTATTCCATTTATATCACTTGGTGAGAGACTATTTTGAACATCATTCTTTAGAAGGAATTGGTCTAGTACTACTTGGTGATCTCACTACATCATGGGAAGCTGAAGATCAGAGCAATGATGATATTTGGAAAGATCAAGAGAACTGGGAGATTGTCTGTTGGAGATTCTTTGAAGAACCTGGAGTTCATGTTCTAGAGCTGGAAAATGGGACGATGATTCATATGTTTGCAGACAGAAGATATCCTCTCACTGTTGAACTGATGAGAAGGATGTTGGAGCATGGAATGGAAGTAGAAGAGGATAATGAAATTGCTCTCATGGTCATCAATTTGTTCATCAACTGGACTACTATTGCTGAGGATGATCAATAACTGGTATGAACTTTATTTGAATAAATACTTTTTGATATATCAGTACTTTTATTCAAAGTACTGCTGATCAGACAGTACTTTCATCAAAGTATTGTTTGCAGACATAAACCAGTTAAATAAATTTTTGAAGAAACCTTTTGTTAAGTAATAAATATTTTGAAACAAAGGTTCAATAAATGGTTTTTGTGATGATAACATCAATAGGTTATCAATCCACCATGGTTACAAAAGGATTGACTAATCCATGAGCAAACGGCTCTGGTAAAGATATATCAAATCCGTTTTTAGTTGACAACTTGCTAATAAGTTGGATGGTACTCAACTCACCATATCAGTAATGTGAAGAGTTGGCTAGCCCACAAGATAATGGCTTGTGGTAAAGGCTGTGGAAAAACCATTGTTGGTAATTAGTTCACCATTAGATAGAAGAACTAACTAGTCCAGAAGGGTACAGCTTTTGGTAAAGACAAATCAAATCTGTTGATAGCTGGTGGTTTGCTAAAAATCATATGGTTATCAATGTACCATGGTCTTACACACCAAAACATTTGGCTACTCCAGAGATAATGGCTTTGGTAAAGAGATCTAAATCCATTAAATTTTCAATGATTCACTTGGAAGTGATGAGAATAGTATGCAACTTAAACTGAATTAATGTACAATTTGTCATATGTTGCTGTGTTGCTGAAAAGATGGAGATTGCTGGATGCTGCTGTGAAAAGAACAATTCTAAGAGATACTTTGACAAGCACAAATATTACAGAGATAAAATCTAAAGACTAAGAAACAATCCGTTTTTAAAGATAAAGATATTAAAGACATATTCATAAAGGAACTTGAAGTCAAGCAAGTAGAATTCAAGTTAGGGGAGGATTGTTGGGATATGAAAGTGCTGAGGATATGAAAGTACTGAAGATATGAAAGTACTGTAAAGCTGCAAAGTACTGGAAGAAGTCAAAGAGTCAAAGTACTGCTAAAGACAAAGTCAAAGTACTGCACTATGAAGTCAAAGTACTGCAAGAACAAAAGAATTGTTATATTCGTTTATGGAAAGAATTGTATTCCATGTTTAGATTACTTGTCGTACAAGAATACAAATTGTAAACCGACTAGGATATCCTTGAGCCTATAAAAGGACTCCTAGATTGGCATTAGAGGTACGCTTTTACAAAAAGAGTTTTAGAGTTTACGAATTAGTGTTTTAGAGAAAAGTTCGATTATCTTAGAGTTGTATTAGAGTATCTGCATAATAAGCAGATTTAGAGTTTATAATAAAAGTTATTCTTCTTAGCTTTGTTAAGTAAATTCCGCGTACTTAATAAAGATTTCTCAGTGTTTCTTTGTTAATAACTTAGGATTTATCCGAGGTTATTAAACCTTAACAAGCTAGTTTAAGTTAGTTTGATTAAAGTATATCGATCCAACATTCGGCATCCTTTACTAATGCCTTTGACACAACGCTTGGCATCCTTCACTAATGCCTTTGTCTTGACACCTTAAGCATTCTTCACTAATGCTTTGACGCGGATGATCAACATCTTTCACTAATGCTTTCATCTTGACACTTTCGGCATTCTTCACTAATGCCTTCAACCCAATCATCTATGGAGAAAGGAAGAACTATCAACAAGAGAACCTTCGTTGTCTTGATGATGACGAAGCATGGCAACTCATGGACTTGAGCTTGCACGTCTTCAAGATGTGGTGATCTTTCCTTTAAGAGGAATCTACAAGATCACACAAAAACAAAAGAGGAAAGCTACATAGATCTCTTGGATCTGAGGTTAGAGGGTTAGAATACTTGGGGGAAGTATGTGTGTAAAGGAATAAATAGAAAGGAAGAAATGGCTCTTTATTTATAGAGGAATTTCTCTACTGTTTCCCCGGATCCCACGGATCCCTTCCACTTGGGATCCGGCTAGCACAAAGCTAGGGATCCGTGGTCCGCTCCTCTTTGCCCATGGGTATTTTGGGTTATGGGTCATGGGTCATGGGTTATGGGTTGATCCATGGTTTTCTATCTAGATACAATGTACCTTAAGGATACATTGAACTTGTGTAAGTGGTATATATAAAACTATGGGTTATGGGTCAAAACCATTTGCTAGTTTTTATCTATTTAGTATATACTTGCTTTTACCCATTTTAGTATATACTTCTTTTTACCCATTTTAGTGTACTTAATATAAGTATGTATTAACCCAATATGTAAACACTAGTTGTTGTACATATGTATCTAGCTCATAGAATTACTTAAACTTGTTAAGCTAATATGTAAACACTAGTTGTTGTACATGTGTATTTAAAATATAAAATCACTTAATCTTGTTATAGTGTTTTATGTGAAAACGTAAGTGTGTTAGAAAACTATTAGTTCAAACCATTTACGTATTTTATTTGTTTCGTTAATATGATTTTACTTTTGTTATCGACAAAACATTAGAAGATCGTAAAATATAAATAAACGTTTTTACGGCTTATTTGTATTAACAACCTCTATTCAGGACTCGTACTTAATAGGTTCTCTTTTTCCAAAAAAAAAAAAAAAAAAAAAAAAAAAAAAAAAAAAAAAAAAAAAAATTCAAACTTCATTTTCTAATTTCACATTTTTTATTAGTCATTATTTCACTCTTTGATACTCTAGTTTCTGTCATCGATAACATCTACGATCCTAGAAATGTCATTCAACAATGTCACGGGTTTTTAGATGAAGTTCGAACAGAGTAGTAATAATTTTTTTATTATTTATTTATTTATTTATTTAGGTCCCTCATACTCTTGCTGTAGTTATCTCATAATACTATATCAATCAATGATTTCTCCTTTCCTCGTATCATTGATTGAGGGGGAGGATTGTGCACCTGTAGCTGAATCAGCACTTATGCATGCTTTACTTGAGTGAGTTGACTGTTGCATACTATGTGGTGATTATATTAAGCTGAAACAGTTCATCTGATGTTTGAGGGATTTAATTTGAGTATGGTGTGATTTGTGTGATGATATTTTACTCCTTAAGATATGCGAGTTGCTTTATAGTTATATGCGAGTTGCTATGGTATATTAAGCGAGTTGCTATGTTGTGTCTGTATGCGAGTTGCGTTGTCAAGTAGAGGGACTAAAAGTGACATTTCCCATATTTGTGTACCGTATATGCGAGTTGCATTTACAAGTAGAGGGACTAATAGTGTCAACTAGCTTTTAGTATTCTCCTATGTATGCGTGTTGTATGTCATGGTCAAAATCACTTTTATCATCTTGGTCAAAACACGCATTAACTATTCTCTCTCAACTCTCATATAAGCGAGTTACATACTGAAGACTGTGTGGTAGGCTGTTTGTGTTATCTGATCTTGTTTATCTTAACACATATAAAAGATTCATACCTAAACCATCTTGTTCTTAATCCCTTTGCAGATTTTGTCCTCTCGATTCTCATCTAAATCAATTGTTTGGACATTAGGTTTGTATGTTTGTGTTTAATTGTTATTGATTGTAGCGTAGATACTCTCATTAAATGATATGTCATACATAGCCTATGTCTGAAAGAATTCTTGATTATGCGTGTAGAGGATGTGTTATGAGTAGGATTAAGATTTGCTACTTGGTTTGAATATAGAATTTAGGATTTCCAATCTTTTTATGTTTTTGACTATGGTTATACATGTGGTTGTGGTCTCATGAAGTTAAGTGAAGTTTCACATGCTAAGTTTTTTTATAGCGAGTTAGATAGGTTTCTTGAATGCGAGTTGGCCTGATGATTTGTTAAAGAAATACTTATATGCGTGTTGGGGCTAACTGTGTTTTAAAACGATTTGCTATATGCGAGTTGCAAAGTCATTTATGCGTGTTGCCTATTCCCTATGCAATATGTCTAGATTCATTGTATCTTATGCGAGTTACCTAAGCGTGTCAACTAAGCGTGTTATCTTTCATCATATGCGAGTTGCCGTATGCGACTTGCCTCGTGTCTATAATGCGAGTTAGCATATATGTTGACCATCCACTGTTTGACCAAAGCGTGTTGACTCATGCGAGTTGCCATATGCGACTTGCTTCATACTTTGTAATGTATGCGAGTTAACTATGCTAACATCTGTCATCTTATGCGAGTTGCCATATGCGACTTGCTTCATGTCTGTAATGCGAGTTGGCATATATGTTCACCACCCATTGTTTGACCTAAGCGAGTTTATTCATGCGAGTTGCCATATGCGACTTGTTTTATATTATATGCGAGTTGACTGTGTTATTGAATGTTGCGAGTTACTTTGTAGCCTATGCGTGATAACTGATGCTAGTTGTCATATGATTTGTTCCTCATTCATCATGTAGTATGCATGTTGGTAACCTGCTGTCACTTATGTGTAGTGTGTTATGTGAGTTGCTCAAATGATAGTTCCAATGCTAGTTGTAGTTTGTGTATAATTCGCCTTTGGTATTATCTATTTTTTTATGCCTTCTCCAAAATGACATGCTACACTCATAAGTTTCTGCATGCTAATCATGTTTAGTTTTCTACATCCTGATCTCCATATACGCCATAACTGCAACTTACCCTAACAATTTTCCTGGATATGGTCTGTGTTGTCTGTGTAACCTTCAGATCTCAATGGCTGACATCACATCTTCTGATGTTCATACTGCATCTGCACAAAATGTCATTCTGACTGATGAATAATTAGTTCCTCATGCTGAATGGGTGCCAATTGCTAAGAGCAACTGCTTCTTAGATGTTGACAGAGGGCAACATAACCCTACCTACCGTCTAGCTGTCGATATCTTGAAGGACACCAACTTCTTTAATGCTCTAACCAAGCGGTGTTCTATCCCATCCATCTATCTTCAGCAATTCTGGAAAACTGTTACTTGGGAAAAGATTTCTGCTTCATACTCGTGTATGCTTGAAGACAAATGGTATAACATCTCGGTTGAAACCCTCAGGGATGCTCTTCAAATCACACCAAGAAACCCTTCAAACAAATTTATCTCCCCACCTTCCATTCATGATATCTTAAACTTTGTCGACGAATTGGGGTACCCAGAAAAATTAACCAAGATCTCTTCACTCATCAATGCAGAAATATATCAACCATGGAGATCAATCGTCACAATCCTCAACCTGTGCCTAACCGGTAAAACTTCAGGGACAGACAGAGTTCGATCTCCCATTATGCAGATACTGTGGGAAATTGTCAAAGGAAAAAATGTTGACTTTGCTGAACTTATCTGGGAAGAATTCATCTTATCCTTGGACACATTTATCTCTGACAGAATCAACTCTGAGAATAAAGTCAAAGGAAGAAAAAGTCTTGGTAAAAGAGTGATTCCCAGCATCAGGTTCTCAAAACTCATTATCAGTCATTTGCTACAAACTCACAGAATCAACTCACGTAGTGAGTCTGCCAAGCATGAAACCAGTGATGAATTCGTTCTTGGCAATCTTAAATATAGTGCCAAAGGATATGACAGGGAGATTTTCGGTATGCCAGTTCCTGAAACTTTGTTTAATGATAGAATCAAGAATGCGGATTACTTCAAGAGTTATGTAAAGAAATCATCCGCTAATGCAGCTGACATCCCGAACTCCTCTTCCAAATCTAAGCAATCTCAAGCCTCATACTCAAGCCTTCCCAAGAAAAACAAGAGGCCTGGCAGCTCAGTATCTAATGTCTCTCCATCACAACAGCAAAAGAGAAGAAAAAAGGACGCTGGTAAGGGAAATGATGAGGGAACTAAGGTTATTGGAAGAGTAACAGAATTGATTGATGAAGACGAAGTTGCATATCAACAAGGAATTCAGCAAAGCCTTGACAGCCTAAACGAGTCTCAGAGACCACCAGTAGGAGGAGTCACGATAAGAGAACCTGAGTCAGCACCTCATCAAACCAACCCTGTCACACAAGACAAAGGTAAAGGAGTTGCTGGAGGAGAAGCAGAACAAGCCGCACACATGCTACTGACTATATCTTCACCACCTTCTAAAACAACAACCCGGTTTATTCTCAAGAAAAGAGATGTTGTATCATCATCTACATAAGTGCAAACTGGGATGGACGCTGATGAGGCAGAAAGATTAGTTGAATCTCCCGCGTCCTGTGATGCACAAGAAGAAGATCAGGAGACTCCTTATACTACAGAAACCCCAGTCTTTAAATCATTAAGTGATAAAGTTGATCCACAGGAGAACGTTGAGCCTGGATCTGAAATGCTCAAGCGTCTTGATGAAACAAACGTGTCTACTGGATCACTTTCTTCACTTAAAAATCTTGATACTGACCCTACATACGGTGACCAATTCTTGAAAGACGGTCCCTCTGACATTGAATCCGATAAGCAAACGAATGAAAAGGAAGAAGTTCAGTCCATGTTCTCAGTCACTATTCAACAAGATACTTCCTCGATTCCTCCGATGTCTGCACCAAAGGTCTCCACTACTGTGTCATCCCCGTCAATCACACCTACTCTCGAACCTGCTATTACAATTGCACTTCCACAACCCAATCCCACTAATGATTCAATTCAAGTTGTCACGGTCAGTGATCCTGTCACCCCACCTGTCTCACCGCCTCGTGCATCACCAACTCCTACTAGAACAACTGAGGAATTGCTTGAAGAGGCCATGTCACGCATTACAACTATTGAGAAACACTTTCCTATTGCTGTCAACAACCTTGATAGTCGTGTCAAGAAACTGGAGAATCTAAATCTGAATGAAATCGTAACAGAGGCAATAGAGGCTGATATTAAAGATGCGGTTGAATGGGCAATGAAGGCTCCCTTGCTACAACGATTCAAAGATTTGCCAATCTCTGACATGAGATCTGTTCTCTCTGAGAAAATGTATGAGGAAGGTGAGTACAAGCATAGTACACACAAGAAGTTATATGAGGCACTCGATGAATCCATGAAGTATGATGATTATGAGCGGTTTGTTGCTGATGATCGTGAAAAGAAGGCAAAGAAGATCTGTTCCAATGGACTCAAAAGATATGTTAGGAGGTCCCAAGCCACCACCACCACCTCCTACAGGTGGTGCTGGCACATCTGGAGTTGGGGGATCCTCAGGAACAACCAGTTCTCACAATGTAACCCCACCATCACCACCTCCAACCACTCAGAAACAATCAAGTACCTCAAGTGGTCAAAAACATCATAATATGTCTACAGAAAGAACCACTGTCAATTACCAGTTTACACCTACCATCCCTACTATTCCAGAAGAGCAAATAATGAATGAAGAATCTTTTGTTGCTCAAGAATCTGACTCTGATGATGATGATGCTTCTACCAAGCACATCCCAAATATTACTGAAGATGAAGATTGGTTGGATGCCTATATTGAAGGAAGACGAATCAAAACGGCTAGAGCTACACCTTCAAAGGACGTTACTCATAGTTGGCTTACTCAAGATAAACCTTAAACTCCTGAGCCTTCATGGTTTATTCCCGAGTCTGATTCAACCAATCCAGCAAACAATTGGGCTTCAACTATCATTTCCAACTATGAAGCTCCGGCAGGAGACTCTCTTCTTCACTTCACAGGGGATATGGGGAGCTTTATAAAGTGGTTTTGTGAGAAGAAGGAAATCACATCTATCACCCCTAAAGATCTTGAAGGCCAAGCTTATGAAATAGTTAAAGTCTTCCACTCGGATTCTAATCAGCTTCAATATCAAATGGAGGAATGCTATAGAATGTTGAATGATCAAGTTGGTGAACAGATCAATAGGTTTGATGTGAACAACCCTCTTCCTCTCAGCGGTGAACCTGGATTTATGACCATTCAGTCAGAATTCTTCTTTAACCATGATCTGGACTATCTCTGTGGACACACTTCTGAAAGAAGACCTGCTCTATCAATTTCAAAGATGAAGGCAGCTACCTACAATGATCAAGGTCTCGAACAGATGGTTCCAGATCAATTCTGGGCAGACAAAGAGCAACAATATGACATTGCCGCTTCATATGGGATCTCTCATTGGTGGTTCAAGAAGAAGGAATTCTACATCGAAAAACATAGTGCCAAGAAGAGACGCAGAGCTATTCGATCAGGACTACGTATTCTTAGTGTTATTGGTATAGAGATCTTTCCTATCTACGGGTATGACTACCTGAAGAAGATTGTTCTTCGAAGAGCTGACTTGAAAGAGCACATCATAGAAGAGAACGACTTCAAACATCTGATGCCAAATGACTTTGAAGATCTCTATCTTCTGAACCTCCAAGGACACCTTGATCATCTTCCTGCTCATGAGAAGAAGGCTCTCTCGGCTGCTGTCAATCTCTGGATCAGAGGCTTGGTCATTCGACTAAGAGTTGGAGACTTTCAATTGGGAATAGAAAGTTACCAGACTCGAGTCAATCTTACAAGACCAAAATGGGAAGCCAATGGACATGAATATCGCCACGAATATATAGTGATTGACAACCCCAGAGCAGTCATCTTCACTGACAGATACGGGTCAAGGATGTTAATGAGATTGCGTGAGTTATACAAATTCAGTGATGGCACACTTAAGATGGTCGAAGAAGAGTTAAACTCCAGGGTGAAAGACATCAAAATTGATATGAAGCCAGGGAACAAAACGAAATTCTGGTCTGATGAGGATGTGAAGAGGTGTGAAGAGTTTATTGCTGCAATCAGACGAAGATTGAAGACTAGAATGATCTATCGCAACCTTGAAAGCTTTGTGGGTGGAAGACTTCATGCCGGTCATTACAAACTACTTCAAAGGACTGAATGAAGACATCTTCCGAATGTAGTTTATGTTTTGTATTGCTTACAAGTGTGTAATATGTGTAAGAAGTGGTGTACAAACTATGAACAACTATAATGCATGTAATAGTGTTAGGTTATGTACTGTGGATTCCCCTTTTTGTCTATAAAGGGAACTTCAGTGTCGTCCACTTCTGATCATATAAAATTGGACACATTTTTCTCCAACAAATGTTTTGTCTCATACATATTTAAATCACTTGAGATCCAAAATCTCAAAGGATTTGAAATTTTTGATCGGGGGAGAAAATTTGATATAAATATGAAAGATGTTAAAAGATGACCATTTTAAGTGCATACTGCTCTCTAATATGTGCTAAACAATTTTCGAATCTCGAAGCATATATTAAGGGGGAGCATTTCAAAAACAAATTCAAACCTTCAGGGTACAAATTTTTCCATGCTTTTATATAAGGTACCTTGATTGTGTGTTAAATGGTTTCTAAATGTTTGGTGATCATGGCTGCACTTCAAAAAAACTTTCCTCCAGTATGTGCAAAAAATCTTTTCAAACCTTGATGCACATATTGAGGGGGAGCAAAATTGTGAAAACCTCATCCTTCCCGAGAATGCTTTATCTACTTGTTTTGATTAGGGAAGTGATGATTGATATCCTTTAGAAAATAGAATTCAAAGAAGTTAACTCTTTCTCTTGCCTCCGTGTGCAAAACAATTTCAATCACTTGATGCACATGTTGAGGGGGAGCTCTTGTTCTAAAAATATCAAAAACAATTCAGGTACAAAATACTTTGATAATATATCACAAGTATCTGGATTGATTTTCAATTGTTTCCCATGGCAGATGAACAATACCAAATAGACCGACCAACTTTACTTTATGTATGGTGATATAAGGATAATAAGGTTAGGTATTTGTTCCCATGATCCGCCAGAACCGGAGGGATCTACCCAGGGACTATACACTAGTTAGTGTAGAGTTCTTAGGTATGATGATAAAAGGAGAAAAATGAGATATGGGAAGAGTGCGGACTGAGACTGAGCTAGTGCTGGAATAAACCCAACAAGGTTCTAGTAATGAAGTCTCGGTAAGCACTGAAGGGGTTGAAGAATGAAAAAGAATTGAATGAGAAAAGGGTGAAAAGAAATAGCCCTCCATTTATTCAACCTTAGGGCAGAAACCGGGTTCAATTCATATGCTACTAGTGGTTACTAAGGTAACACTGGTATTGAAGACAAGTCGTCATGGACCCAGTGACGCACTGCACTAACTTCCCAAGCTACTCAAGTTCCTCTTAAAAGGGCTTGTTTCATTCTCACGGGGAACCTACATAATCTATCGACTCTCTCTTAGAGATTGTTGATATTGAAGAAGGAGACCCTCTCCCTAGTCTCCGGCACAGGAAACCAAAAGTGCACTAATTGAGTCTAGAGCCACGAGATCATCAATTAATCTCATTAAAACACTTATTCTTGAAGACTCATAGTTTCACACTTTGTGGAATGTGAGAATATATTTTGAGAGTCCTACGCACTGTTCTTGTGGTATTGCTAAGACTTGTTGTGTCATCTGGACTTCATCAATGGAGCGTTTCATTATTGAATCGTTCTCTGTCCAGGAAAATGGATTGACGGATATCTTTGAAAAACCGGTCGGTGTGCTCAAAATTCTTTTCTTCAGCTCATTGACTGCGTACTGTGTTTTCAAAATCAAAAGATAGTTATGATTGATAAATTGATTTTTCACTAAAACCCTCATTGTATTGCAAAACACTTTATACTAAATACACGATTGTTTTCAAATCATTTTGCTTCAATCAGTGAATCTCTATTCGCTGGTTCACTCACTCCGTGTTGTCTTCTTTGAGACGCTCCGGTGTGAGAACAGCTAGAGCAGCTGCGAAACCCTGTCAAGGAAATTCCTCGGAATTATACCTGATCACAGGCAGTACTTGTACTGATCAACGGGGAACCGTGGGCCGTGTACCTCAATTCAACGAAAGTGATCAAAGACTCTTTCGTGCATTTTATTGCTAACTGTTTTATGCAGGTACGCCCGACGTTTGAAGCTGATCAGAATGGAGTGGTCAATCCATTGCCGCATGCTCACACAACACATTCATTTCCAAGGAAATCATGATTAGTGTATCAATGTCTCTGATATTTTCACTCCATGCTTCTGCTACGCTGCTGCCAATATCATGAATCAACGAAAGCTTCCGCTACTCTGATAAGAAGAAACCATGATCCAGAATGTGAGCATGTCGGTCCAAATGGCACAACATCACATAATATCAACACCACAAAGGAAGTGTCAGAGATTTAATGTGGCTGATGATCTCAAAGCTGGCTCAAAACTCATTATCATGTGGATCAGCCCCATAACCTCCACGAAATATGCATTGAAGATGAACAATGATGTAATCACCACAGAACCACAGAATATGAATTCTTTAATGATGCAAAGTCTACGAGCTCAAGAACAAAGTCAAGAATAGAATGCTAGAATTCAAAACGTAAAACATGAGGTGACCTCCCTTAGGGGGAGATTGTTAGGAATCAGAAATTCCAAGTATTGAAGAGTCAGTCACCCCAATATTACATAGCATAAGTTAGCTCGTAGACTTGTCGTTATTTACGTTACTTAGCAGTTTATTAGTTAGTTTATAGCGTAGATTAGTTTAGTGTAACACCGTGGAGGAAGGACGGGTCTTTACCCATTGTATACCTGATCCACAGGCCGTCAGGAGGTCGTTTATTTTGTAACCTATAAATACCCTCTACCTTGCAAGGTAGAGGGTTGAATGTTCACTTGGAATCTAATCTTCCATGAGTTTTCTCTTACTAGAACATCTCCCTTTCTCTCTCTAAAACTTATATACTCCAATATTGTTAATGGTTTAATGTGATTATGAAATCCTATATCTTACAATATCCAATGAAGACTCCAATGTCAGCTTTGGCTTTGAGCTTTTGAAAATCATCACGATCATTATTCGGATAGCAAAGGGATCCAAATACATGAAAGTGTTTGAGATTCGGTTTATGGTTGTGTAGAAGCTCAAACGGTGTTTTGTTGTGGCATTTAGTAATCATAGAACGGTTTTGAGTATAGCATGCAGTAGATACAGCTTCTGCCCATAAGTAATCTAGAAGTTTAGCATTGATTAACATTGTTCTTGCAGCTTCCACTAACGTTCGGTTTCGTCTTTCAACAACTCCGTTTTGTTCTGGTGTACGTACAATAGATGTATGATGCTGAATTCCCACTTTCTCATAAAATTCACGAAGGGTTTGGTTAACAAATTCAGTTCCTTTGTCTGTTCTTATTTGGCGGACGGTGTTCCGGAGCTGAACTTGAATTTTCGTGAGAAAGGTGATGATCATTTGTGGAGCTTGGTCTTTGCTTCAAAGAAAATAGACCCAAGTCCATCGTGAATAGTCATCAACAATTACTAAGATGTAGCGTTTGCCATTGATCGTTTGCACGCGCATCGGGCCACACAAATCCATGTTAAGAAGATGAAGCACATGCTGAGAGCTGTATTCCACCTTTGAAGGAAAATGAGCACGAGTGCTTTTCCCTTGTTCACAAGCTGAGCAAAGGTGATCTTTTGAATACCGGAATCGTGGGAGACCTTCAACTAGTTTGTGTCGAGCAAGGTTGGTGATGGTTTGAAAGTTTAGATGTGAGAGACGACGGTGCCATAGCCAGAATTTTGTTGATGTTGCCTTTGAAAGTAAGCAGATGGGAGATGAAGCAACCATGTCTTGCATAGAGATAGTGTAAAGACTAGAATTACGCGAGCCAGACATAAGGTCATTTCCTTGTAGATCACGAATGAAACAAGTTTTCTCCCGGAAAGCAACCTCCAAATCTCCATCACAAAACTGACCTACTGAAAACAGATTGTGACCGAGGCCTTCCACATAGTAAACCCTGCTAATTTCGATGTTCCCATTGATATAGTCTCCGTAGCCCATGATAGTTGCGAAGTGATCATTCCCGAATCTGACAGTGCCAATGAACTTTGCAATAAAGTTTGATAACAGTTTAAGATTGCCTGTCATGTGTCGGGAACATCCGCTATCAACAATCCAGAGAATGATCTGTATCACCTGCATTACACACAGACGACACAGATGGAATAGAAGTAGATGTGGAACCCGAAATGTTAGAGGGTTCCGATGCAGTTATAGTAGACATACACACATCAATAACTTTAGGCATCCATTTAAATCCTAATGTGTTATATATCCATTTCTGCCATCTATAACTACTATTTACTTTAGTCTTAGTGAATGCACTAGGTGGTACTACATTCTTAGGAGGTGAAACTGGAGCTACAGGGACAGCAATGCTTGCCTTAGAATCTAAAGAAGGCGGTCTACCAAGCACAGACTTAGAATGATTAGTGGGCCTAGAGGTATTCTGATTCTTAGGATTCCGTAAACGAGAGATTATAGCTTTAGCAACACATTTGTCATGACAATCAGAATTCATACTTTTACGACAAATAACACAAGGTGCATCAGACTGAATATCAAAAGTACTTAGAGGTTTAGCATTCGTTACATCACTATTTCTATTACATTTGCTATACGCAATATTTGTAGTGGAAGCAACGTGAGTCTTATTCATAGTCCTAGGGTGTTCTTCTACTTTAGCATTCCTTATTGATCTTTTCTTAGGTCGCAACTTCCTATTCTTCGATTGAGTGCTCCTAGGCTGTGAAGTGCGGACGTTTGGAAAAGACGCAACTATTCCTGTTTCAGTAGAAGGAAGCACGTTAGCAACTTGTGATTTGGCAGTGGGCATTCTAGGTTCACGATTACTAAGTGTTACTGGTGCTATTCTCTTAATTACGGTAGGCGAAAGTAGTTCATACTTTCCTAACATTTCTCTTAACTTAAAGATAGTGTGAATCAAATCTTGATTTTCAGAACGAATATTACCAGCAAAATTCATGACTTCTCTAGTGTGTGCAAGATAATGATCAAGTTCGTTTGATGCATCATGACGAGTCTTATTGAGTAAATCAAATATGACACCATATTCCTGTTTAACTTTTACAAGTTCTTGTTCATATTTTGAGATTTTACATTTTAAAGACACGTTTTGATCATCCAGTTTCTCAAATTTAGGATCAGAAGATTTTGCATGCAACTGAGCGATTTTGTTTTGAAAAACAAGTTGTTGATTGTGAATATCTTTTTGACACCAATTAAGACGACGTTTTTCATTGGAAAGTTCGTTAAGCAATCGTTCATTTTCAGCTTTTAAAGACTCGATCTGAAGCACATTATCAGTATTCTCAACAGTTACAACATTATCAACAGTATCAGCAGAGATATAATTAGATGCATGTGGCAAAGAATTGAATAACACAACATTATGGATATCAGCACAGATAACATCTTTCAAGAGTCGATCAACATCTTTTCTCAACATTTTCTTTTTACGTTTAGTATTAGAAATAGATGTTTTTGTTTTCTCGAAAACGACCTTCATCACTCCAAGTTCCTTATGAAAGTCCCGTTCCCAAGATAATGCACAATTTTTCAAATTTTTAACATTTGGTAAAAGATTTTTCTGAAAAATGTCTCTTTGTTCTCACGCCAGAGGCGATTGAAAATGTTGAACTTTGATTTCAGAATGATATTCTATCTCATGTTGTAAAGTTTTGAGGTCAGCCATGAAAATGTCAAAATATCTAAGAATTTTGCGATTTTCAGGTTTTGAGTTTACTTCACTGATGGAAGGTAAAGGACCATAAATTTGTGCATAATCTGGTTGGGGATTAACATTAGAAGACTCAGATGTTTTTATGATAACCCTTGGTGTGTTAGAAGAATCCGTTGGTGTGACGAAAGTGACCGGTTTTGAATAATTAAAAGGTTTGTTGTAAACAACAGTTTCTAATTTTGATCGACTCTCGTATTCTGCATCTAATTCCTCTTGATGATGATATTCAACAACACTCATAACAGAATTATCAATTTTATATTCTGCACTGGAAACTTCAGGATTTGGTTTGAATGCTTTGGTTGAAAGCTTAGGTTTGTAATCTGCAAGATTCAGTCCATATCCATTTGGATTGGGTTTTAAAGTAAACTTTTCAATAGCAGTTACTGACTCACCATGTTTGTAAACAACAGTTTTAAACTCTTTAAGCTTGTTTTGCAAGCCGCTAATTTCTTCAAGATGATCATCTATTCGTTTCGTTGAATGCTTTTTGTATGCTGAGAACTGTTTTTGGCAAGTTAACAACTCAGCCTTAGATTTTTGATTTTCCAAGGTGAGAGCGTTAATTTGCTTTTTATGTTCATGTTTCAGTTGTTCTATTTCAGACAATAAAGCATTCTTCCAAGCGGCTAGATCACGCATCTGTCTCTCTAAATATTTTTCGTTTTGATGAGATTTAGTAAAGGCTGCTTCAAAACCTTTTTCACGTTTTTTTTAAGTTTTGAAAAAGTTGAGTTGCTTTTGTAAACATTCAAAATCCTTGGTTAACAGTGCATTTTTACTTTTTAAGGTCTGATTTAATGCACAACATTCTTCAATTTGGGATTGCTGGTCTTTAAGTAAAAGAGCAAGATCTGGATGAGGCAAAAGTTCGGCTTGTTCAACGGGAGTCACAACATGATCATTATTTAGATCCTCAAGTATAACCACGGAGTAAATTTGATTATCAATGGAAACCATAAGGTCATCTTGATCGTCAAATGTAACTACGGGATCTAATTGAAAATCGTCGGAATGAGATGTAAATGACTCATTTTGAACATTTTGAGCCTTGCCGGATTCAGATGTTGGCGGAGATATTAGATCAGAGATAAATATGATTTGTTCGGGTACCTGAGACAAGCCATCAGTGTCATACACTGGGCCTGTGTCACTCATGTGTAACTCATGCACATTAGCCATCAACATAACAGCTGCATTGGCCTGCAAGTCCTCCATATCATCATCTGAGTCTGCATCTGCCATAAAACTCTGTTCTTTGTTTGTGAGAGTTCCACCAGCTTAATCCTTAAGAGCCAAAAGAAGAGCCTCTTTGAAATAAGCACTGCCCTTAGTCCTCGGCTTTGGGCATGCGTTAGCCAGGTGTCCTTTCTCATTGCAGTTGTAGCATCGAAGACCATTCAACCCATTCTGAGCATTTCCCTGTTCCACCACTTGAGCTCTGTTGTTGTTCCTACCCATAGCATTAAACCCTTGACCAACTCCCATCTGAAGACCATAACCACGATTCTGAACTTCAACTCGTCCATTGTCCACAACAGCCTGATTGCGTGTATTGGATGAGGAACGAATACGATTGTTAGATTTGTTGGTATAACGGCTAAAAGCATTAGCAATCATAACAAATCCTTGTTGCAATGCTTCGAACGGATCGGATTCCTCATTAGTTTGACTATGAAGTGCTTGATCATTGTTGTTGTTGTAAGGAACCAATTGATTTTGTTGAGGTTGCTGTGATTGATCGTTTGGTGTGACTGAGGCAGTTGGTTGAGTTGCTTGTTGAGGAGGATAACTGTTTTGAGCATACAAGGCAAGTTGTTGATTTTCCGGATTAGTCGTTGAAGCAATTTGAGCACGGAGAATCCTTTCCCTATCAACTTCCTTTTCATGAGGCTTCAAGTAATCGTACAACAATCCATATGTAGAATGATGCATGTTCTTCGCTTGACGGAGAAAAATGACATACTTCTCCCATTCAGGACCAAGAGAACTCAGGAACTTAGTATTCACTGCAATTCTTGGCATGATGATGTTGTGTTTATCCAAATCATTGATGATGTCTGAAAATCGATGATGATAAGACTCTAGTGTCTCTCCAGGTTCAATCATGAAGTGTTCATAAGCCAAGTAAATTTTGGATTCCATATCTTCCTGATTGAGTGCAGATCCTTCCATAAGTAGATGAATATGTTCCCACATTTTCTTTGCAGTCTTCTGAGCATAACACTTCGAAAAATTGGGTTTGGTAATCCTAAAAGGATATATTGCATTGCAAGCTCATCAGCTTCATAGTGTAGAAGTTCTTCTGGATTCAAGTCTGCAACAGTAGCAATGTTTGATTGTTCATCTCTTGGTGGATTAGCATTAGGATCTCCGGGTACAATGACATTAGGCATCTCAAATGGACATTCCAAGATAACCTTCTTTAAGAACTTTCCATGTGGCTTCTTCAGATCACAAAACCTAAAGAACCTTATCACCCATTGATCGTAGTTTCCTGGAGTGAGCATTGGAGGTCTATCAAGTGATCCAGCCTCATGAATTGATTGTTGGCTGCTTAAAGCTTCACACATCTTTGCAAACCAAGTGGGTTCCTTCATAGTGTTCCTTGATGGATGTTGATTGAATTCATTTGTGTAGGGTTGAACTTGAAGACTTGGTGGTGTTTGAACCATTTGAGGTGGTGGAATTGCACCAAGTTGTGGAGTATGTTGTTGATTAAATTGTTGTTGATAAATTGCTTGTTGTTGATTCCATTGTTGATGTTGTGGACTTAGTTGTTGTTGTCGTTGAGAATAAGTGTAAGGGAAATAGTTAGAGTATGGTGGTTGTGACATGTTGATAAACTTGTGTTATAAAATGGATCTTTCTAGTCGAATGAACCGTTGTTGATGAAGTATCCTTAGGCGTAGAAACCACAATAGCCAAGTAGCACTTATGTGTAAAAACACCAAAGTTACGCGTAACAATCAAGAGTTACGCGTAGATTTAGCTTACGCGTAAGTAGGAAAAAGACGCTAAAGTTATGCGTAGACACAAAGTTAGGCGTAGAAACTTAGGCGTAGGATTACCTTATGCTAACCCTAAACCCTAAACCCTAAACCCTAAACCCTAAACCCTAAACCCTAAACCCTAAAGACTGGGCTTAGGCGTAAGATGAATCTTAGGCGTAGGATTTTCTACGCGTAAGCTTTATGCTTATGCGTAATTTTAGGGTTTTATCCCAAGTGATCTTTTACACTATCACAGTGCAAAAGATATCCAAAGTCGACGTATTTTCAGGCTTATCCAAGCAAGAAAACACGGAGTAAACAACGAAACTGAAGATCAAACCACGGATAAAGTTACGCGTAAGATTAGGGTTCTGATACGCGTAATCTTACTCGTAAAAATGATTATGCCCAAAGATGTTTCTAAACCAGTTTTTGTGTGATGAAATAGCTTCAATAACAACAAAATGACACAAAAGTGTGAAACTTGATGATCCAAAGCTCTCAAAACGGTTACTCGTAGGTTTACACCCTCGTTCAAAAACTAGTTGAAAAACTTATATCCACGCATAAAGTTTGAAACTTTTTGCCAAAAACAAGTATTTTAACACCTTAAAACGTTGAAAGGACAAGAATCTTGGATTAAAAAGTGTAAAAAACGAGTTTTTAAGCGAACCAAAGTATCAAGTTATTCTACGCGTAGGACCAAAAACCCACTTCAAGAAATAACGATTCACCCAACTAGTTAGGCGATTGATACCACTGTTAGGTCACTAGTTTTACAACACAAGCTTAATAGAAAAAGATAAAGGCGATTGAACAATAAACCAAACACACACACACGATATACTAAGACGGTTACGCGTAGGGCATGAGTGAAAGGAATAAATTGAACAACCAACCCTCAATTGAGGTTTATACAAGACTATTTATAGGCAAGGAGCTAGGGCAACACTCCCACTCTTTCCCTTTTCCTTATTGGACATGGGCCTAAGCTTATGGGCCTTCTACATAAGCTAGACCTTAAACAAACATAAAGGCCATAATAAGCTACCTATTACATATGAGAAACTAACACTTGAATTAAGGTTTAGGAGTGATTCCAACAGTACGTATCGAAAAACGTATGTGGAATGTCATGATTATTGGTGATGGCATGAATTCGACGATTGTGTCAGCAAGCTTAAATGTAGTCGATGGCACTCCAACATTTCAAACAGCTTCATTTGGTAAGTACATATAATTTACAGTAAAAAACTTCAAACAACTCTAAGTAGCTAAAAATCCATTTTTTTCTGAGTGTTATTGCTGTTGCATGCAGCTGTGTTCGGGAAAGGGTTTATTGCTCGTGATATGGGGTTCAAGAACACCGCTGGTGCAGCCAAGCATCAGGCTGTTGCACTAATGTCGACAGCAGACCAGTCAGCATTCTACCGTTGTAGCATTGATGCTTTTCAAGACTCTCTTTATGTGCATTCAAACCGCCAATTTTATAGAGAATGCAACATCTATGGCACAGTTGATTTCATTTTTGGCAATTCGGATGTTGTTATTCAAAACTGTAACATACTACCTAGAAGACCAGCAACCGGCCAGAAAAACATGATCACAGCACAAGGCAAGTTTGATCCTAATCAAAACACTGGCATTTCTATTCAAAATTGTACTATTCGGCCATACGGGGACTTGAGTGATATTCAAACATATTTGGGGCGGCCGTGGAAGAACTATTCGACTACAATTTATATTAACAACATGATGGGAAGCTTAATTGATCCAAAGGGATGGATGCCATGGACGGGAACATCAGCTCCCAATACAATATTGTATGCAGAATACGGTAATTATGGTACCGGAGCAGTGACAAAGAATCGAGTCAGTTGGAAAGGTCTAAAATTTATAACGAGCAAGGAAGCTAGTAAGTTCACTGTTGTACCTTTTATCCAAGGAGACCAGTGGGTCAAAGATACCGGTGTCCCTTACAAGTCTGGACTATGATAACTGATATACAACATTCCTCAAATCATTCTTTTTATACATCTCATTCTTTTGGTCATATTCATTTCGTAAGTGATCATATCATATATATCTCTTGTATGTCTTCAATATGTATCATAGATCAACCTGTATCATTGATGCCTTCTTCTAAACTTTAAGTACCATAACTTTAAAGATGTCCCTTGTGAAAGCCTTTCATTACAGTAGAAAAGGGTGAATTTGCATAAATTACACAGCCAAGGACATTCTAATTTTGACCTCAAATAATAGAAGTAAAAAACAATTAAGCTGAACTCTTATTCACGTACTACATTGCATGCCTTAGTATGATCTTAATTTTAATACGCATATCAAAATGAGTAGCGCATAAGTTACACGATAACAATACAAGATCTAGTGAGAAGTGACCACTTAAAATGGGTGGGTTAATGAGTGACAAATTTTGGTCCTTGAATATGGTTAGCGAATGACCTGCATGCATGCAGTTGTGAAAACTGACCAACATGACATACTTGTTTTGTTAAGAAAAGAAAGTGAAAAATTCAAGGATGTTGTTGATAGTTAACCTAAACCTTTGGGTTAAATGGGTCAAATTAGAAAGTTAAAGTAGTATGTGTATTTTATAGTTAGGACCAAAAGTGTCAAGATAGAAAGTTAATAACTGAAATACAGTTATTAACGGTTATAAGCAGTTATGTGTCAAAAGTTGTGTCGGTTCATAGAACCAGTTTGTGTCTGTTCGGTATGTATATATAGGGATCGAATATCTGTAAGATTGTATGAACAAATATTAGCAAGTATCAATAACAAAGCAAGTTTATATATTCATTACCTGTGATTTGTCCATCATTGTAAGATCATATCCCAACAATTGGCATCAGAGCAAGATCGATTCGGGAATCAACCGCAAGAAAGAAAGAAGATTTGATTCAACCTTGAATCAATCAAGTAAGAAAGAAAGAAGGAAGAAGGATAAACATACCTTGAACGGAACCGGAGTTCGATCGGAGAAGACGAACAGAACCAAGAAGACAATCGGACCAGAACCAGTGTTCCAAAAGATTGGGATCGTTTGTTTGCCTAATTGCAGAACGAAGGAAGAAACGTTTTTGGTTCTATTGGTGTCGATTCTAATCAGATTAAGGGAAGAACCCTAATCGATATCTCAACCCAGTTGAAGAACAGAAAAGGGGAATAAGCAAAAAACACACCCCGTAAGTTTTATATCAAACCTTTCATATATTTTATACTCCGTATATAAGTTTTATTCCTAAATTAATTTTTTATAATTTATATTTAAGAGTGGGGTGTTGTATTGTTGTATTTTTTTCAAAAGTAAGATTAAGTTTTGTATATTTTTCAATTTAGGGAGACAAAATAAGTTATTTTAAATTAGAAAAATACAAAACTAGTAAGAAGTAAGAAACCGAACCATTGTGGTTCACATAGTAAGAAGTAAGAAGAAACCTATCGTTTTTTTTTAAAAAAAAACTCTAGTGTTTTCAAAGTAAGTAAGTAAGTGAAACTTTAACGTTTCAAAGTAAGTAAGAGAAAATCTGTTGTTTCAAAGTAAGTAAGTAAGAGAAAACCTAGTGTTTTTCAGAAACCTTAGATTTTCACCAGTAAGAGAAACATTAGTGTTTCACCCCGTAAGAGAAACCATAGTGTTTCGACCAGTAAGAGAAACCTCGGTGTTTCAAAGCAAGTAAGAAAGCATGGTAGAAGGTGACAATCATGATAACGCATCAAGTAGAGCATCAGTTCGAGAACAAGGAAGTATAGCACTTCAATGTCCAAAACTGAACGAATCAAACTACACCACATGGGCAATTATGATGGAAACAATCTTAAAGGCCTATAGACTTTGGGAAACGCTTGAAGATGCAGAAAAAGTAGATGAAAGAAAGATGCATACATTAAAAGCAATGATCCTCACAACATTGCCGGAAGATGTTCTAATGCAAGTTGCACAGTACGAGACTGCGAAGGAAGTATGGGAATCAATTAAAGTACGTTATATTGGAGCAGACCGAGTTCAGAAAGCACGCCTTCAAACTTTGAGAAGCGAATTAGAGACCTTAAAAATGAAGACCGATGAAACCGTGAATGATTTTGCGGGAAAATTGGGAAGCATAAGAGGCAAGTGTAAAAGTATTGGTTCAAATCTTAAAGACAAAGTACTAGTAGGAAAGTTGCTGAACTCCGTTCCAAAGAAGTTTCTACCAATTGTGGCATCCATCGAGCAATATTCAGAAATTGACAAAATGACGTTTGAAGAAGCTGTTGGAAGACTAACTGCTTATGAAGAACGCCTCAAGAGTCAAGATGAACCGCAAGAAGATTATCACAAAAACTTTTGATGGCAAGTTCAAGTAATCAAGGTCGTGGTAGAGGACGAGGAAGAAACTTTAGTAAAGAAGAAAAAGGACGTGGAAGAGGTACAAGTCGAGAACAAAGCAAGAAAGAAATGAGATGCTATGAATGTGGTGAACTTGGTCACTTTGCATACGAATGCACCAAATGGAAGGACAAAGACAAGAAGCAAGAAGCACATCTCATTTATCAAAGCGACGATGAACCAACGCTGTTGTGAAGAGCAAGATAAAAGCAAGTTGAAGACCTGCTTTAAACCAAAGTTTAGTTTAAGGGGGAGTGTTGATAGTTAACCTAAACCTTTGGGTTAAATGGGTCAAATTAGAAAGTTAAAGTAGTATGTGTATTTTATAGTTAGGACCAAAAGTGTCAAGATAGAAAGTTAATAACTGAAATACAGTTATTAACGGTTATAAGCAGTTATGTGTCAAAAGTTGTGTCGGTTCATAGAACCAGTTTGTGTCTGTTCGGTATGTATATATAGGGATCGAATATCTGTAAGATTGTATGAACAAATATTAGCAAGTATCAATAACAAAGCAAGTTTATATATTCATTACCTGTGATTTGTCCATCATTGTAAGATCATATCCCAACAGATGTGTTTTGCAGTTACTTTCGTGAACTGCAGAAATACAAATTTTCTGTTTTGTGGAAATTTGTTAAGAGTTTAATTTTGGTTTCAACTATCTTTGAGAAAATACTAATTCACGATTTTCTGTTGTGGAAATACCTTTTTTTTCATCTTTCTAGATTTTTTTTGTAAACTTTTGCATTCATATTTATTTTAAATATTTAGTGAAAAAGGGGAGGTGTTTTTTGACCATTAAATATTTAAATGCATTCTTTAATTTTTATATCTTGGTACGGAGTACTAAAATTTTGTAAATACTATAAATAATAGCGGTTAAATAAAAGCCACGTGTAAATTGTTCTGGTAGATTCTTGGTGAATTGAGAAGCAAGAAGTGTCTTTTAAAAGTACTACTGTCACCTTCCATTCCAATGAATCATTCTTTCATTTGGACCGCATTTCTATGCAGGTGGGATAGCATTGGATTGGCCCATTTACGTCAACATATCTCAACTACACAACTTCCCAAGAAAAATATAACTATATCTTCGTCGTTTATAACATGCAAATAATTGAAATCGCTTAATGTTTATTCTGTTGACATATAGAATGTATAATTTTGTAACTTCTAATCGTAAACATTTAATTGATCGGTTGATAAGGGCAATTAGAGAAATAACTTCTTAGTAAAGGCCGAGTCAAATCTATCAATAACCAGGTTCATGCCTTTCTTAACAACAATAGAACATGCTAACTAAATTAAACACAATAGTATGGTCTTAGCGAATCATGGTGAATATGATCTGTTTGGGACTACAATAGTATATAGAGCTGCTTATGTATTGCATTGTTCTTTTTGCTGAATTGTTTTTCAATATCAATAAGGTATGAGTTTGTTTAACGAATTCTCTCATGCCACTACCTAAAATAATTAAATAAGAAAACTAGTTTATTAATTATAAAATCATAACTAATAAAAGTAAATTATGAGATCAATTAATGTGTATTAAACGCATTTATTTTACAATGAAAGTTTAAGATAAACTAATGCTTTTTAAACGATGTTTTATGGGAATTTGTTATTAGACAATCCCATAAGGTATATGGGCTTGTCCATGCTAACTTTCTTAAGTTGTTGTAGAGTTTTGATGTGCTAATATATATTCATTATTAAAAAAAAAATTAAAAAATTAAATTAAATACGTGACACAAAATTTGAAGACTAGGTTTATATAAGAATTAGAATTTTTGATAAAAGTTAATTTACGGGGAACTATTCTATGGGGTTCTCGTGAATCATCTTGTGTTTGCTTATGTTTTTGACTAAAGTTTGTTTGAATACGTGTTTTGTTATACAGGGAGGGCGTTTATTTTCCCCCTACTCTTTTAATGGATATCAAAATTTTTCTCCACCATCCATCTAAAAAGAAATCAATAGCTGAGATTAAAAGCATTTTATTATTTCACTTATTTTTTATAATTTAAATATATCTTAAATCATTAATCGTTAAGTGAAAATATTTACACCGTCATGAAAACATTTAATTATCTTTCTATAGACGGGCACTGATATGTGTCTAAAAACACATATATTTTATGCTATATAAACCCACAAAAACAACCAAAAACACACAAATGACTCTCAAAATGACACAAATTCATAAAAATGTGTTTTTATGTGATTCAGGAACAAAAGATTGAAAAACAAGTGAAAATTGATCAATTTCACAACAATTGTCGTTTTCAGTCCCTGGAGTTACATAAATTGTCAAAACTAGTCCCTAAATGTTTTAAATGAATGAAAAGTCAACTTAAGTCCTTGGGAAATCAAAAATGTTCACAAAACATCCCTGGATAAAAGTTTACACATATTGGCAATTTTTACCCCTCAAGTTACAAAATTGGCAAAATAGGTCCCTGGGTATTCAAAAATGGAAATTTTACAAAATATACCCTTGTACTATTCATGAACTTACAAAATGGAACAATTTGATAACTTTTGGGAAATTACAAAACAAGTCCCTTAAATATCCAAATTTACAATTTAGGTCCCTTAACTTTCAATAATGACAAGTTAGGTCCCTAAACTTTCAAAGTTTGTCACTTTTGGTCCCTTGATACAAGTTTGATGATTTGGCAGAACAGGTCCCTACAATTTCAGAATTTACATAAAGGTCCCTTGAAGTTTAAAACCTTTAAACCAATTTTGACCCCTGCCTAATCAAAATGACCCCTGTCTTTCCCATTTTGGACCCTGGTCAACCCAAAGTCAAATAAACAGACTTCCCACCATCCACTGTTCCCTTATCCCTCCCACTTGATCTCTGCAACACACTGCCTACACTCCACACCCCTCACCCTTATCTCTTCCACACTTTTCAATCCACTCATCATCAACCCTATAAACCAACCCCCCCCCCTAGTGCTAGCTCAGAAGGTCAAATAAGTCAAATTGTCTTTCCCGCCAAAAATGTGAAGACACTCAAAAGACACCCATTGGCTAAGAAAAGAGGTGGGATTTGCTTAAGATGACACGTGGAGCAGTTTTGAGGTATAAAAGAAGGAAGAGAGACAGAGAAGACTTCACTTTTGGACTAGCCATTAGTCAAGTAGTATAGTTTTTTAAAAGCTTTCTTTAAATTCATGTCTTTTAATGTTTTCATGTTGAATTTTATCTTTAAAGTAGTGTAATGAACTTTAAATTCCAGTTTAATTTCAATTTAATCTCAGTTTCAAGTATTTGGTTAATTTCCTTTAAATTTCCATGTTTTTAATTCCAAGTTAAGTAGTTGTTTATTGGCCTCTATAAGCCCACATAAGCTGATGACAAAGCTCACAAAGCTTTTAGAACCATTAAACAGGCTAGACTTTTAAAATTCAGAAAAGAAAATAAAAAAAAAAATTCCAAAAAGTCTATGGAAGTTTACTATGATCTGATAAGCAGTACTGGGGTATGGAAGCTAAACTAGATGGACTTCTGGTTTTTAGCTTATTGACAGTAAGCTAGAAGTGGTCTCTTTACCTTGGCACTCAGTTTTCACTTTGATCATTGGTAAGTTCCATTTTTACCATTCTTACCCATTTACTGTGTCATTACTTTTTATGCTATGATTTCTATGTTCTCATGTTTCTGTGTTGTTATTTGATGTTATTATAGCTTAATTTAAGTAGTTTGTTCATTTAGATTCACTTGTGCTAAGATTGAAAATTACTCAGTTGAAATGAAGATTTGACAAATCTGTGTTCTAGCTTGAGTTCTTGAAAGTTTTATGCTTAAATGATCTTATTATGTTATACTACTATGACTGGAGTCTGGTTTATGCTCAGAATCATTTAAATCTTTGATGTTCATGTGACAAGTGAATATTAAAGAGATGTTTGGATTTGCTGATAAACATGACTTCCTGTGTTTATTTGTTGTTGTTTATACTTGTATGATGTTTCTTTAGTACCTTATAGCTCAGTTAAGTACTAATATTAAGTCCTTGTTTGTTAAAAGTCAAATTTCCTTTTAGTTTGCATACACAAGTTTACTGTCATAGTTTTAGAGTGTGAAATTCATAGTATTAGCTTAAATCTTGTAAGTCTAGCTCTAGATAAACTTATTACAGTTTAATATATCATAGTCAGCCCATAAATTCAGTTTTAAATTCGTTTTAGTCAACCTTTATGTTTTTGTAAAAAGTCAATTTTTATTCTGTTTTGCCCTGCACCACAGCTTTAGGGTCAAGTTCATGAGCTTGCATAAGCTTCATTACTTGACCCTAGCTGGTGTATTTTGCTTTTTTGTGTAGCCTGTATGGCCTAGTTGTTATATGTTAGCTTATGTTTCCATTTTTAGCTTATTTAATTAGATTAATCAACCCATCTTTTTGTACCCAACCTAGCTCACTTCATTGAAGCAAACAATGAAGTGAGCAGTTTTTCTAAAGCTTGTTAAAAGTTCCTCTTTAGCCTTGAGCTTATGTTATTTGGCTTTTCACAAAGCCAAGCAACTAGTCTCAATGTTCTAAAGCTAGTTGAGCTCTAATGAGCTTATTTGATAAGTACAATAAGAGCTTATTGTTTGCCCATTTCATGAGCATACTGAGAAATCAGTCTGCTCATGCTTAGTTCATAAGCTCCTATAAAGCTTATTAATGATCAAAAGCCTGTGTAAATTAGCTTTTTAGGAAGCCAAGCTACCCAGCTTGTTGATCATGTGCTTAATTCCTAGTTTGTAGCTCATTCTCTAGGGCTGCATACAGCTTATAGAGTGTCTCAAAACTCAGCATTCACTGACTCAGTGAATGCTGAGTCAGTGATTTGATAGCATCTTCATAAGCTTCTCAAAAGCTCATCAGTGGGTCCCACTTGATGAGCTTTTGCTTTTTGGCAACATAACCAACCCATCTTGCAACTCCAATTCTTATTTTGGCTTTTTAAGCTCATTCTATTAGCTTAATTTGCCAATCCAAAAGACTGCAAGGGTGTTTGGGACTGCATGTCTCTAGAATAGCTTATTTGCTTATATGAGCTTATTGGCTTATTTCCAGTGTACATGCTTGTGTGAACTTATTTATTATACATGTACAAACATAATTTTGCCTTTGGTTGACACTGTATAGCTTTTTCAAAGCTTATTGTGAGCCCATGAGTCTACTGTGAGCCATAAGCTCAACTGAGTGACTAATAAGCTCATAATAAGCTTATTTCTAGGTTTGTAGCTTTCTATTTTTCTTACTTGTTTATATTACATGTTCTTACATGTCCCTTTTTCTTTTTGTTTCTTTTGTGAAGCTTATTCAAAGCTTATTAGCCAAACAGTGAGTTAAAAGCTCACTGCATAAGCTAATAAGCTAAGAATTGCTTATTCCTTTGTTTGAATAGCTTTTTATTCTGTACATGTACTTATTTTCTGTTTATATTCAGTGTTCTAAAAACAGAAAAGCCAAATAAATAGCTTTTGCATAAGTGCTAGCTTCTATGTGGACACTTAAGGCTTTTTAAGCCAACTGTGATAGAAATAAGCTCCTACAGAGCTTATTTCCAAGTTTTGGAAAAGTTGTTTTTATTAAAGTTCCATATTTTAGCTTGTTTAAGAGTTTGCAAAAAGAAAACTTCAAAAATAAAAAGTTTTGCAAAAAGGGGAGGTCAAGGTTCGAACATGCGACCTCCCCCTTGATAGAGTGATAGTGGGGTACCTGTAACCATAAGCGCCCTTGGGTCTTTCTCGTTATGAAACGCAAAATTAAATACAAGAGGGTGTTTGGCAGTTATGGTGATAAGCTCTTTTGAGCTTATTTCCAGCTTATTTTCCACAGTACCACCACATTTTCTTATTTTTCTTAAATTTGTAATAGCATAAAGAATTTTCTGTATAAGTTTCAGATTTTTCTCTTTAGTTTTAGTATTTTTTAACATTTAATTAGTGTAAAATCTTATTTTAATCATAATAAAAAAATATAAAAGTCAAAAAAATATAAATCTTTTTTCTAAAATTTTCTTTTGTCTTATATTTTGTAAAAATACTGTTTTTACACTTGTAGGCCTTTTATTTTATAAATTTTACGTTTTGTCTTGCGCTCCAGCGCCGTTTTTGTAAATAACGCTCGTTTTAGTTTTAAGTTACGTTTTTAAATAATTTGAGTCTACGTTTTAGTTAAGATAGTTTATTTGAGTGATCTTATTTTATATTTCATAAACGTTCATCATTGTAAATATAGTGATAGCGTTTATTTAATATCTTTTATCTTTTTACCTTTTTTAATTTGCATTTAAGTCGCTAAGACATGCAGATCCCTACTATAGTCATATTCGTTTTAGGTTTCTGATTGCACGATTTTATTGACGTAGCTGTGACAGAGCTATTACCATTCACATTCAGTGTTAGTTAATCAGATTCCTGTTTTTGTACATTCTTTATTATTTCAGCATTCACAAGTCATTGTATGTGGAACATCTTGCCTCGCCAGGACATAAACGATCCAAGGATATTTTTAATCCTTGGTAAACTTGCATTCTCTCCCGGGCTGTCGCCCTTTTATCATCTGTTGCTTGACGGAGAAATAAAAGATGGGTGGTCCGGGAGGAATCAAATTTTGGCGCCGCTGCCGGGGAGGCTAGCTGCGTATTATGACTTGTATTTTGTATTTTGTTGAAATACCTATCCTTGTATGTAAATTACATATACTTCATTTCATATAAACAATATAAAATACAAAAAGATTTTATGGTTGAAATCTATCTGTGCTTTGATTTGCATTTGACTGTCAATTTTCCTAATCTTGATATTCCTAGGTCTAAATTTTGGCTAAACACCATATTTACACTAAAAAAGGATTTACTGTGCTTAGTATAATTCCTGGAATGTGATAGATTAGGTTTAAATCAGTTTCATGTATTGATAATCTCATTTAGGTTTCCCTTTTAGCCAATTTTTTTCGTTTCTGTTTATATTATATCAAAAACCCAAAAATATTTTTCCTTTCTTTTTATAAATCAAAAATCAAAAAGATTCTTCTAGCATTTTCTAAGTTTCTTTCTAAAGATTCTTAGATTCATCCTAGTGATGATTATTCATAATTCTGTGAGTGGCAATCCCACTCCAATTTCTCATCCAATCTTTGAGTGGCAATCCCACTCCACTTCCCCATGAACAAATTAATTCGGGGTCAAGTCAAGCTAGTGACTTGGTTATCAAAAACAAGCCACACAATATGGGTTTTCACCCATATTTCTGTCTTTTCCCCCTTTCTACCATCTAAGTGTGGGGGTAATAACCCACCTGTTGTAAATATAAAAAACTTTGAAAATTGTAAATACAGAAAAAAATAAAATAATTGTTGTGTTTACCCCACTTAGCTTTGAATATTGAGGACAATATTCATTTCTAAGTGTGGGGGGGAAATTCTGGCGAATTTTGATCATAAATGAACCCTTTTAGTCCCTTTTTCCCCCAAAATGGCCAAATTTTAAAATTTTTTTTTTAGTGGAAGTACTATGTACTAAACACAACAAATGGTAATCAGTCCACCATGTCTAACCCACATAAGGATTAGCTAATCCAGGAGCAAACGGCTCTTGGTAAAGATATCTCAAATCCGTTTATGGCTTGCAATTTGCCCAAAATTGTATGGTATTCAGCTCACCATATCCTAAAAAGTGAAGAGTTGGCTAGCCCGCAAGATTATGGCTTGTGGTAAAGGCAGTGGAAAATCCATAATTGGTAATCAGCTCACCAAAGATAATACTGATAATTTATCTAAGAGTTGGCTAGTCCAGAAGGGTACGGCTTCTGGTAAAGACTAATCAAATCCGTTTACAGCTTATGATTTGCTCAAAATCATTTGGTTATCAGTGTACCAAGGTTCTTACTTGAACTGAAACATTTGGCTACTCCAGAAGTGATGGCTTTTGGTAAAGAGTTTTTCAAATCCATTAAGTTTTAAATAAAAGATTGCTAGGGACTAGCAATAGTTCAGTGTGGGGGATTTGATATGTGTCTAAAAACACATATATTTTATGCTATATAAACCCACAAAAACAACCAAAAACACACAAATGACTCTCAAAATGACACAAATTCATAAAAATGTGTTTTTATGTGATTCAGGAACAAAAGATTGAAAAACAAGTGAAAATTGATCAATTTCACAACAATTGTCGTTTTCAGTCCCTGGAGTTACATAAATTGTCAAAACTAGTCCCTAAATGTTTTAAATGAATGAAAAGTCAACTTAAGTCCTTGGGAAATCAAAAATGTTCACAAAACATCCCTGGATAAAAGTTTACACATATTGGCAATTTTTACCCCTCAAGTTACAAAATTGGCAAAATAGGTCCCTGGGTATTCAAAAATGGAAATTTTACAAAATATACCCTTGTACTATTCATGAACTTACAAAATGGAACAATTTGATAACTTTTGGGAAATTACAAAACAAGTCCCTTAAATATCCAAATTTACAATTTAGGTCCCTTAACTTTCAATAATGACAAGTTAGGTCCCTAAACTTTCAAAGTTTGTCACTTTTGGTCCCTTGATACAAGTTTGATGATTTGGCAGAACAGGTCCCTACAATTTCAGAATTTACATAAAGGTCCCTTGAAGTTTAAAACCTTTAAACCAATTTTGACCCCTGCCTAATCAAAATGACCCCTGTCTTTCCCATTTTGGACCCTGGTCAACCCAAAGTCAAATAAACAGACTTCCCACCATCCACTGTTCCCTTATCCCTCCCACTTGATCTCTGCAACACACTGCCTACACTCCACACCCCTCACCCTTATCTCTTCCACACTTTTCAATCCACTCATCATCAACCCTATAAACCAACCCCCCCCCCCTAGTGCTAGCTCAGAAGGTCAAATAAGTCAAATTGTCTTTCCCGCCAAAAATGTGAAGACACTCAAAAGACACCCATTGGCTAAGAAAAGAGGTGGGATTTGCTTAAGATGACACGTGGAGCAGTTTTGAGGTATAAAAGAAGGAAGAGAGACAGAGAAGACTTCACTTTTGGACTAGCCATTAGTCAAGTAGTATAGTTTTTTAAAAGCTTTCTTTAAATTCATGTCTTTTAATGTTTTCATGTTGAATTTTATCTTTAAAGTAGTGTAATGAACTTTAAATTCCAGTTTAATTTCAATTTAATCTCAGTTTCAAGTATTTGGTTAATTTCCTTTAAATTTCCATGTTTTTAATTCCAAGTTAAGTAGTTGTTTATTGGCCTCTATAAGCCCACATAAGCTGATGACAAAGCTCACAAAGCTTTTAGAACCATTAAACAGGCTAGACTTTTAAAATTCAGAAAAGAAAATAAAAAAAAAAATTCCAAAAAGTCTATGGAAGTTTACTATGATCTGATAAGCAGTACTGGGGTATGGAAGCTAAACTAGATGGACTTCTGGTTTTTAGCTTATTGACAGTAAGCTAGAAGTGGTCTCTTTACCTTGGCACTCAGTTTTCACTTTGATCATTGGTAAGTTCCATTTTTACCATTCTTACCCATTTACTGTGTCATTACTTTTTATGCTATGATTTCTATGTTCTCATGTTTCTGTGTTGTTATTTGATGTTATTATAGCTTAATTTAAGTAGTTTGTTCATTTAGATTCACTTGTGCTAAGATTGAAAATTACTCAGTTGAAATGAAGATTTGACAAATCTGTGTTCTAGCTTGAGTTCTTGAAAGTTTTATGCTTAAATGATCTTATTATGTTATACTACTATGACTGGAGTCTGGTTTATGCTCAGAATCATTTAAATCTTTGATGTTCATGTGACAAGTGAATATTAAAGAGATGTTTGGATTTGCTGATAAACATGACTTCCTGTGTTTATTTGTTGTTGTTTATACTTGTATGATGTTTCTTTAGTACCTTATAGCTCAGTTAAGTACTAATATTAAGTCCTTGTTTGTTAAAAGTCAAATTTCCTTTTAGTTTGCATACACAAGTTTACTGTCATAGTTTTAGAGTGTGAAATTCATAGTATTAGCTTAAATCTTGTAAGTCTAGCTCTAGATAAACTTATTACAGTTTAATATATCATAGTCAGCCCATAAATTCAGTTTTAAATTCGTTTTAGTCAACCTTTATGTTTTTGTAAAAAGTCAATTTTTATTCTGTTTTGCCCTGCACCACAGCTTTAGGGTCAAGTTCATGAGCTTGCATAAGCTTCATTACTTGACCCTAGCTGGTGTATTTTGCTTTTTTGTGTAGCCTGTATGGCCTAGTTGTTATATGTTAGCTTATGTTTCCATTTTTAGCTTATTTAATTAGATTAATCAACCCATCTTTTTGTACCCAACCTAGCTCACTTCATTGAAGCAAACAATGAAGTGAGCAGTTTTTCTAAAGCTTGTTAAAAGTTCCTCTTTAGCCTTGAGCTTATGTTATTTGGCTTTTCACAAAGCCAAGCAACTAGTCTCAATGTTCTAAAGCTAGTTGAGCTCTAATGAGCTTATTTGATAAGTACAATAAGAGCTTATTGTTTGCCCATTTCATGAGCATACTGAGAAATCAGTCTGCTCATGCTTAGTTCATAAGCTCCTATAAAGCTTATTAATGATCAAAAGCCTGTGTAAATTAGCTTTTTAGGAAGCCAAGCTACCCAGCTTGTTGATCATGTGCTTAATTCCTAGTTTGTAGCTCATTCTCTAGGGCTGCATACAGCTTATAGAGTGTCTCAAAACTCAGCATTCACTGACTCAGTGAATGCTGAGTCAGTGATTTGATAGCATCTTCATAAGCTTCTCAAAAGCTCATCAGTGGGTCCCACTTGATGAGCTTTTGCTTTTTGGCAACATAACCAACCCATCTTGCAACTCCAATTCTTATTTTGGCTTTTTAAGCTCATTCTATTAGCTTAATTTGCCAATCCAAAAGACTGCAAGGGTGTTTGGGACTGCATGTCTCTAGAATAGCTTATTTGCTTATATGAGCTTATTGGCTTATTTCCAGTGTACATGCTTGTGTGAACTTATTTATTATACATGTACAAACATAATTTTGCCTTTGGTTGACACTGTATAGCTTTTTCAAAGCTTATTGTGAGCCCATGAGTCTACTGTGAGCCATAAGCTCAACTGAGTGACTAATAAGCTCATAATAAGCTTATTTCTAGGTTTGTAGCTTTCTATTTTTCTTACTTGTTTATATTACATGTTCTTACATGTCCCTTTTTCTTTTTGTTTCTTTTGTGAAGCTTATTCAAAGCTTATTAGCCAAACAGTGAGTTAAAAGCTCACTGCATAAGCTAATAAGCTAAGAATTGCTTATTCCTTTGTTTGAATAGCTTTTTATTCTGTACATGTACTTATTTTCTGTTTATATTCAGTGTTCTAAAAACAGAAAAGCCAAATAAATAGCTTTTGCATAAGTGCTAGCTTCTATGTGGACACTTAAGGCTTTTTAAGCCAACTGTGATAGAAATAAGCTCCTACAGAGCTTATTTCCAAGTTTTGGAAAAGTTGTTTTTATTAAAGTTCCATATTTTAGCTTGTTTAAGAGTTTGCAAAAAGAAAACTTCAAAAATAAAAAGTTTTGCAAAAAGGGGAGGTCAAGGTTCGAACATGCGACCTCCCCCTTGATAGAGTGATAGTGGGGTACCTGTAACCATAAGCGCCCTTGGGTCTTTCTCGTTATGAAACGCAAAATTAAATACAAGAGGGTGTTTGGCAGTTATGGTGATAAGCTCTTTTGAGCTTATTTCCAGCTTATTTTCCACAGTACCACCACATTTTCTTATTTTTCTTAAATTTGTAATAGCATAAAGAATTTTCTGTATAAGTTTCAGATTTTTCTCTTTAGTTTTAGTATTTTTTAACATTTAATTAGTGTAAAATCTTATTTTAATCATAATAAAAAAATATAAAAGTCAAAAAAATATAAATCTTTTTTCTAAAATTTTCTTTTGTCTTATATTTTGTAAAAATACTGTTTTTACACTTGTAGGCCTTTTATTTTATAAATTTTACGTTTTGTCTTGCGCTCCAGCGCCGTTTTTGTAAATAACGCTCGTTTTAGTTTTAAGTTACGTTTTTAAATAATTTGAGTCTACGTTTTAGTTAAGATAGTTTATTTGAGTGATCTTATTTTATATTTCATAAACGTTCATCATTGTAAATATAGTGATAGCGTTTATTTAATATCTTTTATCTTTTTACCTTTTTTAATTTGCATTTAAGTCGCTAAGACATGCAGATCCCTACTATAGTCATATTCGTTTTAGGTTTCTGATTGCACGATTTTATTGACGTAGCTGTGACAGAGCTATTACCATTCACATTCAGTGTTAGTTAATCAGATTCCTGTTTTTGTACATTCTTTATTATTTCAGCATTCACAAGTCATTGTATGTGGAACATCTTGCCTCGCCAGGACATAAACGATCCAAGGATATTTTTAATCCTTGGTAAACTTGCATTCTCTCCCGGGCTGTCGCCCTTTTATCATCTGTTGCTTGACGGAGAAATAAAAGATGGGTGGTCCGGGAGGAATCAGGCACTTTGATATTCTTTCGGAAAAAAAATCGTTTTTTTCACGTTTTTTCGTCTTTTTTTACGTTACTTGAAATTTGCATTAAACAAATCATATATAATTAAACACTAATTTGAATATCACATGTGATATTAGTGTTAAATCATATATGATATGTGATATGATATGTATATCATATGTAATATTACACTAATATCACATGTAATATCACATATCATATATGATATAACACTAATATTACATGTGATATTCAAATTAGTGTTTAATCATATATTATTTTTTAATGCAAATTTCAGTAACGTAAAAAAACGAAAAAACTTAAAAAAAAAGGTGAAAAATACGATTTTTTTTTTGTCGAAAGTATATCAAAATGCATATCTATAGAAAGATAATTAAATGCTCGTCGCAATGATATATTTTTTTTCCGCTTAACGATTAACGGTTTGAAAGTTATTAGTATTTGAAAAAAGATGATGAAAGTGGGTTTTTTAAATTGTTGGGATTAATCTCATCCCTTAGATCAAATAAAAATGAATGGTAAAGATTAATCACTTGGTATGTAAATAATCTGTTTTCCTCAAACTATTTTAAATCTAACTATAAACCCCGAATACTTATTACATTTTAATAGGTAAATACATAAATTTATCTCTCTTTCAATTAAGTGGTTACTTAACCTCAAAGCTAACAATTTAATTTACTAAACAAGCCTTTGAGGAAGGGTTAGTCGATAAGATTCGAGTTTCCACGCCGATTGAAATCATTTTATGAAGAATATTTGATGTTGCAGTTTCAAGATAATTATTCTTGGACACATGAATATAAATTGACAACTTGACATACTTGAGAAAGGATGTTTTCTACTTTTATAGAAACTTGTAGTACAATATTCTAAAAATAATAATTTTTTAATGATAAATTTCCCTCCATATTTATATTCACATGCTTCTTCTCATCTCAAACTCAATCCTTTGCTTGTCTTCTCTCTTATTCATTTCTTCGCAAACACACACACTCACAATTACTATATAAATACACACATCAACAAATATAACAGTAAGCCAAGAAAAAAAGCTTGTTACTGCGTTTATTTCAAGGTACAAACAATTAATGCATGTCTAACCTTCTTGCTATGTGAGAAGCTCCCCAACAAAATGGTTGTTGTTTCGAGTTCTGCTTAGGACATGTGAGATACTTAGTTGACTTTGTAAAAAAATTAATGCATGTCTAAATGTTGTAACCAAATTCAAGTATATATAATAGACAAAAATACTTGTTATTTTTGTTAGATCAGAGTTTGTATTGTTATGTGTTATGTATGAATTAGTGAGTAATCTCTTAAAGTTTTTTTAGCTTCTTAATTTGCAGAAACAGATTATCTGATTAAATGGCGGGACAAGGTCTTAAAGTGGACGCAGAGTATTTGAAAGAGATAGAGAAGGCTCGTCGAGATCTTCGTGCTCTTATCTCCAACAAAAAATGTGCTCCTATCATGCTTCGTTTAGCGTAAGTAATATCTTATGTTTGCTGCTAATTACTACTGTATGTATTTGTAATCGTGTGGAGATCGGTAATCTGTTTAGCTATTTCATTCACAACTAGATTTCTCGGTTTTTAGGTATTTTGTATGGCGTATCGATTGGTTAAAAAGTTACTATAAATGTTTTAGCATATCCAAAATTTGCAGCAAACTAACTATATTTGCTTATAATTATGGTGTGCTTCTCTCTTATACTTAGATGTGCAGTCATTTCAAGCAAAGTTGATTGTAATATATAACTTGGGTGTAAAATAGGATTGTAAGATGTACAACGGGTTTGTATTGAAAATCTTGTTCTAAAAGTAGTTTATGCTGCTTGCGTCTGTTCTGCTATTGCTATTCGTTCGTGCTAACCAACCTTTATGTGAGAAATTGCTGGTTCAAGATAAAGAAATAGAAACAAATTTAGAGAAATTATTGGTAAATAATCTATATCTATACTAATTTATAATGCATTTAGGCCTTCTAAAATTAGAAGGCTTAAAAATTCAGACTATTTTATTTGCTTATTATGAAAAGAGTTTTTCTAACCAAAAATTAAGATAAGGAGCTCCAATCATGAGATGACATGTGTCACTTCTTAACAAACTCCAACCCTAACTTCTAACAAACTCCAAACCTAACTCCTAACCACTAAAAATTAAGATAAAGAGCTCAAATTATAAAATGACATGTGTCATTTCTCAACTAAAAATTCATCTTTATTTTTAAATTAAAATATCTTTTTATCTGTAATTTCACCATATTTTCTAAAATTTTATGCTCTTTAATTCAACATACATTTTGATATATTTTTATGAGTTTTTAGTTTTTATATTTTTAATGGGTTTATTTTATTTTAATTCAAATTTTTACAACTTTAACCTTTATTTCATTTATTTCAATCAATATAATCTTGATTCGTCAAAATCATATACTTTTTGGGTAGTGTTTGACGAGTAAGAGATTGCGAGGGTATTTCTATATGCGGGAATAATGATGTCGCGGGAAAGCTACGGGAAAGTTACGGGTAACCCAAACAAACACTTACAACTAACACATATACATTCGAAGTGTTGTGAAACGAATTCACTAAACGGGTAAACAAACACATATAACTATACTTATCGCCGCCGCTGTGCGCGGGTACCCGGCTAGTACAGTATGATGTATGTTTATAGATACGGTACAGACAGTTATGAAAGAATCTGTACAACTAGATTAAGTCAGTTGACATTTTTCACAAGAGATGATTTATGATTCGAGTATAAATACGTAACATTCAGTGTGACTGTTAATGATTTGGATGGGTTTGTTTTAATGTTTTTGATACTCACTTCATTAAATTACACTTTATTGTTGCACTAGGTGGCATGATGCAGGAACTTATGATGCTAAAACAAAGACAGGAGGCCCAAATGGGTCAATCAGGAATGAGCAAGAGTACAGGCACGCAGCAAACAATGGTTTGAAAATTGCAATTGATCTCTGTGGTAAGTTTTCATGCAGTATTGTTGTAGAGATGAATGTGTAATCAACTTTTAGTTGCATATGCAACCCCCCACCTATGTCAATGTATTTTTATAAGAGTTCCTAATTAAGTTATTGTTTATATAAACAACAGAAGAAGTGAAGGCCAAACATCCGAGAATTACGTATGCTGATCTGTATCAGGTAATTGTTAAATACAAACTACTAATAGTCTATTTCATGCTTACATGCTTATTGCTTAAAATGGTTAGTTACCTTATCCGACTTGGGAACTTGGATAAGACTAGTAAATGGGAACTTGGGAAATTCAATTAGGTATACAGAAATTGTGCAGTCCTGTTACTTTTCACCACTTAATCATGACTGCATATCTATTTTCTGAGAAATAATGTCATGGTTAACTTTCAACGATACAATAAATATACTTCTTTACGTTGGTTACAAGCTTCTTCCATTAACAGCCTTTTCGATTTTACCTGTCATACAAGTTTCTAACGATACCAATAACAGGCGTTATCAAGGGCATATATAATGTAGTTAAGAACAGCATGTTCATTGTTCATATGAAAACCAATAACCAATTATGCTTACTCTTAAAACCGTCTTATTAACATCATAACAATATCCTTTTCTCACTTCTTTTTCAAAACAATCATCATATGTTCAGCTTGCTGGAGTTGTTGCGGTTGAGGTGACTGGAGGTCCGACTATTGACTTTGTACCTGGGAGGAAGGTATAACGTAACAGTTCAGAGAACATTTTTTTAGGAATTCTCTACTGTCTACTTATTCTTATATTTTTCTCAACCAGGATTCCAATGAGTCGCCTAATGAAGGACGTCTTCCTGATGCCAAGCAAGGTCAGTCCAATCTTAACTGATTACTTTGACCCATTTCGCCGTTTGTCCTTCTAGTTGCGTGCTTATTTCCAATGCCAAGGACTTTGTTGTACAAAAAACCAGTGATCAGTCTTGTGAATCATCCCTTTGATCTACATGTCAAACTAAGGTCTAATATCTGAACATTGGTCTTCAAGTCTGGATTCTTAGTGGATGTTTGGATTAGCTTATTAAGGGGAGTTAGCTTACTTAAGCTTCAAAACACCATAAGCCCAGAAAATGGAGCTTATTTGAAGGCCTACGGGTACAAATCACTACAAATGTTTGTAGAGCTCTTTCACACTGAATAAGCTCTAGCATATAAGTTAACCCAACGAGCAATTTGTGAAACCACTCACAGTTTGTACGTAATGAGCATTTTGTGTCACAGTTCCTTAAAGGAAAAGAATGATGCAAATATTTGTAACATCAAACGATTATTAGATTCCGTGATGAAGTATGACTTCATGTAACACAAGAAAAAACATTTTTTTATTCCAAACTAGTGAAAAGAATGTTCAAGCCTGCATATTTCATGGTATTTGGATCAATGGTTACTTATCTGCAGGTCCATCACATCTTCGTGATGTTTTCTATCGGATGGGCCTATCTGACAAGGATATAGTGGCACTTTCTGGTGGTCACACATTGGTCAGTTTTCTCACAGTCCTATATCAATTTTCAGAGACTTTCTTTTTCTTAAATTTTTTTTTCAGAAACTTGCTTGTGAACTGCAGGGGAAGGCACATCCTGAGAGATCAGGATTTGAGGAAAAACCTTGGACCAAAGATCCTCTGAAGTTTGACAACTCATACTTTGTGTAAGATCCTAGTTAGAATTGACCACTGTTTAGTCCATTTGGTTATTTTATAAACATGAAGATTGCATAAATGATGAATCAGGGAGCTTTTGAAAGGAGATGATGCTGGACTATTGAAACTTCCTACTGATAAAGCTTTAGTTGAGGACCCAAAATTTCGTTACTATGTTGAACTTTATGCAAAGGTAAAATTCTATTAACTTGCTTGTTTTAGATAGTCACAATCATTAGGTGTTCTATATGCAAAGATCAACAATAATTTGGGCTTCTTATGTGGGCAGGATGAAGAGGCATTCTTCAAAGACTATGCGGAATCACACAAGAAGCTTTCAGAGTTGGGTTTCAACCCCCCAACATCATGTCTCAAGTTATCATCAAAGAATGCTTCATTATTGGCGCAAAGTGCTGTTGGAGTTGCTGTTGCTGCGACTGTGGTCATTCTCAGTTACTTCTATGAAGTCAACAGGAAATTCAAATAAAAAACAAGCACCTGAGTTCAGAAACTTGATGTATTGGAAAAGAACATACACATAAACACAAACTCTCATGATGTTGCATTAATAATAAATAAAATTCGATACATTGGCATTGTTCTATAACTGAATGCTTATTTAGACTATTGCCTACACTGTGGAGGCAAATATGAATTAAGCTTCTGCTTTACCACCACTGAAACTAACCCCGCAACCATTAGAGCGAAATCCCATCCTTTAATGTGAGAGATCCCATGGAGAACAAGTCTATCTCCATCCTATTAAATAAATTAACTCCACCAGCTAAAGATTAAAAATAAGTAAAGTCAGTAATGTTAAACTCATCAAGCTCTTGGACTAAGGGACGGGGTGATGTCTTGAAACACTTTGAGCCTCTTTTCGATCTTCCTCTCACCCACTTTTCCTTTCTCGAGCTTCTCAGCAAACTTCATTTTCTCAGGTTCAGTGCTTGAACCCAAAACCGCAGCAATAATAGCATCTTCAAAGTCCTTGCTGTCAGGCAAAAACTCAGACCAGTCACTGTTTTTCTCAGGTGAACCCGACTTCCTTCGCGCCTTATTCCCAACTTCCGTCTCTTTCTCACTAACCATAGCAGCCGCATTTCCAGACCTTGATCTCTTCAGTCCCTCAGCAACACTTTCATTACCAACTGAACTTTTCACCACATTTGACACATAAAACGGCCGAGCATCAATATTGAGTGAATTCACAAGAGGACCCATCACATTCTTCTTAGCAACTTGCCCCATTAACACATTTCCATTTGCTGCAATATTCGGATTCGAATTTGCATTCTCATCAGCAAAACCATCTTGCGTTTGGGTTTTGATAGGGTTTGACGGCGGTACAGACAAATGTTCTTTACAAGGCTGTGGCTGCCAAAGTGCAGAAGAACCCAAGAAAGCATCAAATAGCTTCCTCTGCTCAACCCGATCTCCACCACTGTTCATCATCTCTGATTCGAGATCCCTTAGCATCTGTTGTGCTCTTTCATACGCCTTGAGATGCGAGTCCACACCTCGTGGCCCGTCCACAACAGCCGGCTTGACTAACCGAAGAGTGTCCTTTGCTTCACCAAGTCTCCCTTGTTTCATCAAACATATGCCCAAATTGCACATCTTGTTGTTGTCTGGTGCTATCACAAGAGCCCTTCTGTATGCATCTTCTGCTTCGATATAGTTGTTCTGTTGCATAAGCGCCCAGCCCAAATTACCCTGAAAATAAAAGCACATCAGTAAACATAATTGAATAGAAAACACTAATTTGATTATGGATTGTTCTTACCAGCAGTCGAGTTGCCTCCTGTTCAACCGAAACTTGGAATTTCTTCCCTTGGGATCTTGCGGTTTTTGTTCGCTTCCCATTGAAAGCCATCCCTTGTTGGATCAAGAACAGCTTGTGCCTCAACAGTCCAATTTGGTCATCCAATCTTCCACATCTCTATAATGACAAATCAAACAAATTTTTAATTCAAGATCTGATCTGACAAATCAAAGTCAACCATGAATCCAAGTTCAAACAATAATATTACTTTTAATTTCAAATAAATAAAAACTTGTTTCGTTTCAGATACCTTATAGAGATCCAAAAGGATGTTATCCAAAGACTCTTGAGCCTGATCAGAACATCTTCTTCGCAACGACTTAATCGCTTCTATGGCTTCTTCAGCACGATTCTGTTGCTTCATAACAATAGCCATGTCTTTCAAAGCACTATCAACCCGATCTCCAGCATTAATAGCAGCCCAAAACAACGGTATAGCCCTCTCTGGATCCTTCTCCACCAACTACATAACCAATCAATACCCTTTTAATTATGTTTGATCACAAACTAATATAATCTTATTTCTTTTTAAAAATTCGGTACCAGTAACAAAATTATTAGATATCATCAAACCCCATTTCAATAAATCTAATACTAGTCCATCAAAATGATTAAAAATTAACAAACCCCATAATAAAAACTAATACCTGAACATTTTTGGCTCTGACATAAGGAGAATCCCCAACAGGAACCTTATGAGTGACATGAAAAGCCTCGGAGCGATTCAAATTATTGGAAGTCAAATTAAATGACTCAGAGCGAGTTCTCATGACTCCGCCACCAATCGGCTTAGCAGGAGACGATGGAGCGGATTTAGATGTTCTAAACCCTGGAGGAGCATTCCACATATCTTGTTGCATCATCTTCTTAAAAGGGTATAACTTAAAATAATAAAAAGATAGGATTTTTATATAATTTTTTTATAGAAAAGATATGTGGATTTGCAGAGTGGTTTAGGGTTTGAGAGAGAGAAGAAGAGCGGATAAAAGATGGAATTATAAAAGATTATTTGAGATTTTATTTTTGAATTATTCGACCGTTGGAGTGTTGCCGTTAGGACACTAGCCGTTGTGTATTTCATGCTAACTTGCTATATTCTACCCCTGCTTTTTTGCTTACCTTTTTTTCTGCCCCTTTTTTAAAAGGGTTTTAGTCGTACAATAGCAATGTACTTTTCAAAGTGTCCCGTTTTAGTACGTGTACTTTTTTTAAGTTGTAGAATAGCAATGTACTTTCATAAATGTTCCAATCTGGTACGTGTACTTTTTTTAAGTTGTAGAATAGCAATGTACTTTCCATAAGTGTTCCAATTTAGTACGTCGATTGACGTACTAAAATAGTACATTGCTATTCTACAACTTAAAAAAAGTACACGTACCAAAACGAGACACTTTCAAAAGTACATTGCTATTCTACAACTTAAAAATAGTACACGTACTAAAACGGAACACTTTGAAAAGTACATTGCTATTGTACGACTAAAACCCTTTTTAAAAATGTGCTCTTTTACTTTTTACCAACTTAATGCCCTAGAAGATATTTTAGGGGTGTTTGGTTTTGGTGGTGAGAAAACAAATAAGCCCTAATTATTTTTTGATGAGTTTATGAAATGTGTGACTTCTTAGCAAATACTTTGAAAAAAACGAAAACTCGATCGCATACCAATAAACAGATAGTACCTTCAACTGTGGATCATTGTAGCTAAATGTTGTGAGCATCGGTACAATAATAGTTGTTGTATTGGTTCACCGAACATTGATCTTTGCCTACATTTTATCCAAAAATGGATGAAAGAGGAAAAAAAAAATGAATATTAAAATTCAGTTTCATAACGTCGTTATAAAGAATCTGATTCACTTGTAACCTGCACTTTTTGACTTGTGATTGATTTGTTTTGCTAGGGGATAACTTGATAAATATTTGAGAACCGAGAATAAAAGACACCCAGTTTATAAAAGAATAAAAGAAAAAAAAAAGAAAAAAAAAAACCTAATTTGATGGAGGCAGAAGTACCGTTTATCATATTCCACATTTATATATGTAGGAAATTCGACCGTTAGCTCAACCTGGATATATTTGAAATTCGACCGTTAATAAACGTACATTTATTTGAAAATTGAGCATTAAATCTTAATATATTTGTTTGAATGTTGGCCATTAGTTACGTTTATGTCGTGTTTCTAGACTAGTTTTTAACCTTGGAGGATATGGTTTCTTCCCTTCTCATTCTTTATTTTTGGAGAATTTAAGATAGATGCGGTGACTTAACTGAAACGGATCCGAAAATTCTCTGTGACTCAAGACATTGGGGCACGTGCTGCTGCTCATATTTTTATTAGGATTAACTTTGCAATAACTAGAAGAGTGGGGGCTCAGATATTATCTCGGGTCCCCGCTTGTTTCTTATAAATCTTATGAGTTTCTAATAAAGTGATAATAATAATAATAATAATAATAATAATAATAATAATAATAATAATAATAATAATAATAATAAGATTAAATTATACCGTTCGTCCATGTGGTTTGGGCAAATCCCTAATTGAGTCACTATCTTTTTAATTTTGGCTAACTGATCCTTATAATCAAACTATGTAACACCGTTCATCCTTATCGACTAATTTAATTATCTTCTCCGTTAAGTCCCAGTCATTAAGTGGCAACGTTAGTCCATTAACTAAACGATCGTTTGCAACGTTAGTCTTTTATACTAACGGTCGTTTATAATTAACTCAAAATTTGGTTTTCTTACGTTTTCGTACGATTTAATCCGTTTTTGTACGTTCTTATACATTTCCGTTAGTTTTTTACGTTTTCTTCCGTTTTTATATGTTCTCGTACGTTTTTATCCGTTTTCGTTCATTTTTATACGTGTTCATCCATTTTTATTTGTTTTCTTACGGTTTTATCCGTTTTTCGTCTGTTTTTATACGTTTTCGTCCGTTATTAATGTTTTCATCCGTTTTTATACATTTTCATCAGTTTTTTTACGTATTCATCCGTTTCTTACGTTTTTGTACGTTTTTATCCATTTTCATCCGTTTTACTACGTTTTTATTTTTTTTTATGTTTTCATCCGTTTTTATATTTTTGTACGTTTTCATATGCTTTATCCGTTTTTATATGTTTTTTTTTCTTTTCCATTTTATACGTTTTTGTAACACCCCCATTTTTTAAGATCACAAAGGAATTAGATCTGGGGTATTACTTCATGGATACAAAGTCATGATAATAGAAAACGACTCGAAAATAGACGTTTTTGAAAAAAGATGAGTTATTATTCATTTATTTATCAGAGTTTTACAGTAAAAGATGTACTTTTACCAAAAGAGAGGTCCCAAAGATACGTTTTAAAGCAAAAGAAGATGAATGATAACAGGTATGGACGTCCTTATGTCCAGTGTCACACCGTGCCATAGGTCCTAATGGGGCTTAGTTACCTGGGATAACATGCTTAAAGGTCAACATTAGGGTTGAGTGAGGTCATAGGTTTAGGTAGTGATAGGTTTGAATACAAGCTCCACTGAGGACAATGGAAAAGTATTAAAAGATAGTATTATTGCAACTAAGCTCATGACACCCCACGTTAACAGTCTGAGTCAATGATGGCACTGCAGACCAATCATGACTGGATATAAGGTTAACTTGCCAAGGCTAACCTTTTAGTTCTCAAGTATAGTGCTAATTGGTACCCGGCTGGGGCAAATCAGCGGGAGTTGTCAAAATCCAAATAGATCTATTCACTATACTCGCGTTTACTCGCAAGTGATTATGGCTCATGAAATTTGTTATGTAATAGTAGCATAGGAGGTACTTGTGCAATAATCAAAGAAAAGGCTTGTATTCGGTTTAAAGCATGTATCCCCCTGACGGGTTTAGAAAGCATTTAAAAAGTGAGGCTATGAACTCACCTGGGTTCAGGGAAGTGTGTTGGGTTCAGTAAATACCCAAACCCCTTAAATCTAGGATTTGAATAGAAAATACCCTAGGTGTTTAGACCGATAAACACTAACAGGTCACTGAGTGCATAGTCTCTCAGTGAGCCATCTTCAGGATACTCAGCAAGAGGCGAAGAAGAAGTCTCTCCACTTAGTAAGGCGGAACTTAAAGGGTGAAGACTGAGTCAAGAAGAAGATGGTGGATTTAGTGAGTGATGACAATAACTCACTGAATCCCTAAACTCCTCACTAACTACTTACACTGAAGACAAACTGAAGTAGAAGACTGAAGACAATGAAGACTGAAGAATAAGCTGGATAAGGCGGGATAAGTTAGAATCAGATAAGACGAAGTCCGTATCAACCAAAGTCAACTTTCCCAGAATGGCAAACTATCAGGCTCAGTGTCATCACTGACTTATGGAAAGCTGCCTTGTCTCTTACTTGATATAGTCTTTGTAAACAAAGACAAAATACATCAGTATTTTGTCTTCTGCAAAATGTCAGTTTGTCACTTAGGATAGAGTTAAAACTCATACTTGTATAAATAGCATAAGAGATGGAGTGAAAGATTAAGCTTGTGAATTGTAAAACACACACACACACAAGCCATCTTTCACTCCTCCAAATACAACTCAGTCCCTGAGATAGCTCAGTGGTTCCATAGTAGTTGTGTTCAGACTTAGCCTGAACTTAGTGAGGAGTACCAACCCTTTGTCATTTCAATCTCAAGTACTATTCCGCAAGTACTTGGGTAATGTATTCTTTTTGATTGATTTCTAATAAAGAATATTATGTTGAAAATATATCAGTGTGTTTTGCTTACATCTTACTTCAGTCATTGATTCACTATTATCTGTTTTTAATACTTAACTATTTTTTACGATAGTGAATGGGGAACAACAAGTGGTATCAGAGCAAGACTGATTATAAAACATTTTTTTAACCCGCTCTAAAATGTTTTTAAATCAGGATCCTTATGGCTGAAATTGATGTACCCCAACTAGTCGACAAAAGGGGTGGAGCTTATTCAGCTGTTGCCCCTAGACTTGAAGTTGGTAAATTTAACAAATGGAAAAAGCGTATGCTTTGCTATTTGATTGGGATGGAACCTTATTATATCAAGTGTATAAATGAAGGTCCATTTATCCCAAAGACTGCTGAAGGTTTGCCTAAACCTGAAGCTCAGTGGACTCAAGATGAGAGGAGAGTGGTCAACCAGGACCAAAGACTCAAAAGTATCATCATATCATGTCTTCCTGATAATAATATGGAGTCAGTTATAAGCTGTAGTACAACTAAACAAACCTGGGATGACTTAGTCCACAGTCATGAAGGCCCATATAATACCAAGGAAAACAAGATAATGGACATGAAACTTGAGTATAACACCTTCAGGGCTAAGGACTCAGAAAATCTGTCTCAAACTTACACCCGGTACAAAACTCTTTTAAATGAACTGTCTAATGATGGTGTTAAGTTGTCCAAACATGAAATCAATGTTGGTTTTATCAATAGTCTTGATAACGCTACACGCGTCGTTCGGGGTCAAAGGAACTTCCTTTTCGTCGAGCAAGTTTTTCAACACCCTAGGCAGTGAACCTAATCGTTGTAGTGTAGTATTAGGGTAAGCCACGGGTATTGATATCGTTCTCTAGGGGAATAGGAATGCTAGTGAGAAGTTACTACGCTAAGGTTGTGGTTGAGGAAGATTATTTTTTTATCTTTTTATAATTTTTTAAGGAAAGGAAAGGTACGATTCTCGGGGTTTGAATTTGGGGGGGGGGGGTTGGTATTGCTACCGATTACTCTACTTATCTAATTATCTAATCTAAGGTGTATGTAGTCTATGTCTAATTAATGTGTGCTCGTATGATAGTTTAAATATGTGTTTACTTAGCTTTTACTACTCCTTAATTATCTCCTATTGGTGGTTGAATTGTCACATCCTTATTCCTAGTTGCGTTGTGTGTCTAAGGTTGTAGGGTATGCGTTTCTCCCTAAATCTTTGAACTTACCAAAGGGTCTCGTCTACAAAACCCACTAGGGATAATAAACTCTTACTCTAAGGCACTCTTTGGATGGTTTAGCTTACAACTACTCATGGAGTCATATTCTAAGGTTCACAAAGATTTAATCAAGCATTAAGTACACAACGAATGACCTATCGCATTACTAGATCATTAATCAACTAAGATAAGAAACAACCAATCAATATTCAATAATTAAGTTTCATATTTCCTAAGCAAACACACAAGTAAATTAGCCGGACATGGAAAACATGCAAGCATACACACAAATAATCAAAGACATAATTGTATTAATGAAGTAAAACACTTATCTTGGTGTAAGATAGGGTTTGGAACCCTAAAATACTGTACAAGACAGCCTTGGTTCGGTTTAGGTTTTTACTCCAAAAGACTACACACCAAATACTGAAAAATTCGGATTCTATATATAATATTACATATGCGACGGCGTCACCATATGTTTTGTGACGCCGTCGTGTCGCCGTCATTAGGGTTTCGTCTTGGCCACGTTAGACTTGCGACGGCGTCACCTTATGCTTGTGACGCCGTCCTCTTCAGCTTCTGACGCCGTCTGGATTACATCTAGGCCGTCTAAGTTGCGACGGCCTACTCTTTTATAACTTGACGTCGTCACTTGAAAATGGGAGTTTTGGCTTATGTCCCGTCACAAAGATCCTCCGACGGCGTCACAATTAACACCTGACGCCGTCACCTTATGTTTTCAGCAGCTTTGAGTGTCTCGATTCTGACTTTGGCCATTTTCTTCGTATAATCGCGCCTTTTCGTCCAAATAAGTGCCATTCCAGCATTTTGCCTTCAAGAGACCTAAAAAGTGAAAAGGAACGATATTAAGCAATAACGGATACAAAAGTGATCAAATAAGGGCTTAAACGACCCCTCAAAAAGGTACCTTTTAAAACCTTATCAAACCACTAAACTTTCTCAAACTCAAAAACCACCTAAAAACCACTAGAAA
>BPTQ01000003.1:199088670-199579934 GCA_019973895.1 Chrysanthemum seticuspe
GACATGTCGCTGGGGATAATGTGCCACAGTGGCACTGCTTCTTTGACTTAAATTTGAGTGGGACCCACGTCGTCGCCGGGGATTGTCGCTGGGGATACAATCCCTTACGAGACTTCCCCAGCTAGGATTCCCCAGCGACATGTCGCTGGGGAAAGGTATCCCCAGCGACATGTCGCTGGGGAATCCCCCCATATGTCGCTGGGGTAGCCAGTGAATGTTGTAGTGTTAAGAGTGTCTTCTTGTTTTATTGCAATACAACCAAAGAGCCAATAGGGTTGAAATATTGTATTAGAAAAGTAATAATACAATTCAAAAGTTTATCCAGACAATTTGTAATTATCAACGCCCTAAAACCAACAATCCAAACAAGCTTTGATTATCAACACCCTAAGACCCATAATTCACGGAATCACTTGTTTAGAATGACCTTTAGAAATTGCAAACATCGACAATAAACCTGAAGACAACATGATTTCATTTCCTTGATATCTCCATAGAAAGGCAGTACATAATGGATAACAAAAACAGCATTACGTCTAGCTACATAAAATAAGAGGGTCATAAAATTGCTATGATGCATATATAGCTATTGTTTTGATCATAATCGGAACGACTCTCAATTCATTAAAAGGGTCGTACATCTTGCATAGCAAAATGCGTACACATTTTCATCTATATATATCTACAAGTGTAACAATTTTATCAATTAGGACCCCAGCAGCTCAAGTACATGACTTTTCTCAATGACTCTTCTGATTGCTCTATGCCTTTGCTTGAAGCCATAGCTGCAGGAGCAGACAACTTCTTTGACTGAGTGACTGATCTAATGTTGGACTTTGCATGGTGGTGAATGGTCCTGATGGTGTAGTTCCACCTTGCAAAGCCTTGATCTTTTAGTGCTTCCACTAATCCGACTGTTCCAGCAACAATCAATGATCTGGTTCTCGAACTCATTCTTTTCTTCTTGTTTCTTAACAACTTTAATTGGAGACTATTTGAGTTTTTTAAAACAAATGGGAGATATGTTTGAAGAATATATATGAGTTTATGAAACAAAAGTATGGCTCAAGTAGTGATCGAAAGTCCCATGTTTTAGGGGTGAAAACAAGAGGCTGGTGATTTGGAAAGCCAATGGTTTTAAGAAATTGAATTGACATGGATGCCCTTTTAGATGATAAGGTGCATGAATCACTTAGAGGTCAGCCAAATGACGCAAAATAACAATAATTAGCCTCAAGTGTGTGAAAGAAAACAAGTGGCTATATCTTATATATCCGTACATCTCCCTATGGATTATTTGGTGCTTCCGTTATGGCTCCAAAATAACATTAGTTTAGAACGCCCAACACAATATCTCTTTCTTAATGACATTAAGCTTCTCACAAGCTTATGAGTTGAGCGAACAACCCTTGTAACATTATTGCTTAGTTGTTCCTTTCCCTAGCTAGCACCTTGCTAGGTCTTTTTCTTTTATATTGCGTGCACAAAATTGGCCAAGTATTACATATATTTTAACCGAAAGAAGTTTATTTTGCTATCTCTCAATAAAACTCTAACCTTGTGCAGTATAACAATTATAGTTTCTTTTGTTAAACATCTTAGTTGTAATATATACGGTAGTAATTTTGTTTGTAATATTCGCAACCAATTATATTTGATCCCCTTGTAGTTGAAAAAAAGGGTAAATATTCAACATTGAAAGCAAAACGCATTTTAAAATTTTCGTTTGATCCCCTTTCAGTGAAAAACATGATAAATGTTCAAGTTTTACCTTTTACAAAGGTCACTAGTAATAATAGTGACTCTTGTTAGTGTGTTATAATCTCTGGTAACTATATGACACTTTCATTGTAGTGATATGTAGCCGTGCACATACCGGTTTTTTTGCCCTAACCGGTTCGGTTAGTAACCGACTCGGTTTTTTGGTCAAACCGGTTATTACCAAAAACCGGTTAGGTTCGGTTAGGATTTTGAGGGGGAAAAACCAAACCCAATACTATCCGGTTCGGTTAGAAAAAACCGGTTAGTAACCCATTTTTTTTAATCTGCTGTTTGGATCGGGTTTTTGGTTTTTTTTTTTGCCGTTCGCGTTTTACACATAATAAACTCAATAAAATTCAATTTTTATTAAATAAACTCATAATACATCAAACATAAACTACTTGAAACATAAAACTAATATATTGAGCGATTTATTCATCGGAAAGCTAATACATTGGATAGTGAGGTCTTATTCGGAGTCTCCGGATCCAGACCTAGCTTGGTCATCTTTAGTGATTTCTTCATCGGAAAGTGAGATTCTATAACCCCCTTGCATCTCGATCTCGAGTATTTGTGGTTCGATCTCTAAATAATTCGCTTCAAGATTAGAAATGTGTTGTATACGTTCCTTGTGTGTCTAAGTGATCCTTTAAGCAAATACACATATCCAAAGATGTCGGCGTGAGTCTTCTTCTTCGAATCGTTAATACCCTTACACTAAAAGAAAAACATGATTCTGAAGCTACCGTAGAAGCTTGTACGTTTAGTAAATCTCAAGCCATGATGGATAGAAGGGGAAATTGAGATTGCCTTCCTTTCCACCAAGACAAAACATCAAAGTTTTTAAATTCTTCTTGTCCCGTAGCGTTTATCCAATCGGTTCAGGTATATCTCCCAAATTCATTAGTACTGGTTTGGTCACTCCTAGCCCGTTTAACACTTTCATGTCTTAAAGTTTGAAATAAGTTAAACATCGAACTAGTGGAGGATGATAGCAACCGAACTCGTTGAAACATTGTTTGAACCATATCTATTAAAATAAATATCAAATAATTCTTTAAAATATTTGTTAAAATAAGCTTTTGCATTGATTACATAGTTATCTTTTCTTTATCCAAATCTAAATCAACAGAAATTTTCTTGATAAGTAATTCCACCCCGCTAATGTTAAAGCATGGGTCTAATGCGTTGACACAAGTAATTACCGGCGGAATTTCTTTGAAATATTTTCTAAGTTTATCTTTCATAGGTTCAACCATCATATCATATGGTGGACAACTAAATTCAAATTTGCAAATTTTTGTACACATTGCAAAAATTTGTCGGAGTACCCTATGACTCGTGGGATATAAACACCCGATAGTAAAGTTTTTGCATCTTTAAAAACTTCGAGTAATTCGGTTAATTTTTCTTGGACAGAAAATGGTGCAACTAGGTTATCACTAGCAAGATCATCATGAAAGTACTTAAAAAAGCATTTTTTTTTTGGCATAAAGCACTTTTAAACATAAAATAAGTCGAGTTCCATCTTGTAGAAACTTCCCAATTAGGTGATAAAAAAGTGGTTTTCGTGTTCAAATAAAATCTCAGATAATTCTTATATATTGTTTCAGGCCCACAAAATATATCTTGCAACATTGTTTTAAAAGCATTTTTTATCGACATTATTTCAGGTACCGCTAATCCGTCTTGCACAACCAAGTTTATGATGTGTGAAACACATCGACTATGAAAAAAATGCCGTTCAAAGGTAGTTGGTATCTTGCTATTAGTTTATCGGCGACATTTGTATTGTTAGAAGCGTTATCAAATGAGATTGAAAAAATTTTATGTTCCCATTTAAATTTTTTTAATACATCTCGTAACTTACGAAATAAATTCATACCCCTGTGAGGATAATCAAAGTTTTGAAAATCAATCATACGCTTCATCATTTGCCAAGTTACGGGATCAATTCAATGCGCGGTAACCAGTGTTGTAAATATCGCTTGGCGGTCCCTCGGCGGTCGACCACCGCCAAGCGCCATATCGGTCTTGGCGGCGATATATCAGTGATATAACGGAGACCCTAAATTATAAAGAAATTAATTTTTTATAGGTATTTATATATTTTATATACATATTTATAAATATTTATTAGTTTTATTGTTATATTTAATATTTTTAATTATATATTTTATATAAATATTACAAATTTTACATTGTATATGCATTTAGTTATGTATTTCCCACTCTTAACCGATATTTGACCGATATTCCGATATTTGACCGATATTTGACCGATATTTAACCGATATTTAACCGATATTTGACCGATATGACCGATATAACCGATATTGACCGATATTTGACCGATATTGACCAACCGATAAATTTGACCGATAAGTGAAATATCGTATCGGTGGACCGCCGATAAGCGATATATCACTGATATATCGGCCGCCAAGACCGATATTTACAACACTGGCGGTAACACAAATGTATAAATGCGGCAAATGATGAGGCGCCGACCAAACATCGGTTGTTAAGTTTACATTTGTATTTAAATTTTCAAAACCTTTTATGATTTCGAGTTTAGCCTTTTTCTACATTTTAAGTGCATCACGTTAAGAGTAGAACGACTTACTTAATCATATTGCGGTTGAAGACAATTTTGAAGCACCTTGGTTAATCTCAGGTTGTCGAAGTGGTTAAACGACAAAGCTTCTTGAATTATAAAGCTTGCGAATTGCAATACTTTTTATTTATATGTTGCCTCAACGTCGAGTTAGATGAGCTACTTAAAAACTTTCTGCAAAGTTCACAATGAGCCTTCACGATATTATCCGACAACCTCACGAGATTGAAATTACACCAAACATACTTGCTTTGGTCCGTTTCAAAAAACGCAGCAATCATCAGTTCATTTGAAGAACCAACACCGGTGGAAGTTGAAGAACTTTGAGTTGCCATTTTGTAAGCTATTTGATTGTTTCAAGAGTGATTTTGAGAGTATTGATTGTTGTAAGTAAACCAAACTCAAGATGGGTATTTATACTAAATATTTTAAGCTTAAATGGTGAAAAAATGCCAAAAAAACGGGTAGGAAACAAAAAAAAACGGTAACAAAAATTATTGTATGCTCCTATTTCTCATTCTCAGTGGCCTGCAACGGTAAAAAAAACCGGTTACTAACCGGTTTTTTACTAAACGGTTTCCCAACCGGTTCGGTTAGTAACCGGTCCAAAGTATAGATTTAAAAACCAGGTACTAACCGCTGGTTTTTTCCCTAACCGAACCGCTTACGGCCAAAAACCGATGTTGATCAGTTTCGGTTTTTTGGTCACGGCTAGTGATATGTATTTTAAACCGGTAACTGGTAATTAAGTATTTTAATACTGCATGTATTGGCAAATTATAAACTTAGTTATAAACAACTCTAAAGAGGCGCCCCCAAACTTCTGAAAAGGCTAGGGAGAGCTTTATCAGGTTTGAGTCTACATTGTGATGGGTTCAAACCCCATAAATTAGTTGCAAAAAGATCATAAACCATTGCTTAAAAATAAGAAAATAAAAATAAAAAAACCCTTAGTTGTATATTTGTATAATATACTAAAAACCGTACACAACTTTTGCAAACCCACGCATTAATTGCAATCTTTCCAAACTTGGCAAAAACAGCCCCTGGGGTTCAAGTGGCGCTGCAAACTTAGTCCTTTAAATGCAATCTTTCCCAACTTGGCAAAAACAGCCCCTGAGGTTCAAGTGGCGCTGCAAAGTTAGTCCTTTAGCATTAATTGCTATCTGCAACCTGGCAAAATTAGTCCCTAAGGTTTAAGTGTCGCTACAAAGTAAGTCCTTTCAAGCCAATCCCGCTGCATCGCGCGGGTTTCCACACTCGTTAAAAACCAAAGTATACGACTATACAAGTAACATACGTTATTTAGCAAAGCATTTCACTGTGAAATTGGATCAGTTGATATAAAACTATTAGTTTAGACGCATATTATTCAACGGTCTTGATCAAAGAAAACAATATTTCTTTTATTAAATGAAGGCTATACATCATACATAACTAAATCTGCATTACATCTAGCTACATAAAATAAAAGTGCATTACATCCAGTAAGTCAAACACATAACTTTTCTCAATGACTCTTCTGATTGCTCTAGGCCTTTGCTTGAAGCAACGACTTCCTGTGTAAATCACTTCTTTGATTGAGTGACTGATCGAATGTTGGACTTTGCATGGTGGTGGATGGTCCTGATGGTATAGTTCTACGTTGCAAAGCCTTGATCCTTGAGTGCCTCAACCAATCCAACCGTTCCTGCAACAATGAGTGATCTAGTTTTTTGAACTCATTCCTACTTTCTAAGTCAAATGGTTTTTCGAGATTTGTGTTAATGTTTGATGAAGATGAAGTTGAGAGCATTGAAGAAGAGTTTATATAGATTCGATTAGATGTAAAGCCACTGGTTTTATAGTTCAAAACAGGAGGCTACATATTTGGAAAAGCCGCAAGTATTATGATATAAAATTGCCAAGAAGGTGGATACTATAAAGAAGAAGGCCACTGATGTGGCTAGTACGAGTGAGACGAAGGTTGCTACATCAAATATGTTTGAAGCCCTTGATACGATAGATATTGATGAATGTGGCATTCCTACTGATGTCGTGGCTAAGGATAAGGCTGACTTGGATTCTGGCAGTACAATGGAAGCTAAGGCGGTTCCTCCTACTCCTATTGTTGAGAAAATTGGGGAGCTTAAAAAGCTAATTATTGATGGAAAAGTTACTCTTGTGAATGATGATAGTCATCCTATTAAAAATGTTGATTATCCGGGTAATAAAAAGGAAGCTAAGGATGATGGATCTCAGAAGACTGGTAATGTATCACAAGAACCGCTTGTGAGTGTTATGAAAGAGAAGGCGCAGGCCGCGGTTAGTAAGTCTAGTTCTACTTTTTCTCCGTCTACTTCTTCTAGTAAGAGGGTTAACCCATTTTCTAAGGTGCGAGAGATTGTTGATACCGACAGTGATGAAAAGGAGGTTGTGAACACTTTTGAAGAGTCAATAATTCTATTTGGTGGTGGTCACGATCGTGAAGTTTATTATGATGACTAAGATTATGATATCTATACGGATCAGGTCTACGATCTTTCAAAGAATTTGGATGCTTTTTATGACATGTATGGTACTAAGCTTCAAGGCCTTGGTAGGAAGTAATTTTGTTTGCGTAGGAGTCTAATGTTCATTTTGAGTAGCAGTTTATTTTCTTGTTTAGAGAATAGGAAGTATCTTGTTATGTAAGCTTTTCCGCATATGTAACGGGTTGAGATATGTGATTCACCCATGCCCTTTGTACTTAAACATTTTTTAGAATAATATATTTAGCGGGTCTTTGACCTTTTACCCCAAAAAAATGCCAATTATATACTGCGTATGGTTTCGATAACACCCAAAACATGGGGCATTTCTTTTATAATAATGAAAGTTGATTACATTATTAGCAGTTGACTAATAGACACCAGGGTTCCAAGATGGTCACAATTTTAGGGGAACTGATGGATTTTGTAATAACAATTGTAAAAGTCTTTAACCGTTGTATCTATTATTTTTTTGGATTTGACTAGTGTGGTCTTATAAGCTCGTGTCATAGCAAAAAATGTTTGTCATGTCAATTTTTAACTCTATAACTCACAACATTTCATTCAACCCAAAAAAACGGCTCTCTCATCACTCAAGTTATAGGATTTCCCGAGCCCCGCAAAAAAAAATTCATTTACTATATAAAAAGCACACTTTCATCAAATTAGGTGGGTAGTTTTCGTCGTCAAAATAGTCATCTAAAAATCGTTGTTCCGCCACTTCTCGTTAACGTGATATGTGTATTCTTGTATTAGGACCCGAACTCTAGGTTTCTTGATTACCCAAATATAGAAACTCTTGATAAGCTTGAAAAAAACCGTTTTCGGTTCATATTGAAAGTAACCATCATAATGATCATTGTTGTTGGGATACATAGCGTAATTAAATGAAAATGTATTATTTTGAAAGTAATAAGTATATTGTGTTGAACTGATAAGTGTGTGTTAAAACATCATAAATAAATGACTAAAATATACCGTTGGTCCCTAAACTTGTACCAAAGCATCACAGTGGGACAAAACTGGGCCTTTTCATCGTCACAGGTCCAAAACATGGCCTTTAAATGCCAAATTAGTCCTTTGACAAAGTCAAAGTCTGATTTTTGTTTTGTAGTCGAGGGTATTTTAGTCTATACACATTTATACTTTGATAACACATTTATATTTTAGCCATTAATCTTTCATCCTTGTCATCATCTCCCCAAATCATCATCTCCCCAACATTCATCATGATCATCATCTCCCCTGTTGGTTCATTGTTGCAATACAGTTAATCACCAAACACTTTATTTCAAAACAATGATGATTATATCACCAAGCACTTTATTTCACAACAATGATTATATCATCAGTGAAGCCAAAACATCATGTTCTCACTAGCATGCAGTTTCCAAACCTAATTAAATTTCTTGGAGACGCAGTTACAACATGCCACATCTTTGGCATTTCTCAAGGTTGATAAAATATGTTGGACGACAGCATCTGGTAAGCAGTCCATTCTATCTGAAAATTGTTATTAAACAGATGATGATCAGTTATGAATTCTTATAAATGAGAGATCTGATGAACAAAACAATGGATAAGTTCAACTATTTCTCTATCCTTATGCTTATAAGTGTTGGAAACAGAGCTTTAGTCTCAGTTCAAAAGGGTAAGAGCATAAAGAGCAACTGACACAAAATCAAATACATACCTTAAAAGGATCGGTTTCATGCAATCACTCGAAATGCTCAAAATCCATTCAAAGCTATTGCTTCTGTAAGAACAAACACAGATTTGTTAATAAATGTGAGTTCACCGTGTAAAAAATTCTTAAATTTACATCCATAATAAAGAGGGGATATCATCCTCCTTTAGAGATTGAAAGTTAAAAAAACAAAACTATCCAATTATAAAAGCATTGCACTTTTGTCAATATAGACATAATTCTAAAGGTGCCTAAACTCAAATGTTGTACACTTCATCAAGAAGTTGTGTTGTGTATTATAAAGCAGGATCACTCGGATACTTTCCAACTGATGAGAATTAACAAAAAAAATGTAACCTGCAGTTTGCAACAAGGCCTGATGCTTCTGAGGCAAATACGTAGTGTGTAGAGTAGTTTATTCAACAATTTGACATTGAGAATTTGATGCATGACTTGATTTTAAAAATGAGTAAGAAGCACAATATTATTTCCAGACCTTCAGCATATTGCCTTTAGGTTGGTATATCATAGGCACACCTATAATAAACTTTACACGCAATTTATAGAATCTTAGTCAAAAGTCAACACAACGTTACTTATAAACTTTGATAGAAAAATTAACCAAAGTAGTAAACCAGCCCAACCCGTTACTCGATCAAAAATTATAACATCACGGGTTAATCTTATGGGGGACGACTGTCACACCCCCAAATTACCTGTTTTGCAGCGGAATGGAATTCCTGGGGATTGACTGTCATAGCATCACAATCACAGTTATATTGAACGACCTAAAGTGTCGTTTGGAAAATACATCGCTTGATTTAATAAAATAATCAGAGTTTACAAAGTATAGGTCCCAAATGAAAATCAACTTGTGCGGAAATAAGTTTGTTACAATTCAAACGATGTTTTAAAGTGCCTAAAATCCCTGTTAGACGCGTCGTCATCGCGACTCTATGATAAGTCCATATGCATGCCATGAAGTGAATGCCTTAGATACCTGAGATAAAACATGCTAAAAAGTGTCAACACAAAGGTTGAGTGAGTTCATAGAGTTTGAGTTGAAATGTAAAGTCTTTCAAAATCGTTTATGCAGCAAAGGCATTGTAAATCCACTCAGTTCCAAGTTCCGCCCATACAAAACTTGCAACCTGTGTGTTCACAACCCATTGCCAAAATGTGTATAATTTATGTTCAAACAGAAATCATCAATTGAATTCACAAAATAGTGCATAACTTAATGTATCAATAGTTACTTGATATAACACCTATGAGTGTTGTTTCAAATCGTTCCAAAACCATTAGTTCATGATTATACCAAGACATTTAGTTCAATGATAATCCCAAGACATTTAGCACAATGATAATCCCAAGACATTTAGCTCAATGATAATCCCAAGACATTTAGCTCAATGATAATCCCAAGACATTTAGTTCAATGATTATACCACGACATTTAGTTCAATGATTTTATGATATAGAATATGACTAAACATTCAGTTCAGATAAACATATAGTTTGCAAATAATCATGATTGTCACAAAAATTGTTGAGCATGTATCTCCCCCAAAGAGTTTAATAAAAGCATTAAAACAATTGAAAATGGGGCTATAGAACTCACCTGGTGCAATGTTTATGATGATAAAAGTGGATACACTGAAATGAGGCGCAACCTCTAACCGTGACCTATTATGAATGATATGTTCTATGATAAGTTATGATGTAATGTTATGCATGCAATTCGGATGATATTTATACCACTTATGAATTTTTGAAAATAATCCTTTTCGTCAAAAAAATAACCTTTTAACGTCTTGACCATTTTTAAATTACCTTACATGTATTTATGTTGAAATGATATCCGACGATAATCATTTAGTGATTTATTAAGAGAATATAACTTTTTCGTCGTAAAATAATGTCGTTGAAATTTCCATGAAAGTGACTGAAACGGTCTCTAAAAGCAAGTCGTAAAGTGGTGCACGTCGAGCGTTAGGAAACAAACTCAACGGTTTTTGGAAGCTCGTATCATTATCTCAAAGTTTTAGCATTTAAGTTTTCATCCTAGAGGTCTCGATCACAAAGAGAAATATAGGTTAAATATGGTACTTTTGTCCAAAATATCGTTAAAGAGTGGTTTTCGGCAAAGTTTATGTGACCGTATTTTACTCGTTACAACTCCGTTTGACGAACGGTTGGACGTTTTGAAAAATATGCTAGGCGAACTTACTTTTACTAGAAGACATCACGTTATAAAAAGTACTACATCCTTGTTAAAAACGACCCTCAACATGGTCACTTGTTGCCGTAAGGTTTGTCTAATAGAAATATATTAGTTTTTTTTTTATATAATAAAGTTACGGCAACTTTGTGTAAACGTGTATAATTTAATTGTTACAAGTCCGTTTTTTACGTTTTATATGTCCTTAGCTTCGTATCAAAGTATACTAATATATTTTTGATAAGTCGACACATTTTATAACGCCTAAGCCTCATTTTTGACTCGTACAAAGTAGACGTAACATGCTGAATTTTCTGGTTTTTATACTTTTCGTCGTCAAACTTGAAAAATTCATAACTTCTTCGTTATAACTCCGTTTTAACCCGTTCAAGCGGCCACGTTTTCGTTTTAAAGTGTATTTTCTAAATATCTAGGCCACAAATTTTTATCTGCTGTCGAAAATTCCAGAATTCAAAAATATGGACAGACCCTTAATTAAACTTGTCGAAATGAGATTTTCTCGCGCCAAACCTATTCCAACCAATTCAAAACAACTCCGAAGCTATTCTAATCCTACCATACACCTTCTTAGGGTGTCATGGGTTCCTAGGCATCACCAAGAGTGATATATTACAAGGATTAATTATAGAAAGACATAAATATATATAACTCTTAAAATCAATGTAAAAGTGGTACAAACATCATATGACTTGCATGTTTTCTCAATAATGATGAAATGAATATGAAATATGATCATGAAAATGAAAAGCTTACAAGTAACTTGATGAGGTTATTAGAACAAAGGATTTCCTAATCACCCTAGGTTTTTATTTCAAAACCTATAAAAAGAGTGTAACTAGAGTGTATAAAACTTGACTTGAGAAATTTTGAAGTATTCCTCCTTGATCCTTTGGTTGGCCGGTTATGGCAAGAGGAGATAAAGATATGTGTTTTTGCTTTTACACCTTGAAGATTTGAGTATGTATGTTTAATATGTAATATAATATAATTATATGGAAGATATTTTGCATATTTTATGTGTGAATCATCTATGTTTGTCGACAAAGATATGTTTGAGTTAGTTATTATATTTTTTTTTCTTTTTGTATGCAAATGTAGTGTAATGTATAAGTAGTTAAGGATTATTGGTAACTTGTACATAATTAAGCAATTTAGGGTAGCGTTAACTAATAATAAATTTTAACGGGTCAAAATAAAATATATTGAAGTCATAAAAATTATGAAAATACGTTCCTTACAAAATTTGAGTGAAATAATAATTATCGAGTTGAATTTTCGAAAACCGTCGTAATTATATAAACATAACAATTTATATACAAAATAAATTTAAGACACTGGGTAAACTCATAATATTATTTTTATAATCTTAATATGAATATAAAAATATATCGGGATAATTTTTGGAAGCATTGGATCAAATGTTCAAAATAATTAATTACGCGATAGCGTTTATTTAATAGGAAATTATACGTTTTAATGTCAAATGCAAAACCATGCATGAACTAATGTGATGATAATGATGCTAATGATATGTAGACTAAACCTAGTCTATATGAAATGTCATGAATGATTGTTCATGAATTCGCAGCTAAACCACTAAGGTTACGCGAATTTGAAACTCGTAAACCTAGCTTACGATAAACGATGAATAATGAAGCATGAATTGTGATTTGAAAAATGACCTGAAATTGCGAGTTGTCACAACGACACAGCCTAATCAAGTACGTAACTTAAATAAAACCCCAATAAAAAATTATAGAGAGAATGCAAACTATCACCATCATCGAACAAGTGATAAGAAAATAAAGCAACTAACTCATAAAACCCCAAAACATGTGCAACGTACAATCGCTATGCATAATAAACAACTTATTGTATCAGCATTGCTTTAAATCTGATACTCTTGGCTAAACAAAAGCAATAACTAACATTAAATTTCAAGATTTGATCTTTAAAACCTTATTCCCTATAACTAAACTGCACGCGCAAGGATTCAACAATCAATTACAGATTTGACAAATGCCCAACAAATAAAGTGCTTGATGATGAGCATGATGAATGTTGGGGAGATGATGATTTGGGGAGATGATGACAAGGATGAAAGATTAAGGGCTAAAATATAAATGTGTTATAAAAGTACTAGAAGGGTACCCGCGCAATGCGGCGGCGGGTACCTGATGACTATAATATGATTGGAATAAATGAAATAAATGTTAAAGTTGTAAAATTTTCAATTAAAATAAAATAAACCACTAAAAATATAAAAACTAAAAACTCATAAAAATATATTAAAATAGATGTTGAATTAAAGAGCATAAAATTTTAGAAAATATGGTGAAATTAGATTTTTTTTTTGGTAAAGGGGAGTAATCCTGCACCCTGGTAAATATATTAACCAAATAAACGTTTAAGTACAATGTATATGAGTGAAATCCCATATATCAGCCCGTTACATAGGCATAGAGCTTACATAACAAGATACTTCCTATTTTCTAAACAAGAAAACAAACCGCTACTCAAATGATAACAAATGACACAACGAAATAAGATTACTTCCTAGGACCTTGAAACTTTGTGCCATACATGGCATTAAAGGCATCCAAATTCCCAGGAAGATCACGAACCTGCTTCGCATAGTCATCGAAGTCATAGTCATCATACTCATCTTCAAACTCTTGGCCACCACCAAATATATTAGCAGACTCATCAAATGGGTTAGCAACTACCTCATCTTCAGAATCAGACACCTCAATCTCTCCCACTTTAGAAAAAGGGTTAGCTCTCTTAGTAGAAGAGGTAGACGGAATAGGTTGACCATCATCATCCACAAGAGTAGCTTTCCCATCAATAATTAGTTTTTCAAGCTTACCAATTTTCTCAACTATGGGAGTAGAACCAACATCAATTGTTCCCATTGAATCACTCACAATCGGAACATGTGATGTAGAACCAGTCTTAAACAACTCATCCTCATTAACCTCCATTGTACGACCAGTATCCACATCTGTATCGTCCATATTAAGAGCATCATACTGATTAGACGTAGTGATCCTGGTTCCACTCGTACTAGCCACATTAGAAGCCATCGTCATACCGACATTTACTTTCTTTGGTTCAGGAGGAGGCTTTTTGGGCCGATATTCAAAATGCTTGCCCACCACAGATTTAGTAGAACCTCCTCGACCCGAATTCGGCCCAACTTGCTTTCCCTTCTTCTTATTGTTAACAGTATGAAAACCATCACTTACGTTCTTATGAGGTTGAGCAGTCGGAATCTCAATCTTAGGACAATCCACCAAAGTATGTCCAAATACCCGACATTTCTCACATCTAGGCGGTTTCCATTCATATTCAACACGGATCTTCTCAATAGTCGAACCCGTACCATCAAGTAAAGGAATCTCGACAGTGAGGCTGTCCCTAAGAACCTCATCCGACTTCACTTCAATCATACACCTAGCAAAACTACTACGGCCCCAAGATTCTTTGCACATTTGACTTGTAAAAGCATCTAACCTTTTGGGCGTACCAATCAATGTAGCAAGAAGACTGAGCCCGTCATCAGAAAACATAGCTAAAGGAACATCATGGAATTTAACCCACACCGGAATGTTAGTCAAATCCTCTTTAAGCAAGTTGGTGTTCAATGTCCATGGTTTAAGAATAATAGGAACATTACGAATCAACCAAGGACCATTATCAAGAACATCATCAACGCCTTTTTTCGAATTAAACTTGAAGAAGAAGAATCCCTTAGCGTTCATCATAACCTTTTGTAAACCATACTTAGCCCACGTATTGCGAACATAATAGTCAACAACAGGAAAAGCAAGGCGTTGACCAAGGAAGTATCCGTAAAGAGTATTCTCAAACCTCATGTTCACCTCTTCCACCACTTTCATTGGGACTGAAAGGTCAACATCATCCTTCTTTTTGCTACATTCTAACCTCCGAAAATTAGACACGTGCTTCTGGGATTCATTAGAAGCAACACCCGCGTAAGAAACCGACTTAACTCCATTACCACTAGTAGTAACAACCTTAGGTGCATTAGGATAAGAAGTAACACTATGATTAGTACCAAACATCTGGGATTGCATAGCCACATCAAAACTCGACGGAGGAGTATTTGCTGAATAAACTTTAGTACCATTCAACTTAGATTGAAGCCCAATACCACTCGAATTGTTCACATCAGAAGATGAAGCCATCTTAGCAATATTACTGTCAATTTTATTCATTGCTTCATCAAAGTTCTTATGCGCATTAGCAATCAATTGCTCCACATTAGGCTGTTTTGAAACATTAGAGGTCGAATCAGAAGCATGGCTTTGCTCCAAATCATCCAAAACAACCTTATCCTTAACCTTATTCACGGTATCAGCCCCATCACATTCTATATGATCCACAAGACTCTCATTCTGACCAGTACTCCCATCATCATTGCCTGTATTCAACCGTGCATCAAATTCATCATCCTTTTGCAACCCAACTTGATCGGCCAAGTTAGATGGTGCATCAATATTTTGCGAACCACTAGTTTGATCGGCCAAACTAGTAGAAGACCCCACATCTCTAGTGCCCTTACGAGCACTATCCTTGTTCAAAAAACCTTTGTCCATCTCTCGTAAACCCCACTAACAATCCCAACAATCAACCTACAGAATACTACTCAAACCCACGAAAAACCCACGAACACTACTCAAACCAATCACTTACAAACAACGATCACCAAGAAGACAATACAAGAAAAAGAAAACCCTAACTACAATAGTTAGGGTTTAGACGATTACGCACAAGAAGTCTAACCAGCACTCATAACCAATATGCATGTAATCAGTTGTATATGTGAAAAAATCAAGCACCAGATCGTAGCATGCAATTGGTGAAATTAGATTATAATATAAATAAGTAGATAAAAAGATATTTTAATTTGAAAATAAAGATAAATTTTTAGTTGAGAAATGACACATGTCATTTTATAATTGGAGCTCCTTATCTTAATTTTTGGTGGTTAGGAGTTAGGCTTGGATTTTGTTAGAAGTTAGGCTTGGAGTTTGTTAAGAAGTGACACATGTCATCTCATGATTGGAGCTCCTTATCTTAATTTTAAGCCTTCTAAAATTAGAAGGCTTAATTTTTAAGTCTTCTAATTTTAGAAGGCCTAAATGCATTATAAAGTAGTATAGATAAATGCGTATAGACTAAAATACCCTCGACTACAAAACAAAAATCAGACTTTGACTTTGTCAAAGGACTTGTAACGAGTGAAAAACTTGAAATAGGGACCCCCAACGATGAAAAGGCCCAGTTTTGTCCCATCGCGATGCGTCTTGCCAAGTTTAGGGACCAACGGTGTATTTTAGTCTAAATAAATGGTATTTATAAGATTTTTAAAGGTATTCAATTCGTTTTCTTCTTGACCGATACATTTAAAGAAATAGAAATAATAATAATTAAAAAGTGAAAATAGCGGATAACGAGGCGCGAACGCATGTGGCGGCTCCATCGATATGGTGGCTCGCGCCATTGGTCGCGTTATCTGCCTATGGCGCACCCGTACCTTCTTCTCCAAGGCTTTATTTTAAAACCGTTGGTTTGAAAACGGTTCACTTCCTCCTTCCCAAATTTTTAGTGTACACTTCTATTTTTGTTTTTCCTATCTACTCCTAAAAGTAGGTATAGAAGTTTGATCATCCCTATTTGAAACTATTATTACAAAGTTTAAAAAAAAGATTTAACTTATTGGTAAAAGTAAAACTTTTATATAGTAAAATGAAAATGATTTTTTTTTCTTTAATTTTGATTTCTGTATGTTTTTGTCGGGAAAACAATTATTTTGAAATAGAGTGAGTATAACGTGGAAAACTATGCAAGCATTCCAAGTTCGCCCAATGCGTCTCCTCTTTGTATTTTGAAGAGCACCCCTAACATGGTTAAAGAAGGGAAAAAGGTAGACAATTCTTTTTCTAAAGTTGGCGATCTAGTTATCTCGGATAGTGATGATGATCAAGTCCTTGATAATTCAATGAAACTTCTAGTTTTGTGGCGTTTGACGGTTCTAAAGGTGGTAGTTGAGTGGGCGTGAGGAGCTTATTAGATCAATGGAAGGAAGATATTAATGACCAATACCCTTACGATGATGAGTTTGATGATTGTGGTCTGGTTGATGCTCAATTGAAGTTTGCTAATGCTTATGATATTAGTCTCCGTGGTCAGATTAGATAGGTTGTTTTTTGATTTCATTTTGCATAAGTATGGCATGTTATTTCTTACACTTGGTTAGGTCTTAAGCAGTATAGGTGCTTTGGGTTTGCCTTCTTTGGGCTGAGGTGTGAGATTCATCCACCTCCGTTGAACTTAATTGTTTTTTTTTGGAGTAATTATATTTTCGAGGTAACTCTTTTACGCACCTAGTTTCGTGGGTTGCTTGGGATTGAAAAAGATGAAGTTTGAATAACCATAGTAGCGGCTTCCGTAAAAAATGCTAGATCGCTACTAACTTTATCTTCATCATCCGAGGATGTAAAAAAGAATTGGTCAAAAGACATTTGTTTTAGATGAAATATGAGAATGTATAAAAAAATGTGTTTGAAAGTATATATATAAATAGAGAAGTAATGTAATTAAAGTGTAAAATGTTTAAATTTTAAAAGAAGAGTTTTTAATAATAAAGCAACGGTTATTCTTCTTTGGTTGTGGTCTGTATTTGAATCGGTCGACCCTATTCTCCATTTCATTGCTGAGGGAACATCCCTCTTGGGTTGCCGTAGCAGGGCCGATGCATCGGATAACCCCGACCGACGAACGGTCGACTAGCTTGCTACACCCAGCCTAAAATACGAAGAGACTTGGAGAAATTACATTTTGTCTTGCACCTTTTTCTGATTACAATTCTTTCTGTGCTAGCTACTAGAATTAATATGAATTGATGTATGTTCCAATTTCATATTGTTATCCAAAAAGACAAGTGAATACATACATACTTCGTCATACGAATATTTTTACTGTTGATATCATATTGTAATGTGTATTGCTTAGAACTAACTTCACATATCATATAGCATATATAATTTTCAGTATACAGTTTTGATCATAATCGGATTTCTCATTTCATTATGAAGGTTGTACACCTAAAATAGTTACATACACATTTCATCTATATCTATCTACCTAAGACATGATTAACAAATGATCAATTAGGACCCCAACAGCTCAAGTACATAACTTTTCTCAATGACTCTTCTGATTGCTCTATGCCTTTGCTTGAAGCCATGGCTGCCTGCGAAGACAACTTCTTTGACTGACTGAATGATCTCAGATTGTTCTTGGTGTGATGGTGAATGGTCCTTATGGGGTAGTTCCACCTTGCAAAGCCTTGATCTTTTAGTGCTTCCACTAATCCAACTGTTCCTGCCACAATCAATAATTTGGTTCTTGAACTCATTCTTCCTTCTTTTTTTCTTAATCGGGGTAATTAACTTCTGAAACTGTTTAAGATGCTTAATAAGCTAACGAGAGATGTGTTTGATGAATATGAAAGGATTAAGCAAAAGAGAGTCTTATATAGAGATGAAAGTCCCATGTTTTTAGGGATAAAAACAAGAGGCTAGTGGACTTGGAAAGCCAATGGTTTTTACGAACTGAATTGACAAGGATGCCCTTGAAGGACAACCTACACAACGCACACATGGGGCGAATTTAAAAACTATTATCTATACTCCTTTATAAAGGATTTAGGACATCCATGAAAGGTTTATGGATAATTATTAATATTAGTATGACCGGATTCGAACTCGAGACTTCGGGATTACACACATTACGTATGAGAGTTGATGTTAATAATTAATATATAAAATGTTATTATTAATTATTAGTCACGAAATAAAACATAACGATAGTTAAATATTTAACGAGGTTTGGTTAACGGTCGTTAAATATAAACTACGAGGACTAAGAATGAAATTAGTGGACAAGAAGGATCCGGAATCCCTTTGGGATGGCTTGGCCGGTCGTGGGCTACCCAACCCAAGGAGGTGGGATTTCTTGGTCACCAAGTTTTGAGAATGTATATATACAAACCCTTGTATTCATTATTCTCCTAACCTTGGATCACCAATATACCTAATTTCTCCTCTTCTTCCCTCTTTCTTTTGTGGCCGGTCGAACACCCCTCACTATAAGGGTTTCGATTTTGCTTAACTAAAGAAACAAGTGTTTGGTTTTATTTGTGATTCAAGGAACTAGCTTTTCACATCAAATCGCTAATAGTACGTGTGTATAAGAACGAAGGACAAGCACGTTTGAGCTTGTGTATTCCTTGGTGGTCGATTCTTTTGGGTCGAATTATATAAACCCTAAAGTTAGGGTTTTGGGTTTTTGTTCTTGTTCTAATCATCGTTTGATTCTTGAATTGCTAAAAGGTACGCACTTTCTTGTTCGGTTAATTATTTACATGTATTATTCCTAATTACTTCCGCTGCATGCTTTGATGATGTTATTTGATTTTATATAATTGTTATGAGTATTAAATCCCAACAGTGGCATCACGAGCCGTTAATATGATGTAATTAGTTACCGAAACACATAAAATTGAATCTTTATGATTATATGCATGCTTTTTATGGTTTCTAGGGTTTTGAATTCGAAACCCTAATTTTTATTTAATAGGGTCGATTACCCTTTAATTATTTATTAGGTTTTAATTTTGTAAAACTTGTAGAAACCCTAGGTAGCATGCTAATTTTATGTGGTTAATTAATGAATAATTGTTATGTGCCATGTAATATGCGTATCTTGGGTGATAATTGTTATGCGGAATCCATGGTGGAACATGCATGTTTTGCCATGGAGTATTGTTTGTAATAAATTGTTTAGTTGATACACACATGTTCTATTTATTTGATAATTATTGAATTGGGGAAGACCTCAATTATAACTAATAAAAATTCGTTACGTGCTAATTGGTATATTATTAACTTTGGCTTACGCAATCGACTTGTCGATGTATGTGGCTCATCTACCTTGTAGTTGAAAGCCCTAGTTAATGTATGCATTTATTTACGCCTAGAATTGTTTATTAGCGTTTATCGAAATAATTATGCATGCGGCTAATTGTTTTTACATATGTTAAATTGTTTAGTTATATGTTTATATTATTTGGGTATGTTTAATTTTTATTAAAATGCTTTTTTGTTTATATAATTGTTTGACATGTTAGTAAGCAAAAAGGGTTTTATGACTAGAAAATTAAATGGACTAAATAATGGCGAAACTGATTTGTTATCTAAGTATTATTTTTGAACTTTTAATCGATTGATGCGACTGTACTAAATGGTTAGAACGGCTCACCCACTAGAACAAACTAAAAAGGGGTTAAAAGAAGTGCGCACAGTCACACTGAAAGGATGTCTAAGGTTATGCTTCAGCGCTTACCTGGTCCTCTGCCCTCTGTGAGTTCGATTGGAGCTACCTAGTATAACCCTTCTATGTACGAAGCATCTTAGTGCAAGGTTGTAAGTTTCTCAACGCATCGATTAAAACTTTGTAGAATTTAATCTTAGCAATTAAAATCTTATGTAAGGTTTTCGAAAATATTTTGTTATAAAGTTGTATGCATGCTTCTTTATACATAAGTTTTGATTACACGTCAAAAATTGTACCCTTTAAATTTAAGTTTATGCCATCTAATGATATGAAACACTTGAAGTTGTAATTTAGTTATGTGAGACCTTGATCTAGATTACAATGACAAGGTGAATTATTTTGTTGCGTGAGACCTCAGCTTAATGATTTGCAGTTTCTAAATTAGACAACTTAATTAAGTTAGTTAGTGAGACCTATGACTTAAGGCATAAGATGGGATAAAACATGCTTACATTTTGCATTAATTGTTTTGGCAAAATTGTAAATCCCATAATTTCTAGGAATTGAAAACTTGTTTGTCAATTATTGTTCTTCGACAATTACCTATTCTATACTTTCATCACTAGCAGATCAACTGATGTGGTGAAACTATGATAATGAGGGTCCTAGATTCAAGGAAAATTCTATAGTTAAAATGAATATTGACCAAGGGTATTTTATTTTCTTGAAAGATTTAATTATCGAAAATACTAAAATTGAATTTTGTTAATTCTTTTGATTGTATTAATGCAACATTAAACCGTAAACGTAGTTTGGGCTTTGGTAAATTGATCTAGTTCTGTTTTCAAACGAATGTTTGATCAAGAAAAATTTACTAAAAGACAAACATAAACTCTTTTCCATGGAAGAAGAGTGTGACTCAATCCTATTCCTTTTCATGATTGAGAAAGGTATGTTAGGAACATTAGAATTGTCTAAATTCTAATATAACTCATAGCAACTTTAATAGTTAAGAAAATTGCATACCATGTTTTCCTTAAGAGATTTCATTACCCTCTGTTGGTGATTGAATTCATATATGACATTTTGGTCAACTAGAAAACATGTTTGACATTTTATGAGTTATTAAATTAGAAGCTAGACTAATTACCGCAAAATTGGTAAAAGACAAACTAGTATATTTTATCTAGTTGTTTTGTTTTGACTAATTGAAGGTGCTACACATCATTATGGCGATGGTAGACCCATTGAGGAAGAAATTGCATGCTCAAATTTTCAAGTTAATAGCATTGATGGATGACCCATCATCTACAGAGTAGAATACACTCTTTTAGCACCTAAGTAATTGTTACGAATGGTCTTACAAAGGGGTAGTAACGTAATAGCACGCTATTTTCACTGGTTAATGAAACACTTACAATGTTGTCAAATCCAGTGGGAGTATTGTGGTGTATTACTGAATAAGACATTATTGTAACGTTGTCTAATTCAGTAGGAGTTACAAGATTTATTATCTTGGTAGATTTTCTTGAAATAATACATTACGTTCAAAAATGTAGACATTCATATTCTCAAGGATAGTCATGAACGTTTCCTTGATAATTAAGTGTTCCTACATCTACTTGTAATGCTTATATATCTATGACACTATCATATTGCTCACATAAATAAACGAATGTCATGGTGTTTATCTACTATATGATGTTGTTCTATGCACAAGTGGGAGAAGTATTTATTGTGTGCAAAGGAACAACACATACAGATATGATTAATGGATTCTCTTGATCGTAAGGTAAGAGATTAACGTTCTAATAAGATTGTCTTGCTTAAAGAACATGTGTCAAGCTTATAACATAGACTACGTTTATGTCTTATGTCATTCAAAATATAGAAACACTTGAAGTTACATTTTAGGCTAAGTGAGATCTTGGCTAGATTGTAATCTCAAGGTAAATCTCCACTTGTCGTGAGATCGGGCGTGGATGCTTTTGCAGTTTCTTAAGTTGGACACTTCATGGAATGACATAATTAAATAAAGTAATACTATCTTAAATATTTATGTATTTTTAAATGACATAAATAGATAGAGTAGTATATTAACTTGAAAATAAATTAATTGAAACCATGATGTGGTGTTCATAATTACTTTAAATTATAAATGTTTATGTGTTTCTTTGTAAAGTCACAAACATGAAGTCTTTTCATTATTACAAGACATATAATATAAAGTAATACGTTAACTTGTTATGTCTTCTTATTAAGACATAAAGTCATTGGTAAATGACTTATAACGTATAATGAGATTATAACTGTTTATGTTTTCTAGTTGAGACATGGACATGAAGTGACTTCATCAAAAGGTCTTGAGTTATAAAGCATGCAATTGGCTTGGAATTTTATTTTACCATTAAGATGATTTAATTGGTAAATAGGTAAGCCAAAAGGAATATGTTTATCTTACATATTGTTAGATTGTCTTACAATATTAATTCTAATGAAATATTGTATGTATATGGAATGTTCAGTTAGAAGAATCAAACATTTGTTACATTGTTTGATTCAAGATAACTATATCTTCTTTTCTTCCAAAATTTATCAAGGTTAGAAAATTGAGTATTGATTGGATATACTTAATAAACTCAAACCTAGAAGATTAATAAGACACCATTTTAGTATGGAATGTGATGAATCACATTGAGTCTTATATTGAAGTTTTGAATTGTTAAAACTACTTATGGAGTAGGTTATTAACGAACAAGATTTACGAACTGTCAATGTGTTTTGTAATATCCCAAAAGAAAACAATTTGGTGTTGTTCTACTTTCTGAAGTATTTGTAGATAGTCTTTGAATTACAAAAGCAAGTGGGAGTTTTGTTTAGATCTTGAAGAGATTAAATTACAATTACAAAACACATAATCTTCTAAAATACACTAGTGAATATCATGATGAGGTCAAATATGATATACCTCAAAATGATGGAATTCTCATTCATAGATCCGCAAGGATATCTCAGATATTTGATATGATGAGAAATATGATTTACAGAATCATTGTAAACCTGTTAACCATAATGATATATTACCTAATATTGAATTGTGGTAAATTATTCATACTATGAATGTTAAGATGTTGTCCAAAGAGATAATCAACTTTGTAAACTTGGTTTATCTTAATTAAGATGAGTTTCTTCAAAGGAAGGAAAACCCTAGCGGTTTAAAATTCTTTGTGTAGAAATCATATGGACAAAATTATACATGTGTTTAATGCATGGCTTGTGACAAGATTATTAATTACACTTAAGCGATTAACTGTGATTGAATATTCTTTCCTTGGCACATTAAATATATAATGATTATGATTGTCATACTTAATTTCAATTTATATGAAATCTGACAATGAATATCAAAAACTCTTTGTTGTGTGATTACTTTTGCGAGGACGATAAGTAATACAAAGGAGTTTTATGAATTTACATAATCTTTGAAAATGTACAAAAGGCAAGAATCCATTAATGGATATATGCATGCATCTAGGAAAGGATTCTTATGTTTAACTATTAAATCCAATTTTTGGTTTAAAAATTAAAATAAGATAATTTCTAAGTATTCCTGAAACCTAGTGGGAGTATTATGTTTATTTTCTTTAAAATCTTATATGATGTGGGTAGTAACATTCCATCTAAGATAAAATGTTAAGTTCTGGTTGGAATGGAACTTCACTTGAAAGATTTAGAAAATAAGACATACAACCTTGGAAAATATGTTTATAAACATGTGCGGTAAATAAATGAGTCTAAAAGAACATGATATATCATTTGTAAAATGGATATGTAGAACATGAATAAAATCTTAGTTTGACACAAGGATTTTTCATGAACATCATGTGATTGTTGTATCATGCTTGAAGGCAAGATGATTTGACAACATTGATATCTAATGAAGTTATTAGAATGAATATTCTAATAGAATATGTTTGAATCTAGAATTACATTCCTCAGCCTGGAATTGCTCTCAAAATTCTATAGATGAGCAATACAACAATTGTTGCGTAATTGTCATAGCCAACAAACTTGAAAGTTTGGAAGGCATCAAACATTACACTGTAGATATTGAAGTTTACAAAATTTTTAAAAAGCATATTGTTGTTTGTATACAATGATGCTGGTATAATTGAGATGACACTCAATACTAGTCATGGGAGGATTTCATCCTTGTAAATGGCCATGTGAACTAGTTGTGCTCAACCAAGAGCATAGTTTGCATTATACAATAAAGAATTAGAATGCTTTAAACTTTAAAATTGTTTGAAAGTTTGATTGTCATAAATTGGTGGTTGAGGATGTCACACACTTTATGAAATATTATGTGGCAATATCAAAATATTTGAATGCACACATACAAGAACTTCACAAGTTGAATTCTTGAAATAAGCATTCTCAAAATTCCAATAGATCAAAGTTAGTTGAAATTATGTCTTGTCAACAAGTATGAGTGTCATTACTTGAGGCATAATTCATTAACAAGTATTATCATGCATTGATCTATTTAGTATTTGGATAAGGGATGTTTTGAACAAATATTATTTAAATGAAATAAAATATTGGTTATGTTTATTTTCATTTTCTTAATATTATATCCTATATTTGCATGTTTAATCCGTGAATAACTTATGTTATTCTAAATAGTCCGTTGTCGATCAATGATGTGGGAATATCATTGAATTAAGACAAATCTGAGTTTTGGTAGAATATACTTTTAAAATATATTGATGCGTGGGACATACCAGATTCACATGATATTCAACGAATTGAATATAGGACTCATCCCAACTTTACATGATGATACTTTATGGATCTTTGTCATTAAGTATATCATGAAGTGTTTATCCTCAGACTTGAGATACCAGATAACTGATATGAATGTAGTGCATTTGTGTAAGATAGTCTAACGCTATCCGTAACTGGTAGTTATAAGGGCTATTTTCGGAAGTGTTGCAAAGTTCATGAGTTATGTTTGTAGTCAAGAGAATTTGTTCATTTGAATTTGTTTCAAAGCATAATACTATATTTGGGCCCCTCGTAGGGTTGACAAGATGTTTGTATGGCCATACCCAAGATCCATCTGGAATACGTTCAGATGATTTGGTAATCTTGTTCAATCGAAATACAACGAGAAACAGAATATTAACTTATGAAATGACTTATCCATATTCATAGTTAATGTAGTATTAGTAACAAAAGGATAAGTAAAAATGATGAATCATTAAATGGTTTTTTCCAGGAGACCATACTCGATTTGACTTGGGGGCATTGGCGTGTGAAAGCTAGACTAACCAATGTCATTACTATATTAAGTAATATCCAAGTGGGAGCTGAAAGGTTTATGGAAAATTATTAATATTAGTATGACCGGATTCGAACTCGAGACTTCGGGATTACACACATTACGTATGAGAGTTGATGTTAATAATTAATATATAAAATGTTATTATTAATTATTAGTCACGAAATAAAACATAACGATAGTTAAATATTTAACGAGGTTTGGTTAACGGTCGTTAAATATAAACTACGAGGACTAAGAATGAAATTAGTGGACAAGAAGGATCCGGAATCCCTTTGGGATGGCTTGGCCGGTCGTGGGCTACCCAACCCAAGGAGGTGGGATTTCTTGGTCACCAAGTTTTGAGAATGTATATATACAAACCCTTGTATTCATTATTCTCCTAACCTTGGATCACCAATATACCTAATTTCTCCTCTTCTTCCCTCTTTCTTTTGTGGCCGGTCGAACACCCCTCACTATAAGGGTTTCGATTTTGCTTAACTAAAGAAACAAGTGTTTGGTTTTATTTGTGATTCAAGGAACTAGCTTTTCACATCAAATCGCTAATAGTACGTGTGTATAAGAACGAAGGACAAGCACGTTTGAGCTTGTGTATTCCTTGGTGGTCGATTCTTTTGGGTCGAATTATATAAACCCTAAAGTTAGGGTTTTGGGTTTTTGTTCTTGTTCTAATCATCGTTTGATTCTTGAATTGCTAAAAGGTACGCACTTTCTTGTTCGGTTAATTATTTACATGTATTATTCCTAATTACTTCCGCTGCATGCTTTGATGATGTTATTTGATTTTATATAATTGTTATGAGTATTAAATCCCAACAGTGGCATCACGAGCCGTTAATATGATGTAATTAGTTACCGAAACACATAAAATTGAATCTTTATGATTATATGCATGCTTTTTATGGTTTCTAGGGTTTTGAATTCGAAACCCTAATTTTTATTTAATAGGGTCGATTACCCTTTAATTATTTATTAGGTTTTAATTTTGTAAAACTTGTAGAAACCCTAGGTAGCATGCTAATTTTATGTGGTTAATTAATGAATAATTGTTATGTGCCATGTAATATGCGTATCTTGGGTGATAATTGTTATGCGGAATCCATGGTGGAACATGCATGTTTTGCCATGGAGTATTGTTTGTAATAAATTGTTTAGTTGATACACACATGTTCTATTTATTTGATAATTATTGAATTGGGGAAGACCTCAATTATAACTAATAAAAATTCGTTACGTGCTAATTGGTATATTATTAACTTTGGCTTACGCAATCGACTTGTCGATGTATGTGGCTCATCTACCTTGTAGTTGAAAGCCCTAGTTAATGTATGCATTTATTTACGCCTAGAATTGTTTATTAGCGTTTATCGAAATAATTATGCATGCGGCTAATTGTTTTTACATATGTTAAATTGTTTAGTTATATGTTTATATTATTTGGGTATGTTTAATTTTTATTAAAATGCTTTTTTGTTTATATAATTGTTTGACATGTTAGTAAGCAAAAAGGGTTTTATGACTAGAAAATTAAATGGACTAAATAATGGCGAAACTGATTTGTTATCTAAGTATTATTTTTGAACTTTTAATCGATTGATGCGACTGTACTAAATGGTTAGAACGGCTCACCCACTAGAACAAACTAAAAAGGGGTTAAAAGAAGTGCGCACAGTCACACTGAAAGGATGTCTAAGGTTATGCTTCAGCGCTTACCTGGTCCTCTGCCCTCTGTGAGTTCGATTGGAGCTACCTAGTATAACCCTTCTATGTACGAAGCATCTTAGTGCAAGGTTGTAAGTTTCTCAACGCATCGATTAAAACTTTGTAGAATTTAATCTTAGCAATTAAAATCTTATGTAAGGTTTTCGAAAATATTTTGTTATAAAGTTGTATGCATGCTTCTTTATACATAAGTTTTGATTACACGTCAAAAATTGTACCCTTTAAATTTAAGTTTATGCCATCTAATGATATGAAACACTTGAAGTTGTAATTTAGTTATGTGAGACCTTGATCTAGATTACAATGACAAGGTGAATTATTTTGTTGCGTGAGACCTCAGCTTAATGATTTGCAGTTTCTAAATTAGACAACTTAATTAAGTTAGTTAGTGAGACCTATGACTTAAGGCATAAGATGGGATAAAACATGCTTACATTTTGCATTAATTGTTTTGGCAAAATTGTAAATCCCATAATTTCTAGGAATTGAAAACTTGTTTGTCAATTATTGTTCTTCGACAATTACCTATTCTATACTTTCATCACTAGCAGATCAACTGATGTGGTGAAACTATGATAATGAGGGTCCTAGATTCAAGGAAAATTCTATAGTTAAAATGAATATTGACCAAGGGTATTTTATTTTCTTGAAAGATTTAATTATCGAAAATACTAAAATTGAATTTTGTTAATTCTTTTGATTGTATTAATGCAACATTAAACCGTAAACGTAGTTTGGGCTTTGGTAAATTGATCTAGTTCTGTTTTCAAACGAATGTTTGATCAAGAAAAATTTACTAAAAGACAAACATAAACTCTTTTCCATGGAAGAAGAGTGTGACTCAATCCTATTCCTTTTCATGATTGAGAAAGGTATGTTAGGAACATTAGAATTGTCTAAATTCTAATATAACTCATAGCAACTTTAATAGTTAAGAAAATTGCATACCATGTTTTCCTTAAGAGATTTCATTACCCTCTGTTGGTGATTGAATTCATATATGACATTTTGGTCAACTAGAAAACATGTTTGACATTTTATGAGTTATTAAATTAGAAGCTAGACTAATTACCGCAAAATTGGTAAAAGACAAACTAGTATATTTTATCTAGTTGTTTTGTTTTGACTAATTGAAGGTGCTACACATCATTATGGCGATGGTAGACCCATTGAGGAAGAAATTGCATGCTCAAATTTTCAAGTTAATAGCATTGATGGATGACCCATCATCTACAGAGTAGAATACACTCTTTTAGCACCTAAGTAATTGTTACGAATGGTCTTACAAAGGGGTAGTAACGTAATAGCACGCTATTTTCACTGGTTAATGAAACACTTACAATGTTGTCAAATCCAGTGGGAGTATTGTGGTGTATTACTGAATAAGACATTATTGTAACGTTGTCTAATTCAGTAGGAGTTACAAGATTTATTATCTTGGTAGATTTTCTTGAAATAATACATTACGTTCAAAAATGTAGACATTCATATTCTCAAGGATAGTCATGAACGTTTCCTTGATAATTAAGTGTTCCTACATCTACTTGTAATGCTTATATATCTATGACACTATCATATTGCTCACATAAATAAACGAATGTCATGGTGTTTATCTACTATATGATGTTGTTCTATGCACAAGTGGGAGAAGTATTTATTGTGTGCAAAGGAACAACACATACAGATATGATTAATGGATTCTCTTGATCGTAAGGTAAGAGATTAACGTTCTAATAAGATTGTCTTGCTTAAAGAACATGTGTCAAGCTTATAACATAGACTACGTTTATGTCTTATGTCATTCAAAATATAGAAACACTTGAAGTTACATTTTAGGCTAAGTGAGATCTTGGCTAGATTGTAATCTCAAGGTAAATCTCCACTTGTCGTGAGATCGGGCGTGGATGCTTTTGCAGTTTCTTAAGTTGGACACTTCATGGAATGACATAATTAAATAAAGTAATACTATCTTAAATATTTATGTATTTTTAAATGACATAAATAGATAGAGTAGTATATTAACTTGAAAATAAATTAATTGAAACCATGATGTGGTGTTCATAATTACTTTAAATTATAAATGTTTATGTGTTTCTTTGTAAAGTCACAAACATGAAGTCTTTTCATTATTACAAGACATATAATATAAAGTAATACGTTAACTTGTTATGTCTTCTTATTAAGACATAAAGTCATTGGTAAATGACTTATAACGTATAATGAGATTATAACTGTTTATGTTTTCTAGTTGAGACATGGACATGAAGTGACTTCATCAAAAGGTCTTGAGTTATAAAGCATGCAATTGGCTTGGAATTTTATTTTACCATTAAGATGATTTAATTGGTAAATAGGTAAGCCAAAAGGAATATGTTTATCTTACATATTGTTAGATTGTCTTACAATATTAATTCTAATGAAATATTGTATGTATATGGAATGTTCAGTTAGAAGAATCAAACATTTGTTACATTGTTTGATTCAAGATAACTATATCTTCTTTTCTTCCAAAATTTATCAAGGTTAGAAAATTGAGTATTGATTGGATATACTTAATAAACTCAAACCTAGAAGATTAATAAGACACCATTTTAGTATGGAATGTGATGAATCACATTGAGTCTTATATTGAAGTTTTGAATTGTTAAAACTACTTATGGAGTAGGTTATTAACGAACAAGATTTACGAACTGTCAATGTGTTTTGTAATATCCCAAAAGAAAACAATTTGGTGTTGTTCTACTTTCTGAAGTATTTGTAGATAGTCTTTGAATTACAAAAGCAAGTGGGAGTTTTGTTTAGATCTTGAAGAGATTAAATTACAATTACAAAACACATAATCTTCTAAAATACACTAGTGAATATCATGATGAGGTCAAATATGATATACCTCAAAATGATGGAATTCTCATTCATAGATCCGCAAGGATATCTCAGATATTTGATATGATGAGAAATATGATTTACAGAATCATTGTAAACCTGTTAACCATAATGATATATTACCTAATATTGAATTGTGGTAAATTATTCATACTATGAATGTTAAGATGTTGTCCAAAGAGATAATCAACTTTGTAAACTTGGTTTATCTTAATTAAGATGAGTTTCTTCAAAGGAAGGAAAACCCTAGCGGTTTAAAATTCTTTGTGTAGAAATCATATGGACAAAATTATACATGTGTTTAATGCATGGCTTGTGACAAGATTATTAATTACACTTAAGCGATTAACTGTGATTGAATATTCTTTCCTTGGCACATTAAATATATAATGATTATGATTGTCATACTTAATTTCAATTTATATGAAATCTGACAATGAATATCAAAAACTCTTTGTTGTGTGATTACTTTTGCGAGGACGATAAGTAATACAAAGGAGTTTTATGAATTTACATAATCTTTGAAAATGTACAAAAGGCAAGAATCCATTAATGGATATATGCATGCATCTAGGAAAGGATTCTTATGTTTAACTATTAAATCCAATTTTTGGTTTAAAAATTAAAATAAGATAATTTCTAAGTATTCCTGAAACCTAGTGGGAGTATTATGTTTATTTTCTTTAAAATCTTATATGATGTGGGTAGTAACATTCCATCTAAGATAAAATGTTAAGTTCTGGTTTGGAATGGAACTTCACTTGAAAGATTTAGAAAATAAGACATACAACCTTGGAAAATATGTTTATAAACATGTGCGGTAAATAAATGAGTCTAAAAGAACATGATATATCATTTGTAAAATGGATATGTAGAACATGAATAAAATCTTAGTTTGACACAAGGATTTTTCATGAACATCATGTGATTGTTGTATCATGCTTGAAGGCAAGATGATTTGACAACATTGATATCTAATGAAGTTATTAGAATGAATATTCTAATAGAATATGTTTGAATCTAGAATTACATTCCTCAGCCTGGAATTGCTCTCAAAATTCTATAGATGAGCAATACAACAATTGTTGCGTAATTGTCATAGCCAACAAACTTGAAAGTTTGGAAGGCATCAAACATTACACTGTAGATATTGAAGTTTACAAAATTTTTAAAAAGCATATTGTTGTTTGTATACAATGATGCTGGTATAATTGAGATGACACTCAATACTAGTCATGGGAGGATTTCATCCTTGTAAATGGCCATGTGAACTAGTTGTGCTCAACCAAGAGCATAGTTGCATTATACAATAAAGAATTAGAATGCTTTAAACTTTAAAATTGTTTGAAAGTTTGATTGTCATAAATTGGTGGTTGAGGATGTCACACACTTTATGAAATATTATGTGGCAATATCAAAATATTTGAATGCACACATACAAGAACTTCACAAGTTGAATTCTTGAAATAAGCATTCTCAAAATTCCAATAGATCAAAGTTAGTTGAAATTATGTCTTGTCAACAAGTATGAGTGTCATTACTTGAGGCATAATTCATTAACAAGTATTATCATGCATTGATCTATTTAGTATTTGGATAAGGGATGTTTTGAACAAATATTATTTAAATGAAATAAAATATTGGTTATGTTTATTTTCATTTTCTTAATATTATATCCTATATTTGCATGTTTAATCCGTGAATAACTTATGTTATTCTAAATAGTCCGTTGTCGATCAATGATGTGGGAATATCATTGAATTAAGACAAATCTGAGTTTTGGTAGAATATACTTTTAAAATATATTGATGCGTGGGACATACCAGATTCACATGATATTCAACGAATTGAATATAGGACTCATCCCAACTTTACATGATGATACTTTATGGATCTTTGTCATTAAGTATATCATGAAGTGTTTATCCTCAGACTTGAGATACCAGATAACTGATATGAATGTAGTGCATTTGTGTAAGATAGTCTAACGCTATCCGTAACTGGTAGTTATAAGGGCTATTTTCGGAAGTGTTGCAAAGTTCATGAGTTATGTTTGTAGTCAAGAGAATTTGTTCATTTGAATTTGTTTCAAAGCATAATACTATATTTGGGCCCCTCGTAGGGTTGACAAGATGTTTGTATGGCCATACCCAAGATCCATCTGGAATACGTTCAGATGATTTGGTAATCTTGTTCAATCGAAATACAACGAGAAACAGAATATTAACTTATGAAATGACTTATCCATATTCATAGTTAATGTAGTATTAGTAACAAAAGGATAAGTAAAAATGATGAATCATTAAATGGTTTTTTCCAGGAGACCATACTCGATTTGACTTGGGGGCATTGGCGTGTGAAAGCTAGACTAACCAATGTCATTACTATATTAAGTAATATCCAAGTGGGAGCTGAAAGGTTTATGGAAAATTATTAATATTAGTATGACCGGATTCGAACTTGAGACTTCGGGATTGCACACATTACGTATGAGAGTTGATGTTAATAATTAATATATAAAATGTTATTATTAATTATTAGTCACGAAATAAAACATAACGATAGTTAAATATTTAACGAGGTTTGGTTAACGGTCGTTAAATATAAACTACGAGGACTAAGAATGAAATTAGTGGACAAGAAGGATCCGGAATCCCTTTGGGATGGCTTGGCCGGTCGTGGGCTACCCAACCCAAGGAGGTGGGATTTCTTGGTCACCAAGTTTTGAGAATGTATATATACAAACCCTTGTATTCATTATTCTCCTAACCTTGGATCACCAATATACCTAATTTCTCCTCTTCTTCCCTCTTTCTTTTGTGGCCGGTCGAACACCCCTCACTATAAGGGTTTCGATTTTGCTTAACTAAAGAAACAAGTGTTTGGTTTTATTTGTGATTCAAGGAACTAGCTTTTCACATCAAATCGCTAATAGTACGTGTGTATAAGAACGAAGGACAAGCACGTTTGAGCTTGTGTATTCCTTGGTGGTCGATTCTTTTGGGTCGAATTATATAAACCCTAAAGTTAGGGTTTTGGGTTTTTGTTCTTGTTCTAATCATCGTTTGATTCTTGAATTGCTAAAAGGTACGCACTTTCTTGTTCGGTTAATTACTTACATGTATTATTCCTAATTACTTCCGCTGCATGCTTTGATGATGTTATTTGATTTTATATAATTGTTATGAGTATTAAATCCCAACAATCCATATAAAGAAGTCTTAAAAAAAACTTAAGACCAAAAACATTTCTTATAATAGCAAGTTACACATAAAAAGGTTTCAACTTAAAGTATTAATTTTGCTATTAAAAATTAAGAATTGTAACATCCTAGAACTTAAATCTATACAACTTTATACTACTTTGTAACGGCCCATTTAATCCCTCCGGTCCGGCCATCCAGTTTTGATACATAATAAAAAGGGTTAACATAAAACACACAATTATCTCTTTCTCTCTAAAACAAGAACATTCACCTTCAGTCCTTTTGATACCAATCCACCCACCAGCTTACCACCACCACCTAGCACCGCAACCATTACGTCGACGCCATCATCATCATCACCATCAATAGATTCCGCCACCAACACCACCGGTTTTTGATAATTTCGGTGGTGTTTGAGTGGCGGAATCTATTGATGGTGATGATGATGTTAATATGGGTGGTTTCCATAATGTTCTTGTGGTCTCGGTGGTGTTTTTTTGGTTCTGGTGATGATAATATGGTGTTTTGACCGGATATAACCGGATCTCATCGGTAAGTTGGTTGGTTGGGTTTGTTTGTTTTTTTTTCTCATATGTTTGGTGGCCATGAATCTGTTAAGATCTATGTTTGATTTGGTGGTTTATCGGTTTCTAGATCGGGGTTTTTTACTTGAAATCTCTTTCAGATCTGTCAAAGTTTCATCTTTTGAGACTTATGTGTTAGGCTTGAAACTGTTACTTGATTTGTTTCGGGTGTTTATGGTGGCTTTTGTTTTTGTTTTTGGTTGTTTTGTGCCTACTGATTTGTTTCCGGCGTACTTGACGTTTTGGTGTTCTTGTCTTGGGTAGGTTGGAAAAGATAACTGATAATATTATTGGACCAATAGATTGTAGATTTATTTTTAAGATACCGTGTTAATATTATTATCGGGTTAACTCGAACCCGATGATATAACCCGAACTTGATTAGACCCGAACCCGATAACTCGATCTTTAAAAGGGTCAGGTCACGGATGATATTCTTAAAAGTCAAAACGTGATTCAACCCGACTCGATTAACCCGATAACACCCCTAATGTGTTTGTGTGTGTCGATGGTCAGATAGATGGTCATAGTGTTTAACATATTTTGAAGGTAATGTTCTAATAGCCCAGATCCGGTTTGTTACTGATTGGAGCTTTATTTTTGTTGGTTCTGGTGTATTATAACCTCTTAAAACATTTATCAAAAAGAAATGAGGCCATGAAATATTTGAATTCGAAAATGCATCGTATATATTTTAGAGAATCGAGAACAAATCCTTATGCACACTTCAAAATATGTATGCTTAGTTGCTTACACTCAGGAGAGTATACCTTTCTATAAGAATTGTCTATTTTCTTAAGATTTTCAAACATTTGTATTTTGATGTTAAGCTAGACACTTTGATCATGAAAATCTAAATTTTAAAAAAGATTAACTGATTTTGCTAAACACCTAAATTTTGAAAGCAAAAACAACGTACCAATAAGTGTTGACGTGATGCAAAGAGGCGATTCCCAATACTTTGCGTATGGCATGCATAGAAGATGACGGTACAACAGTATACAAGACATAAAACCATAAAATACCTTCAAAAACAAACTGAAGTGTTTTGCATTGCAACAAAAACTTTTTGAAAAACTTTTTACAGAAGCTTGATAAACCTCAAGTTTTTTTTGTATTAAACGTGATTAAATGTGATTTGCGTTAAACTTCAAGTCTTCAAAGATTTGATACATTGTAGATACTCTTATTTGGAAATTATTTGAATTTGTATTTTAAAATGACTTGTGTACTGTCTAAATTTATCAAAGATCATATAAAAGAAAATGATGTACTTTGTATGTGAGCACATTGGAAACTTTGGAATAAATACAATTTGAAGAAAGTTGGGTAATTTTTCCGTCTCAAAATTATATTTCATATTTTCATTTTTTATATCTTAGAATAATTGTTCACTTTTTAATTTAAGCAATAAAAAGATAATTTACAAGAAGAATATTCTAATTGAGTAGTTAAAAATTATACCGGTCTTACTTTTATTAAAATATGTAAATTTTATCTTTTGACAATAATTTTGAAATTATTGGATTACTTTGTATACGGTCACATAGGAGACTCGTGAATAAACACATTTTGAAGAATACAAGGAGCATTCATCCAAAAAAACAAAAGCGTTAAAAAGTTTATATGAACTAATGCTTAGAAATAATTTATAATACTATTTTGTTTATTTCATTGCATTCTTCATAGTATTCACTTCTCTACTAAATCCGCTCTGCCGTTGTAGTGTTCTTATATCTTAACAAATATTAACACCAAAAATGCATAAAAGCTACAAACTGATGTCACCTCAGTCCTCACACAATGGTACAAAAAGATCACCCGCAAATCAACATGATCGGATTTTGCTTTGAGACTACTCGATGTGCACACTTTGCGAGGTTCTATACAAATCCACTTTTATTTCTAATTAACACACGCAAGGATTAAAAAAACACTTAAATCCATTTTCATTTCAGGGTATCCGCCGCTGCAACGCGCGGGGTACCCTGCTAGTATTAAATAAAGAGTTAATTGCATTTTTTTTTTGGGTAAAAGGGAACTAAGTTAATTGCATTTTTGGTCCTTGTGTTATGACCAAATTACAGGTTTGGTCTTTAAAACTTTGAAAGTGCAATGATAGTTTCTATTTTGAAATTTGGATTGCATTTTTTGTCCCTAATCGGCGTGAAATGACCAAATTACGATTGTCTTCTCTGAATAAGACAAAGGGTATTTGAGTTATTTCACTTTATCCAGATACCCAAATTGCAATCTAAACTTTAAAATGAGGACTATCAATGCACTTTCAAAGTTTTAAGGAACAAACCTGCAATTTGGTCATACCACACGGACCAAAAATGCAATTAACTCTTAAATAAATATAAAGGTTCATGCAGTACAGGAGGTCGGTTGCACGATGCAAAACAACATGAATGAGCCTCAAGTATTGTAAAAAAACAACTAGCTAGCTTTACTTTAGATATTCGTACATATCAGTACTATAACATTAGAGTACACATTTTTAAGTTGATAGAATGTATAATACTTCGGCCGATTATGACATAATACATTATGCTTCAACGGAACTTCTATTTTTTATATTTCACTATAACGATTTTATTTGAAAGACGAATTTTATTACCCTCTAGCAAAAAGCTAGAACCACAATACAAAGAAATCACAAAGGGTATTTACAAGCATTATTAATAGGCAAGTAATACCAAACAATGAGACAGTTCTTCAATTCGAATGACAGTGACGATATATCTTTGATGTATATATACATATTCAAATTCGATGCTGGGATTTTGGCTTATTTAATTTACTTAATAATTTAATAGCACGGTGTAAATTGTTTCAGGTACAAAGGAAACAAATGTAGGATAATTTTGTAATAACGTCCTTTATTTTCCATGAGATTTTGTGATACTAGAAACACGACAAGTAGCAACGTCTAAAATTCGTTGCTAAACAAGTTATATATCCAATTTTCATCAATATAAAAGGTGTTTTTAATAAGCCCGATTCTAATTTCCAATTAGCATCGGATTTTTCTTGTCCGTTACAAACTTAGCAACGGAAACTCCGTTGTTATTAATACATTCTTAATAGGTATTGCGTTGACATTGTTGCTAATTTCATTGGTAATACACAAACTTAGCAACAGATTTTTGATCGTTGGTAAATTCTCGATGCTAATTGCATTTTTTGCTAGTAGTAACTAATCAGTGAACTTTAAGTTTCAAAAGAGTCGATCAACAGGGCTCGTAACACACTTTTATGTAAAAAAAAACTTCATTTGTTACATCTGTAATATGTATATTATTGGATTTTTTACGGTGAATATTATTAAAAAAAACAAAACAAATAGCTAGAGGCAAGACGGAAAAATTACAACTGTTATTACAAGCGTAGATTAGATCATAGATCCATTCAATCCAATCGATACGTAAATTTCCAACTCTATATGTGATTTAAAAATTAGAAAGAAAAAAAGGATTCAGATTTCTCCAATAAGTGTGCCTTTCCTCAACGATTTCTTTCAATATTATTTAAGTATTAATTAACCACTCTAAAGAAAATGTTAAATCAATGTCTTGATAAAAAAAATTGTTACATTGCTAAATTGTTAAAAGATGAAATTTTGTTATTTAAGCACGTAGCGAGATATTCTAAGTTATTTAACAAGAGTCGAATATTATGTTGGTGCGTAGCTCCCAGAACAGGGTTAGATAATCAATGTCAGCAGAAACAAATACCAAGTCAGCAGAAACAAATACCACTAGGTGGTTACCGGATATCACTTGAAATCGTGTGATCACTTTTCAAAGTAAACTATTCGACCCTAATGCCTGGGTTACACGAATATCTACTTGGGATAAGACCAAATGTAGTTATAGAATTAGGCACAATTCAATAACCCTTTTGCTTAGAAGTGTTAATCGTTTTCTGTGTGTATTTCATGCATAATCAGATCTCCTATTTATAGGAGGTTACTCTGAGCTAGTCAAATGAAATTATGAGAATTAATCGGCCCATTAATCTCCTCATAATTATCCCCATTATAGCCGTTAGTGGTTACATGACCAATTAAACGTGGTCATTATGCAGTTATAACTGCCACCTGAATAGGTCAAAGCCCGTTACAAGTAGTACTTTCATAGCACTATCAGTGGAAACACTGCTTCAGTGGAAACACTGCCTCAGTGGAAACACTGCTTATCAGTGGAAACACTGCTTATCAGTGGAAACCACAAGCAGTACTTTCCACCAGCAGTACTTTCTACTAGCACTACCAATACAAACCACTATTAGAGTCAGGATGTTCATGGACCTTATGGGTGTACACTCCGTACCTCCTAACCCATTACAAGGTGTGAACTAATCCCACAAGTGCACTAAATTTTCCAACAATCCTCCCCAAATTTAGTTCACTTCCTTTGCATGAAAACAAACTTCAAACAAAACATGTGCATAAACGAAAATGTCCTGAGGATTGAATTTCCATCTTAGTAAATTATACGTTCAAATATTCGAGAATCAGGGTGTTCTAAGAATTGAACCCTTCAACCTATTTGAATACCTGAAGATAAAATACACACAAATTTTTAAACACTTATCAGCTCCTGACACTATACAAGCCATGTGTCCATATCCAAATTCATAAATGTTGTAAAAGCTAAAAGTCCAAAAGCTTCTTGAAGCGGCAAAACTTCAACATTTACATAGGTGGTTCCTCTTTATTCATGCTCCTGCCAAGCACTTTTTCAAAGAAAATTAACCATTAAGAAGTAAAGACTTCATCCTTCTTTCAGCAGGTTCTGAGCACAACCTTGGGATGTATATAAAACATGTGCTCCAGTCCACTGAATGTTCAGCTTTCCACATTGAACTCAGCTCCCAAGTTTTCTTAGGAGGGAGTTGGGTGTCCTAGCATTCAGTGACTAAGTTGGACTTAAACCATCCCTTTAGCAGACTTTATAACCAAGTCTCTAGCCAGACCCTTCGTCAAGTGATCAGCTAAATTTTGTTGAGATCTAACAAACTCTATAGATACCACCCCATTCATGATAAGCTCACGAATCATGCTATGTCTGACACCTAAGTGTCTAGACTTACCATTGTACATCTGGCTATAAGCCTTAGCCAATGTAGCTGCACTATCACACCGGATAGAAATAGGTGCTATAGGTTTAGGCCACAATGGAATCTCAAGAAGCAAGTTTTACAACCATTCAGCTTCTTTACCAACAGCAGCCAAGGCCACAAATTCAGATTCCATTATTGAACTGGTGATGCAAGTTTGCTTCTTGGATGCCCAAGAAATTGCACCTCCACCAAGTAGGAATACCCAGCCACTGGTAGACGAATTGTCTTCAGTGTTACTGATCCAACTTGCATCAGTGTAACCTTCCAACACTGAAGGATAACCAATATATGAGAGACTATAATCCATAGTTCTCTTCAAATACTTCAGTACCCTGTGAACAGCTTGCCAGTGATGAGCACTAGGATTACTAGTATACCTGCTCAATTTTCCCACTGCAAAACCAATATCAGGTCTTGTACAAGTCATGGCATACATCAAGCAGCCAATTACCCTAGAATACTCAAGTTGAGATACAGCCTTGCCATTATTAGGCATCAACTTCTCACAAGTATCCATAGGTGTACTCACATGAGTACAATCAAAGTAATTGAATTTCCTCAACACCTTCTCAATATAATGAGACTGAGAGATAGAAATTCTTTTACTTTCATGTTTAATCCTTATACCAATGATAACATCAGCCTCCCCCATGTCCTTCATGGAGAACCTTGATGACAAAAATTCCTTTGTCAGGTCAACCTGATTTTGGTCAGTGCGAAAGATCAACATGTCATCAACATATAGACAAATGATGAATCCTTTACCAGAATCATCAAATTTTCTATATACACATTTGTCAGCTTGGTTAAGAACATAACCACTAGACAAAACCACTTCATCAAATTTTTGATGCCATTGCTTAGGTGCCTGCTTAAGTCCATAAAGAGACTTAATCAGTTTACACACCTTGTTTTCATTGCCAGGCATGATGAAGCCCTGAGGTTGGTTCATATAAACCTCCTCTTCCAGTTCACCATTCAAGAAAGCTGTTTTCACATCCATCTGATGAATAATCAGATTGTGAATAGATGCCAAAGTAATTAGCAGTCTTATGGTACTGATACGAGCCACAGGGGCATAAGTATCAAAATAGTCTATCCTTGACTTTTATTTAAAGCCCTGAATGACTAGTCTAGCCTTGAACTTTTCAATAGTTCCATCTACCTTCATTTTCCTTTTGAAAATCCATTTGCAACCCAAAGGTTTGCAACCAGGTGGTAGATCAACCAACACCCAAGTGTTGTTGCCCATGATGGAATCTATCTCATCATTGATTGCTTCTTTCCATAAAGCAATATCCTGGTACTTCATTGCTTCTTCAAATGTCTTGGGATCATCCTCAACAATGAAGCAATAGGAGTATTGGTCTGAGACCTCATCCCTTGTTCCTTCAACTAAATATAGTTGAAACTCAGGTCCAAATGACTTTGGAGTCCTGACCCTTTTGCTCTTCCTGAGCACATGTTCAGGTTGTTGAACCACAACCTCATCAGGGACCACTGATGGTTCATCATCAGGGACCTCTGACACACCAGTGTCATGAGTTCCATTAGGAATCCTATGACTTGGTCTAGGGACTGATGAGAATCTATTCTCATCAAAGTTTGCATCCCTTGATTCAATTATAGAATTAATTGAAGCATGTTCATTAAGTTCAATAACATAGAACCTATAAGCCTTGGAATGCTCAGCATATCCAAAAATGATGCAATCAATGCCTCTTTCACCCAAAGTCTTTAGCTTTGGATCAGGGAGTCTTACAACAACCCTACAACCCCAAACCCTGAGATAGTTCAGGTTGGGTTTCCTTTTAGTCTAGAGTTCATAAGGGGTAACCTTGTTCCTTTTGTTGGGAACCCTATTTAATAAATAGCAAGCTGTTAACATAGCTTCACCCCAGAACCCTTGACTCAGTACTGAATAGGACAACATGGAATTAACCATCTCATTCAGCACCCTGTTTTTCCTTTCAGAAATGCCATTTTGCTGAGGAGTATAAGGGGCAGTCGTTTCATGGATTATACCAACAGACTGAAAATACAGAGTATCCATGTACTCACCTCCCCTATCAGTCCTTAATCTTTTGATCAAAGACCCAAGTTGTAATTCAACTTCAGTTTTAAATACTTTGAATTTATCTAATGCTTCATCCTTGGAATGTAACAAAAAGACATAACAAAACCTTGAAGCATCATCAATAAATGTCACAAAGTACTTCTTATTCCCCAAAGAAGGATTGGCATGCAAATCACACAGGTCACTGTGTATAAGCTCCAAGAGCTTAGTCTCACGACTAACACCCTGAAAGGGTTTCTTGGTTATCTTGGTCAACATGCAAGTTTTACACTTTTCAGTGTCCATGTCAAATGCTGGGATTAAACCATCCCTAGACATATCTTGCATTCTTTTATAGTGTACATGGCAAAGTCTTGCATGCCATAAGGTAGAGTCAGTCAGGTCAGTGGTGGTCACAAATGCTGAATAAACACTACAGAGGAAATATTAAGCCTGAACATTTGATTACATAAATAACCAAAACCAATAAAAACACCATGCTTAGATAGCACAAATTTATCAGACTCAATAACTTGTTTATATCCATGATTATTCAAAACACTACTTGAAACCAAGTTTTTCCTTATATCAGGAACATGAATAACATTAAACAAAGTTACAATCTTTCCAGAACTAAACCTAAGGTCTACACAACCACGACCATGCACCAAGGCTGTTGACTCATTTTCCATGTGAAGAATAGAACCATCATTCAGTGACTCATAAGTCTTGAACCAGCTTCTATCTTTGCACACATTAACTGTTGCACCAGAGTCAACCCACCACGTAACATCATCATCCTGCACATAATGAGATTCAGATAAATATGTAACATAATAAATCTGAAGAGACTTATTAACCATATTCTGACCTTTCAGTGAGTTGGAAGAACCACCACTCCCTGAATCATTAGTGCCTGATCCATTGGCTTTACCACCAACTTTAACACCCTTGCAGTCCCTTTTAATGTGACCAGTTTTGCCACATTTTCAACAAGTAGGTGTTGCCTTCTTGTTAGGATCTGCCCTTGTGTTGTCATGATATTTACGTTTGCCTTTGTTGTCGTTGTACCTGGTGGAGTTGTTATGCTCTACCATATTGACAACAGATGGTCCAGCAGCATTGCTACCCTTTGACTTGTCATTATCCTGCACCTTGAGAGATTCCTTAATGTGCAGATAACTACCCAACTCAACCAGAGTTAATTCCTCTTTCTTATGTTTCAAGGTATGCTTGAAATCTTTCCAAGAAGGAGGAAGTTTATCAATAACACAAGAGACTTGAATAGCCTCATCCATGTGCATATTGTGTTGTGTAAACCTTCCAAGTATTCCAAGAAGTTCATTGTATTGTTCCATGACTGGCCTTGAATCAGTCATTTTGTAATTTATGAAATTACTTACAAGAAACTTCTTACTTGATGCATCCTCAGCCATATATTTGGAATCCAAGGAATCCCACAGTTCTTTGGAAGATTCAAAGTTATGATAAATATCAAACAGAGAATCATACATACCATTGAGAATTAGACCTCTGCAAATGTAGTCATCATTCTCCCATTTGCTCCTCCTCATGATCTGCTCCACAGTAGCATCATCCCCATCATCAGGAATAGGAGTGGTTAGCACATATACCACACTCATGCTTGACAGCAAGAAGTGCATCTTCTTCTGCCATCTCCTGAAGTCCACCCCTTCAAACTTATCAAGCTTGGCAAAGTTTGAAGCCATGTGTTTCATTGCAGCAACAGCCATTGATTATCACAAAATAGTTTACTTTGATTGTTGGTGCGTAGCTCCCAGAACAGGGTTAGATAATCAATGTCAGCAGAAACAAATACCAAGTCAGCAGAAACAAATACCACTAGGTGGTTACCGGATATCACTTGGAATCGTGTTATCACTTTTCAAAGTAAACTATTCGACCCTAATGCCTGGGTTACACGAATATCTACTTGGGATAAGACCAAATGTAGTTATAGAATTAGGCACAATTCAATAACCCTTTTGCTTAGAAGTGTTAATAGTTTTCTGTGTGTATTTCATGCATAATCAGATCTCCTATTTATAGGAGGTTACTCTGAGCTAGTCAAATGGAATTATGAGAATTAATCGGCCCATTAATCTCCTCATAATTATCCCCATTATATCCGTTAGTGGTTACATGACCAATTAAACGTGGTCATTATGCCGTTGTAACTGTCACTTGAATAGGTCAAAGCCCGTTACAAGCAGTACTTTCATCAGTACTTTCATAGCACTATCAGTGGAAACACTGCCTCAGTGGAAACACTGCCTCAGTGGAAACACTGCCTCAGTGGAAACACTGCTTATCAGTGGAAACCACAAGGAGTACTTTCCACCAGCAGTACTTTCTACTAGGACTACCAATACAAACCACTATTAGAGTCAGGATGTTCATGGACCTTATGGGTGTACACGCCGTACCTCCTAACCCATTACAAGGTGTGAACTAATCCCACAAGTGCACTAAATTTTCCTACATATTATAGGCCGTAAGAGAGGATTTATGTTAGTGATTTTAGTGTCTTCAAACATTTTCTGTAATGACGACTTACCCGAGACGAAATAGATTCCAAAGTTATGTTTTAATATAAGTTTGAAGGTGAGGAGTGCTTGCTCATATAAACTAATTTTATGATTTCGGGTATGAGAATGAAAAAGGTCTTGAATGCAAGTTAAAGGGCCTTGTAGTGACAGAATTCATGTGGTCACTAAATTGTCGTTGATGGACGTATGCATGTTTGCAATGACTGCAGATAGCGACAGTTTGAAACTGTTGCAAATTGTTGTTGGATTCATTAAAGAAAAGGTTATGACTTTAGATTGTATTTTGCTCTGTTTTTGGTTTGTGCCCAGAATTGAAGTGTCTTCTTGTTTTATTGCAATACACCCAAAGAGCCAATAGAGTTGAAATATTGTATTAGAAAAGTAGTAATACAATTCAAAAGTTTATCCAGACAATTTTTAATTATCAACGCCCTAAAACCAACAATCCAGACAAGCTTTGATTATCAACACCCTAAGACCCATAATTCACAGAATCACTTGTTTAGAATGACCTTTAGAAATTGCAAACATCGACAATAAACCTGAAGACAACATGATTTCATTTCCTTGATATCTCCATAGAAAGGCTGTACATAATGGATAACAAAAACAGCATTACGTCTAGCTACATAAAATAAGAGGGTCAGCTGTGAATTAATTAGGTCCCCAACAACTTAAATACATAACTTTTCTCAATGACTCTTCTGATTGCTCTATGCCTTTGCATGAAGCCATAGCTGCACGAGTAGACAGCTTCTTTGACTGAGTGACTGATCTTAGATTGGCCTTTGTGTGGTGGTGGATGGTCCTGATGGTGTAGTTCCATCTCGCAAAGCCTTGATCTTTTAGTGCTTCAACCAGTCCAACTGTTCCAGCAACAATCAGTGATCTGGTTCTTGAACTCATTCTTTTCTTTAGCTCTAAGATGCTTAAATTAGATTGGTACGTTGTTTTCTTAGTGATATTTATAAGTGTGTTTGATATATTGAGATGAGAATGTACAAGAAGGGTTTATATAGAGTTTAGATTAGATAAAGCCCCTGGTTTTAGTGTTCAAAACAGGAGGCTTCATATTTTGAAAAGCCGTAATTTTTAATATATCAAATTGGCAAGTATGCCTTTAGATGACACCAAAAATATGGGGCATTTCTTCCAAAATAATGAACGTGGATTTTCGTTATTATCACTTAATAATTAATCATTCTAGGAAAGAGAGGCACCAGGGTTCCTAGAAGCTCATAGCTGTTTTATGGGAGCTCTTCCACCTACCGTGTATATACTTGGATATTAAAAAAGTTAACTCGTGCATTAATTTTTTAGTTTGCTCGAGCGTGCATAAATTTTTAATGTATTCAAATTCTTTTTTATGCATTTTTGTTCATCCATGACGTATAGGAATTGAATAGTTATACAACTTGATTTTGCCTTCTTAATACTAACAATTACTAACTTGCTTCTAAGACGGTCGTTTTTGGACTAATCAGTTGTATATAGATAGTTTGTTATTTAACTAATCCATATCTTTTTTACTGATTTTTTAACGGTAATTCATTAAATGCTAGCAAGACGCTAGAAGAAAATTACAATAAGTTAATATACGTTTATACAACTTGAAATTGGATCACCAATATATCCAATCGAACCAATTAGGAGCCAATTTTCCCTGCTATAACAAAACAAAGAATAAGAAAAAACCTTAAGTAGCTGAATTTTGGTACTGATGTACATATAAAAATGCGGTTCTATCATCATGTAGTCAATTTCCTAATTTTACCATCAACATTACTAGTTATAATACCCGTGCACGCACGGGGTTTACACATGTTGGTGTATCCTTTAAAATTATTTTGTAATTTGTCTTACTTTTTTCTACATTGTAGCATTTTTCTTTTGTAAATATGTAGCGTGCAGTGTTTTTTGATGTTTATTTTATAAATAACTGAATAAAACGTTTCTTTTGTGAAAAATATTAATCAAAGAAGGTCCAAAATATTTATTTTAGTATTTTTGTTTTTACCTAGAAAGGTTGTAAGTTTTATATAAAGGCAATCCTTTTCTAAAGAGAATTATGTTGGGTTTTGTTTTTAAGCCAACATGTATAATACAATTATCACAAACAACCAATTAGCAAAAACAAAGACAAAAAACACAAAAATATAATCACTGCTATAATACTACGTAACAATTAAACGAATAGATATACAGTAGGCACAATAATGGTTAAAAGGGTGATGAAGTTCATTAAGATTATCTCATCTAACTTCATCTCGATTTCATTCACATGTCGATCATCCAATAATATTTAATGTCATCGTATCTCCACATATACAAATTGAAATTTAAATACAATTACTACCATGTTATTTGACAAAAATATCGGCTAGTCCACTAAATTACTAACCATACATCTTATTGAAAATAAGTGTCAGAGTTGATTAAAAAAATATTCATTTAATACATGTTATAAGGATCATGATGTTCTTATGCTAAAGGTTGATCTAATATCAAAGTTGAATAACATCCAAAGGCAATCTGTTGCAAAACCACCACTCCTACACTGAAGTTTGACTTCAAGTAGATATCACCAATTACAACGCTTGTATTTCCGGTACTGGTAAAGACATGTGCCCAATATAATATGTGTTGCAATTATGAAAGACACTTATTGAATTATCATGCTTACTTCTATTATTAGTTATAAATAATCGATCACCAGTAACATACCTGATGGCATTTCTCGCAAGTTACATCACCCTTTTGTTGCTCCAATGTTCATGTCACTTCCTGTGAGCGTACTGCATAACCAGTTACATTTTCAGTCCAGTAAAACTCAATAAGCATATAATCAGTTTTAATAAATAATCTCAAACAGGCCTTTAACTACATTTTCATAACATGGCAAATAATCCGTATTTTTATCAGTTTATACACACAACAAATAAGAAGTTTTCATAGAATGCAGAAAAGAAACACTTATTAAACCAGTTTAGCATATCGAGTAATATCTTGCCTCAAGTTGAGGTGAGCTTGCGTACCATGGCACATCAAGTGGATATCCAACTTGGTCACCAGTTTCGAAAGATAAGAACCTATTTAACAACATACATCCGGAAGACTACTTATCATTATTGATGGTTGGGCAAGTCCTTGCTGCTGATCCATTTGTCGGAAAGTTTGATTTTTTATCGCTTTCAGTCAAGCCTTTATGAAATTATTCTTGGAATATCGAGGACTTTATCACCTGTGGAAAATACTTTTGAAAAGCTATGTGTAAATTAGACTCGTAATAAATCCAATTATCTGAACTTGTTACTCTACATAACATAAATCTATACAACAACTCATAGCCTTAAATGCAAAACTATACAAATACATCATCAGGATGTTCTTGGATAATATGTATGTTGTAATTTTTGATACAATATGATCAGGTATCGTTTATTTTTTGCTTATATGTATAACATTTAAAGAAACGATAATTTGTATGTTGTTATTATTGCTACATTTGTTGTCGCAAAATTATGACAATAATTTTAACAGATCGTGATATCATAGCCTGCCAATAGAGTAATATCATAGCCTGCCAATAGAGTAATCTCAGTGACCCATTTTAAAACAAACCCAACCTAACCTGACCCATTCGAACTGAACCTATCCTAAACGGACCCGTACTACAAAAGTGACCCAGTGACCCATTTTAAACCAAACCCAACCTAACCTGACCCATTCGAACTGAACCTAGCCTAAACTGACCCGTACTACAAAAGTGACCCAATGACCCATTTTAAACCAAACTCAACCTAACCTAACCCCATTCGAACTGAACCTAGCCTAAACTGACCCGTACTACAAAAGTGACCTGACCCATTCAAACATCGGCTGACCGTCAATCAAATTATCATCATGAACGCATAATTTTCCTAGAAGTTCATGTCACCCTTTTATAGTTGGCCTACTGCTATGCATGTTTTGTATGCATGTTCTAAAAGTCTAATGCAAACATTATCTAAACTTCTTTTACTTTTTTGTTGTTAATTGGAGCTTGTTAAAATGAAAAAGGGTGTTTCTTTTAGTAGCGTATACGTAACCAAATACCCCACTAAAGCGGAGATAAAAGAGCAGATACAAATCTAACAAATACGCTTTCAATATTGTCAACATTAACAAAAACAATACATATATTTTAAACACATAATACACATCAGATGGGTCATATAATTCATATGTATCAGTTAATGTTTTTTTGTCACTATTCTAGGTAGAAAAATAGAAAAGTATTTAAGACATAATAAGTTGCTGCTTGCATGTAGAAAAAGCCACCATTGAAAATGCTTCGATGAAAAGATTCTAGGACTCAAATAGCAATGGAAAAATATTGTTATCTATGTGGTTTGATCAAGATTTCTTAGCTGTTACTATTTGTTGTTAAACGAACTTATAATATAGCTTGATCTAACGTTTACAACCTACACTAATAATATAACAGTACAACAGTAATAAGCATGAGTAATTTACATCAGTAGAAAGATGAGAAGTGTTTGTAGGCTAAAAACCATCAATTATTTATTATGGATATCATAATCAACAATATAAACAAATTATTAATTATCGAAATCATAATCAAGAAATAAGTAAAGAACATACCTTACATCCATGGCTTTAAGAACTTAAAATTATTAATCTACGGTGAAGTTAATTAGTCGAGATTGACTCAGACGACTTTTGTGATGTTTATTGATGAATTTTGATGTTTAATAACTTAAGTGATGAAGTGACAAACATAGGGTTACAGAGGATGAATGGAGCGACTACAGAGGATGAATGGAGTACCATTTGTTTTTTTAGTATTTACAATTTGGTTCCCTCTCAATTAAACAATTATCATCAACCCCATGTGGTTTTCTAATAATTTTTTTGAAACGAAATTTTGTAATGTTTGACCAAATTGGATTCAATTTTGACTTTTTATTAACCAATCATATTCCTCAATTTCGCTTACATGGCAAAATTATGCTCTCCTATTGGTCCAATTTTTTTTTCAATAAGAATGATTTTGCAAAATTACTCTAAAATGATGTAATTCTTGTATTATATAAAAGATTACTTGAAAATAGTATGGAGTAACGTGATTTTACTTCAGCACTATTAATTACTATCCACATAATCGCCAGTGCTTTAAAAAGTTTTTTTTTTTTTTTTTTTTTTTTTTTTTAGTTATTTTATTTTTAATTTAATTTAATTAAATTTTGCGTCTAACTTTTATGATAACTTTGCTGATACAGACAATAAAATTGATGCTTTGTCAATAAAGTTATTTCAAATATCATCTTAATAATATTACTAAAAAATCTTCTAATAACTTCGTGTATATGCTGTGATTTAATGAGTGAATCCAAATCATAATACAATGAACAAGCAAAGACATACTCGGTAATTCTAATAAAATATAAATGTTATAACGCTGTATTACAATAATATTGATGATAGGTTTTAAACTTTTAATCCTTCTTGGTAGTAACTGTTTTGATTGTAACATGTGATCATTCTTGTCCATAATGTTATAGAATATAAAACGTGAAAACTAATACATTTAATTACATAGCAAACATGAAAATTAATTTCTTGTTGTGTATGTTCAATTGATTACGATAGCACAAATTTAGGAATTAATTCATTTAACTAAGATAAATAAGTCGATTCTATATATAACTCCAATGAATTAATGGGAGACGATGTAAGTGATCATCAATGGCATATATGAGGCACAAAAGATTCCCATGCCACAGTAGGATTCACAAAAGGGGGTTAAATTCTACATGAGGGCGTAAAGGTCTATTCACAATAACTTTTATGTGTATAATCAAATTGATATGTGTAAATATCAATTCCCAAGTGATAACCATACATTCATTTTCTCCAAAAGACCAAAACGATGAATAACTAAATAAAAGTACATTTTACAACATCATCTGGTTTTAATGTGAGACAGCACAGCTGCCTATGATCGAAGATTTTATCAATTAGGACCCCAGCAGCTCAAGTACATGACTGTCCTCAATGATTCCTCAGACTGTTTGGCCTTTTCTTGTATGGCTTTGCTTGAAGCCATGGCAGCTGGAGAAGCCAGCTTATTGGTCTGGGAGGCTGACCGAACCTTGGACTTTGCATGGTGGTGGATGGTCCTGATGGTGTAGTTCCACCTTGCAAAACCATGATCTTTTAGTGCTTCCACCAATCCAACTGTTCCTGCAACAATCAATGATCTCGTTTTCGAACTCATCTTATCTTATCTTCAAATTTCAAACTAAATGGTTATTTTGTATATGTTTGGTTTTGTGAACTCAAAAGAGTGTGGGTTTATATAGAGTTGTAGATGTAGATATAGATAGATGCAAAGCATATAAACTTTTGAGCAAACAGCCCCAAGTTTTTGTGAATGTGAATAAAAACAGGAGGTGCCACTGGTTTTTTTATGGAATTGAATTGTCCATGGTGCCCTTGACGTCAAGTGACATAGATCCTCATAACTTTTATAGGATAAGACAAAACTGAAACCATTGACTGTGAAAGTGTGAGCCTATATAAAATGCTCGAATCCCCTGGTATTAGATAATGCACACGTGCAACGTGCTACAACATTTTACAAAAAGAAATTGATTAATACATTAAATACTTGTATACTATTAAAAATTCTGTTTCAATTGCTTATATTTTGAGTGTGTAAATAATTTTTTTAAATGTGCAAATTATTAGCTTTTACAAAGTAAAGTCGATAATAAGTTTGGAGAAAAATGAGTTGTTCTTTAGAAAATATACATCGTGGGAATGATTAGCTGCCTTTATATAGAGTCACGTTAAATATATGTGTTTCAAGTAATCATCAATGCAAACTAATTATTTGCTAAAGAAATTAATTAAACTAAAATAATAAAATCTAGTTTAGTAATCTCAACTTAGTTAACTAAAATTTTAATATATCAAACTATTAAAAGGGAAACATGGTACTTGAACTTGATTGTGTGAAATTTTTAGTTTTTTACTACTACACACCCACTTAACAACACATTCTGTTCAAAATTTAACGGAAAAGACATGTTATATCCTTAGTCGAGCTCGAGCCTTGTTTAGTGATCATTTCATTAACATGTTCGGGCCTCATCTTCGTATTTAAAGCTCAACTAGACTCGTCTATCTAAACAAGCCTGATATATTGTTCCCTTTTAAAAACTTTAATTACTTGTATCAAATTTTGATGCGAAACCCCCTCGAAATGACATGTTGGTTGATGATATCAAAATTTTATCTCATTCTTAGATTTCTAGCATGAATAGAAAAAGTAATCCAACATGGATTAGTTGGATTTATGATCCAAATATTGATGGTACTCTTTGTAAGTTTCTCTCTTCTAGTTTCTTGCTAGAGGGGCTTGTTGAATGAATATATATTATGTTGTTCAGAAGAAAAAAATAATAATCAAGTGTGATATAATATGATAAGTGGCAATAATAATTCTACAACAATAATAATAAAATAATGTGGAGCATGAAAGAAAAAAGGTCAACACAATGCAAGTATGAAGACAAGACAATAAGTAAACGAGAGATCAAACCAGACACAGTGATTTATAGTAGTTCGACATGAAGCACTTTTTCAACTTACTCTACTCCTCGAGTTCCCTACTCGGGAGTTAATTCACTAAATCAATAAGCTCATTCATCGGCGAAAACCTTACAACGTCGCTTACAAGTTTACCGAGATTAAGTGTTGAGTCAAATTCTGACCCAATTATCCCTCACAAGTATTTAAAACATTAAATCAACCGAAGTTAAGGATAGTTGTTCACGTCAGAGATCCAACTCTCTTTTTGATAGAGTCAACATGTAAACCAAAGAGCAAAGTTTACCTTTGACTGAATGATCAGCACAGCTGATTATCATCAGCTGTCCAAATGACTCAAAGGTGAAAGAGCTTTGAGAGAATATCAGAGGAGTCAAAGTAAAAGACCACTGAATGAAAGAACAACGGTTTAACAAGACTCTCTGAGTGTTCACATATCTGAGGATAAACACCTCAGATATGTTGTATATCTTCTCAGCCACAACAGTCTTGCTTTGCAAAAGACAAAGTCCAAAACTGAATGAAAACTTTGTAACCTGATATCAGAGTCAACTAAAACAAAGGGAAGAGAAGTGACAAACCCCTAAGACCTCAAGGACTGACAAATGCACTTAGTCTGAAAATGACTTATCATCTTAAAGCCATGCAGACGAACCAATTGCACTTTTAAGATACACTCAAAGTATTTCTTCAACATACTTGCAAAGTGTATCCTTGGAGTTGACTGAAGTACTCAACCACGCTTAGGCGGGAGTAATTTGAGGTAAAGCAAAGCGGGAAAACCCTTGGGAAGATAAAGATTCATCGAGAGCAGAAAAAGCAACTTGCATGTACCAGAGTTGTCAGCACAGTAAAGCAATCCTGGCCACATAAATGCACGTGTACCTTACCTCCAGTTTGTTTCTAGTTTAGTCATTATTATTCTTGTAACTACTAACAATGTATCTCCCTTTGTCTATAAAAGGGAGGTTAGTAGTAGTGATAGGTAATAGATTCCACCTCTAGAATACACTTCCTCTTCTAAGTGGGACCGTCCTCCTTATAACTTGAAGAGAAATATTTGTCATTACTAGGAATAGTATTCCGTAACTATCTGTAAAGCCTTCATCTTAACTACTAACTGAGACTGATACAATCGTAATGTACAGATGGGTATTATTAGTTGATTCAGGTCAAGATTGTGTAACCATGCTCTTATTTCCAATGAACATTTTTACTTTCATTTGCTCAAGCTTTTGTTCTTACAATTCATGGTGTTGCACAAATATATCGGACCAACACTAAACTAGATAGCAGATTAATCTTTGGGTACAACCAAACTCGTTGTATTTTATGGCCTAAACACAACAAACCTAATATATTTGAGTATTAGGCCTAAACACACCAAACTTATAACCCTTGTATTTTAAGGCCAGATACACAAACAAACCTAACCCATAGTTTGGAATATACTTGGTGATACATGATATTGTATGATTGATGCGCTATTTCATCCTGATTTTAATATTTATAAAACAGAGATAAACATGGATAAACACATGCTAACGGGCAGAGAACCCGATCAGATGAAGTAAAGCCTTATGTAAATCCGAGTGTCGTCCTAAGAGAGCTGTGACCTTGAAAGAACTAAGATGATTAGAAGTAACATGATTTAATATAGATATGATAAGATAGATATAATTATTCCAATCACACAGACATAAGAATTTAGGATAAAGAGATAGAAAATTGAAGCTTAACCAAGATTACAGATAAGAATTGATTCTCGATATATGGTTCAATATAGTGGCTAATTATCGCCAGACTCCTTTGGTCAATTCGTCATGGCCTATGGTTCTTAGATTCCTCACCGAGATGAACAGGTCACCCGGGATCATTCGGTAACCTAATAACAGTCATTAAGAGCCAAATCTACTAGATTTAGTTAATGGAAACTCGGCCGTTAGGAACTTAGGTTTCCCCCAGCTTCTTAAATACCTCCACTTGATATGTGATCATTAGGTCAGTTCGCACACGAAGAGTGGTTGTACTATGGCCAATTCCTTCCATACTTCGCAACCTATTAGGCTGAGGTTAGTTGGTCAATTCTCCCAACCCTTTAGATACTAACAAGCTTATAATATTACCGAAACTAGCGATCTATGACAAGACTAAGCAAATGTCTATAAAGAAATAAAGAGAAGATCAATAACATAAATGCAAACTTGAATTAATAACATGAATCCATAATATAAACCCTAGAAAATATAAAAAGAATCCAAACTCGAATACAAAGGAAATCGTAGACGAGAAATTCGTTCTTCATACTTGTTGGGTTCAGTAAATACCCAAAACCCTTAATCTAGGATTTGAATAGAAAATAACCTAAGTGCTTAGACCGTTAAACACTAACAGGTCACTGAGTGTATAGTCGCTTAGTGAGCCATCTTCAGGACGCTCAGTAAGAGACATAGAAGAAGTCTCTCCACTCAGTAAGGCCGAACTTAAAGGGTGAAGACTGAGTCAAGAAGAAGATGGTGGATTCAGTAAGTGATGACAATAACTTACTGAATCCCTCAAACTTCTCTCCAACTACAAACACTGAAGACAAACTGGAACTAAAGACTGAAGACTATGAAGACTGAAGAATGGGTGGGACAAAACGGTTATGCTTGAAGCGATAAAGACGGAGTACTTATCTTCAAGAAGTCAACCTTCCCTAAAAGGCTCAGCATCAGTACTGACATGAAGAAAATGACTTGGTCCCTTTACCTAATATATTCTTTGTAAACAGAGACAAAATACACCAGTATTTTTCTTCTGCAATATTGTCAGTTTGTCACTTAAGAAAGAGTTAAAACTCACACTTGTATAAATAGCATAAGAGATGGAGTGAAAGGTTAAGCTTGTGAATTGTAAAAACACACATACACGCAAGCCATCTTTCACTCCTCCAAATACAACTTAATCCCTGAGATAGCTCAGTGGGTACTTGTAGTTGTGCTCAGACTTAGCCTGAGCTTAGAGAGGAGTTGCAAACACTTTGTCATTTCAATCCCTAGTACTGTTCCGCAAGTACTAGGGTAACGTATTCTTCTGATTCATTTCTAATAAGAATATGACGTTGAAAATTACTCTTGTGTTTTATTAATATCTTTTCAGTCATTGATTCACTATTAGTTGTGTTTACTTTACTAAAACCGTTTTATACAATAGTGAATAGGGAACAACAAGTGATATCAGAGCAGGCTGGTTATAAAACTGTTTTTAAGCCGCTCGAAACGTTTTTAAATCAGGATCCTAAAATGGCTAAAATTGATGTACCCCAACTAATCGATAAAAAGGGTGGAGCTTATTCAACTGTTGCCCCCAGACTTGAAGTTGGTAAATTCAACAAATGGAAAAAGCGTATGCTTTGCTATTTGATTGGGATGGAACCTTATTATATCAAGTGTATAAATGAAGGTCCATTTATCCCAAAGACTGCTGAAGGTTTGCCTAAACCTGAAGCTCAGTGGACTCAGGATGAGAGAAGAGTGGTCAACTAGGACCAAAGGCTCAAGAGTATCATAATATCTTGTCTTCCTGACGATATTATGGAGTCAGTTATAAGCTGTAGTACGGCCAAACAAACCTGGGATGACCTGTTTCATAGTCATGAAGGTCCTTCTGATACCAAGGAAAACAGGATTATGGACCTGAAACTTGAGTATAATACCTTCAGGGCTAAGGACTCTGAAACTCTATCTCAAACTTACACCCGTTACAAAACTCTTTTAAATGAACTATCAAATGATGGTGTTAAGTTTTCCAAACATGCAATCAATGTTGGCTTTGTCAATAGTCTCCCTGAGAAGTGGTTGAATTTCTCTCAGGGACTTAGGAATGCTAATCATATCCAGAATCTTGAGCTTCCTGAAATTTATGGGAAATTTGTCTATGAGGAAAACCTCATCAACAGACGATACCCTGACTTAAAGAAGTCTCAGAAAGTCAAGAAGTCCCTGACCACCACCTAATCACCAATATCAACTGATTTCTATTCTAACAATGTTGTTCAAGATTTTCAGGAAAATTCAGATGATGAGCCTGATGAGAGATCAAGTGAGGAGTACCTAAATGACCTGAACACTGAATTTCAGGAAAGGGCACTCCTTGCTAACTCTCGAAGGTTTATAAAAAGAAACAAAGGTTTTTCAAATGCTAAAGCAAATGAGGATACTGAATGCTTTAAGTGTCACAAAAGAGGTCATTTTGCAAAACACTGTTTTTCAAAAACAATTTTTGAACCCTCTTATAAACCATCAAATCAGTCCTCAGGATTTAGCAAATTTCAACCAAAAGTCTATCAGTCTCATCAAAACTTTCAAAACAAATCTGATCAAAACAAAACTGTTGATTTTGAAGCTAAGTATAAGAAAGTCAAAGCTAAGCTTGCATTGCTTGAGGCCAGTCTCTCAGAAACAACAAAAAGTGTTCAATCTGTGCAGGGAAAAAACAAAGGCCTCGTTGCTGAAACCTTCGACTGGGATGAAGAGCCAGTGTCATCAGATGATGAAATGGTGCATGTCAGTGCACTGATGGCCCTCTCAGAAGAGGACAAGCTAGCAGTTGGAAAGAATCATGCCAGGAATGGAGAATGGGTCAATATCACAATGAAGAAGGTAAATATTTTACTTTCTATGGATGATGACTCTGATTGGCAGTCTTACATGAATTATCTTAATGTTGACCTTAAGTTCGTAGAAGAGCAAAGACTGAATCTTTTTTCAAAATACAACAAGCTAAGTTTTGAATTAAACAAGTGTAGGGATGAACAGCTTCTTTTAAAACAAGCTAAGCTTGAGGCTGTCACTTTACAAATTCAAAACACTGAACTAGTTAAAAGAAATCAGGCTCTTCAAGACGAACTAAAAAAGGTTCAAGATATTCTTGATAGTTGGACTGCTAAGAATCCCAGGGTCTTTGATGCTGTGGGAGCCCCCAGTAGCAAGAAGAGAGTCTTAGGTGAAGATCATCTTCCTGACTCTCTCAACAAAGACCAGGGTCCTAAGCCATTTGTGTCTGGTGGTATGATTACTAGTATGTTGACTAGTCCCAAGCCCAGTGATTGGATTGATCGGGTTAATCATGACAGTAAGCTTCCTAATTTCGATTCTGGAAGAATTCTAGAGCCTGAGAGTCAAGCTCTTAAGAGCATGCTTGGACTCCCTGATGTGCCCAGTAGTACTGAACACATTGAGTCTGAAGCGGAGTCTAATGCAACGCTTCCACCCTGGAACCTCTTCAGGGTGCTGCACCAAGCTCTGAGCTTACTCCAATGCAATTCAATCCTCATTCACCAAAAGAAAGGTCTGGACTTGGTAGAACAATCCTGAAAAGGCCAACAAAACCAACTCAACAAGAGTCTACTCCTACTGAAACTTCCACATCCTTGACTCCCACTGAAGCTGACCAAATTCAGCAACTGACTGAACTTGTGAGGAAGCTAACTGAAAAGATGGAATCCATTGAAAAAGTCCCTGAATCAATCAAGGAGACAAATTTAGCTTCCTCTAGTTCCTCAAAGTCCAAGTCAAACCCCAAATCCAAGTAGAAGTGTGATCTATGCCACTATACCAGTCATACCACTAACAACTGTTATAGAATCCTTTTTTGTATGATCTGCAAAAAGGATGATCACAGAACTTCTGATCACTTACAATACGTAAGTTCACTCAGTGAAGCAAACTATACCAAAGTTGGTCATCAGTATGCTTCAACCTCTAAGTCTGCTCAAAAATTTAGAGCAAAACCCTTTCCTCCTTATCCACATTGTGGGTTTAATGATCATCACCCTGATGATTGTCTTATGAACACATGCTGTGATATTTGCGGAAATCCGGCTCATAAGACATCCCAGCATGATAGTGTCATCCATGCAAGGAGAAGTTCCAAGCAACCCAATATTATTGAGTCATCCTCAGTCTCTAAATGCAAAACCTGTGGTAGCACAATGCACTCAACCACTGACCATGAGTTGATTGCCAAATTCAAAGAGACCTTGAGACCCAAGTCCACCAGTAAGTGGGTCACTAAGAGAAACTAATTCAGTTTACTACTTGTGCAGAGACACGCCAGGGAGCCTATTTGGCATCTAGACAGTGGATGCTCAAGAAGCATGACTGGTGTGAAGGAGTATCTGCACAAGTATGTAAAAGAACCAGGACCCAAGGTAGTATTTGGTGATAACTCATCATGTCCCACTGAAGGTTATGGTTCAGTAAACTGCAATGGAATAGTTTTCTCTAGAATAGCTTATGTTAATGGTCTCAAATACAATCTCATCAGTTTCAGTCAACTATGTGATGCTAAGTACATTGTGCAATTTAATGACAAGCAAGGTACCAATTTCAATGCCAACAAAGAGGTTGTTTTGATATCTCCTAGAAGAGATGATGTTTATGTCTTAGACATGTCTACTCTTTCTCAAGATGGAACCTGTCTCTTTGCCAAAGCCACTGAAACTATCAACTGGCTATGGCACAAGAGACTCTCTCACTTAAACTTCAAAAATATCAACAACCTGGCAAAACAAAACAAGGTCCTTGGCTTACCATCACTGGTTTTTGCAAAAGATAAACCATGCTCAGCCTGTGAAAAGGGCAAACATCAAAGAGCATCTTTCAAAACAAAACAAAACTTCTCAATCAAAAGCTGCCTTCACCTCTTGCATATGGATCTCTTTGGACCAGTCATTCCTAGATCAATCCAGTATGAGAAGTATACACTTGTCATTGTTGACGAGTTTTCAAGATACACTTGGGTATACTTTCTTTCAAAAAAGAGTCAGGCAGCTGACACAATAATGTCATTCATCAGGAAAATTGAAAACCAGAATGACATTACTGTTAAACAAATCAGGACTGACAATGGTACTGAGTTCAGAAATGATGAGCTTGAGAGTTTCTGTGATGAAAAGGGAATCTCCCAAAACTTTTCATCTCCCTACACCCCTGAACAAAATGGGGTGGCTGAAAGGAAAAATAGAACTCTCATTGAGGCTGCAAGAACCATGTTAAATGGCTCAGCTCTCTCAAAGCATTTCTGGACTGAAGCAGTCAAAACAGCCTGTTACACTCAAAACAGGTCAATCATTGTCAAAAGACATAACAAAACCCCATATGAGATATTCAAAGGTAGACTTCCTGACATCAGCTACTTTCATGTGTTTGGATGTCATGTGTTTATTCATAATCACAAGGATCATCTAGGCAAATTTGATGCTAAAGCTGATGATGGATACTTTCTAGGTTACTCACTGGTCTCCAAAGCCTTCAGGGTATTTAACACAAGGAGACAACAAGTTGAGGAAACCTTTTATGTCACCTTTGATGAGAGTTCAGAAAGCATCAGGTTTACCAACACCTCAGTGGAGGAAATAGGAATTGATAACTCATCAAGATATCCTCCTGATAAGTATAACACTGAAATCAATTCCTCATACCAAGCTGATGCTGACATCTCATATTATGTCTTGCCTCACAACCTGTCACAACCAACTGTCAGTGAATTCATTGATAATCAATCAGTCCCTGCTGGGATAGGCAACACTGATCCAAATGATCAGGAACCTGTGATTCATGAAACCCAACCTGAACAAGACATCTCAACAGATGTTCTTAATGATTATGTGGCTAATGTACCAGAACTCACTCCTGAGTCTCTAGTGACCTCCTCAAGTTCAGATCCTAGACCACAAAGTAAATGGACAAAATCTCAGGACATTGAGCTTGTAAACATCATTGGTGAACCCACTGAGGGCATGCTCACTAGAAGCATGGCTGCTAAATTAACTGCAGCTTCAGCAAATGAATGTCACTAAGGCGCTAAAACACCCAAGCTGGGTTCAGGCCATGCAAGAAGAACTTCAACAATTTGATAAAAACAAGGTCATGACCTTGATCAAATGTCCTCGGGATGTCATAGTCATAGGAATGAAGTGGGTTTTCAGAAACAAAACTGATGAAAACGGCACTGTCATTAAAAATAAAGCCAGACTTGTAGCCAAAGGTTACAGTCAACAAGAAGGCATTGACTACGATGAGACATTTGATCATGTTGCAAGAATGGAAACCATCAGGATCTTCCTTGCATTTGCTACCTACATGAACTTCAAAGTTTACCAGATGGATGTAAAAAGTGCATTCCTGAATGGTGAACTCAAGGAAGATGTGTATGTTCAGCAACCTCCTGGCTTTGAGAGTAGTGAATTTCCTAACTATGTCTGCAAGCTTGATAAAGCCCTTTATGGACTGAAACAAGCTCCCAGAGCATGGTATGAAACTCTCTCAGCCTTCCTGATCCAAAACAAGTTTGTCAGAGGAAAGATAGACAACACATTGTTTATCTACAGGACAAAACAAGATATGATACTAGTCCAAGTATATGTTAATGACACCATCTTTGGCTCAACAAACTACACTCTTTGCAAACAGTTTGAAAAACTGATGACAAAGAAGTTTGAAATGAGCATGATTGGTGAACTCACATACTTCCTTGGACTACAAATCAGGCAAACTGATAAAGGAATCTCCATCAGTCAAGAGAAATACACAAGAAATCTCTTGAAAAAATATGAGATATCTGACTGTGCCTCAGTGAAGACACCAATGGTCCCTCCTAACAACCTTGGACCTGATCTCACTAGCAAGTCAGTCAATCAAACCCATTTCAGAGGGATTGTTGGCTCACTGATGTATCTAACTGCTTCCAGACTAGACATACAATTCTCAGTCTGTCTAATTGCAAGATATCAGTCCAATCCTAAAGAATCCCACCTAACTGCAGCCAAAAGAATACTCAGGTACCTGAAGGGAACCCCAAGCCTTGGACTCTATTATCCAAAGTGCTCAGGGTTTGATCTCAAAGGTTACTCTGATTTTGATTATGTTGGCTGCAACATGGACAGAAAAAGTACCTCAGGGTCCTGTCAATTTCTTGGAGGAAAACTGGTTTATTGGAGTGCTAAAAAGCAACAATCTGTGGCTGTGTCTTCAGCTGAAGCTGAGTATGTGGCTGCTGCAGGATGTTGTGCCAATGTTTTATGGATGAAAAGTCAACTCAATGACTATGACATCCATTACAAAATGGTACCCATCTTCTGTGACAACACCAGTACAATTGCAATCTCCAACAACCCCGTCCTTCATCAAAGAACCAAACACATTGATATCAGATATCACTTCATCAGGTACCACATAATGAAAGGAGACATAGAACTCCATTTCATCCCCACTGAATATCAACTGGCTGATATCTTCACCAAACCCTTGGATGAACCTACCTTCAAGAGACTGAAATCTGAATTGAGAATGCTTGACATTGAAAGTCAGGCATCTGAAAACCAATCTCAGTAAGTTCTCTAAAATGGTTCCTCCTCCCTGAACGAAACCCATAATAAAACCTCTCACTGAATGAGTAAGACTCATTCAGGGACCCTGACAGTCAATATTGAGCATTGAATGAGTAACTGAATGATCCAAGTATCAGTTACTTAAATGTCCTAGGTTAGTAACTATGCCAATTTAATATAGGAATATATGTCTCTTTGTCTTACTGTCAACCATATCAAGGGTCCCTCACAAACATACCTCATCCCCACTTGGCATTAAATGCCTTCTCTCACATGAAATATCTTATTGATATTTTATTACTGCAAAAGTGCACTTTTACTGTGCACTGCAACTGTTCCCTTGAAAAATGGGATTTTACTGCGGGTAGTGGAGTGGTGGCATTAAATGTGGAGATTCAAAACGTTTTCATAAACTGACTTTACAAATTCCCATTTATGCACATTTTACCCCTCTCACCACTCTATAAATACCCTCTTCTAAACCAAACAAACACACACAAATTGTTTTCTGCAACAAAACTCTGTCAAACTCTTCAAACCTTCTTTTGAAAAACCCTCTTTGTAAACATTTACAAAAGTTTTTCATCACAAACTTGAGAGATCTAAAAACCATTTAATTGTTCTAGCTAAAATACCTTTTTATAAACCCTAAAATCTTTTTAATGGAAATGGCTAGAACACAATCTCTCCAGTTTGCTTCTCAGTGGGTAGGGGATCTTACAAATGTTGAATTTAAAACAAACAATGTCATAGGCAATTTTGAATACCCACAAAATGTCCCAGCCTATAAGGACATAATGAAATTTTTGTTCAACTGTCCACTGAAAACGGCCTTTGTTCAGTGTCCTTCTATAATGTACCAAAACCTCCTCAGGGAGTTTTGGGCAACAGCTAAGGCCTTTGACCCGACACCCTCTACTGATGAGAACAACCTTAGACCACTCAGGGAATATCTCATCAGATTCAGTCTTAACGGGGGGCAGCAATTCACCCTGGATTATAAAACGTTTTGCACCTCAACAGGGTTAGACTACAACAAGGGAGTTTATGTCGCCCATCCTGAACCCTCCACAGTGAAGGATGGGTTAAAACAAATCATTTTAGATCCAACTTTTTTGGACAAGACCCCAGTCACCAAGAGTTCATTTCCCGTGGCTTGGAGGATTCTATTCACTTTTGTGATTCAGGTCCTCGGAGGGAACCACTCATCCACTGAACAAGTTAACTCTATTCAGTTGATGATGGCATACTGCTTGATGAATGGGTCACTGTCGACACAGGGGAGATCATTTACAGTGATCTCGTAACCAAGCTACAGAGCAAAACTAGGACGAAATACGTTTCATATCCTAGGTTTGTCTCTTGTGCTTTGTAAGTGTTACTGGGTTCAAATTATCCTCAGGAAAAAAAATTTTGTGCTTTACCTGGCATCCTGAGCCAATCAAATTTTCAAAAGGACCCATCCCTTGTCACAAATATTGAATTGACGGCCCATATGGTTGCTGTAAACAACCAGAAGGAATCAGTGTCTCCTAACCCTGCTCCTAAAAAGAGAAAGGGGAAGTCTCAGACTGGGACTAAGACCAAACCCAAGTCTCAGGGCCCTAAGGCTTCAGGAACACTGGCCAAAAGGCAAAGAAAACCCAAGACTGATTTGCCACCCACTGGAGACCAAGCAACATCCACCCAAGGGACAACGAAGGACACTGATAAATCACAATCAGTGCCCTTGGTCCAAACTACTACTCCCCAAGATCCAGAGGGAAACAAACAACCCGCTGGTAGGGGAGCGCCTTCCACATCGCCCAGGGATGACATTAGCAAATCAAAGCCTTTGTCTGAGGGCACACTGAATGATCCTAAAGACTCAGAGGGAACCAAACAACCCGCTAATAGGGATATCACCTTCACTGACTCTGCTAAAGGCACTAGGAAAAACCCATCAGTGTCTCAGGGGTCTCAGGGGGACAAAGACTCGGAGGGAAAGGAACAACCCGCCGATACGGAACCCAAAACCAATCCTAACTCCAGAGAAGGCACTAGGAAACTCCCACCAGTGTCTTAGGGGTCAACGGGGGACAAAGACTCAGAGGGAAATATACCACCCGCTGATATGGAACCCATCACCAACCCCTTGTTGACTGTTGCTGATGTTACTGGGATACTATTTTCTGAAGATGAACTTGCTGACAGTGATGATAAAATTTTATCAGCAGGGGAAGAAGTGGACGCTGAGGTTCAATCTGAACAAGGACCTCAGCCTGATCTACAGGAGCATACTGAATCACCATTTCAGCCTGAAAATAATGACTCTGACTCCTCTTCCTCCACTGATGAGTTCAAAAGATTTGATAATATTCTTCCACTCACCGAGAGGCAGCTTGTTCAGTGGATCACCAAAGATTCAAGGAAGCTATACTCAGGGGTCACTGAAACATTGTGGGAACAACACACTGAGGCTGGTGCCAGTTATGCAGATCTGAAGGCTGAGGTACAGGCTTATGATGAAAATGTTCATGAACACCGAGATCTTATGTACCAACACCTTCATAGACTAGATGAAAACCTGGTTAAATTTCTCAAGCATCTTCAGACATGTGGGGTTTCAGTTGATGAAATCAGGGATGCTGTCAAAGAAGACCCAGCACTCAATGCCAAAGTACTGGAGGCCACTGAGGTGTATGTGAAAAATCCATCTCGTCTCACTGAACTGATAGATCTGCTCCAGTCTGCTAATGTTCAAGGTCTACAGAGTTCAGTACAGTCCCTTCAATCATCACTAGGTTCTCTAAACACTCCGGTGGCTACTTTGGCTCAGGCATCTTCTTCCTTGGCCTGGAATCTTGGGCCCAGAATGACTGCTTTGGAAGTATCTTAGTCCAATTTGGAAGCTACGGTCACTGGCATTCAAACAGACACTTCAGATATCAAGGCCATGATCACTGAAATCTATCAGGCGTTCAAGGGTCAAGCTGCTCCGTCCCCCTCAGCACCAACACCAACTCTTGCCCTCACTGATGCTCCGGCAACAGTTGAGGGGGAGTATACTGCTGAAGAAACTCCTCTTCACACTGAGGGGGAGCCAACACCACCATTATCTGAAGCTGTACCAATCTCATCACCACCAGTCTCAGCAGTACCAATCTCATCATTACCACCAACATCTTCAACAACAACAACATTGACAGTAATCACACCAATAACAACAACAACACCGCCCCTGGTAGCAACATCATCTTCCTCAGGCCAGGACAAAGGAAAAGGCATAATGACGACACCACCTGAGCCTAAGAAGATACCCTTTAAGATCGGCAACACTGAGTACCTGCTCACACCACAACAGCTAAGTTCATACCTTGCTAAGGAGGAAAGGAGAAAGAAACTTGCTGAAGAGGAAAGAAAGAGCAGAGAAGCACTGGTACAAGTAGTTGCTGAGGAAGCTGAAAACATTGGAATAGATGCTAAGAAGCTAGAAAAGGGTCAGGCAGGACAGAAGTTCAAAGATGCTCAGGCAGCAAAAATGGCTGAAATGAAAAAGCAGTTGGAAGAAAAGAACAAAAGGACTGCAGCCATCAGGAAAGAAAGAATTGACCATTATAATTGGACAATGTCAAGCAGTATATTGCTTGAGAAGATCACTGATGTCAAAATCATCCCCAGATCCAAACCACTGGCAATGAATGTCTACAGGGGGATGATAAGAGACATTTCGAGGTTCATGATCCCCTAAAATTCACTAACTTTGGGATCACTGAACTCGATGAACTCGGTCCAATAATAGAAAATAAGCAAAATGCGGTGGTTAAGGAGCTGATGAAGATGCTAAATAAAAGATATGAAAGACTGAGGGATGCACCAACACAACTGGGGATTCAGCCTGCCTTAACCGCACCTCAAGGATCTCAACCACAAACATCCACTGGCAAAAGGAAAAGAGTTGAGTTCCAGCCTGAGATTAAAGTGCCTGGACTAGAATGCAACAGGGAGCTGCCTGAAGGTGTGAAATTCATGAAATGTCTGGTTATTGAAAAGCCTGAAAGAGGGCTATTTCACATTGATGTCCATGGAAACCCAGCATTTCAAAGATGGAGTGACATTGATCAGGCAGGTGTGGCTGCAATGCTAAGCTACATACCAGTGGCCTCTCAAATTCAGACTCCTGCAAACGTCAGGTTCTGTGCTGACCTAAACGCCAAGATAAGAGAGCACCCTGACAGAGAAACACTCATCACCAAGAAAGTAAAGCTTGAAGCACTGGGGATCCATCTTGGCTGACATAATTTTCATTATCTTTTGTACTAGTGATAGGAACCTTGTAATTTGATCAATAAACGATGTATGTTTTGTTAAAATATTCAGTGTTCCATATTGTATTCAACAGTACATTCAGTGTAAGAAGAAGCCATTTGCTCACTTACACTGATCAAACACTTAGGCTATTTGTATATCCAAATAGGGGGAGACTGTTGGGTTCAGTAAATACCCAAACCCCTTAATCTAGGATTTGAATAGAAAATAACCTAAGTGCTTAGACCGTTAAACACTAACAGGTCACTGAGTGCATAGTCTCTCAGTGAGCCATCTTCAGGACGCTCAGTAAGAGACATAGAAGAAGTCTCTCCACTCAGTAAGGCGGAACTTAAAGGGTGAAGACTGGGTCAAGAAGAAGATGGTGGATTCAGTAAGTGATGACAATAACTTACTGAATCCCTCAAACTTCTCTCCAACTACAAACACTGAAGACAAACTGAAACTGAAGACTGAAGACTGAAGAATGGGCGGGACAAAACGGTTATGCTTGTAGCGATAAAGACAGAGTACTTATCTTCAAGAAGCCAACCTTCCCTAAAAGGCTCAGCATCAGTACTGACATGAAGAAAGTGACTTGGTCCCTTTACCTAATATAGTCTTTGTAAACAGAGACAAAATACATCAGTATTTTTTCTTCTACAATATTGTCAGTTTGTCACTTAGGAAAGAGTTAAAACTCACACTTGTATAAATAGCATAAGAGATGGAGTGAAAGGTTAAGCTTGTGAATTGTAAAAACACACATACACGCAAGCCATCTTTCACTCCTCCAAATACAACTTAATCCCTGAGATAGCTCAGTGGGTACTTGTAGTTGTGCTCAGACTTAGCCTGAGCTTAGAGAGGAGTTGCAAACACTTTGTCATTTCAATCCCTAGTACTGTTCCGCAAGTACTAGGGTAACGTATTCTTCTAATTCATTTCTAATAAGAATATGACGTTGAAAATTACTCTTGTGTTTTATTTATATCTTTTCAGTCATTGATTCACTATTAGTTGTGTTTACTTTACTAAAACCGTTTTATACAATAGTAAATAGGGAACAACAATACTCCTAAGCCATGATTCTTCTTCTGTGTTTGATCTCCCCAAACCCTAGAAAGGTTTAGGAAAGGAGAGATGCCTAAAACTGATGAAAACATCGTCTATTTATAGGCCTGGATACTAGCTACGGCGTAACACTTATTAACTAGTTACGCCGTAGCTCTTCATAATCTGATACTTATCCATAGTTACGACGTAACCTGAGCTGATGGTTACGCCGTAGTCTTTGTAAAATTGATTTTTATTTATGGTTACGGCGTAACCTGAGCTGATGGTTACGCCGTAGTCTTTGTAAAGTTGATGTCACATAATCTGCAATCCCATTACGGCGTAACTTCACTCCATTGTTACGCCGTATTCTTAGTAATTTGGTCTGTAGTCTTGTTACAACATAACTCCACCATATTGTTACGTCGTATTTCCTCATGTACTTGATTACGGCGTAACTTCGTCACTTAGTTAAGCCGTGGTCTTCAGTAAATGTGAGAGAAAATCATTCTTGAGCTTAGAAATGTCCAAATACCGCTTCTTTATATGAAATAGTTCCTGAAATGAAATAAGAAGGAATAAGGATAATTATGATAGCATTTTAATCATAAAGTGACGATAAATGGGGAAATTAACACTTAGAATATCAGGATAATTTGATGTTATCAAATATCCCCTCACTTGAACTCTACTTGCCCTCAAGTAGACTTTTTAGATTGTAAAAGATACATCCCCGAAGTAGACCAAGGAATGTGCAGTTTAAGATTTCCATACTAGAATAATTATAAGAGCCGAACACCTCACGAAATGGGGATGAAAACACTCTCACGCTCATCCTAATCTAAGTGTTAAATTTGGGGTCAACTGCACAGACATAGCAAGTATTTTATCATAAGCTTGGCAATTACACACGTCTCCACCACTAGAGCTAAGGTCAAGACAATCTTTAGAAGGTAATGTTGGGTTTCTAGTGATTCAAACGTTGCGGGGGTAGTGTCATTACTAACGTGTCACGGCGAAGTGAACAAAATCAATGATACATGACCAAATCCATGGCCAAGACATCAAGGATTGCTCGCTTCATCACCTAGACACGCTTCACGACAAAAAGGGTAAGGTAAGGCATGGAATATTTTAATGGGTGTTAAGAAAAAGAAAACAAATAGTCTTAGCTTAAAACCAAGTTGCCATCGCCCCACCGTTCATTCAAGATTCAACTTCAAGGTACGAAAACTGGATCATGGTGCATCAGGGAAATGCACCATTTAGTGAATACATTTCCTTCATCGAGAACTGCCGGTATCTTTACTATCTTCCAATCTTCGAATGTGATCGAGGTGTTTTCCTCGATGCTAATATATCATAGTGCAATAACAATTTGCACTTTTATCAACAAGAACTAATCACACATACATTTCTTTTTCTTTTAACATAATACAATGATAACTTATCCCCCACTTGAGATGAACATAAGGAGAATATTGGGGGATCTTCAATGATCTTCATAGGATGACTTTAGCGTGCATTCCAAAACTTTCACTCAAACCTTGAACTAGGGCGAACAATGACTTCAAGATCGTAAGATAAGACTACACGGTAGGTTAATGTGTAAAGGTGTAACGAAATAAGGGTTAGAAAATGAAAGGATAGGCTCAAATTGGTGTACTAGGGGTATCTTGCACTAATGGTGAGTGCAACAAAAAGGGTTATCAAGGAGGTCGAAAAGTCAATGCAACTAGTCGATAAACGCACACAAGTGAACACATATGGGCTATTTGGGTTTAATCCTAAAACATTTTCCTCTTCGAATTGCCTTTTCCAAATGAACCAAGATAACTTGATACACTACTCGTCTATGGTCTCGAGGTGATGTAAGAGCCAAGTTCTAAAGTCTACAATACTATCAGCACAGTCAATTTTTGGTAGATTTGGGTAAAATAGGGGAAACGAAAATGCTAAATCTCACCAATGACAGTAAGGGTTATAGTATGCGCGGCTTTATTTAATTCTAGATTGGTTAAAAACATGACAAAAAATTTCAAAATAGCTAAAATTTTTTTAAAACCAACTAGAAAACTAGGGCAAGTAAGCTAAGTAAACATACACTTCATTGCTATTCCTATCCCCTCACTTGAAGTGTACAAAGTCCATTTGTATGAAAATAAAAAAGAAAAGAAAATAGAAATGAAAAAGAACTAAGAAAGAAACAAACTCCCCTCTCAATTGCTTGCCAAAGATGTCTCACTAAGGGTTAGAAGGCTGCTATGGCGTATCTTATCCGGTGACTACGCCTTAACTAAATTGCCCTCAAATTATTTTCTCTGAACAAGGGTTACGGCGTAACTTAGCTACAAGGTTACGCCGTAACTGTATCACAGTTCCACAACCTGCACAAAAACACTTAGGAAAATTTGTACCTATTGGTACTAACGATTAAATGCAACACAAATATCCAAGTAGTATCGTTATTACAGACATAGATAAATTGTATTAAAAGTGTTTTAAAGATTGTTCAGAACAAAAGGGGAATCACTCATCCCTGTCATGATCATGCTCCATCGACTGGTACTATGTCGGGTCATATAGAGTGCTGGTTGTGCTTCTAGGAGTTGGTTGTGCATGCATAAAGGCCACTCCATGTTGGACGCCAATGTCCAGGATATCTGGCTGGTACACATAGGGGGCTCCATGCCAACGGGGATGGCTCAAGTGCATCTCTTGGAGCATTTGACTTGTTCTATCTGCGCTCCAGCTGAAGAAATCCTGTTGAAGCTGCTGCACTTGATCGAGAGTACCTGAAAAACCTTCAAATTAATTACTAAGTTCATACAAGCCTACAGTTAGGCTATTAATTTCCTCATTGAAGTGGCTTTCCATGTCGTCAAGCCTCTCATCAATCATCTGCAACCTGTCCCCAATGTTCACATTTGCCCTATGTCGGACCCTAGGGACTTGCTCCTCAACTTCCACTTGGCTTCCACTCGCTTCAGCACCACTACTACCAGCTCCACTACTCCCGTCTTCACCTGCTTCTCCTCCTCTCCTTGGGGCCACCGGCATCAACTCAGCTTTACCTAGCACATTAAGGCTACAAATCCCGAATTCGACCAACTTATTTTTCCCAATCAAACTGGTCTCCCTACCACGGGTCACCCAAGCTAATGCCTCATCAGACATCAATCCGTAGCTCCTTGCTAATCTACCAATGAAATGAGCCCCCTGAATCGGACTTTTTGTGGAGAAACCCTTGGCTCAATTAGCCATAAATCTAGCCAAGAAATGAGGGACATCAATGTGATTCCCACCATCCATACCATGAAGGAGATAAAGGTCGTCCATAGCCATCTTCTCCTTCGCCGAATGCCTTGCCTTCAGAGAACACGCAATTAACCTGTGAACAAGTCGGTGAATCGGGCTCCTTACAATGGTGTATGAAGGGGGTGCCTTGAGTTTTACCCCTCTACTGTAGATATGCTGTTGAAATAGGCGGTGGGGTTGTAAGACTCGGGCCTGTGCCTCCAACAAGTGCGATAAAAATCCTCAAACAAATTGTTCTCCTGGTATCTCTCCGTGTACAATCCCATCCTAACCATGAACTGATTCAAAGTCAACTCTCTCTTAACACCTCCAAGCTGAAACCATAACGCTACTTGATCATCATTGTTAATTTCATGTTTGAACTCGACGAATGCTAGAAATTCCCTTACATACTCTGGAATCACTGGCTCTGTGATCTTGAAGAGCCTTAGCCATGCGTTGCAGGTAAACGAATGACTACGCACCGTGTACTTGATCTTGCAAAACTTCCTTAACTTCCAGTTAGCAGATCCTTCATTGACTTCATCAAATGCATCGAAGTCAAGGGCTTCAGTGGTATCAATCTCTTTTACTAGCATCATGTAGTCATCCCTGCACAATTTCCTTATTTCTTCATCGTCATAGGCCAAGAATCTGACCCACTGGGCGGGATTGTTGTTGTTTCCTGAAAGGAAAAGAAACTTAAATTATTATTCTTGCAGACTGATGACACGTTACGGCGTAACCAACACTATAAGTTACGCCGTAATTACATTACAGACATGGTTACGGCGTAATATCACCCACTGATTATGCCGTAACTCCCCCCAAAAACTCAGCACAGCACAGGGTTACAACCAACAATAGATTACGCAGTAACCATCAATTTTATCCCAAAAGTAAAGAGAATTATAAGTTTTTTAACCTATTTAGTGCTGAGGGACCGCGCCTAAACCATTAGGTTCATGTTTGACAAAACCCACTTTAAACTTGATCAAAACAACAACCAATAATGATATGATAAGAATCAATAGAACATGGGGAATCATTATTAATCATAAATTAATCAGGTCAATAGCAATAATTATTGTGAAAGAAGCAAGATCCCCAATTATGAACACATAAACCCTAATTGAATAATAATTGGAAAAGAATAAAAAAGAGTAGTGATAGATCTTACCAGCCATTGATTGATTAGAGGAATGAGAAAATCTTCACGAAAATGTTTGGGAAAATTTTTACTGTAGCTAGGGGCGGTGAAAAGATTGTGTGTTGGTAAAAACCTAATCTTCAGCCATAATTGGGGTTTTATACCGCCCACGGTTACGGGTAATAGGACAGATAAGGTTACGCCGTAACTAATTTTTAATTATTAAATTTTTTTTATTATTATTTAATGGTTACGTCGTAACTCTTAATAGAGGTTACGCCGTAACTAATAGCTTCAAAGAGAAAATGTGGAATTGCAATACGAGAGATTGAGATACGTACCTTATACGGTATTGGAAGTATTCACGTCTCTTAACTTAGGTCAATATTATAGTTCATACCTTAGATCTTTCATTAACTGCTTCCCGGCAGCGGCGCCAAAAAGCTGATGCGCTATTTCATACTGCTTTTAATATTTAGAAAACTGAGATAAACAAGGATAAACACATGGTAACAGGCAGAGAACCCGATCAGATGAAGTAAAGCCTTAGGTAAATCCGAGTGTCGTCCCAAGAGAGCTGTGACCTTGAAAGAACTAAGATGATTAGAAGTAACATGATTTTATATAGATATAATAAGATAGATATAATATTCCAATCACACAGACATAAGAATTTTGGATAAAGAGATAGAAAAGTGAAGATTAACCAAGATTACAGATAAGAATTGATTCTCGATATATGGTTCAATATAGTGGTTAATTATCGCCAGACTCCTTTGGTCAATTCGTCATAGCCTATGACTCTTAGATTCTTCATCGAGATGAACAGATCACCTGGGATCATTCGGTAACCTAATAGCAGTCATTAAGAGCTAAATCTACTAGATCTAGTTAATGGAAACCCGACCTTTAGGAACTTAGGTTTCCCCCAGCTTCTTAAATACCTCCACTTGATAGGTGATCATTTGGTCAGTTCGCACACAAAGAGTGGTTGTACTATGGCCAATTCCTTCCATACTTCGCAACCTATTAGGCTGAGGTCAGTTGGTCAATTATCCCAACCCTTTAGATACTAACAAGCTTATAATATTACCAAAACTAGCGATCTATAGCAAGACTAAGCAAATATCTATAAAGAAATAAAGAGAAGATCAATAACATAAATGCAAACTTGAATTAATAACATGAATCCATAATATAAACCATAGAAAAATATAAAAGGAATCCAAACTCGAATACAAAAGAAATAATAGATGAGAACTTCGTTTTTCATACTTTTAAGCCATGATTCTTCTTCTATGTTTGATCTCCCCAAACCCTAGAAGGTTTGGGAAAGGAGAGATGCCTAAAACTGATGAAAACATTGTCTATTTATAGGCCTGGATACTAGCTACTGCGTAACACTTATTAACAAGTTACGTCGTAGCTCTTCATAATCTGATACTTATCCATAGTTACGGCGTAACCTGAGCTGATGGTTACGTCGTAGTCTTTGTAAAATTGATGTTTATCTGTGGTTACGGCGTAACCTGAGCTGATGGTTACGCCGTAGTCTTTGTAAAGTTGATGCCACATAATCTGCAATCCCATTACGGTGTAACTTCACTCCATTGTTACGCCGTATTCTTCGTAATTTGGTATGTAGTCTTGTTACGGCGTAACTCCACCATATTGTTACGTCGTATTTCCTTATGTACTTGATTACGGCGTAACTTCATCACTTAGTTACGCCGTGGCCTTCAGTAAATGTAAGAGAAAGTCATCCTTGAGTTTAGAAATGTCCAAATACCGCTTCTTTATATGAAATAGTTCTTGAAATGAAATAAGAAGGAATAAGAATAATTCTAATAGCATTTTAATCATAAAGTGACGATAAAGGGGGAAATTAACACTTAGAATATCAGGATAATTTGATGTTATCAATGATAGTGATATATGGTTTTATATAATGGTGATATAAGATATGATTGTTTAATAGAGATGAATTTCTAATCTAAACATCAAAAACTCTAAGCTTGATATGGTTTATCTTCTCTTGATAAAAAGCTTCTAATGTATGAAGATGAAAAGAGGTCTAAGCTTATTGTGGTGGATCTTCATATGCTATTAAGCTTTGAACTGATGAATTTCATAAGAGCTCTAGGCTTGTTTTGGTAGATCATGACATGTTAATGTGCTTTTAACGAATAAGAGTTAGGGGAAATCAATGGTTAGTGAGGGTTTTGATGACTTAAGAATGTCTATTGTTACATTGCAAAAGCTTAGTTTTAAGTGTAGACTAAAATGTTGTTTAAATAGGCAAAAAAAGCCAACCAGAGGAGCACGGATCCATGGATATGTGCATAGGATCCGTTCCTTGTTTGTGGGTCACCATATCTGAAAAGTTTTTATCCATTTTGTGTTTGGTTTAGTCATATGATCGCATTATTTTCACAAATGTTCACTTGTTTAAAAGGCTCTTAAAAGTGTGTTTTTGACTAATTAATAATGTTTGAATTTGTAGGTATTTTTAAAAGTTTGCTTAGTTAAAAAGCAAAGTGATTTAGTCTCATTACTAAAACAAAATATGCTTTCTCTTAATGAGAGGTTTATGTAAACTAGCCGAACTTACGTTTGAATCACTTCATCAAGTGAAAGATTCTTGCTAGTTGGAACTTCATTTTTATAAATCATGTTAAGTAAATGTTTTTATGTAAACTAGCCGAACCTACTGTTGTCTAACCTCAAATCTAAGATCAAACTAACCTTTCTATTGTATTTCTAGTGATTATCTTTTAGAAGAAGATATTACCGAGTTTGCGTACATGATCTATCAAGTTACAAGATTTCTTGCCAGCCTTCTTCATCATTACAAGATTACTAAATTGATACTTATATTTCATTCATCACATTGTACCAAAAACTTGTAGTATAAGTTTGTGTTGTTGGGTTGGTTCTACCTTTGTTAGAACTTGGTATTTAGCTTAGTACCGGATAAAACGTAAGCGATGTTAGGAAAGGTTCTTCCTTGAACAAGAACTCGGTATCTATCTTTATACCGGATAAAGTGTAAGCGACGTTGTGAGGCTTCTCTGCCGGATAAGGAGCTTGTGGATCTAGTGTTTACGAACTCTCGAGTTGGATAATCGGAGAGTAGAGTAGGTCAAGGAAGGTGACCTTGTAGCCGGACCACTATAAATACTTGTGTCACGGTTTTATCTCTCTTTTCTTGAACTCGTCTTTAATATTCGTGTTATCTCACTATCAATATTCAAATATCAAAAGGATTGATATAAGTCGATCTAATTAGTTTAAAACGAATTTTAATTAGTAAAACTATTCAATTCCTTTTAGTTTTCTACAAATCATTTAATAATGTTTATAAAAATTGTGCAAGTATTTAGAATGCATTTATAAAATAATGCAAGAGATTTTATAAGATGATGAAAGTATTTTAATGCAATACATATGAAATCTTGCTAGTTGGAAATTAGCTTTTTTAAATCATTTAATGAGTTTTTCTAATAATGATACAAGTATATAATATGTATTTGTATAAAATGATGCATGAAATTTTACAAGATGATGAAATATTTTGATTTAATGTATATAAAAGAAATGCAAAACTTTGATTTATAGGCTAGTTTGTTGGGTGTTTTGATAATAATGTAACATAATAAACATATTTGAACGTGTGTTGAACCACGAGAAGACTCGAGACGTCAAAAACGAAAAGTGTTGAGAAATATACGTGTTTGCCCCTTTATGCATAGTTACGATTAACTTACATATTTTACATTATATGTTAAAAGTTATATTTATTATCATTAAAACATAAAAGATCTTTTTGTTTAAATATCTTGATATTACATTAAACCTTGCATTGAAAATATCCTTGTTTGTACCCCAGGTTTGGGATCTATTGCAAAGTGTGTAAAATTAAAAAGTGTAAAAAGCCATTCATAGTCATAAAATCCACCCAGGGGTAATATGGTCTTTTGACCCACTTTTTCTTTTCCACCTCAAATTTCAAACGCACATATATCTTAAACCACAAACTTTTTGAAAAAACCGATTTCACCATGATTTTTAAAATTCGATTCTCTTTAATTTGGTATAAATCTTTTTAATTATATCGAAACTGTTTTTTTGACATGTTCATTGGTCATGATTTTCTTGATGTTTTTGCTATTTTCGATCCTAATTTTTACCTTAAAAATTGCCGAATCATAAAATACTTAAAACACAAAAGTTTTATATTTTGATTCACTCTTTAACAAGGAATTTGAATCACTCAAATCCGATATGATATGAGTGAGATATCGCACGTTAAAGATGACGTTTTAGTCATATTTGTTGCACACGAGGTGTTTGATGAAATGACTAGCTTAGATTTTTAGTGTTAAAATGAGCTAAATGAACTAATTTTTTTCTCACAACGCATCATTAATCATTTTATTAATGTAAAACTCAAAAAGTGATGTTTTTTAATAGTTAAAGTTTTTAACTATTAAAACTGATGAACCAAACTGATGAACTGATGAACCAAACCAAAACTGATGAACCAAACCAAACTGATGAACTGATGAACCAAACCAAAACTGGTGAACCAAATCAAACATAGTTCATCTGTTTATTTTGGTTCATCAATCATAGTTTCAGCTTAACATGTTGGTGTTTGTTTTGTTTTGTTCATCAGCTTATTTTGGTTCATCAATCATAGTTTTAGTTTTGGTTTCGTTTATCAGTTTTGGTTTGGTTCATCAGTTTTTGGTTTGGTTCATCAGTTTGGTTTGGTTCATCAATCATAGTTTCAGTTTTGGTTTGGTTCATCAGTTTTTGGTTTGGTTCATCACTTTGGTTTAGTTCATCATCATAGTTTCAGTTTTGGTTTGGTTCATCAGTTTTGGTTTGGTTCATCAGTTTTTGGTTTGGTTCATCAGTTTGGTTAGGTTCATCAGTTTTGGTTTTATGCTTTTTTTAAAACAGTTTGATTTGGTTCATCAGTTTTGGTTTGGTTCATCAGTTCATCAGTTTTAATAGTTAAAAGCATTAACTATTAAAAAACATCACTTTTTGAATCTTATATTAATAAAATGATTAATGATGCGTTGTGAGACAAAAATTAGTGCATTTAGCTCAACTTCAACACTAAAAATCTAAGCTAGACATTTCATCAAACACCTTGTATGCAACAAATATGAGTAAAACACCATCTTTAACGTGTGATATCTTACCCATATGACATCGAATTTGAGTGATTTAAATTTCTGGGTAAAGAGTGAACAAAAATATATAACTTTCATGTTTTAAGTTTTTCACGATTCAACATTTATAAAGGTAAAAAATATGGCCGAAAATGCCAAAAAAATCAAGAAAAGCAAGAACTATTTGATATGTAAAAAAAATTCGAAATATTTATCAAGATTTATACCAAATTAAAGAGAATCGAATTTTAAAAATTATGGTGAAATCGGTTTTTCGTAAAAGTTTGTCGTTTGAAAGTTATTTGCGTTTGAAATTTGGGGTGGAATATAAAAAACGGGTTAAAATGACAAAAATACCCTCTAACCGAATTTATTAAGAAAAAAATGAGGGAGTGAATGGTGGACACTTGTCACGTTGTGAGTGGCTTTCTAGCCTTTTTAATTTTCATTACTTTGTAAAGGATCGCATCTCTTGTACCCATAGAGTTTTTTCATTTTTCTTACCATCTCACGGTAGCATAATTCTCAAAAATAGTAGTACCAAATTCACTAACTACTTCTTTTAGTTATTCTCATTCTCATAAAATAAAGTGTAGTATTTCTTTCATTTCAAAATTATTATCATAAGATAAAAATTACACAATTTAATAAAAGTGAACCATTACAATTTTCAACGACTCATATAGAATATTTCCTACTAAATTTTCTTTTTATTACTTAAAATGAAAAATGAACAACTTTTTTGAGACATCTCAAAACGAAAATATGAACTATATTTTTGAGACGGAAGGAATAATATCTTAAGAAATGAAACATAACCCAAGGGACAAACATGTCAATTAAAGTGTTGTTTGATTTCGGCTTAATTAGGGGTGGCAATCGAGTCGTGTTCGGGTTTGAACTATTTCGGGTTCGCAAGTTGACGTTGTTAATACAAATAAACCGTAAAAACGTTTATTAATATTTTGCGATCTCTTTGTGTTTTGTTGATAACATATATAATGTTGTCTTAAGTATAATTATAAGGATACATGTTATCTTTGTAAAGCATTTACATATAATCTTTTAAATACAAAAATGTAGTAATTAAAGCATTTGTTGTAATAGTTAATTAGGATGGGTAAAAATCACAACCCATGGATCTTAACCCATACCCAAAGAGACTTGATACAATGTATACTTAGATACATTGAATCTAGATATAACCCATGGACCAACCCATGACCCATAACCAAAAACCCATGGGCAAAGAGGAGCGTTCCACGGATCCCTAGCTTTGTGCTAGCCGGATCCCAAGTGGAAGGGATCCGTGGGAACAGTGAGGAAATTTGCCTATAAATAGAGAGTCATTTCTTCATTCTAACTCACCCCTCTTCTTACTAAATCTCATATACACTCTCATTCTCTTCTAACATATAGATCACTTGATCTAGAGAGTTGTTCTTCTTTCTTTCTATTTGTGATCCTCATATAGGTCATTCTCTAAGGCGAGATCACGAGCATTCTACAAGTCATCCAAGCAAGGGGTCCTTGATTGATTTGTCACTCCGCAAGATTTCTGTAGCGAAGATCTTGTATTTGATATTTCACATATTTGTTGTGTAATAGTTGTGTTGGTTTGGTCCACCATGCTACGGACTCGGTATCTAGCTTTGTACCGGATAAAGTGTAAGCAACGTTGTGAAGGCTTCTCCGCCAAGTGAAGGAGTTTGTTGACATAGTGCTTAAACTCTCGAGTAGGTGACTCGGGGAGTGGAGTAGGGCAAGGAAGGTGTCCTTGTAGCCGAACCACTATAAATCGGTTGTGTCATTTCTATCTCTTATATTTATTTATTTGCACTATCATTAGATCTATACGTTCTCAACATCCATACGATTTCACATAATATCGGATCTAAAGTTTTTGAAATCAACTTAAAATCGGCAAAACTATTCAACCCCCATTCTAGTTTTCCACAATTGGCATCAAGAGCTAAGTTTATAAAAGTTTTAAAGTAAAATTGTATTTTAAAAACTTTTCGATCACTATGGGTTCTGAAAATTATAAGGAAGGGCAATCTATGTAACGACCACCACTACTTGAAACTAATGGTTTTATATATTGGAAAAATAGATTCGAAACATATGTGAAGTCTAAAGATATTGATCTTTGGTACATTATTGTTGAAGGTGATTTTGAGGCTACCTCAAATGATGATAAGGGAAATTTAGTTAACATACCTCATGATAAACTAAATGATGAAATGAAGAAAAAGCTTTCGAAAAATAGTGAAGCAAAAATGGTTTTATATAATGCTTTACCGAAAAAGGAATTTGAAAGAATTTCCTTACTCAAAACCTCTAAAGAAATTTGGAATTCTTTAGTTGTAACTCATCAAGGCAACGAACAAGTTAAAAATAATAAAATTGATTTATTTGTTCAACAATATGAACAATTTTCAATATCGGATGAGGAAACTATAGATCATTGATTTGCTAACTTTAATACTATTATTACATCTTTACAAGCACTTGATGAATCTTTCTCTAGCCGTAACCATGTTAGGAGATATCTAAGGGCACTTCCATCGAAGTGGAGATCTAAGGTGATGGCGATCGAAGAGTCAAAAGATTTGACAACTCTCACCCTCGATGAACTCATAGGCAATCTAAAAGTCTACGAGCTTGTTCTTGCTAAAGATTCCGAATCCTATAAGGTAAAAGAGAAACATAAATCTCTTGCCTTAAAAGCCAAAAAGGCTTCAAGTGATGAAGATAACTCTTCCTCGGGTAGTAACGACGAGGAGTATGCTATGGCGGTAAGGGACTTTAAAAAGTTCTTTAGAAGAAAGGGAAGATACGTCAAACAACCGTATGACGATAAGAAAGGTTTTCGGAAAAGCAAAGAGGACGAGAAGCCAAAGGATGATTGTACTTGCTTTAAATGTGGGGACCCAAACCACTTTATTAGTAAGTGTCCCAAACGGGATGATCAAAAGGCATTCGTGAGCGGCACGTGGGGAATGAGCGACGAGGAAAACGAAGAAATTTGTCTCATGGCAAATGACGAGGTATGTCACGAATACTATAGTAGTTCATCACTTGATGACGACTCATTGCATAATGAATATGATAAACTATGCAATATTAGCTTAAAACTAATTAACAAAAACAAGCTTTTAAAGAGTCAAAACCAACGTTTAGATAAAGAAGTCATAGAATTAAAAGCAAAACTAAAACGTTTGGAAAAGGGTAAAATAGCAAGTGGTGAATGTGAACTTTGTGTTCAACTTCAAACATTAGTTGATCAATTAGATTCTAAAATTGCTAGAATGAGTACAAACACCTTAGATACAATACTCGATGGTGTTAAAACCGGCAACAACCAAAAGGGTCTAGGTATACAACAACTTGATCCATCAACTAGTGAAAGTAAAGAAACAAAATTTGTTAAAGAATTAGAAAAACTAGCCACTGTTGTGGCGGATCCCACGGATCCCCTAAAAAGGGAACCGGCTAGTGTACAAACTGGGATCCGTGGATTTGCTGTGACAACTAGTGGTAATAACATAGCCTCATCATCTAGAACCGAGTTCGTTATCGTAAATAGGAAGAAACCAACTCATGTCACCACTAGACATCCACCTCCAAAATATAATCCTACTTTTGCAAGAAACAAAGCACCATCTTTTCAAAAACATAATGCATCTAGGAGACCTAATAACGTTTATCCAAGAAGTAACCATCAAATGGGATGGAACCCTAATATGCAAAACGGTTTCTCTTTTCAAAACTTTGCTCCATGGAATGCATACTCATCTTATCCATACATGTCTAACATGAATGGAATGTTTAACACTAATGGACCCATGAACAAATGGGGACCAAACTTTTGAGTTTATTATTGTTTTAGGTGTGCTTAAAGGTCGACCTAGACCCCGATGAATGGGTCAAGGATAGCGGGTGCACGAGGCACATGACCGGCAATAGGGATCTATTCTCCACATATGAATCCGTAAATGGAGGTAACGTGGTGTTTGGAAATAGCAAAAGTAGAATCATCGGTAAAGGTACGGTTTCTAACAAATCTCTAACCATTAACGATGTGTGTCACGTAGAAAACCTAAACTTTAACCTCTTAAGTATAGGACAAATATGTGATAAAAAGTGCAATGTACTTTTTACCGAAACCGGTAGTAAGATACTTAAAAATGGCATAACCATAGGAAGAGGAATTAGGAAACATGGAGTCTATGTCATTAAAATCGGTAATGAACCTAATGATAAACTATGTCTTACCTCTATGGATGATACTTCGACCTTATGGCATCGAAGATTGGGTCACGCCAACATGCGACTTCTCCAATCGCTATCATCCAAAGATCTAGTAAGAGATCTACCTAAGTTAAAATATGAACATCATTTTTGTGATGCTTGTAATATTGGTAAACAAGCTCATTCGAGTCATAAAGCTAAAAACATGGTGTCCACAACTAGGTGTCTAGAATTACTACATATGGATTTATTTGGTCCATCCGCTATCCAAAGTTATGGAGGCAACTACTATACTTTGGTAATAGTGGATGACTACTCTAGGTATACTTGGAAAAAAATTTTAAAGAACAAAACGGAAACCTTTAACTATTTTGAAATATTAAGCAAAAAGATCCAAAGACAACTAGGAAGACCCATAGTGTCTATTAGGACGGATCATGGTAGGGAATTCGATAATGAAGTGCAATTCGGAGCTTTTTGTGACGCTAATGATATTACTCACAACTTCTCGGCTCCACGCACTCCACAATCGAATGGGGTAGTAGAAAGAAAGAATAGAACTCTGCAAGAAATGAGTCGAACCATGCTTAATGAACAATCCATACCTCAAAAGTTTTGGTGTAATGTCGTTGATACTTCAACGTATATACTCAATCGAGTCTTGATTAGACCAATCTTAGGAAAAACTCCATATGAGTTATTTCGAGGCAAAAAGCCTACGTTAAATCACCTTAGAGTCTTTGGTAGTAAATGTTTTATTCTTAACACTAAAGATTACCTTACAAAATTTGATCCTAAATCAACCGAAGGTATCTTTTTAGGTTATTCGCCAAATAGCAAGGCTTACATCATATTAAACAAAGAATCAATGAAAGTAGAAGAGTCATTAAATATAAAATTTGATGAAAGTCCACCCAAACCCTCTCCACCTCTTGTCGATGACGAGATTATAGAAAGTGAAGCCATAGTAATAAAGAAAAAGATAAGTGAAGAAGAAGAACCTCTAAGTGATAAAATAGTAAACATTAAAGAGTCCAAAGATCACCCTGTAGATAAAGTCATAGGAAAACTAAACGAACGAACATTAAGGTCTCAAGTTCAAAACCAAAGTAGCTTGTTTTGTTTCGTCTCAACCTTAGAACCTAAGAATACACAAGAAGCCACAAAAGATGAAAGTTGGGTAATGGCTATGCAAGAAGAACTTAATCAATTTGTCTCTAATGATGTTTGGACACTTGTCCCTCCACCTAGTAATCAAACCATAATAGGAACCAAATGGGTTTATAAAAACAAATTAGATGCAAACGGAATAGTGTCTAGGAACAAGGCTAGACTCGTTGCTCAAGGGTATAACCAACAAGAGGGAATAGACTTTGATGAGACCTATGCCCCCATGGCTAGATTAGAGTCTATAAGAATATTTCTTGCGTATGCTTGTGCTAATGATCTAAAGCTTTATCAAATGGATGTCAAAAGCGCTTTTCTAAATGGTGTCATAAATGAAGAAGTATATGTAGCTCAACCTCCGGGCTTCATTGATTTTGAAAAACCCAAACATGTGTATAAATTAAAGAAAGCCCTTTACGGTCTTAAACAAGCTCCAAAAGCTTGGTATGATAGACTCAAGTCATTTCTAGTTAAACACAACTACACCATGGGGTTAGTTGACAACACACTTTTTACTAAGAAAAGAGAGTCTCATATAATCATAGTACAAATATATGTAGATGATATTATATTCGGATCCACTTGTCAAGACATGTGTGATGATTTCTCTAAAATCATGCATGACGAGTTCGAGATGAGTATGATGGGAGAACTTAGTTTCTTTCTTGGTCTACAAATAAAACAAGTAGAAGATGGTATCTTCTTTAATCAATCTAAATACATCAAGGAGATGTTAAAGAAATTCGGTCTAGAAGAGTCAAAACCAATTAGGACTCCAATGTCATCCGACACCAAACTCACAAAAGACGAGGACGGAGAATCCGTTGATAATACTAAATATCGTGGCATGATAGGTAGCCTTCTCTACCTCATGGCAAGTAGGCCGGATATCATGTTTAGTGTTTGCTTATGCGCTAGGTTTCAAGAAGACCCTAAAATATCACACCTAGAAGCCGTAAAAAGAATATTTAGATATATTAAGGGTACAACACAATTAGGATTATGGTATCCTAAGGGCACGGGAGTAGAAACAATTGTATATGCAGATTCTGACCATGCAGGTGATTACGTTGATAGAAAAAGTACAAGTGGGGTATGTACTTTTATGGGATGTTGTTTAACATCATGGTTTTCTAAGAAACAAACGGCACTTGCAATATCAAAAACCGAAGCCGAGTACGTCTCCGCCGGCAAAGCATGCCAACAAGCACTATGGATGAAACAAGCGTTAGTAGACTACGACGTCCATCTAAGCGACATACCCATCCTATGTGACAACAAAGGTTCAATCGACTTAAGCAAGAATCCGGTATTACATTCTCGCACAAAGCATATAGAGATTCGTCATCACTTCCTAAGAGACAATGTTCAAAAGGGGAACATCTCTATTGAGAAGGTTGCATCCGAAGACAACATAGCCGACGTCCTCACCAAACCGTTGAAGCGGGAACAATTCAACCTACTTCGTCTTGGTCTTGGCCTAATGGAACAAACGTCATAACTTAATTGACTCTACAAGGTATGTAAACACTAGCCTTCTTCTTTCTGAGTCTAGGATTTCTATTTCACGCACAACTCACAAACAATACGGGAATTTTCAAAACCCAAGATAAGTCTTCCATTTATAATTTGCTTTTCTTCTTTCACATAACTACATACACATTTTTAAAGAAAATCTCCTCTCAATATGTTTTCTAAAAAGAATGATACCTTCCCGTATCAATTTCACAAAAGCAATTTCTCACGTCTAGGACAAATCATTTTTTCATTATTAATACAAAGTAAAAACCCGTTTTCATTGCATCTCATGTCTTTTGAATGCTAAAGGGAACATATAACCAATATGTGTTTTCGGGTACATTCATTTAAGCAAAAATGAATTAGGAGCATTGATAACACAATGGTACGTACTTATGTACCAAATGTTTGTTTTCGGGTTATCTCAATTAGGATTTATTTTTCTCTAAGTTATTTCTTTTCCTTTTTAGAGGTCGAGAAAACCGCAACTCCAAATAGTTTGCATATAGGCACACAATAGGCAAAAATGTTTCTAAAAAGAAAATTTTTTTGCTGCCTGAATCACCAGACCCACGGATCCCAGCCTTCATGCTGGACGGATCCCTCAAGGGAAGGATCCGTGTAAACAGAAGTTGTTTTCAACTTCTATTTTTGTCACTTTGGATGAAAAATCCACATTTGCTGCATTTTTGGGAGTATGCTCTTTAATGCTTGTGTTCTCATGATCACATGCCTTGAATTCATATCTAATCATTAGATTTTAATCCACATTTTGGGTCAAGCATTCATTACAATGTGTTGTTTTTCTATATATATAACTCCCAAAATGCTTGCATACTCCATCTCCTTCTCACAAACACACTTCATCATGTCATCCAAAAACTCTTTAGGAGAATCATCTAGTACAAACAATCATGATATCCAAACCTTTGTACTTCCACCATCCAAAATACCACAATCAAATGCTAGGATATCCGCACGGATTAGTATCCGATCTTGTTGTTTAGCAAAACCAACCTCAAATGATTTATCCTCAACAAATAACTCTTTTGGAACTCCTTAGGACTCCAACAAGATCTACCCAACCTAAAGAAAAAGAAATAGTCTTTTCAACACCCCCCACATCACCAAATACTATTTTTCAAGATCTTGAAACATCACCACCTCTAGCTCCCATCACATTACAAGAACATCTAGGTTCTTTTCCACCACCACGTACAAACATTCCGGATTTTGATCCATATTTTCCTATTTTTCCACCACAACTTCCGCATAACTCAAATCAAAACAACCCGGAAAACTTTCGCTTTCATTACCCACATCATTTACATTGTGAACATTGCCAATCCACTAGGGAAATTGCAATAGAAGTTAGGGAAGAAATGTGTTTCATACTCAACCTCATCCTTGATCGCATCAATACCATTACTCATCAAAACCTCCATCCATAACCTTATGCAAGCATGGAAGGAATCTCTACTACTATTTTTCACTTTTAGTATTATAATTTTTTTTGTCATTTTCAAGAACAAGTCTTGTTCTTATTTTTACATGCTTGTAAGTGGCTTAACTACCACTACAATTTGTCGTTTTATTACAAGGCCTTGTTTACATACCTTGGCTCCCTATCTTGATTCTCGACAACCACAAGATCATTTAAGCATGTTTACAAACCTTTTTTTTGTAGGATTTTTTTTTTCTTCTCTTGACGCCCCAAACTAGGGGGAGCTACCGTCAAGGGGGAGTAAGAAATACGTAGACTACTTTTTCCTCCAAGGGTTAACTTTTTGTTTCGACAAAAAGGTGGAGAAGAAGTAAAACTTAGGAGCTTTCAAAACTTACATCTATTCTTAAGTTTTACTCATCATAACATTATATTTTGTCATCAACAAAAAGGGGGAGATTGTTAATACAAATAAACCGTAAAAACGTTTATTAATATTTTGCGATCTCTTTGTGTTTTGTTGATAACATATATAATGTTGTCTTAAGTATAATTATAAGGATACATGTTATTTTTGTAAAGCATTTACATATAATATTTTAAATACAAAAATGTAGTAATTAAAGCATTTGTTGTAATAGTTAATTAGGATGGGTAAAAATCACAACCCATGGATCTTAACCCATACCCAAAGAGACTTGATACAATGTATACTTAGATACATTGAATCTAGATATAACCCATGGACCAACCCATGACCCATAACCAAAAAACCCATGGGCAAAGAGGAGCGTTCCACGGATCCCTAGCTTTGTGCTAGCCGGATCCCAAGTGGAAGGGATCCGTGGGAACAGTGAGGAAATTTGCCTATAAATAGAGAGCCATTTCTTCATTCTAACTCACCCCTCTTCTTACTAAATCTCATATACACTCTCATTCTCTTCTAACATATAGATCACTTGATCTAGAGAGTTGTTCTTCTTTCTTTCTATTTGTGATCCTCATATAGGTCCTTCTCTAAGGCGAGATCACGAGCATTCTACAAGTCATCCAAGCAAGGGGTCCTTGATTGATTTGTCACTCCGCAAGATTTCTGTAGCGAAGATCTTGTATTTGATATTTCACATATTTGTTGTGTAATAGTTGTGTTGGTTTGGTCCACCGTGCTACGGACTCGGTATCTAGCTTTGTACCGGATAAAGTGTAAGCAACGTTGTGAAGGCTTCTCCGCCAAGTGAAGGAGTTTGTTGACATAGTGCTTAACTCTCGAGTAGGTGACTCGGGGGGTGGAGTAGGGCAAGGAAGGTGTCCTTGTAGCCGAACCACTATAAATCGGTTGTGTCATTTCTATCCCTTATCTTTATTTATTTGCTTGCACTATCATTAGATCTATACGTTCTCAACATCCATACGATTTCACATAATATCGGATCTAAAGTTTTTGAAATCAACTTAAAATCGGCAAAACTATTCAACCCCCCCCCCCTTCTAGTTTTCCACAGACGTGTTATTTTAACCTCTACCCAAACACGACCCATTTATTAATCATGCCAAGAAACTCAACCATAACCCAGACCTACATAACATGTGTAACCCATTTGTAACTCGCTTAACATGTTAGTTTCAAGTGACACACTATGGTCAAGGCAGTTGACTTTTTCTCCCAAGCTTCACTCCCATGGTGATTCCAGGTAACATTACCACCATAACCAAATCCGAATTTACTCTTTTTTGGGTAACAACAACACCATAACCATAACCAAATCCAAATTCAACTTCACCAAATTTACCCAAATTAAAATATTGATTGTCAGGTTAATTTTTGAAAAGAATGGATTGAATTTTTAGATTAACCTACCTTTATACTTTAAACTTCAATTCCTTCAAAATCTATTTTGAGAATCATCAATCCATCATTTTCCCTAATTCAATTTCACTAAATTTTTAGTGGATTGGATTATTAAATTTAGTTAGGGCTTTTTGTACTTCTTGTCTCTTGTTGTTTGATGGAAAAGGGTTCGGAAGGGGAGGATTTAAACACTATTTTGGATAATTTGGCTGCTGAGATTAAGAACATTGAAGGCAATATGAGTGGGAAGTATGATGACTTCCACATCGCTCTTGAATCGTCGAGGAAAGTTAATACTCCATCATTTTCAAACATTGTAACTACTGAGAAGAACGATGAGCAACCCAAGAAGAAGGTTAACTTCATATCATAGGTTAATGAGGAACGTCTCGAGGATTTTGATCTGGTTCTACCCATGTCTGCTATTGAAAAGGTTAAACACAGGTTTGACAACTCGCTTGTTGGCTACTTTGTTGGTAAAAGTATAGCATTCCCACTTTTTCAAAACTACGTTAATAATAAATGGGGAAAATTTGGCCTTCAAAAGATTATGAGGAATGATGATGGGTTGTTCTTTTTCAAGTTTACCTCTAAAACTGGTTTAGAACAAGTGTTAGAACGGGGCCCTTGGATGATTCGCAATACGCCTATCATTCTAAATAAATGGACTCCTAGCTTATCTCTAACTAAGGACGAGGTTACAAAGGTGCCCGTTTGGGTTAAATTGCATAAAGTTCCGATTGTTGCATATTCGGAGGATGGATTAAGCTTGATAGCCACTCAAATTGGAAAACCTATTATGTTGGATGTTTTTACTAGTTCAATGTGTGCCGAATCATGGGGTCGTATAAGTTTTGCTCGTGCTCTTGTTGAAGTTAGCTCAGATTCAGAACTTAAAAAAGAAGTTGTCATAGCAGTCCTGGTTGAGGAGGGCACAAGTTATACGAAGGAAGTTATAAAAGTGGAATATGAATGGAAGCCGCCTCATTGTGTTGATTGCAAATTATTTGGTCATTCCCATGACCAATGTCCAAAGAGAGTTACAGAACCAGTAACTACTACAGCTAATATGGACGATCAGAATGATGGCTATGTGGAGGTGACACGCAGGAAGAACAAAGGGAAAAAAGAGGATAACCACCAGCTGAGACGTATTGAGGGCTTGAAGCTTAATAAGCCCAAACCTAAATATGCTTATCGACGAAAGTAACAACAACCTAATGCTACTAAAGTTACTAATGTTGTTAACCTTAAAAACCATTTTGATGCTTTGCGTGATCAGGATGCAGTTCCTAGCGAAAATGATTTTGGTGAGTCCAGTGGAGGTAATGGGGAGTATTCCAAACTAGATGATCATGTTCAAAGTGGTAATGATAGCGATAGTGAGGTTGAGGAATTGGTTACGGAGGAAAATAATGTTGACTCTAAGGGGGCAAGCACTCCCGTTTTGGATGGTCCTTATGCTTAGTATAGCTTCATGGAATATACGGGGTTTGAACCGCGCCCCAAAACGAAGGGAGGTTCGTCAGGTGGTAAATGAAAATCAGCTTAGTGTTTGTGCAATCCTTGAATCCCATGTTGATCTTTCTGTTATTTCTAGGGTGTGTTCAAAGGTTTTTCGGTCTTGGGAATGGACTTCTAATGCGAGTTTATGCACAAAAGGCTGTCGTATTATTTTAGGATGGAATAAGGATGTTGTTAACGTCTCGGTGGTGTCTCAATCGAGTCAAGTTATGCATGCTAAAGCCACTTTTAAGGCTGACAATAAGTCCGTGTTTTGCTCTTTTATTTATGCGGGAAATGACCGCATTGAAAGGCGTCACTTATGGCATGACCTTGGTATGCCTAAGCTTTTTGTTTGTGGCAATCCATGGATTCTTACGGGCGATTTTAACGTGGCTCTGAATATTGAAGATAGTTATAGTGGATCGTCTTTGATGAATGCTGCTATGTGTGACTACAAGGATTGTGTGGAAAATATTGAAGTGATAAACATTAACTACTCGGGTCTTCATTTTACATGGAATCAAAAACCAAAGGGTGGGAATGGTATTTTAAAGAAACTGGATAGAATTATGGGAAACATTGAGTTCATTAATACTTTTCCGGGTGCCTATGTGGTTTTTCAGCCATATAGGATTTCGGATCACTCCCCTGTTGTGCTAAAGATCCCGACCTTAGCTGCTACTAAACCTAAATCGTTTAGATTTTTCAACTTTCTTACGCACAAGGGTAAGTTTTTAGAGCTGGTTTCTAATCATTGGAAAATTACCGTGTCTGGTCATAACATGTTTCAAGTTGTGCATCAAATGAAAGCTGTTAATACAAATATCGTCATTAAACGTTATTTATATTTTTGATCTTTGCCTAAGTTTTGTTAACGACAAAAGTAAAATTTAATTTATAAAAGCTTAAAGCTTGTCAAGTTTATTAGATATTAAGACAAGCTTTCTCAAACAATATATTCATCATTCAAGCATTTACATTTATGATTAGTAACATCTTGATATGACTCTAATCATTATGTATGATAGTAGTTTGTAGAATGTGTTAGGTTCTTAAAACCAAACACTACTTAAGCATTTGCATATTTCTATAAATAGTAATACAACATTTGACATCATGTATTACATCATGGAAATCATTAGAAGATTCCATTAGATATTTTGTGAAGATTTGTACTCTTCATATCTTGCACAATCTCACTTAGATAGAGTTGACTTTAGGCAAGATTTGATATCTTGGCTGTCAGACCGGCGGTACCAAAATGGTACACGGACGGAACCCTTTTAAGGGGTCCGCCGTCCGTGGACGCTCCTGTCCATTTTGGCTATAAATAGCAATGCCAAGCCAAGTAGTTTCTCATCCCTTTCTAACATACTCTCATACATATCTTCTCTCTAACCTTTCTAACTCAGTTTCATATCATATTAGTGATCTCTTTTGTAGCAAAGAAGATCAAGTCATATTCAAGCTTCAACGAGAAGTTGGAAGTCTTGTTTGTTTAGTGTTGTATGATCTAGTGTTGATCCATACTTCATTGTTGTATCAAACCATCATAATCTTGTGAGTGTGAGTGGTTAGTATTTTAGTCCTCAAAATACATTGTGTGTGGGAGTAGTTGTACCCTTGGAAAGAACTCGACATCTAGCTTAGTGTCGGAAATAGTGTAAGCGAAGTGTAAAGGTTTTCTCCGCCGGTGAAAGGAGCTTGTTGACTAGTGAAGTTAAACTCTCGAGTGTGAGACTCGGGGAGTGGAGTAGGGCAAGGAAAAAGAGTCCTTGTAGGCCGAACCACTATAAACAACTTGTTGTGGTTTGATCATTTCTTTCCTTATTTACTTATTACATATTGCTTGCATATTTCATTAACATACTTAAGATCAATATCAATTGATCTTTCAATAAGTTTCAAAACAAAGTTTTTAATTGGTAAACTATTCAACCCCCCTTCTAGTTTTCTACAATTGGTACCAGAGCCTCGTTGCTCAAGAATTTCTAAAATAACTTGTATTTTATAAACTTGAAACGATCCATGGATTCTGAAAACTTTAAAGAAGGGCAATCTATGCAAAGACCACCACTCTTTGAAACCAATGGATTTATCTATTGGAAAAACCGTTTTGAAACATATGTAAAATCAAAAGATATAGATCTTTGGTTTATTATTGTTAAAGGAGATTTTAGTTCTACAACAAAGGATATTTCCGTTGATGAACAAAAGAAATTAGTTGCTAAAAATAATGAAGCTAAAATGATGCTTTATAATGCTTTACCTAGAAAGAATTTTTATGTGTGAAACCGCCAAAGATATTTGGGAATCTTTAATTGTTACACATCAAGGTAATTCACAAGTCAAGGATAACAAAATTGATCTTCTTGTTCAACAATATGAACAATTTGTTATCCCTGAAGATGAAACCATTGATTGTGGCTTTGCTCGTTGTAACACTATCATTACATCACTTAAAGCACTTGATGAATCTTTTCGTAGTAAGAACTTTGTCAGAAAATTTCTTAGAGCACTCCATCCCAAATGGAGAGCTAAAGTGACCGCTATTGAAGAATCAAAAGATCTCTCAATAATGTCACTAGACGAGCTAATTGGCAACCTCAAAGTTCACGAAATGGTAATGGAGAAAGATTCGGAGATCATCAAAGGAAGAAAGGAGAAGATCAAATCCGTTGCTCTTAAAGCAAAGGCGGAATCAAGCGATGATGGTGAATCTTGTTCCGATAGTGAAGATGAGGAGTATGCCATGGCCGTTAGAGATTTCAAGAAGTTCTTTAGAAGAAGAGGAAAGTTTGTAAGACAAACTCGAGAAGAAAAGAAGCCATTCCGAAAAGATCGGGATGATAAGAAGATTAAAGGTGAAAGAAAGTGTTTTAGATGTGGTGATGCAAGTCATCTCATAGGAGAATGTCCCAAGCCACCTAAAAGCAAAACTCAACAAGCTTTTGTAAGTGGTGCTTGGAGTGATAGTGAAGACAATGAAGAATCAAGCAAGGAAGAGATCGCTCTAATGGCACATGAGTCAAATGAGGTACTTTCCGACTCTTCTTACTCTTCTATAGATAATGACACCTTGCAAAAACAATATAATCAATTGTGTGAGCTAAGTCTAAAAATCATAACTAAAAATAAATTTTTAAAAAACAAAAAGGAGTTTTTGGAAAATGAGGTATATGAGTTAAAAGAAAAAGCAAAACGACTTGAAAAAGGAAAAGCAAATGACGATGATTGTAAATCATGTCAAGAGCTTAATCTTGAAATAGAAAAACTAAAGCTCACACAAGAAGTTTTAATAGAAAATAATTCTAAGTTTAAAAGGTTTAACAAAAACATCGCTCTTGCCGATGAAATAGTTAAAATCCATAAAACACCAGGAGACATGAATGGGCTAGGTTTTAATGAAGTATTAATTCCAAAGAGTCAAAACAAAACGGCCGAAAAGGACGAACATTCTGTCAAAATTGCTGCAGTACAGCACGGACCAGACGGAACCAAAATAAGGGTTCCGTCCGTTGTGCAAAATGGTACCGCGGGTACTTCAGCAGAACAGAATGTTCGCAATACGGACCGTACTGAATTTGTTAAAGTAACAAAGAAAACCAATGATAATGTTAAACTAAAACCACCCATTATATCAGGAGTAGGACTTGTTAAAAATGAATTTAGATCAAAAACTACTCAACAACGATATAAAACTTCTTTTGCCAAACGCCCCTTTCCTAAGAGCAACCACAACGCTCAACCTAACTACCAACACAACGGTTGGAATCAAAACTTTCCTAGACCATATCAAACTCCAGATTACATGCCATGGAACCCTTACCCATCATTTCCATACATGAATCAAATAAATGGTATGTTTTAACCCAAACGGACCCATGAGATATTGGGGACCAAATGTTTGAGTTATTTGCTTCTTAGGTATGCTTGAAAGTTGGATTGAAACCTGATGAATGGATAAAAGATAGTGGATGCTCATGACACATGACGGGCAACAAAAGTCTCTTCTCATCATACCAAGAGTATGACGGAGGTAATGTCACTTTCGGTAGCAATCTCAAAAGCAAAATCATTGGCAAAGGTACGATTGCTCATAACTCTCTAACTATTGAAAATGTTGCTCATGTGGATAGGTTAGGATTTAATCTACTTAGTATTAGCCAACTATGTGATAAAAAGTATAAAGTACTATTTGATGAAAATGGTAGTAAAATACTAAAAGATGGTATCACCATAGCTAAAGGAGTTAGGAAAAATAACATATACGTCATGAAAATAGATAAAACATATAATGACAAACTTTGCTTAACAACATTAGACGATAGCTCATCTCTTTGGCATAGACGCTTAGGTCACGCTAATATGAGACTTATACAAAACCTATCTTCAAAAGAGTTGGTTAGGAATTTACCAAAACTAAAATTGGTAAACAAACACATAGTAGTCACAAATCTAAAAATATGGTGTCTACATCTAAGTGTCTAGAATTATTACATATGGACTTGTTTGGACCATCCGCTATAAGAAGCTATGGAGGCAACTTATACACTTTGGTCATAGTAGATGATTACTCAAGGTTTACTTGGACGTTATTTTTGAAAACCAAAAATGAAGCTTTTGATAAATTTGAAATACTTAGCAAGAAAATTCAAAATCTTCTAGGTGTCAAAATTGTGTCGATCCGAACGGATCATGGTCGTGAATTTGACAACGAAACTCAATTTGGAAACTTTTGTGATACAAATGGTATAACACATAACTTTTCCGCTCCACGAACACCTCAATCAAATGGAGTAGTAGAACGTAAAAATAGAACAATTCAAGAAATGAGTAGAACAATGCTTAATGAACAAAACATTCCTCAAAAGTTTTGGTGTAACGCCGTTGACACCTCTACATATATTTTAAATAGAGTCCTAATACGTCCTTTCCTAAACAAAACACCATATGAACTTTATAAAGGTAAAAAGCCAACATTAGGATATTTTAAAGTCTTTGGTTGTAAATGTTTTATTCTTAATACTAAGGATTATCTCACCAAGTTTGACCCAAAGTCTTATGAAGGTGTATTTCTTGGTTACTCTCAAACTAGTAAAGCTTACATTGTCCTAAATAAAGAAACAATGATAGTCGAGGAATCGTTGAACATAACATTTGACGAAAGTCCACCTCCCTCTAAGACATCACCTTTGGTAGATGATGACTTAGTTGAAAGTCAAATAATAGAAAATAAAATTAATAATAACAAGGAAGATGAACCATCAAATAAGGAAATTGTCAACATCAAAGAATCTAAAAGTCATCCATTAGAAAAGGTCATAGGACAACTTAATCAAAGAACCTTAAGGTCACAAGCTCAAAATCAAAGTAATCATTTTTGTTTTGTATCCACCATTGAACCAAAAACCATAAATGAAGCAATAAAAGATGAATCATGGGTAATGGCCATGCAAGAAGAATTAAACCAATTCGTTAGAAATGATGTTTGGAAACTAGTTCCAAAACCTAAAGATCAAACTATAATTGGAACAAAATGGGTCTTTCGAAACAAAATGGACGAAAATGGTGTAGTATCTAGAAACAAAGCTAGGCTTGTTGCACAAGGTTATAATCAACAAGAAGGAATCGACTATGATGAAACTTATGCACCGGTAGCTAGACTTGAATCCATTAGAATATTACTTGCTTATGCATGTGCTTATGACTTTAAATTATTTCAAATGGATGTTAAAAGTGCTTTTCTTAATGGGTTTATTAACGAAGAAGTGTATGTTGCTCAACCTCCCGGTTTTACCGACTTTGAGAAACCACATCATGTCTTCAAACTCAAGAAAGCATTATATGGCCTTAAACAAGCACCTAAAGCTTGGTACGACCGTCTTAAGACTTTTCTTATTGATAACAAATATACTATGGGATTAGTAGATAATACTCTTTTTACTAAGAAAAAGGAATCGCAAATTATTATTGTTCAAATATATGTTGATGACATTATATTCGGATCAACTTGTCAAGAACTATGTAATGATTTCTCTAAAATCATGCATGACGAGTTTGAAATGAGTATGATGGGTGAGTTAAACTTCTTTCTAGGACTTCAAATTAAACAACTAGAAGATGGTATTTTCTTTAACCAATCTAAATATATAAAAGACATGCTTAAGAAATTTGGTCTTGAAGATTCCAAACCAACTAAAACACCCATGTCCTCGGACACTAAACTCACCAAGGACGAAGAAGGTGAATCCGTAGATAACACTAAATATAGAGGAATGATTGGTAGCCTACTCTACCTTACGGCTAGTAGACCCGACATTATGTTTAGTGTTTGTCTATGTGCTCGCTTTCAAGAAAACCCAAAGGCATCACACTTAGAAGCATTAAAAAGGATTTTTAGATATATTAAGGGAACAACGTGTTTAGGATTATGGTATCCCAAAGGAACGGGTATAGAAACCATAGTGTATGCCGACTCGGATCATGCCGGTGATTATGTCGATAGAAAAAGTACAAGTGGTATTTGCACTTTTGTTGGACATTGTCTCACCTCATGGTTTGCAAAGAAGCAAACGGCTTTAGCCATCTCTACTACTGAAGCCGAATACGTCTCAGCCGGAAAAGCATGTCAACAAGCTCTTTGGATGAAGCAAGCTCTCGTAGACTACGGAATTCATCTCAACGACATTGTGATACTTTGCGACAACAAAGGAGCCATCGATCTCAGCAAGAATCCCGTTCAACATGCTCGTACAAAGCACATTGAAATCCGTCATCACTTTCTTCGCGACAATGTTCAAAAAGGAAACATTTCAATCGAGAAAGTATCCTCCGAAGACAACATTGCCGACATCTTTACTAAACCTCTTAAACGAGAACCTTTTAATCTTCTTAGACTTGGTTTAGGGTTAATGGAACCAAACATGTAGGATAAACATAGCCTAAAACATTAGAATAGTCAAACCAAAACAATTTTGCCTTGTATATGCTACTGTAGCCACGGCACCAAACGACAACACGGACGGAACCAAATATTTGGTGCCGTCTGGTCCGTGGTGTCTACAGAAGCAAAACTGTTATATACATAACATCCTCTTCCTCACAACCCACTTTACCAAAACGTGTAAAACTTAAACCAAGCTCATTATTGACACATTCCCACTCACTAATCACTAAAGATAACATCATTGTAAGTATCCTAACTTCATTTCATCTCTTAATTCTGAGTCTAGGATTCCTATTTATACACAAAACTATCACAAATCATTACATGGGGTTTTATGTATGCTTTTATACCAAATATGAATTCAATTGGCAAATTGCATAACTAGTCATTCAAATTAGGTACTACATTATCATATTGCATAAACAAATCATGTTTCCCACTAATTGATAGATAATAAATATAAGGCCTTATTCAAACAACCAAACACCCCATGTCAAAAGTTTTGAAAAGCTTCTCACTTGTAGGAAAACATTTTTTCATTGCTAATACAAATAGAAACGTTAAAATTTTCATCACTTGCATGCTCTTGAATACTAAAGGTATTGCATAACTAATATGCACTCCCGGGTATATTCAAATGTAGCCACATTGAATTAGGAGCATTTGGGTTATCTCATGGTATTTGCCAAACACCCCACTAAAACCATTTTGTGCATAAAATGAGTCGAGATAACCGCAACTCCAAATTGTTTTCATATAGGCACACACTAGAATCAAAAACGTTAAAATTTATTTTCATTTTTTAACATATTAATTCTTGTCCTTAGGAATAACCATGGTAGCCGCAAGATTCTATGATCACAAAGACACCCTTAACTACATTCCCAAACACCACAAAACCAAAGGACTTACCAAGGAACAAGTAGAAATATTTAGGGGTATAGAATCAAGGTATTTCCATGAGGGTAGAACCATTCACCCATCCTTCCTTGAACATACTAATCTTCGCGAAGAACTAGCCGCCATTCAATTCGATTGTCTTCTTGACATTGATGAACCAATTTGTCCTAGGTTTGTGTTAGAATTCTATGCTAGTGTGACCGGTTTTAGTGATGAAGATGATGATGAATTTTGTCTTAGCTTTAGAATCAACCAAAATGACTACACCATCACCTTAAGCGAATTTGCTAAAGTACTAGGAATTCCCAACCGAGGAACTTGTGTCTACACGGATAAGTGGTCACTCACCGCCCTTGATGCAATCAACGACCGCACTTCTCCCTATCTAACCCGTTTGGCCGATAAGGATGTCATCCGTGAACACCTTTTTAACCCAAAAACTGATACAACCCGAGTAACCCGAAAGGGAAAAGAGGTAGACCGAGATCCATATGGAATGGAGCTAAATGAACTTAAGCACGAATTTAAGAAATGGGAGGAGTTACTTAGAGCAAACGTCATTAGCACCATAGGAAATAGGGATCACATAAACGCTTGTCTTTGCCACATGCTCTACAACTTGTCCACCCGACAACCATTCAACTTAGCCTACTACATAGCTAGGAGAATGATTGATATTCCAACTCAAGGATCAGTTGCTCTTCCATACGGGATGCTTCTCACCCGTCTCTATAGAAACTTCGCTCCAATTCCACCAACCCCAAAAGGGATGCACCTTCACTATGAACTCATCCCTCACATCTTTGTACCTTTGAGTGATGCTCGAGTTGCTAAGACTAAAGGCAAGAGAGCTAAACCTCCAACTCCTTCATCATCATCATCAAATAGCTCCGAGGATGGCCTTCCAAGCTCTCATCTTCTACCTCATGAGTATTACGCATATCTTCCCGAGATTGAGAATGAATCAGCAGAATTCAAGCAAACTAATGGAATGTTCAAGTGCCTTGGTAGGATGATGAACAAGATTTACAAGAAATTGGACAAATAAGGGTACTTTAAGGAGTGTTTGGAACAATGAATTATCGTTAATGTTTGATACTATTTAGTTGCTTTTATTATGTAGGATGACAATATAACTTGAAACAATGGTGTATGGTAACAATCTCATGCAGGGGGATAGCACAAGTATGCTATCAAATTTTACCCATTTTCACTATATTGTGAAAATCAATAAGCATTGCTCAAAATCTATGCTCCACTATGTTTACATATGTGTTATTTACTTTTCCTAACTAGAAATGTTTAGTATAACAGCTTTTGAGAAAAATTTCAGGTTTCGGAAATTTCCCCGACACCTAAAAACGAACTCTGTCCATATTTCAGCACTCCACGGATCAGACGGCACCATAATTTTGGTACCGTCCTTTATGTAGTTTGGTACCGCCATACCTGTACCGGCGGACCAGACAGCACCCTTTTTAGGGTACCGTCCGTGTATGATTTTGGTGCCGTGGATCCTCCAGGTAATTTTCTGAATTTCGAATCTTTCGTGATTGCTCAACTTGTGAGCAAACGGGCCAAACCGTGGAACGGACCCGTGTTATGGTCCATGACTTCCAAGAAGAAATGAGGTTCATCCTCAACCACATCCTTGAGCGTCTCAACGCTCTTTCCCATCCACCATCACTTTAGGATGGTTTTAGAATAGTCTTTCTTTTGTTTACTTTCTTAGGATAATTTTTATTTCTTGTACTAAAAACACATCATTGTGTTCTCTTTTCATGATCTTTACTCATGAAAAATTTTAACTAATGAATGTTGTTTATTATATTGTTGGTGTCATTACATAGTGTTTGGAAATGCTTGTGAATGATCATTATTACTAACATTTTTTTTTGTAACTTTATTTTCACAATCCATGTATCTTCCCATTAAAGCACCCAATTTAGGGGGAGCTTTGAACAAGGGGGTGATAATAGCTCGGGCTCATTACATTCCGCATAGCCTCTTCTTTTTGTTGAGACAAAAAGGGGGAGAAAATATAGAACTTTGAAATTATTTATATTTGACTTTTCTGAAAAAGTCAAACTGCATACATTTGACTTTCTAAAAGTCAAACAGGAACCCTCATTGATAATACTTGACTTTTCTTAAAAAGGTCAAACTGCATACTTTGACTTTCTGAAAAAGTCAACATCATGCATCAACTAGTGAATTCTTTGACTTTCATAAAAAGTCAAATTTTATACACTTGCATTATCATTTCCTTTTCAAGTTCTAAAACTAATATTTTTATAACTCTTGTACAAACTTTGTTTCTTTTATAAAAATAAAATTTATATTTTGTCCTCAACAAAAAGGGGGAGATTGTTAATACAAATATCGTCATTAAACGTTATTTATATTTTTGATCTTTGCCTAAGTTTTGTTAACGACAAAAGTAAAATTTAATTTATAAAAGCTTAAAGCTTGTCAAGTTTATTAGATATTAAGACAAGCTTTCTCAAACAATATATTCATCATTCAAGCATTTACATTTATGATTAGTAACATCTTGATATGACTCTAATCATTATGTATGATAGTAGTTTGTAAAATGTGTTAGGTTCTTAAAACCAAACACTACTTAAGCATTTGCATATTTCTATAAATAGTAATACAACATTTGACATCATGTATTACATCATGGAAATCATTAGAAGATTCCATTAGATATTTTGTGAAGATTTGTACTCTTCATATCTTGCACAATCTCACTTAGATAGAGTTGACTTTAGGCAAGATTTGATATCTTGGCTGTCAGACCGGCGGTACCAAAATGGTACACGGGCGGAACCCTTTTAAGGGGTCCGCCGTCCGTGGACGCTCCTGTCCATTTTGGCTATAAATAGCAATGCCAAGCCAAGTAGTTTCTCATCCCTTTCTAACATACTCTCATACATATCTTCTCTCTAACCTTTCTAACTCAGTTTCATATCATATTAGTGATCTCTTTTGTAGCAAAGAAGATCAAGTCATATTCAAGCTTCAACGAGAAGTTGGAAGTCTTGTTTGTTTAGTGTTGTATGATCTAGTGTTGATCCATACTTCATTGTTGTATCAAACCATCATAATCTTGTGAGTGTGAGTGGTTAGTATTTTAGTCCTCAAAATACATTGTGTGTGGGAGTAGTTGTACCCTTGGAAAGAACTCGACATCTAGCTTAGTGTCGGAAATAGTGTAAGCGAAGTGTAAAGGTTTTCTCCGCCGGTGAAAGGAGCTTGTTGACTAGTGAAGTTAAACTCTCGAGTGTGAGACTCGGGGAGTGGAGTAGGGCAAGGAAAAAGAGTCCTTGTAGGCCGAACCACTATAAACAACTTGTTGTGGTTTGATCATTTCTTTCCTTATTTACTTATTACATATTGCTTGCATATTTCATTAACATACTTAAGATCAATATCAATTGATCTTTCAATAAGTTTCAAAACAAAGTTTTTAATTGGTAAACTATTCAACCCCCCTTCTAGTTTTCTACAAAAGCTTTGAAGAAGCCTTTTCGTAAGCTTTTGCACGATCAAGGTAACTTACATGATCGTGTCAATCGGCTTAGACATGAACTTGATGAGGTGCAAAAGTCTCTTGACGTAAACCCGTCAAGTAATGTGCTTAGAGAAGAGGAGGCTGCTTATTTGAAAGCCTTTAATGAGGCTTTACTGGATGAGGAGCGTTTTTTGAAGCAAAAATCAAAAATTGAATGGCTTGTGGTGGGGGATTCTAACTCGGCTTATTTCCATAAAACCGTTAAAAGCAGGAATCAAAGAAGTCGTATTGAGGTTGTCATGAATGCGGACAATGTAGAATTTACATGTACTTGTGTTCCGGATGTGTTTGTCAAGCATTATGAGCAATTCCTTGGAACTAACATGGTTTGTGCAGATTTGAATGTGCCAGGATTGTTCAATAAGAAAGTTTCTGAGTTTTCTTACTTGAATATGGTCCGTACTGTTTCCAATGAAGAGATTAAAGGGGCGATGTTTGATATTGGTGATGACAAAGTCCCTGGTCCAGATGGGTATACGTCGGCTTTTTTCAAGAAGGGATGGGACATTGTTGGTCATGATGTGTGCAATGTTATTCGTGATTTCTTCTCAAACGGGCATCTTTTGAAAGAAATAAACCATTCCTTCATTGCTCTTATTCCTAAGGTTTCTACTCCTCTTAGAATAAATGACTATCGTCCTATTTCTTGCTGCAATGTCATCTTCAAATGCATTAGTAAAATTCTTACTAATCGTATTATTGAGGGTATTAAGGAGGTAGTTAGTGATAATCAGTCTGCATTTGTGCCGGGTAGACGAATTTCAGATAATATTTTAATTACTCAAGAGCTTATGCATAATTATCACCGGGATAGGGGGCCCCTAGATGTGCTTTTAAGGTGGACATTCAGAAAGCGTATGACACGGTTGATTGGCGGTTCCTGGATACTATTCTCAAGTGTTTTGGCTTTCACCCTACTATGGTGAAATGGATTATGGCATGTGTCACTTCTGCCTCTTTTTCACTAAGTATTAATGGAGATATTCATGGTTTCTTTAAGGGCAAGCGTGGTCTTCGACAGGGTGACCCGCTTTCTCCTTATCTCTTCACGCTGGTCATGGAGATTTTGACCCTTATTCTTCAAAGGAGGGTGCGTATGTCGGATGTGTTTCGCTACCATAATCATTGTGAGGATCTTCAGATTATTAATATATGTTTTGCAGATGATCTTTTTATCTTTGCTCGAGGTGATGTGGATTCGGCCAAAGTCATTATGGATTCGCTTGATGAATTCAAAATGACTTCTGGTTTAGTTCCCAGTATTCCAAAGAGTACGGCTTATTTCTATAACATTTTGAATCATGTCAAGCTTGCTATTTTGAATATTATACCTTTCTCGGAAGGTACTCTTCCTGTTAAATATCTGGGCGTCCCGCTTATTTCTACTCATCTCTTGACGAAGGATTGCAAAATCCTTGTTGAAAGAGCTAAGAATCAGATTGGTGATTGGAAGAATAAGTCGTTGTCCTTTGCGGGGAGATTACAACTTTGTAAGTCTGTTATTGCATCTATGCACATTTATTGGGCATCGGTTTTTATCATTCCAAAAGGTATTATTCATGATTTTCAACAGCTTATTCGTGGTTTCCTTTGGCGCAATGGGGATTATAAGCGTGGGAAAGCCAAGGTTGCATGGGATGATATTTTTCTTCCTAAATGAGAAGGTGGCCTTGGTATTCGTAATCTGGAGTTATTTAATATTTCTCTTATGTCGACACATATATGGAATATTGTTTCTAACAAGGAGTCGCATTGGGTTCGTTGGATTCACACAAATAAACTAAAGGGACGTACCTTCTGGGATGTTGCTCCTAAGGCGGATATGAGTTGGGGATGGCGTAAGCTCCTTCATATTCGAGAATTAATTCAACCACATGTTTGCGTCGAATTAGGTAATGGTTGTAATACTTCTGTTTGGTATGACTTGTGGTGTTCTCATTGCCCTCTTATCAAATTTCTATCTCCTAGAGACATCACGAATGAAGGATATAATATTCGTAATAAGGTTGTTGACCTGGTCCGTAACGAATCTTGGAATTGGCCTCAAGCTTGGCTACTTAAAGCTCCGGATTTAGGGCTTTTAACTGTGCCCTCCCTGGTGGAATCTAAATTGGACACTACTCGTTGGCGTGATCGCAATGGAATGATATTGGACTTCTCGGTTAAGTATGCCTGGGAGTCTATTAGGCCTCGGGCTGTTGAGGTGTTATGGTCTCGTATTGTTTGGTTCCCGCATTGTATTCCCCGCCATACGTTTCACCTTTGGCTTGTTATGAGACAAAGTCTCAAAACGCAGGATAAACTGAGGCAATGGGATGTTGGTCCTTCTACCGAATTAAACCTGCTTCGGTGTCCTTTATGTGATTCACAACCGGACTCTCATGACCACCTTTTCTTTGAATGGTCCTTTGCTTCTCAGGTTTGGGCTTATGTTCGTGGGTTAGTTCGTATGGACCTGGTTTCCCCTAGCTTGCAAGACATTGTTGCATGGCTTCATCCTATGGATCACAAGGGTACGGCAATTAGTGTTATTGGTTGGCTTCTCCTTACAACAACATCATACCACATTTGGATTGAGAGGAACAATCGGCTTTTTAAGAATTCTAGAAGGTCTCCGGAAGACCTTCGTGATATTATTATGGTCACTATCCGCTTAAAGCTCCAAACGTTCAGATTCAAGAACACTACCATGGTGAATCATTTGCTTACTCTTTGGAAGATGCCTAAGACGTTTAGGCTTTATGGTTGCTGATCTTTTTGTGCTCCAATGTTACACATCTCTACATCAGTTTTTCATGGTTTTGTTGGAAGATCTCGTCAGAGTTATGGTCCAAGATTGGAGTTCCACTTGAGAGATGTACTCTTTTGTCGTTCTCCAAGGGTTTTCCCATTGTTTTTTCTCTTGGGAATGTCATTAAGGAGGCAGTCTCATGTGGTATTATTATACTCCTTTTTTTGTGGTTGGCAAAGCGGGGAGATGGTCTATGTTTTGTACGTTGATTCATAACTGTTTTTTGATTTCTATCTGTGATTAGTCGTTTATCGTTTTCGTGGCATGTCACAAACGATTAGTGGTTGTTCAAGCTCTTCTTGAGGTCAATGTGGTACCGCTGCCACATTCTATTGTACTTAAAATTTATGTGATTAATATACTTTACCGGGGTAACCCTTTACCCAAACCCCCCCCCCCCCCCCCCCCCGCTTAACATGTTTAAGTAAATAGGTCAAGCAGTGAATAAAGTTGGTGGTTTGTTGATTTAATAAGTTAAAATGCAAAAAATTATATAAGGATCTAAAAAATGATTAAAATAACATACAACTAACTACGCGACAATATCAATGATATTTGAATATATTATAATTCACTCGTATATCAAGTAAATAACAAAATACATTTAATCCAAACAAACATAACATTCAAGTTACATACATTAATTTTAGTGCCTTATATACTTAAATTTCAGTGCCTTATATACTTAAACGGGTTCACGAGTTGATGTGTTTAATATTTAGTCAATCCAAACATGGCCCGTTTATTAAGCGAGTTAGTCGGGTTGACCTGTTTTTTAACTAAGCATGTTTATCCTCAACCAGAACCTGTTTAACTTCGTGTCGAAAATTGTTACCCATAAGCTTAATTATCATAACTAGGAAATATCTTAATATGTTAAGTTTGTGTGAATTTATCTGTTATTAACTTACTGGTAGGGTACTCGCGCGTTACAGCGGCGGGTACCCTAAAATAAATGTTAACGGCATCAAAAGTCAAAAGTCGCCCGTGCCCGTTCAGGCTCGAGCCCGTTTGGCCCGTTCCCGTTCGGGCTCTAGCCCGTTTGGCCCGTTGACCGTTCGTGCATATTTGTATAATGTGCTTTATGATTTGTATTCGTGACATTTAATGCAGGAATTGTGTTTAAGTTGGTTATACAATATGCTTAATAATTTGTATTTCTTATGTAAGGGGTATTTTTTTTAAAAGGTGAAAATTATATTAGCTCAATACTAATGTACATGAAACACATCCAACTCAGTGCTATGGCAAGTCCAAAGCAGCTGAATTTGGAGCTAAGACATACAGATAAACAACATACAAACATGAAAATTCATACAGACAACACTACAAGGACAACAACAGAGACTAAACCTCCATATTCTCTACCTCAATCAATCATTAAGCCATATACATCTTCCTATAATGGAGCATTTACTTCTCCATTTTGCTTCCCACTTTCCCTTGTACCACTCACACATATATCAAGCCCATGTATTTAATTCTTCATAAGTGGGAATCCTTTTAGTATTCACAAACATATCAACCATTTCCTCCTCCTTTTGCCACTGAATAAAAATATCAAAACTCTATATTAAGAAGGCCTTTTTTGCTTTATAAAATAGTATGATTTCAGAATGTGAAATAATAAAAAAATGAGTAAACTCCAAAATACATCTATGTGGTTTACCCCGATTCGCACTATACATCCCTCTCGCAAAAGTTTCAACAGATACATCATTCCGTTAGTAAAAGTTAACCTATATACATCCCTCGGTTAAAATATAGACTAACGGTGCAAATTATTTCTCCGTTATCTCCTAACGTGACATAAAATGTTTACACCGTTAGTCCTCTGGGTTAACGGTATTTGCACCGTTAGTCCTTTTTTACGTTTTGTTGAAAGAATGAGAAAACTCCAAGTTTAGCCCCTCGCTAGAAGTTTCACCGCGCCCCTTGTACTTTTGGTTTTGACGTTTTTGGCCCAAAACTAGTTTAAGAGGGTGTAACCCTCTCATTTTACAAACCCTAAACCTAATTTTTGTTTCTCCCTCCCCTCTCTTGTGCAGCCGCCGGTGAAACCCCAACCACTGTCGTCACCACTTCACACCGCCACCTCCACAAACAAAACACCACCACTACCACCCCTAATCGGGTATTGTGAACACGATTTTGAGGGTCACGCGCGAGTAACCTCTTACCACGCACCACCACCGCCGCTATTTCTTTTGCTTATTTTGTCATGGTAAGTGTGAAACGGTAACATGTGTTTGGATCTAATATAAAACCCGATTCACAAGCTTTTGTGAATCTGTGTGGCTTAAAACGATTTGGAATGGTTGGATTTTTTTAAAACGAATCGGTTAGTTTGTATCATCATGTTTATGTCGTGTTTTTGTTTTGTGGGTTTGCGTGTAAGCTCAGTACGAGCTTAGTCATTTGGGTTTCGAGCTTGTCTCAAGCTTACTTTTGAGTTTATGAGCTTTGTTTTGTGGTTTGAGCTTATTTTGATTTCGGTTGTGTGGTTGTGTTTGGAACTGTAACCCACTCGAGGTGGGATTATTTGTGTTTGATTTGTTTCGATCCGCATATAGTTGGTCCGTAAAAAAACAAACAAAAGAGGACGAAAAAGTAAAAAACGAACGAAAACGTAAAAAAGGATGAAAACGTTAAAAAGGGGCAAAAACGTAAAAAAGAATGGACGTAAACGTAAAAAAACAAATTAAAACGTAAAAAAACGAACGAAAACATAAAAAAGGACTAACAGTGCAAATACCGTTAACCCAGAGGACTAACGGTGTAAACATTTTGTGTCTCGTTAGGAGATAACAAAGAAACAATTTGCACTGTTATTCCATATTTTAACCGAGGGATGTATATAGGTTAATTTTTACTAACGGAGTGATGTATCTGTTGAAACTTTTGCGAAAGGAATGTATAATGTGAATCGGAGTAAACCACATTGATGTATTTTAGAATATACTTAAAAAAAAAGAGTTAGAAGAATGATGTTTTTCTATGTTCACATACTTATTTAGAATATAAAACAAATAAGAATTATTTATCTATAAATGAATGTCATGTATCACAAAACGTGGTACATAGACGAGATTTATTAAAAATAAACACAAACAAGGCCTAAGGTTTACTTGGCTATATATATTTCGTGACCACCTATCATCATTTGCCAATAATGAAATGTTAATTCCAAAATCAATCATAGGGTAACTCGAAGCGTTCAAAATCCATAATAAAGAGGCGCCAAACAAATCCACAATCCTTCAGTTTTCTCTCATTTCTCATGGAAAACGTCATTGAGCATCCACCGGAAAACGCCATCTTGCCTGAGGCAATTACAACAACATTAGCAACCAAAAACAACGAAATAACGGTTACATTCATACATTCAACAAACAAAAAAGAAGAAAAACCAAAACCAACTTCCAGCCATTTATCATCTGCTGATATAATCGCTTCTAACCAAGATATTTTAACCGAAATCTTCCGCAGGTTACCGGTTATTACTCTTGTTAGATTCACATGCGTATCAAAACAATGGAACACATTTATCAAAAGCTATGGTTGCATGCTTACCCGAAACCCTAATTACCCTGAACCACCTTCGGGTTTATTTTTCGAAGGATGGGATGTTCGCTATAAATATCGTTATGTCCCACTGGATATAGGGAACTCGGTCTTTAAACCGCCTTTTAAGACTCTTGGTTTTGACGTGGGTGCGATCAAGATTCTACAATCTTGCAATGGTTTGCTTCTTTGTGTAAACGATTTCCAAAAGTATTATGTTTATAATCCGACTACGAACCAATATACCATGCTTCCACAACATAATAATTATAATCTACATAGTGTTATATGTATGACATTAGCTTTTGATCCTTCTAGATCATGTCATTACAAAGTTGTATGCAATTATATGTATGGAGTTATGAAGATGGAGGTTTATTCTTCTGAATCGCGTAAATGGAAGGTGTTGAATGAAAGTATGGATGACTTAGTTGATGTTGATCGTGGTGTTTATGGACATAATGCTATTCATTGGATGAGCTTTCCAAATAGGCTTGTTTATCTGAAGTTAGATGAAGAGATATTCCATGATATCGATATTGATACACCTGATACGACAATTTATGGGACAATTCTTGATGAGTTTTTAGCTGAATCCCGTGATGGTATGCTACTTGTGGTACGTTGTAGTACGTTTAGGAGATTAAATGTTTATGAGATAAAGAAAAATTATTCTGACTGCTGTATTAAGTATTATGTGGATCTTGAAGAGGTTATTAGGGTTTATCCGAGTATGGTGACTCGTCTTGGGCTTCATTTTGTTGTTCAGTCTTTTGTGCTTGGAGAACGAGAAGAGGATTCGTTTATTGTGTTAGAACTTCCTGGGTTGCTTATACAATATAAGTTTCTGTTGAACAGTATTTCCCAACTACGTGATTTTACTAATGAGAGTCGTCGGTGTACTCATGGTGGTTTCTTTCCGAAGACTATCTTTCAGCTATCAGATTTTACACCTGAGAATCGTCGGTTTATTAATGGGAGTTGCTTTCATTTCATTCCCTCATTGTCTGCAGTTTGAGGTACTGCAGGTTTATTGCAGTAATCTACTTAATTCTTTGTCCCAATGATAGAAACATATATAGATCATAAACTTTATTGCAGTAATGTGTTAATATCTATAATATTTAAGTTTTTAAGAACGTTAAATCGTGTGCAATATTGCTTTTAACCAAAATCAAATGTTAGTAATTAGGACCCCAAAAGCTAAGGTACATGACCGATCTTAAGACTCTTCAGCCTGCATCACTTTCTTTTCTACATGTTTGTTTCTAGTAATTGGAGAATGGAGATATTTCATTGCTGCACAATAATAAAGATCGGATGTCGTTGGATTTCTTATGGTGGTTGATAGCTCTGATGGGGTAGTTCCACCAAGCAATGCCTTGATCTTTCAGTGCATCCTCTAACCCAATCATTCCGATAACCACCCATGCTCTAGTAGTGAAACTCATCTCTGATTTAATTTTTGGTTTCTTTTTGGTCTTGTAGATTCTGAATATAAATGGTAGTGGTTGTCTCCGATAACATAGATTGTAACTTTGTGAGCACCATGTTTATTGCAAAACTGGTTATGGGCTGAAAAAAAAACAAAAAACAAAGTTTGGTTATATATAGAACGTTGTCATTAATACATTTATTGGATTATGGTATAAGTAGGACACTTGATTGGGACATCCAGAGCAAGTGTGTGTAATGTTACAAAACCATATTATGTGGAGATCGAAACTGGTGGTTTTCTCTCCAACTTGATGATACGCATGGTATGGCTTTGATTCTATGAGCAAGTAGATTCTTTCTGGTTTTTCCTTTTGTAAATATGATGATACTTTATCTTGGAGAGAGAGCTTATTTTACTTTTTGGTTCGCCACTTGTTTGCCAAGCTAAACCGGGTCTTTTTCTGCCAGCATTTGGGAAATTGGGCCCATGCTTTTTGCCCTGGACCAAAATATATGTAGATGAAGACCATGATATATACTTTAGAAAGCTTGAGCTCATGGAATTCTTTGTTTTTTTTATGCGTTGCTTAATTGTAATTTTTTTATTGCATTAACATCCATGATATAAACTTTAGAAAGCTATCACAATTCACAAGTGACATTTAATGTTACTCATTAATTTGTCTTGCAAAAATGTTTTATTTTAAGTTTGTTGAATAGTTTCATCTGATGTAGCGAGTTTATGCCGATTTCATAAAACTTCATGCGTTAATGCAATGGCTTAAAATTATCTGGTTTGTGTATTAAAAAAAAAAAAAAAGGTGTTACAAATACTCTTTAGTAAATTGACTAAATTCAGAAATGATAATAACTATCTAGAAATAGTATGTTAATATTATGCTGCAAATACTTAACATCGGTGGCTGTTGTTTAGTGGTAAGAATTCCACGTTGTGGCCGTGGAGACCTGGGCCCGAATCCCAGCAGCCACATTTACCATTTTTTTTTTGGTCATGCATTGTTAACGCTTCAACCGTATCTCAAAAAAAAAAAAAAAAAAAAAAAAGTATTGGACCTCAAGACACAAAACATATAGATCAGTCCAGAACCTTTCTAGGAAAACGTTTTGAAAAACGTCGTGAAGCTTTTCATACACTGCTTCTTTGTTGCCACTATATCGCACGAATACTACGCTACTTTTTATAAAGAGTTAATTATTTAAAATATATTGTACTCGTTATTTTTTGTTATTATGTGTATTGATTGTTTTTCTTCTTATTGTGTACTAAACTTTCAAATTTCGATTATTGTGTGCATTTTGCAATGTTGCAAAAATCGTGAATCGGTAGTCGGGCGGTCGACCACCTTGCAGCGAGTAATCGGTCAAGGCGGGATTAATCGGTGATTAATCGGACTGGCATTTCCTGCAAATTTTTGGTATTTCTGGAAACCAAACTAAAGATATTAACTGATTACAAGCTTACTATGTTTTCAAACCTCAATAAAAGGCTCCAATTATAATTATGAGGCTCATTGTGCGTTATAAGTGAAATAAACGATCCCCATTGTGCGTCATAAGTGAAATTATTATTTTTTTAAAGTTGACCGATTCGACCGATACTTGACCGATTCGGCCGATTTTTAACCGATTCGGTCGATTTTTGACCGATTTTTGGCCGTTTTTTTACCTGACCGATTTTCAAAATTCTACAAAGTGTATGGCCGATTACCGATTAATCGGCGATTGGCCGATTCGGCCGATTTTTGTAACACTGGCATTTTGTGACTATTCAACCATGTAAAATGACCATTTTACCTTTCAAATTTTGAAAAAATGTAAGGGTTTATGATCACAAAATACACACAATAATCAAATTTTAAAATTTAAATACACACGATAAGAAGGAAAAGAAATTCAGTACACACAATAACAAAAGATGGCAAGTATGATACATGTTCAAGCAATTAATGTTGGAATCTATATAATCTATTAATCATATTAAAGATATAAAAATTAATCACAAAGCACGCAGCGAAAGTAAAGATCAATATAATATAATTAATTAACCATAAACAAACGATGACGTTCCTTGTTAGCTTACACGCGAATCAAACAAGATCAAAACAAACCCTAAAATTGAGGTTTATGTAAAATCGATTTAGGGCAAATCGATTAATGTCACCACCAAAAATCCAATTGAGATTTTCTTTATAGTCTTGCACACGTGTATTGAGAGTGACTCAATAAGAATGCTAGTTTATTGATCACAATAGCTAATCAAACACTTTTGTTATGCTCAAAGCCAATCGCACAACCTTAAGGTATGTGTAATTCGATCGGTTAAGAAATAAGAGGAGAAAGAAGAGAAGTTTGGCTAGCTAGGGTTTCACAAGATTATCAACTAATGAACACATGCGTTTGTATTGATAGTTGAAAAACTTCGAGTCCAAGTTAGACAAGGATTCCCCTTGGGAATCTTTGTGGCGGATCGTTCATGAGCCCCAAAGGGGTTTTAGAACCTTCTCTTGGCTTATTTTCTCTTCTAGTCCTTCTAGTTAACATTTGACGTCCGTTAGTTAATTATCGTTAAATTATAACGACTGTTAACTATTTATTGTGAAATAATTATTAAAACATAACTATTATCTATTAATTATTATTATTGAATTTCATACGCAACGCGTGCAATCTCATAGGCTCGAGTTTGAACCGGACATACAACTATTAAATATTGTCCACAAACTAACAATTCCCTTCTATAAATTATTTGCAACTTCATGTTTAATCTCGTAAAAATGAAAAGTAATAGATTATTAATATACCATTTCAACAATACTCCATCAAAACTGAATGAAGAGAAAGGATTTAGTGAGAATGAAAAATAAAATAAGAAGAATAAGAAATATTTATAGCCACACACTTTAAATGAAGAAGGAGAAATTCCTGGGACATGCAACTTTTTTTAAAGTGCATCTGAAATGTGCGGATGTGATTATTTTTCATTCTTCTCATTTTACTTTTATTTCTTATTTGATCTTCACTTACCGAAAGAAACATGCGTCATTGGTTTTTTCTTCATTATAGTTGGCAAAACCGAAAGAAACGCACACACACGACGCCACTAGATTTGATCAAAATTGTTTACTGTCGATGCTATGTGCAGGTACGCTGCTATCGTTGATCTTTAGTTGAACCACCGAGAAACCAAACCAGAACCATCGATAATCTGGCTGACTGTTTCCGCATAAACAATCGTTACTTTTAAACAACCAAATGTATACCCAAAAAACACATACCAAATCTAAGCGAAAACTATACACCGCGTCTCAATGCGCGGGCAATTGGCTAGTATAATAAGAAAGGAAAAAATAAAGCAATCCCAAGCAGTCCCTTAGTAAGGGTCGGAGTAAATATTTGACATTAAAGTAAAACATACTGTAAAAAGTATTTGATTTTTAACCTATATTTTATATGGTTTTTTATGTACATCACAGATGATCTTAAAGACGTGACCCTATTTCCCTGAGGAATGTGATCCTATCTGAAAAAAGTGACAAGTTTGTTTATGCAGGAGCGGAGTCAGGATTTCAAGTTAAGGGTGATTGATATAAAATTTTAAATATCAACAATATAATTCTAACCAATATATCAAAGCCTGAAAATTTGAAAAAGTAAACGAAGAGCCAAATGTTAAAAAAAAATTAAAAATAAAAAAACGTGTGTTTACACTAACACAAAGCCTTAATCAATCTTAGTAGAATTTCAATGACCGTTAGTAACTTAGCGGTTAGCATTTGGCCTCTTTACTATTAATAAAAAAAAATGCAATACCTCTTCCATAGTTAATTTATGATTATTGATTGCCAAACAAGTGTCATATGTGAAGGCTATGGATGTAACAGTACCTAGAACATCAAAGAGAGCATTTGACCAAATAATTAAAGTCTGTAGCTGAACAAGTTTTCCTCAACGGCGTATCACCATCTTCAATTCCTTTGTCTCATTAACTAACCTGCAAAAAAATATATTAAAGATATTAAAACACAAACTTTATGTTAATGATAAATAAGAAGTAAATATATAATTGTGATTATTAATGAAAGAACAAATCAATAAAAACATTCAATAACTTATCAGGAAAAACAATTCTTTTGATTAGTTTATTAACTTGTTAAACTCCTTTTCTTCTTGACTCTTGAGTTTCAGCAGTTACATTGTTTTTATCCAAAGAACGTAGTATTGAATCGGTAATATTGGTAGAGGCCGATTGTTCCTATTCTTAAAATACTGAGCTTTTGGGTTATATTATAGTAGACTTATTGGGTTAGTTAAGGGAGGCCTAACACCCGCTAGTCCTCCCATTGCCTCCGCCCCCGTGTTTATGGTATATTAATATCATGTGTGTACGTCCACAGATTATGGTCATTGCCCTTTTAAGAATGCTCCCATGGCAAAAGAAAGTAGCACTTGGTGGAAATGAAATGCAAAACAAGCTAGCCTTAAAGATTACATATACTTGTGAATTTTGAATAAGGGTTATAACCCAATATGCATGTTAAACTGGTTTAATAGTTAAGTTATTTTACGTCGTAACTCTTTATATATGGTTTTAATTTCATATCTTACAGGTACTTTCAAGCTAGGCCGTTTCGTGGTTTTTTGTGGCATTAGGCAATAACAGCAAGGAGGCTCCATTACAATTGCTACAAATTAAAGAAAAAATAAGTATAAACTTGAATTATACACATCACATATGTAGTATCTAACGTATTTACATACAAGACTAAGAAAATATAGCCTCACATCACATATGTTTAATATCTAACGTATTTAAATACAAGACTAAAAAATGTTGCCTTTTTTAAGTGAAAGCGTGGTGCGAGGGCACCACTTGTACACCCCTTGAGCCCCTCTGCTATCAATCATTAAACGGTTAAAAGTTGTTAATTTTCACAAAGAAACAGTATAGGTTAAATAAAATGCATATAATCATAAGGTTTAAATGGTCAAAGAGTTCATAAGAGGCCTATATCATTCAATTCAGTCTTAACCCAGTACTTACAATAAAATTTAGCTGATAAAACATCCGTGGCTGTAGTTTAGTGGTAAGAATTCCACGTTGTGGCCGTGGAGACCTGGGCTCGAATCCCAGCAGCCACACTTACACTCCTTTTTTGTGAATCTACTTTCTTTTTAATTCCAACAAGTATATTTGGCACTACAAGCCTGTCATGTGGAGTTTTGAATAACTCGCATTTGCTTGTTATAATCATGTCACTATTTACTAGGTACGTACCTGGTTTACTGGTCGTGCTATATTACTGGTTGTGCTATCGTCACATGGTGTTTTATATTACGTTACATGTTTTTAAATAGTTCAAGTTTAAATCACGCATTCTTCACTAACGTCATCTTAAGTATTTTTCTGTAACCTGTAGTTGAGTCCATCGCCTAGGTTTCCTCATCCGATAATGTACGGAAAAATTAAAGACCTACAAAAACTATACATCATGAAACAACTTGACGTCTTGACATGTAAACAAAGTAAAAAAAAAAAAAAAAAAAAAAAAAAAAAAACATCAGTTAGACTACGTTTGCAATAAGTGAGGTATTCTAAGAAGGTTGAGATGCTATAAACTGTACAACAAATAACTTATTTTCACACGACAAATATCTTCCTATATGTTAAATGTTGAATGCTAAATGCCACGAGTTCAAAAGTTACCGTAATTTCGTGGACTCTGATCAAATTCATCTATCTATTAAAGTATAAAACTATAAATGGTAAAACTTTAAAGCGTGTGAGATTTTACGTCCTAACTTATTATGAATGTAGAAAAGGGAATAAATTTGTGAAATGAAAATGTGATAACTTTACATGGAATGTTGGAAAACACCCTTTACCCATGTATTGAGGTGCCCAATTAGAAATTGAGATGGTCATGAAAGTTTCGCATCAATTTAATTTGAGAGGAAAAGGAATAAATGTGTGAAATGAAAATGTGATAACTTAAGTGAGAAGCTTTCACATTACACATGGAATGTTAGGAAACCCCCTTTACCCAGATATTGAGGTGCCCAATTAGAAATTAAGATGATCATGAAAGTTTTGCTTCAATTTAATTTGAAAGAAAAGGAAATAAATTTATGAATGAAATTTGATAATTTAAGTGGGAAGCTTTCACATTACACATGGAATGTTAGGAAACCCCCTTTACCCACATATTGAGGTGCCTAATTGGAAATTGAGATTGTCATGAAAGTTTCACTTCAATTTAATTTGAGGAAAAAGGGAATAAATTTGTGATATGATATGAGTATGATATAATATGGAAACGTTTTTTGCGCCTATTAACTAACCTTAAAAAACCAAAAAAAAGAAAAGCAATACTGACTTCAAGGACCGACCATAAAATATCGGCATATGATTAGTCCATAGTCAAGATTTAACATCTACAAATAGAACCCCAACCATTCAAAACTAACATTCACCAACAACCAATATTGTTATTTCACATGAAACTAAACCAACAACAACAACCATTCAATGACAAACACATAACTCCCATTCTTGTCTTCTAACCCCCACCTTGTTCTAACCCCTAATATTTGTCCATAAATATAACAAGGATTATTAACACAACCACATCCAAACTATCTCCATTGTCAAATTATTCAATGGCTTCCAATCCCATTGTTACAATTCTTGAACAATCTCGAATATCCTCACCACCAGGCACCATTGGTGAACGTTCATTGCCACTTACTTTTTTCGACATTGGATGGGTACCTTTCCCTCCAGTCCACCATGTTTTCTTCTACCGCTTCCCGCACTCTAAATCACATTTCTTAGAAACCGTTGTCCCAAATCTTAAAAACTCTTTATCACTCGCACTACAACATTTTTTCCCCTTCGCTAGCAATTTGTCTGTATCTCCTAATGTTGATGATTTTGGTGTCATTAGAAAACCGGAAATTAGACACGTTGAAGGTGATTATGTTGCACTTACTTTTGCAGAATGTTCTCTTGATTTTAATGATTTGACAGGAAATCATCCTCGAAAATGTGAAAACTTTTATCCACTTGTGCCTCCATTAGGTAATGTTGTTAAAATGGCTGATTGTGTCACAATCCCACTTTTTTCAGTCCAAGTGACGTACTTTAGGGACTCGGGTATCTCTATTGGAATGACAAATCATCATAGCCTAGGTGACGCTAGCACACGCCTTGGTTTTTTGAAGGCGTGGACTTCAATTGCTAAATCGGGGGGTGATCAATCACTTTTAATGAATGGATCACTCCCGGTTTTAGATAGATTGATTGACGTTCCAAAACTAGATGAATACAGATTGAGGCACACAAGCCTTGAAACTTTTTATCAGCCTCCGAGCCTTGTTGGTCCTACAAAGAAAGTTCGGGCAACATTTATATTGAGTCGAACCAATATCAATCAGTTAAAGAAAAGGGTCCTTACCCAAATCCCAACATTGGAATACATATCATCTTTTACGGTAACTTGTGGTTATATATGGAGTTGCATTGCAAAATCACTAGTGAAAATGGGAGAAAAAAAGGGCGAGGATGAGTTAGAACAATTCATTTGCACGGCTGATTGTCGCTCTCGTATGGATCCACCGATTCCATCAACCTACTTTGGTAACTGTGGTGCACCATGTGTCACAACCATAAAAAATGTTGTTTTGTCGAGTGAAAATGGATTTGTATTCGCTGCTAAACTAATTGGCGAGGCTATAAATAAAATGGTAAAGAATAAGGAAGGAATCTTGAAAGATGCCGAGAGATGGCATGATGCTTTCAAGATTCCAGCAAGGAAGATTGGTGTTGCGGGTACACCAAAGCTCAACTTCTATGATATTGATTTTGGGTGGGGGAAGCCGCAAAAGAATGAAACTATTTCGATTGATTATAACGGTTCGGTTGCTATAAATGCAAGCAAAGAATCAACACAAGATTTTGAAATTGGATTGTGTTTTTCAAATATGCAAATGGAGGCGTTTGCTGATATCTTTAATCACGGATTAGAGAGTGAGATATAATTTCATCGTCCATTATCTTGCTCTTCTTGTGTGTCATTGTTGATTAGTTATTTTGGTTTGTCGAAAACTATGAAATAAAATATTGAACCGGGTTTTAAGGCTTCCAGTATTGGTATTGCATAACCTTGATCAGTTGATCTTCTTCAAATACTAGTTGAGTAGTTCTTTACTTCTTTATTAGAATTTTGAGTTTTGACAATTGGAATTTGGTTAAAAAAAACTAAAAACTAGAACTTAACAAATAACAAGTAATCTATTTTTTACCTAATAAAATAAGCTTTTGTACAAACCCTTCTAAGCACCAAGCATTAAAAATTCATTTAATGCATACCATATTTAAAGGCATAGTACAAGTATTGTGCTGCACCAATTTAGCTTTTAATGGTTTGCACTTTCCAAAATAAAATCTCAGTATAACCTCTCCAATAGTCAAATGCTCCTTCTGATTAATTTTCGGATAGTAATAACTATCAGAACACGCTCCTACCATACAAATCGATAGCTTCTACTATACACGAATTCAAAACCTCTTATCAATCTTCCTCTATACGTTTCAAATCAATCTTCCTCTGTATGATTCATTACAAATTAATTTTGCAATTAATGTTAAGCAATAACGCTCTTCAAAATCAATAACGCCCTTCACCTATAAATTATTGGTTACATACGGTAATTTGTACGCTGTCAACATGGACGAATTGGTAAGTATCCAAACATATGATATATATTTCGATTGATTATGTTAGAATTTTAATATATCTGTTTAATTAGAACCCTAAAAAAATTGGGGAAGTTCACCTTGAAGAATATGTTATTATTTGGGGTAAATCACCATGATATATTTCGATTAATTATGAAATAATTTATTTTTTGTAGGTAGAATGTGATTGAGGAGATTTACAGGTTTGACATGTTTTATCTCTTTTCATTCTTCAATTTAATTGTACGTAGATGATCTGGATTGATGACAATTGTTATTTGTAGTTTATGTTCTATGTGTGTTTCTTATGCACACGAACTGTTTGATAAATTGTGTTTGTGTAATTGTCATTTGTAGGGAAAAAATAGAGCACATGATGATTCGTTATAACCAAGAGATTCACATGTTCACAAGTACCATAATGCTTTGAATTTATAGTCTTTATGGTGTGTTTCCAAGCACATTGCTTAATCTAATGATATATGAATTTTATTATTTTTAATATTGTTTTGTGACCCATTATAGTTGATGCTTTTTTGCAGACAAGTGCATCTAAAAACTTAAAATGAAGAATTTACAATGGCGAAACCACGGGTAATGGAAAGTTTGGTCACGTCTATATGACAAGAGAAAAAAGGGTAAGTAATTCAGATGCAACTTGAATTTGTAGCACCGTATGTTTTACTTTACTAATGCATTTTTACGGGTTGTTTGTAATGGCTTACTAAAAAACTTATAAAGGGACTTTTTTGGATAGCTTATTGAAATTGTTGCTTATATGAGCTGTGTGGGAATGCTTAATGGAACTAATTATTAAGGGAAATCGATTGTTTGTGATTGAACCTTTTTATTCTTTTAGTTTGTTTACTTATTTTATAGTTCATTCTTGATATATTAAAGATAGGACACATATGCAAAGTTTGAACCTTTTGATCATTAAAATTTATTTGTTTGATGCGCAACCATATGCTCCAGTTAGGGGGTGTTTAGATTAGTTTATATGTGTAGCTTATTTGATATTGGGAAGGCTAAGAAGTCCGTTTTTTAGATTATGAGCTTATCGAGTAGAGCTTATTGCTTAAAACAAGCAATAAGATCATAAACATAATCAATCAAAATTAAGTAAATGTCATTTGATAAGTATTGCCATTTTGGATATTCAGTATTTTGTTCTTGGTCTGGTAGTTTTTAGCTTCTGTAAATGATTCTAATTCAAGGGGACACGTTGGTGTGATCAACCGATGAGCGATTCAAAATTGGTGGTCTCAATATATGTAGCCTAGATCTGTTTAAGGTGTGTATATGTTTGATTATTGATAGTTGTGTCTTCTTTTTATGTAACTTAACATTGTTGGTGTTTATTTTGCAGCTATAACAATACATCAAGATCATGCTTAAGACTTTTCACAAGAAAGAAAAGCACAAAAAGATGAACCTCCTGGAGGAAAAAAGGGAACCGACCATTGTCATAAAGATCACCCTCCAGGTTGAGTATAAAATCTTCATATATAAAGTTAACTAATTTCTACAGCATGCGAACAACTAATACAAGTAGACAATTGAACAATTGATCTTTTGCTGATGCGGAAGCTTATCTCTCTTTCAGGTTCCAAATTCGTTTCAAGAGACGATGAGATTCATTTCCATTATCAGGTATTTGTTGTATGAAGGAGTAAGCTTATTGGCTAAGCTTATTAATAAAGGGGTGTTTGGCTAAGCTTATTGGAGGAGTCTTTATCACTCAATTCACACCAAAACTACCATACACCATCTTTGTCACCAGGTATCCTTCAACGTTTGTTATGTTTTCTTAGCTTTAAACTGTAAATCATTCAAGGATTACTATTGTTTGTAGGTAGTAATTAAGGAGGCGTGTGCTTGAGCTTATTTTTTACTTGATTATTCATATATGACTGATTTAAGATGGGGACATTTTTTTTTATCAAATGGGTCGATAAATAAAGGATGTCAAATTATTTATCATTCCAGTTTCTCATTATTTTCCTACAAGTTCCATGGTCTATTTTTAAACTATTCTTTTGTTGGTAATATTGAAATTGAAGATAAAAAAACACAGAAGTTGAGAAAAAGTATGATCATGCCAAGAATATTAATGCTCCTTTCTTTATTTATTATTACATTTGTGTTTTCATGTTAACAATAGTTTGCGGTTTATTAAAAGGACTGGAGAGTTGATTATGCAGTCAGTTCAAATTATGATCAGCTTGATAGATTGAAAAATCTTCAGGAATTTTGTAACTCACTACTTAGACGGATAATCCTTAAGGTACTTTTTATGTGACCTATTGATGAACATGCTACTGCCTTGTGTGATTTTTTTCGACCCATTTATGCTTTTGCTAACAAGGACAAGCAATCAAGTGTTTGGATTTGCTTATGCCATAGGAAATGTAAAAGAGCATATTTTGTTTAAAATCAAATTATTTGAGAAATTTATAGTGATTTGACCCGTTTCGTTTTGGGATTATCAAATTACAATATTGTAAGCGTGTAACAAATTTTGTCTTGAAAACCCACTGATAATTCTCTATTATTAACAATGATGGATTACTTGAGTGATGAAGGTTAGTGAAACTTAGAGTTGGCAAAATGGACGGGTTAAAATGGTTTGGATCAACAACATATTTGCATGTTAAAATGGGTTAGGTTTTGGTTGACATGAAACTTTCTTAGTATGATACACAAATGTCACCCATTGACTTTTAAGGGGTGTTTGGGGCTCACTCCAACAGCAATTTTGAAGGTGAGATTGGGTCATTTTAAGTAGTGTTTGGATTTGCTTAAAAACTATAGTTTAATGGTTGTTTAAGTCATCCGTAAGGCCACAAAATTAAAGTTTTATAGGGATTTTTGGGTATGCCTTTTAATGGGAGTTTGAAGCTGCTAAAAAATCATGTTTCAACGGGATATTTGGGTCTTTTCAGGGGTGTTTGTGACTGTTGCAAAACTGCAGTAAACTCAGATCTAAGGTCATTTTATGGGGTCATTAACTACTATCTCCATATAGATAATAAGTAATTATTTTAGGATTTTTGTTAATTATAGCTACTGGATAATATTTTTTGGTGTCAACAGGATGGTGGTGGCACTTTCTTAACTTCAAGTGTTTATGGATAAAATTGTCATGCTTTTCGGTTTAATATAACTTCCAATACAAGAAACAAGGTCATCGTATACTAATACGTGCATTAGTTTTATTGTGAATCATTTTTCAATTGGGTTGTCGTGATTTTAGGATGTTTATAAACGGATGCTCCAACCACTGGTAAAATACATTTGACTCAAATTAAATACCGCTATAGACCATTCAAATTCAGCTCAAATATTGTACCGCTACATAATTATAAAACCCAAGTTGGCTCATATAAAACGTACTTGGACTAAAAGTGAAAATTAGTGTTATATCCCCTATTGATGCACTATTGATGCAGGACTGTACTGTTAGATGGAATGTGCTAATATATTAAATTTAGACCTAAAGATTTGAAAATGCGTACCTTATTACTAATGATGCAAAATATATAACTTTTAAATATGGTGGCTTGGTATTTTAGTACTCTTATAATTAATGCATTTGATGGAAACTTATTATTGAAAATTGTTATTTTTTAGCAGGTTGAGGTGGTGGTTAGAGTTGCGAACACAATTCAAGTGACAAGGGCCGATGTATCGTAGAAACACTAAAGTCTTTGTGCCAAAGATTAGATGTCTAAAGACGCAAGCTCATTATTTACATGATATCTATACTACTTAAAGCTTATCCCCCTTAATTTAATGTGCAAGGGGGGTTGTGCACAAAATCATGTACGGTACAACATACTTGAAGCCATCTCTTAGAGCTCTTTTCAATACAATCGAGCCTTCAATTCTCAGAAGGCAAAGGGGTTACTTTTGACTTTATCGGAGGTACAATACCAAACAATGTATTAATGATTGATATTGATAACACTATATTCAAGTTAAAAAGGGAACGGGTCAAATGGTATACAACTATATAAATGACATGTTTTATACCATTTTTTAGATTTACATATATGAGTGGAGATGGAAATAGGAAGTAATGGAACAGTGTTACAAATGACTATATGGGTGTTCAGTTATCTCAGAATGAATGGTTGTTTGAAGGTTTGGGGTGTTGGAGCCTGGGATTATATGAGGTGTATGGGAGTTATAGAGATGGATGGATATTAGAGGTATAAGGTGATGCCTTCTATGGATTGCATCTTTTGGAAGCTTCTGTGAGGTTGGCTGCTGCAGAAGGATTCAAAATCATGCATTCATAAAGGAAATGTAGCCTTTTATCTCATATAAAAAGATCATTGCACATGTGAAGCCTTTCATGGATGCCAAACTTATGTGTTCTACAGTGAGGTGGCAACTGCAGTGAGAAACATATGTTTGCCTTCATGAGGGAAATGTAGTGTGTGTACATGGTCTTAATCATTCATGAGGCCTGTAAGCTTTTCTAGCTTATATTTTTCTTCACTTGGCTTATTAAATATTGAACTCTATATGATATAGGATTCTGTTGTTTAGGTAGACACGACTGCACAAGTCTAAAGTAAATTCGGTTAATCTATTCATACTCTCTATAATGCATTTAAACTTTTCCTTAATCCCTTAAAGAAATGTTAAATTAATCAATGGTAATAGCATCCAATTTAATTATTGTTTAATCGCTAAACTTGCGTCATTTTTTTTGCAATAGTTTCATCCTAATTTTCTTCATAATGGTTGCATCAAGGGACACCAGGCGTAATATCATCAGGTATATATATAATTGAAACCATCAAACCAACAAAATAAGAGAAGTCGTAAATAAATTACACGTTATAGTCCGATTGTGCATACCATGCTATAGTTATAAATGGAAGAAGTTAGGGCCAACGTTTGATTTTCTAAACAATTAATTTACTTTTCTTCTCTGACATTATGAAGCTCTTTCAATTCACAATTGTTTTTCACTGAACATACATCAAGTGAAAAGGACACTTGAGCTCCATACAAGCAATTTTCTAATTTGGCTACAAAAGATTAGGGGTGTTTTATTGGTTCGGTTATCGGGTTGTTCGGTTAGTTCGGTCTGATTAGTTCGGTTAATTTTTTTTGGTCAACCCGAAACCCATTCGAACCGAACCAGAATTCAACCGAACCGAATCGAAAACTGAATTTGAATTCGGTTCAGTTCTTGGGTTGACCCGAATAACCCGAATTTCACTATTTATTTTAAAAAAATTAATAATTAAATAGATATTTAGCCAAAAAAAATATATATATATTTCAAACATAAAAAGTGTTTTTTTATATTAAGATAACATTTTAATAGTATTTATATATATAAACATATGAAAAAATATATGTATATATATAAATATATAAAAAAAATATTTATATGAATTCGGTTTTATATTTCGGTCCGGTTTTAGCAAATTCGGTTCGGTTATTAGATCGGTTCGGTTGTTTCAGGTTCAGTTCGGTTTTGGTTTTCGGTTTGTTTGGTCTTTTCGGTTTTTTTCTCACCCTTACAAAAGATAACTATCAAGGATGGGCCAACAAAAACATGGGAGTCTATAAAGGTTGAAAATCAAAATTTCATGTATTGAGAATGCTTGGTAGATAGGCATATAATAAAATATAATCCAAGCATTTAATCATTGTGGAGCCTATGGTCACACATAAGCATTGTTTCATCTTCATGTAGATGATAGTTTGGAACTTCTTGAAGTTTGTAAAACCTTTTGTAAATTGTAGGTGTAGTTGTATTAGCTTCTAAGCTTGGAAATGTGTTCATTTTTCTATAAGAGACGGAATAAGTTGCCTGGTCCTGTTGAAAAAGAGAAGGGAGTAAGCATGTGATCAATGATCAAAGATAACATTGGATATGATCCTACCAAAGTTTGTCTTCCTGTATACCTTAATGAACCTATATATTCAGGGCCGGATTTGAGCATGTGCAGGGTGATCGACGGCACAGGGCCTCCGATTTTGAAAGGCCCCCGTCATTTTAGACCCAGGACATGTTTTAGTTCGATTTCTGGCACTAAAATGATGAGAATGTGTTGAAAACGTCAATTCATTTGACACTTAAGTTGAAAACAACTAGTATCATGTAACGAAGTCTTTTTGTAGAAAAAGCTAAACAGATGGCCATAAAATGATAAGAGCGGGTGAGGAAGATGATTAGTTTTGTTTTGTTATAGTTTGCCCCCCTAAAGTTGAAATACTTTACAAGTCTGTACTATCTTTTAAATTCATTTCCAAATGAGTGCAAAGAGTTTACAAATTTAACGGTTTGAATCCTTGATGTTATTGCTACTGATCAAATACGTTTTACAAATTTTCACAATAGATCTAATGGTAAATATTATTGTTTAAGGTTTATATAGATTTAAAAGACTTTTATCTAACTTATATTTTCTGCAAAAGTTTTTACATATATCTGCTCATATTTTTATTTTTTTGGCGTTTAACAATTTTGTAGTGTAGTTTTGGCACAGGGCCCCCAAAATTCACGGGACGGCCCTGTATATATTCTATGCAAAAATAATAAACTCGAATACCTTGAACAAGCATCATATGATATTAGACAAAAATGAAATCAGATGTCTCAGTATATTTCTTTTACCTACAGTCTCATAAAATTTTTGAGCACATTATATTGAAATAATTGCTTAATAGGTTTATTTAGTTGGTTTACTTTTTGTACATCTCTCATCTTTAGAACTAATACAAAAGCGTAATTAGCGTTTAACCTATGTATTACTCTACTGAAGATACTAATTTAAAAGAAACTTTAGCAAACATAGCATTTGAAGACGATTACGGTAATTCGATAAACATGAACCTTATTATGCTATTTCTTTGCTCCATAAGATACTAATTAAATGCATCACATAACTTAAAAGTTGTGTCATATGGTCATCTCATAATTCCACACCAAGTAAACCAATAAAGGATTAAACGTTGATGATATACACATATTTTATGTTCGAGTCAATCTTTTTTAGATTGGCAACGCGATGGTTGTAAATCGATTGTGACTCAAACATATTTTAAATTTAATAAATTTACGTTATTACTTTTATTACCATCTCATTTATCTATTTCTTTAAAAACTAATCCGGTGTCAACGGGTCTCTAAGCTAGTAACTAATAAGCATACATGCAAAGCAATTAATAGTTATCATTTATCAAGTATTCAATGGATCATTAATGTACAAAAAGAAAAACAATAGTTCAATTCATTTATCCGAAAAAGATTCCAACACAAATAACTAATTTTGATCATTAATGAAAATAGTAAAGAGCATTGAATACCTTATTAGATGATTGAAATATTTTAATTGGTTGGTTTAGTTATTGAAAGAATGACATTGATGGTTAGTTTGGTGACTTTTCTCTTCTTTATCCCGTGAAAGTAACAAATACAATTGAATCATATCAATGAATTGGAAGAGGCCGGCAATTGGTATTTCTAAAGTAAATGGGCTTTTGGGCTATACAAATCTCTACTATCTTAAATGGAAAAAGGGTCAAAGGTAAATGTGAAAAGTTGAAAATTGAATATTGAAAGTCAATGTTTTTTAAACCTTTTGAAATGTTAAATTACTCAAACTTATTACTCAAACTCAAAACTAATGCAAAAATTGAACAACACACGGTTTCATATTTCTAATCTATGCAACTTTGAAATTAAGAGTTGACTTTGAAGCTTAATATAGGAAACTACCAATTGTACATTTGTAATATAGGAAACACATTCATTTACCCAAAACCCACACGCGTATACAAAAAAACAAGGATGGGGTTATTCATACGGTGGCTATAATTTTATATGAACGGGTCTACCCCTTAGCCATGGGTCCCCTTTGTCCTCTCTCTTCCACATGGGTCCCCCTTTGTACCCCTTTGTCCTTTTCTTTTGTTTTATTTTTTTTATTTTATTTTATTTTATTTAATTGTGTATAGTTTATTTTGTGTGGTATATTTAATTTATGTAGTGTTTTTATATGTACAGTGTATTTATTTGTGTACTGTTTTTATATGTAGAGTATTTATTTGTGTATTGTTTCCATTTAATTAAACAATAACAATAAAACATTTTATAAACTTTTTTTACGTTACTTTTTATAAACTTTTTTTATAAACTTTTTTTTATAAACTTTCTTTATAAACTTTTTATAAACTTTTTTTTATAAACTTTTTTTATAAACTTTTTTTTATAAACTTTTTTTTTATAAAAAGTTTATAAAAAAAGTTTATAAAAAGTAACATAAAAAAAGTTTATAAAATATTTTATTGTTATTGTTTAATTAAATGGAAACAATACACAAATAAATACTCTACATATAAAAACACTACACAAATAAATACACTATATACATATAAAAACACTACACAAATTAAATATAACACACAAAATAAACTATACACAATCAAATCAAATAAAAAATAATAAAAAAAAATATATAGGTACAGCTGCATGTGGGGGGGACCCACAGCCGGAGAGAGAGAGGGAGGACAAAGGGGGCTCACTTCTTGTGTTTGGCAGGGATAGACCCCGTGTGAATAGTAGGTCTCAAAAACAAACCACACAAGGTACACCTACAACCCCCATCTGTTCTCTTGAAATATCCCTCTCTAAACCACCAACCAACTGACATTTTTTAAACCATCATCTTTGTCGCCGTCTACTAAATAGTCACCATGGCTTTGTGGTTTAGGTTGTTTCGGTGGGCTAGGTGGCTTCGGTTGATGTTTTAGTTGTTGGCTTAGGCGGTTTTGAGGAAGTGGTTTCTATTGATGATTTTGGTTTAAGTTTTGGTTCTTCATTGGTTGTAGATACTTCGAGATATCTGTTAAACAATCGAGCAACAAACAACGTTCTTCTTTCTTACCAACACAAACACGACTCACAACGACTAACCTAAGCATCATTCGGTTTTCACATACCCCCAACAAAACAAGAAGAGTTTCGGCTTCAAGATCTTTATGTATGGTCTCGGGTAAGGTTATGTTTTTGTTTTAAATTGCAAGGTCAATGATGGTTTATGTTTGAAAAATCTTAAAAGATTTTTTAAAACACATAATAAACTGAGATTTGTATGTTTTTCTTCATCTTGCGAACATTGTTTTTTTAGATCTAAAAGGTTTCATATTTTTTTACCTGACTTTTGTAGCCATGACGTTGTATTTTTGGTCACCTATGACTTTTGTAGCCATTACTCTACTATTGTTAAATCTACCCTCGGGATGGTTTTGCTCGACTATACTTAAACCTACGCTCGGGATGGCACATTAAATATCATGTAACGTGAAAAATGGTATGTATAGTTGTGAAACAGACTTATCATATTTTGCTTTTTTACTTTATGTAAGATGGAAAGGAAATTGAAAGTAGTCAAGATATATAATATAGGAAATCAAAAAAAGTAAAAAACTGGTACAACATTTGAATGAACTAAACAAATTTTGCATTATAGTAAGGGAAATGAAAAAATAAGGAAATGGAAAACATTTTGAACGGAATAGGCAATTCTTATATGAAAAATACGGACAAAGTTGGTTTGCACATTTTGGTTGGAAATTTGGTCTACAAAATTAGGCTGTGTGGCATTGAAAAGGATGTAGTCTTCAAAAACTTTGTAATCTCGAATCGGGTGTATAGTCAATACCTAGAAATCTTAAAAGAAAAGATTGCATTTGAATAAGTTTGAAGTCTTGAACCAATAGAATTGTAAATGTAAACAATGTATATACAAGTATGCAACATACACAACAAATTTAGCCTTAACCTAAGAGTTTCTAGATGCTGATAATAGTCTCGGGGACACAAAGAATTGCGGTAACTTAAATACAAAATGCTACTTATATTATTGTTGAGGCTTTGGCTCTCTAATAGAGAATTCGTTTTTCATTACTTATTTTTCTTCGCCGCTTTACGAATGTACTTGGTGTTTAATTGAGGTTTAAAATTTCATCACTTTAAATATAGCATTTGGATATACTATTGTTTTAAAAACTACTCTAGATGAAAATCATGTAATAAAAACACAAAAGTTCTTTCTAAAAACACACACATAGTTTGATACGGCTGAATTTTCTCAAACTTGTACACTGCTGCCAAGATCAATGCAACCATATATCACATATGTAATGAAACGAAAGAGCGTAATTGATGACTTTACCTCTAAACCATAAACCATGCACGTAATATAAGAAAATGGTCTGTGCCCACATAATAAAGCGCATGATGATAATGATGCAACCGGAATTTATCAGAAATTATACACCACTGCGGCTAGGCACGGGTACTCGGCTATTTAAAAAATGTTTGAAACTTGAAAAAATTGTACTTTTTGAATTTTTTAAGTTTTGATATTTTGAAATTTAAGATCTTTAACAAATATTATAAAAAGGAAGTTTCATTTTTTAATATTCTTTTTACTTGGAAAGGGATTTTATGACTATAATTTGGTAGCTAATATCTTTTGCACTTGGGTTTTATTTTATATCGTACATATAAACAAAGAACCACCGATAATCGGTTAACAGAAATTAAAACACAAACATCAATTATCCCAAGCATAATATACGCAAACAAATGTTATCTCTAAATACATAAAAACAAACACACAAATGAATATTGATGAAGGTTATCGATGAAGGTTGTATAACAGGTATTGCAGTTAGCACTTCACCGAACGGAAAATGTGGTTTGTCAACAAGTCAATAGTTGAAAAAGTGAAATGTGAAAAGTAGAAAATGTGGTTTGAATATCTTTGGAAAGTCATACTTGATTTTTATTACTTTGCATGGTAACTTTGTAAAGTATTTATTGTTTGCAAAAAAAATTTGTCATATCATATATTCTCATACCATTCGTGAATGTCAAACCATGTTAAGAAATTTTGTTAGAGTTGACAAATCGGATGTTACAACCGTTTGCAATTACATTTTGATCTTTTCACGTTCTATTTTAAACGTTATACGAAACACTTACCACAATATCGCATATCGTTAGTTGTCTGCCGCTAAAAACCGATGCCGCTAGGCACGGGTACTCGCCTAGTACATATAGAAATGGACAACAATAATTGTAAATTTGCAAAATGAAACATAACATTGAATTTGATTATTTTGGCTTGGAGTTCAACACATTATCTTTATTTTTCTCTACCAATATTTCAACTCTTATGATCTTTATATTCAAAATTACTTAATTCAATAATTAATATAGTTGTATCAATGTATCATCCTAAGAAACTATGCCAAAATGATCCATTTTATGCAAAAATAGGTAGTTTAAAAGCCATTTTTTTTTATTGAGTAGTACTCGTAATTTGTTACACGTCTACCCGTTTCAGTTTACCTGCAATGTACCATGTTTTCATGGCTTCGCTTCACTTGATCATGAAACAAAACCGAACGAAATAGAAATGGTCAAGATAAATACTCTGTAGTACTCTGTTTTGTAGTGTACTAAAGATACAAGTTAGAATATGTCTAGAAGATCGCCTTTGTAATTTGTCCGGGATACAATTAGTTTCAAGGGACTGTCTTGAAGCTAATGTTTCCGGTGTATATAGTTTGTGTTATATAAAAATTCACCGGGTTTAACCAAAAAGAAAGAAAGATGGATACCAGAGCATTTTCCTTAATCTTTAGCCATGTTCGATTTTAGTTATATATTAAATTGCGTTTTTTTTGTGCACTTGTCACCCCGTATTATTGTTGATGTCTTTAGTAATAGTAACCCAAGATGGGATTATGATGATCGAGCATCCTTGCACATGGCCATTAAATAATTTTCTAAACGGGTATACAATTAGGAAGTGAAATTAAATATTAGTATGAGTTTAATATTAACATATGTTGCTAATAAACTAATCTACGGTAATACGAATTCAAACACTGTTTAAGATAAAGCCTGCAACTAACATAATCAAAATGCCTTTCATGTAAGAGGAGCTGTAATTTTTATTAACTTTAAACAACTTAAACTAAAACAGAAGTAGCTTTAACAATATACTTTAGCCAATCACCTTCACTAGTTGATTTTCTTCTTTGAGCTACCTTTATGAAGAATTATATTTAGACAAGTCATACATGATACACCAAGAAATTTCGTCCAAGTTTTGGTTTGAACACGCTTGTACTAACGTAACCATACACATCACACGTCGATCGTTGTACAATATTCATTTGAGACCTACCATGCATGGTAATCTTGGCTTTAAGTTGTCACAGATCTCACATTATATGAAGAAAACATGTCGAAACTTATACACTAATTAGGCCAAAGTTTTATAGAAGAAGAAAAAACAGTTAAACTCCATTGCTAGCATATCAACATATACATATGTACAAGTTAAAAAAGAAACAACAAAAAAATATTATAGCCTTCTATAGACACGTACATCATGAAAATTATTCCGTAGACCATTAAGAAGCCACAACATATTTGCACGGTAGATGAAGTATCAGTTTAGACCCCAGCAGCTGAGATACATAACCGTACGAAGTGATTCATCAGACCCGCATAATTTTCTTGAACCATCTGCAGCCTTTTGTACATCTGTGCAGGATGCATAAGTATTAGTCCCGAGAACACTTCCCTTGTGCAACAACAATTTACATGAAGCATTGGTGGCGATCATGGAACTACCAGACTCGCACTTGTTTATTTCGTCAGATCTTCTTGGCATTGCTCGTTTTTCGGTATGTTTGTTTTGTGTGTGTGTATGTTTGTGTTAGAGAAAGAGAGATTTGGTTTCTAAACCAGGTTTTCTTGACCAATAATATTGGAGGTTTCTAAGAAAATATATATAGGGACAATAATGTCAACATGGACACATCATGGATAAGGATCAAAACCAGGACTAAGAGTAACATTTAAGAAAAGAAAATTATATAATACTCATAATTAAACGTCAACGTAACTAAAAATCAACTTAACCAAGCTAGTGGGCTAGTCTTTCCTGCTGCATTGAACCTGTGTCAAGATGAATATAGTTGAGCAGTGTCGGACTCATAACTAAAAATCATTAGGTGCAATTTATTGAAACTAAATAAGGCTTGTAACAAAAAAAATTTGAACATGATGTATTTCATAAAAATCGACATTTTTAACCAAGCTTTACACTACGAATAAAATATCTACGTGGTTCACTGGCACCCAAAAAAACCCCTTTGGTCAGCCCCTGAATTTGAGTCAAGTACGTTGTATGTACTAGCTTGTTAAGCTTTATATTTAGATCAAATGAAAACTTTCATATTAGAGTTACGGAGTAAAACGCTTGTAGCTCCACCTAGACGTCTTATGTTGAATGCATACGGGGCAGAGAATGTAAGGCCACAATGTACAATTCGCGAATGCATGTTTGCTGATACATCGTTTTTGTTACTTGGTATAGTACAAGCACGTACTCACCTTTCATCCCCATTCCCCGCACCTTGTGCGGGTATTTTGTGAAATATGTTTTATAAAATTGTTATTTTAATAAAAGATAAAGAGAGTGGTGACTAATACAAATGAAAGGTAAAAATGTGTAAAAGAAAAGAGAAAACTAAAATAACGCTTATATGAAAAATGAGAAGATGTCACCACTACTTTCAACCTAATGTTTAATTCAATAAGACAACTTGCAAATTGCTTAGACAAATAGTGCCATGAAAGCATGTGGGGCTATCAAGTACAAAACAAGATAACTATTGGCTTAACATAATACTTTTACTTGAGTAAAATTAAAGGATTCTTAGTCATTAGATTAAGGATTAATTTCATATATCACCTTACTTTCATGATTAATTTCATATATACCCAAAGTGCAAGTATTGAATGCATAATGTACAATGTTTTTAATGCATGTTTGGGTATATATAAAATTTCCAACTAAAAGGAGGGGAAATATGAAATTGCCCCTTAGATTAAAATCAAAAGTTAAGAGTTCACTTTTGTAGTAAATCTTAATATTTAATTTTAATTTAATGATTGAAAATCATATAACTTGACTCAAGTTGTCCCAACAACTTGAGAAGATCATCATCCTACTTCATCCATTTTAAAATAAATATTTATTTTTATTTAGGTTTGTCTTAAAATGAAATTTTAATTTGTGTTTCAGCCAATTAAATAAAATTTTAGTAGACAAAAATGATATTTGATTAACGAAAAATATAGTTAATAAAAAATCCTTTAACTTTGTGCAAAACGAAAATGAATATTTATTTTCATATTGAGAGAGTACTAAAGAGATAACCATCTTATCTATGTTTTTGGAAGAGATTAAGTTGTAAAATAGTAATTTATTTTTCAAAGTGTCCTGTTTTGGTACTTGTATTTTTTTTAAGTTGTAGAATAGTAATGTACTTTTCAAAGTATCCTGTTTTGGTACATGTGTTTTTTTTAAGTTGTAGAATAGCAATGTACTTTCTATAAGTGTTCCAATTTAGTACGTCATCGCACGTATCAAATTGGATATGACGTACCAAATTGTAACACTTATAGAAAGTATATTGCTATTCTACAATTTAAAAAAGTACACGTACCAAATTGAAACACTTATGAAAGTACATTGCTATTCTATAACTTAAAAAAAGTACATATTCCAAAACGGGACATTTTGAAAAGTACATTACTATTCTACGACTTAATCCCGGAACATAAACTTTGGTTACCTTAAGTAGCTAGAAAAGTACATTTAAACATCTATAGTAAAAGTTAAAAAATGTTAACTATAACTTTGAAACCTACGATTAAGGGTGTATGGTATACTTTCAGGAAACTCACGGGAAAGCCTTTTCCCTTGCGGGAAACCTATTTCATTCTTTGCGGGAAAGCCTTTTCCCTAGCGGCACTATACTACCGCACCAAACACGTAAAACCAAGAAAAAGAAACACTATTTTATTTCTTTTGTGTAAATCGTGTGTTGGTATGTGCATTTTAAAGGGATTGTAAATGAAAAAAAGAATGCGTTAAATGGTGGCGTGAAGCAGATGTGACGAAAGAAAACCCCTAACCATACCTTCCATACTAACAACCAACATTCATGATCATTTTTAATTGAATTTTCAGTTCTATATAAGATATGGTTAGAAAACGTAAGTCTAGCTAGGCTTTTGATAAGTGAAATAGTTCGCAAATATTTCTACCTCATATTTACTTCGAATGTACACATGACGAACATACTTGAGACATAGGGTAAGTATGTGCATAAGTTAAAAGCGCATTAGTAGTTTTAAAACAAAATTTCTTAACATATTTTAGAATTTTGTGTTCGCCACTAAATGTACACCTCTAAATATTGAATGTAAGTTGTAACTTTATATCATGAAATAATTAAGATGTATAATGTAGAATACTTATTCTACCAAAGATTAATAAGAGGAGGATAGTGCATTTACTCGAATTTAAGAGTACTATTAGCTAGTGGATAAGATCAACCTGGTAGAGATGTGGGAGATCAGATCTCCTACAAAACTATTGCCCACTTGCCACTTGGTTATGACTTTTCTGTAGTCAAACTTGCATCCGGCAGGAACCTTTCATTGTTTGAACACAAGTATCTACAATACGGAATTGTAAGAAGTATTTTCACATTTACAATATATTCACTCATAGTAAAGGTTTTACAAAATTCTTTATCAGTTAATTATCGCATTGTCTAAGTGTTCATAATTTTATTTTGTGCCTCCGGATATAATGTCTACCATCATTTTAGGACAAAAAAAAAAAGGTGTATATAAAGATAATAATAAAAGTAGCTTCTAAGTCATCCATGTAATTAGTTATGTAGAGTTATTTTATTTTGGTTACTCACAAATCCATACTTATTAAAGGACAAATCTCTACCATCCATCTAGTTTGATTTAATGATAGGGATTAACCTAAGATTTAAAAGATAAACCTAAGTTCATATTTTTTTTTTCTTTCCTTTTTGTCTTTCTTTTTTATTCACATATTTTTTTTTGTCTTTTTGTAATTCACGTTTTTTTTTTCTTTTCTTTCTTTTTTTAATTCGAGGGGTTTTTTTTTTAATGTTTTTTGTAATTTGCTTTTTTTCTTCGCTTTTTTGCGTTTTCGTCTGTTTTCATACGTTTTCGTCCTTTTTCATACGTTTTCGTCCTTTTTCATACGTTATCATCAGTTTTCTTTCGTTTTCGTCCATTTTTCGTCCGTTTTCAGACGTGTTTTTACGCTTTCATACGTATTTGTCCGCTTTCTTATGTTTTGGTCCGTTTTCTTAAGCTTTGATATGTTTTTGTTCGTATTCATATGTTTCTAACTATCACAAGTGATATTCTGTTATATTCAGAATATCACTTGTGATTTTCTGAATATCACTTTGTGATATTCTGAATATCGCTTTGTGATATTATGAGTATCACTTATGATTTTTTGGATATCACTTTGTGATATTCTGAATATCACTTGTGATTTCATGTTACAAAACATTAGTTGAAAATTACTTGTGATATTCAGAAAATAACTTGTGATATTCAGAATATCACACGTGATTACAGAATATCACTTACGATCATCTGAATATCACATAATATCCTTGTGATATTCAGAATATCACTTGTGATATGAAACGTATGCAAATGTCTGAAAACGGCCGAAAACATTTAAAAACGGACAAAAACATATGAAAACGGACGAAAACGTAAGAAAACAGATCAATATGTACGAAAACGGACAAAAACGTATGAAAGCGTAAAAGCACATATGAAAACGAACGAAAACGTATGAAAACAGACGAAAATGTATGAATAATGGACGAAAGCGTAAGAAACCGGACGAAAACTATGAAACCGGACGAAAACCTATGAAAACAGACGAAAACGTATGAAAACAGACGAAAATGTACGAAAGAGAAGAAAAAAAAACGTGAATTAAAAAAACATGATTAGCGCAAACTTATATATATAAATAAAAATAATAATAAAAAACAAAGAAAAAACAACATGAATTAAAAATTATTAAAAAAAATTATAAAAAAAAGGAATTAAAAAAATATATCTATATATATAAATAAAAGAGAAAGACAAAAAGACAAGAAAGAAAAACATAGACTTAGGTTTATCTATTAAATCTTAGGTTAGAGAAATTTTTATTTGCTTACCAATGGATAAATCCTCACCATCCATCTATTTTGATCTAATGGTGGGGATTAACCTAAGATTTAATATGCTTAACCTTAATTCTTCCAACTATATAAAACCTTTTCTTCTTCTTTTTGTTTTCATTCGCTTCATTTTATTTCACACAGTTAGTGTTTTCCTCCCAACCTGCTCTCATAATTTCCATCCAAAAAGTAGTTATTCCAATCAACTATTACCGTTTGATCATCACCTGTCGGATCACCATCACCATTACCATTCCAATCACCATCACCATTCCGATCATCATCTCATCATCACCTCCCGATCATATCATCCTTTTTTTATGTCTTCTTTTGATTTGAATGAACCGTTTGTTTCATGTTAGGTCACTAGTTTTACAACACAAGCTTAATAGAAAGAGATAGAGGGGAGAAGAGATCGGTTGAACAAGTATCCAAACACACACACACGATATACTAGAACGGTTAAGCGTAGAGAGTGAGTGAAAAAAATAAATTGAACAACCAACCCTCAAGTGATGGTTATACAAGAGTATTTATAGGAGGGAAGCTAGGGCAACACTCCTAGTCCCTTCCTTTCTCCTATAGGCTTGGGCCTAAGCTCATGGGCCTTCTACATAAGCTTAAGGCTACTAACAAACATAAAGGCCATAATTAAGCTACCTATTACATATGAATCACTAACACTTGATTTAGGTTTAGGAGTGATTCCAACAATCTCCCCCTAAGTGTTGGTGATGAATGAGTGTAAACGGTGAAGGTACTGATGTAATAGTAGCTTTGACGTCTTCTAACATTCTTCTTTCTTGTGAGAAGAATTTCCTTGATTCGAACAATCTCTCCAGTGTAGAGAAATTGTCTTCTTTGAATAGTTCAGCTTTGACGTCATAATTATCTTTGTTCTTTGTTCTTTGTGATGAAAGTGATAGTATGTTGTTGTTGTCTGCATCAAGTCCGCCTCAGGTCTGCTTCGTTGCTCCAGTATCTCCACGTCACTCTTCAACATGCTCACATGCTCTTTAACGTTGGATAATAGTACTGATGAAGTTCTTTAAGTCTTTAACTTTGTAGATTCTTTGGATTGATGAAGAATCATTCTGACTTTTGTGTTGCTTTTGGATAGAACTTCCATTAGTGATGATGTTGGCATGAGCATGTGAAGAATCTGCACGATCATTCCACTCCAGAGCTTCCATAAGAAGAAAACATGAAAAACGGTTAGTAATAAGCGGATTCCGGCACTTACAAGTTTGAACTTCGAGAGTGTTAACAACATAGTGTGAAAACACAACTCTAATTCTCACAAAGGCCGTTCCTTAACTGGAGTCCCACAAGTGAGAGAACACGATGTACCGAAGTACACTTACAGTTCAGATGAGTCGTTGAGGTACACCGAAGCATCACCTCACGATTGTAGACCGTTTGAGACACACTAAGCGTAATCCACAGGGAGTTACCGAAGTGACCTGCTGTCAGGGCTGTTTGATGTTGACCCTGGTAGGAGCTTCCATTCAATCACTGAGGATCACAGTTGTGAACCTCTCATAAATTTTCTCGACAGATTGCTAAGATCTGTGAAGGACTCGATAACGTACCATTGACGTTCTTATTGTTGAACGACAAGTGATGAAATGTCAAGTGTTCCTAAAAGATCTTTTGATGAATCTCGTGGCTCTAGACTCAATATTGCGTTTTGGTTTTCCTGAGCGGAGACTAGGGAGAGGGTCTCCTTCTTCAATACCAGCAATCTCTAAGAGAAAGCCGATAGTTTATGTAGGGTTCCCTGTGAGAATGAAACAAGCTTCTGTTGAGAGAAACTTGAGTGGCTAAGAAGGTTTAGTGCATGCGTCACTGGGTCCATGACGACTTTTGATCTTCAATACCGGTGTCATCAAGTGACAACCAGTAGCATATGAATTGAACCCGGTGTCTGCCCTAAGTTGAGTAATTTGGAAGGCTATTTCTTTTCACCCTTTTCTTTGCATTTCCTTTTAATTCTTCAACTCCTTCTTTCTCCGATTCTCATTTTCTCTATTTTATAATCGTACCTAAGGACTTCTAAGTACTAACTATTTGTGATGTCCTTGGGTAGATCCCTCCGGCTCTGGCGGATCATAGGACGGTTATTCCTAACCTTAGTCACCTTATAACTCTATGACTAACCTATGTTGCCATAAAACCAATTTTCAAGAAAATCTCTTACAACGGTTATGATTGTAAAACATTTTGTACCACTGTAAGAGTTTGATCTTTTGCAGAAATACTCCCCCTCCACATGTGCTTAAGAGTTTTTACGGAAATCTGTACAGTGAGGAAAGAGCGCGCACTTTATGAATTGATCAACTCAAGATAGACAATCCCCCGCGAGACACGGTTACGTTGCATAGTTAAAGAGTTACATTGACAGCTTTTAGGTGACAACTAGCTCTAATAACTACCTTGAAAGTGTAGACAAACCTCGAAAGGTTGTCAAACCCGTCAGAGTTCATGTCTACCAAAAGTTTCTCGAATGGTACATTCTACTCGGACAAGTCCTTTGCGAGACACGTTTACATTACTAGCGAACTAGCTTGAAATTATTACCCGTCCTGGACAAGTCTTTTCGAGTTACTAACAATTAAGTACCGTCAATTCGTTGGTTAAGTCTATAGCACAAAGATTCATTTGAATTTACACAACATATTTCTTATCACATAATTTTCTCCCCCTAAAAAATGGCATATAAAATGTTATTTTTGAAAAGTTGAGAATAAATATGACCATTTCGAGTGTTGCGGGAAGATGACCACTGTGAACAATTTGTGAACAAAGTTTTAATTCAAATACTCCCCCTCAACAAGTGATATAAACGGTTGAGGTTTTGAAAATCATAGGGGGAAGTACTTGTTCTTTTGAGCAAAACCTTGAAAGATGAAAGGTTTGATAGGTTTTACTCAAAAGTAAGAAGCTTTCGCTCCTTTTATAAGGATTGTGGCACTGAAGCGTACCACAGGGTCATTTCTTGACAAGAACGGGTTGTACACTGAAATGTGTGCACAAGCCATAGTCATAAATAATCACACATCCAAAATATTATGAAATAGAAGCAGTTCAAGGGGTACCAGGAAGTCCGTCAATGTTTCCAGGAATGCGAACTGGGCATTGATAGCCGGCGAGAGCAATCATGGGACGACCGCCTACAAAGCTCTCCAGAGTTCTGAACTGGTCCTGTCGATACAACCTTTCATCAATCTTTCTGATGATCCTCCTCACATCCCGTCTTTCCTTGGAATTCCATCGCTTTTGTGACCCAATGCCTTCATGAATATCCTTCAACCTATAAGACAATCCGTCCCTAACCTTCTTCAATGTGTGATCCCCAAACTTGTGAAGATCTTTACACGCCATCAAGCAGTTGCGATGTGTTTCACTAATGTAAAACACTCCGAATGGTTGGCTGATGAGTGTGTGTTGTGAAAGCTGGTTAATGTCGGGAAGATCTAGCTGAGGTGGAGTGAAGTTGACACGGGTCTGATATGATTCAACTGCAAGCTGGAGATCTTCTACACGTTCTTTGATGACTATGCTTCGGATGAAGATAATCAAGGACTTGATGAATTCACGTTGTGCTTCAGTTGAAAATTGTCTCACGCGACCCTGTACTTTGGCAAGGTACATGTCTTCAATGTCGTTGATAGACAAATTCTCAAAGTCCGCTTCAGAGAATGCATAATCCCTTTCGTCTTGTCTTTTGAACACAATATTCTTGAGGAAAGTGTAGTCCCATTTAGACGAAAGATCAACATGTTTGATGGCAACGATACTCTTAGTACTGAACACTTCATGTTGAGACTTCTGAACCTGGCAGCTTCTGTAGTAGATTCTTCGGCGTTTTGGCTAATGATGAATCCCATACAGTGCATCACGGTCATACTCTACCACATTGTTGGAGAACATGTGGTTAGCTCTTTCCTCAATGGCTATGCAGTTAGAGTATATGGCTGCCGGGAATGGAAGTGTCAGTGATGTAGCGTATTTCCTTGAACCATCGCCACCGTGAAGAAGAAATTCCAAGTCTTTGTTGAAGAAATATCTGAATGGAATTCTAGGCTGATCTGGTTGGCTAATTGTTGGTAGAGGTTTTGACCAGTCGGTGTAATATGGAGGATTGCCCCGTTTGGTGAAGTCGATGTTTGCTTCTGGGTTGAGCCAATCCATATTGTTAGACATGGCTTGTGCTATATTATCAAGGTGATACTCGACTTCAATAGCACTTTCTGAGCTGTCTTTTAGCAGTTGAAATGCTTCATTCTTGATTCGCTTCAACTCGGATTTCGTCATCTTTTTCACACGGAATTTTTCTTGCAGTAGTTTCGCATGCTCCAATGTACTACATTTTGTAACCTCTTGACCTTCAGCTGGGTAAGGAGTGGAATCAACAAGCTTCGAGAACCATTCAAATTTAGTATCATCCTCGTCTAGCCATGATAAGACGTCAGTCATGGGCACCTTCTTCTTCTGCTTCTTTGGCCTAGAGGAGGATTCTGGTTTCTTGGCTGTGTCAGGAGAGATGGGTTGTTGTTGGGGCTCAGAGACTTTTTTATCGTCACCACCCGTATACTGAAAGTGATCACCGGTTTTCTGAGTCTGGGGTGGTAACTCAGAATCTTGAGGTTTTTCAGTAGAAGAACGAGGAGGAGACCTTTGTTGAGCTGTAGTCCGTTGGGGTGGAGGTTGCATAGAAGATGATTCACCAGACTTCTTCGGGCGTTTGGGCTCGTTATCCTTATCCTTATCTTTGTCTTCGTCGTCTCTTGAACGTTTAGGCCTTACTGCTTCTACTCTGTATGCTGACCTGAGTTGGTATTCCAGCAATGCTTCAAACAATTTAGCTTCGTGGGAGGCAAACGTTGCAGAGTGTTTCGACATTTGAGCTACTAGTCGGTTCACCAATTCATCATCTGAGAAGATTGTGGGTTCAACTGGATTGATGTTCACATTCATTGGAGATGATTTCATGGTTTTCTTGGCCAGATGTAAGAGATTCGGATAAAGTTGTCTGGTATACATCTCCTTTGTCAGTTTAGGAACGACGTCAAGAAGGAACTTGTGAGTGTATCCTTTGATCATCTCGTCCATTTTCCCTTGAAGATCATCTTTCATGAGCTTCTGGACATACTCCCTTTCAACTTTCATCTCGTCATTCTCGTCATGAAGGTACTGTACCTGATCAGCAAGAAAATTCAGCTTCTTGTAAAGCACGTCTTTCTTTCTGACCAGTTTGACAGCTTTAACGATTCGTGTCTTAGTTTGAGAAATCCAAGAGGCAGTTGGCTTTTTCACTGATCTGGATGTGGATCTTGTTGTTCTTTTTGATGGTGGTGGTGAGGAGTGAGAAGATGAATCCGATGATGATGAGATGTGAGGAGACTCTGGGTCCTTTGATGGTTCAGAAGTTTTCTCCTTAGACCGTACGGGACTGTCAAGAAAAAACTTTTCATAATCAATATTTTCATCATTTCCAGACTTAGCTTCTTCATAAGCTTTATCTTTCTCAGACTTCTCAGTATCTGGTTCCTCAATGTCAAACTTAATAGACTCCTCCTGTTGCTTTTGTTGTTGCTCAAGAGTGGTGGCACCAGTTCCCTTATCGGGTCGATTAACCGTATCAGGAATTGGTGTGGATTGAACATCACCACTTGATCCTCTAGGGCCACCCATTTGATCTTTAGCAAATTCCTCCGCAACGTGTTGGAGTCTAACAAATTTGAACTTCCTCCTGTAATCAGTTTCCAGTGGCTCTTCTTATGAGCTTTCCTTTTCATAAGGCACAAGTACTGGAGTCTTCCCTTTTCCTTGGATAGCTGGTGGACTGGGAGGTTTTACTACTGAAGGAGGTGCTTCGGTTGCAGATTCAGAGTAGAATACCTCTTCGTCTGATTGTGTATCTTCAGAGCTTTCGTCCACAAGCTCTCTTTGCGGTTCAGATTTGGAAATGGGGATAGGTACAACTTCCTTAACGGGAACAATCCTTTTACTTAGAGGATTCCTCTTGGGGTACTTCCTCTGACTCTCAGTGCTTGCTGTACTCCCTGCACTTCCTCTTCTGGTTCTCCGTGTAGGTGTTCCAGAAGACTTCCTATCGAGATGACCAACTTTGCCTACTTTAACTGCTTCCAGATACCTTTTGTATGTGTAGAGCATTTGATTTCGTTAGACAGAAGGTGATCAGGTAACACAGCACCATGTTTCTTTGTTGTCGATTCCTTGATTCTGACTGTTAGAATAGGCTCAGACAACATGTCATGATTGTTGGGCTCATTGAGCCTCTTGGGAATATCAGGATGAAGCCCAAGTGCTCTCTGAATCAACAGTTTAGTGTATCTGACATAGGGAATCTTTGAGCCAAGCTTTTTGAGAAATGACATCATGTCATCCCATATCAGAGCTTCCAGTTCGATGTTCTTCATGTTGATTAATGACCAAAAGATTTGCAGTTCCATGAGCTTGGGATGCTCATAGCCACTATCACGACCAGAGACAGATTTGGTGATGATGATGTAGAGAGTTCTCCACGGTTGAGGAATGTTCTTAAGCTCCACATGAGAATGCTTAGAGATAGTTCCTGAAGCTTCATCATAGCCAATATCAATCAAGAATTGCAAAACTGTCTCTTCAGCAGGTGTGGCATAGAAGTCGGTTGGCTCGATGTCAGGGATGAGAAGAACAGCCCGTAAGTCTGCATGTGTGATGGTAACCTGTTTGTGATTGAGCGTCACTGTTACCGCACTTTAACCTTTGATCCTTTGCATTGAATTCCAAAACTGATGAATGTAGATCTCCGGTACTGTAGCAGAATGTGAGAGCATGTTCTGGTAAGGATGATTCTTAAGAATATCCATAGCAATCAAGCAGGAAGATTCTGAGCAGGTGAGGGTTTCAAAGTCAACCCCCAAGGTTGTTCTTTCCAATCTTCCTCAGATAGCCGTTTGGGAAGATATCGGCAATAGTGAGAACATCTGGTGCATCCACATTCATTTGAGCAGCCATGTCTTGATCTGAAATAACATTAGCCAAAAGAACCAACATATCGAAAGACATAATGTTAGTTAACAGAAGGTTTTATTGTCTAATTATTGAATGTGCAATGTCAATGATAGTTATGAGTCCAAAGTCACTTGTTTGTTCAATAGTCCAATGACGTCGTGATAAGTTTCGTGAGTTAGTTAACTTTAAGTTTTAAAGTTTATGTTATCACTTATTTAACACAACATATTAAACGTTTAAGCTTATTAGTGACATTTTTGGTTTCGTGACGTTATGATTTATTTATTTACAAGTTTGCACGCGTAACAATTCATAATGAAGGTTTGATCAAGGCTTATGCGTAAAAATGGTAACTTATGCATAAACAGGAGAAGTATACGCGTAGACGCAAGCTTATGCGTAGGATCCTTACTTACGCGTAAGAAATGTTACGCGTAGGAAAAGGGAACCTTATGCGTAAAGCTTACGCGTAGGCGTATATAAAACCTTACGCGTAAGGCTTACTCGTAAGAGTAGACCTTATGCGTAGAGGTCACTGTTTACGCATATCCTTCATAGGATACGCGTAGTCCCTTTGTAGAACCTTACGCGTAAGATTTCTCTTACGCATAACTTTCTGCGCATAAGGTGATCCTTATGCGTAGATTTTCAATAACCTTGATTCTGAGTTTTACGAGTAGCAAGCCTGAAATAACATCATCATAACATCAATATTAACATTAACATTCATTATAAAACAGATCATGGCATGAAACTCATTAAACAGTTTACGCGTAAAAAGTCTTACGCGTAGACCAAAACCCTAATAGTTCATATATTACGCTTAAGAATTTTATCCATAGGAATTACACCAAAGTGTTTCTGGTAAGTCTTAGAGGCATAGTAAGTTGCTCTATCCAAGTTTTAACATCAAATTCAAGGCCAATCAAGAACACCCAATTCGTATGAACTAGAACCCTAATTTTCAATTTATAAATCATTAGTGTTTCTGGGTAGTTTCTGGGCTTAGATATGATTAATTCAACTTGAAAACAATATTGTACAACAATCTTTAACACCAAAAACATTCACATATGAAAACGCCCAAACCCACGCATAAACCCTAATTTTCAAAATCCATCAATTCGTGTATCTGGGTGCATTTTGAGGATAAAAATGATATCAATGATGTTATAAAAGCGTTTTGACACTATCTTTTTAACCACAAACACACAATCTTAATCATGTGTTCATACGCATAAGCGTAGAACATAAAATCAAGCATATACAACATTTTGACCGTTGGATTTATGTAAAAATCAAAACCATTGTTTGAAATCATGTACGAAACATTAAACCACTTACGAAATTATGATCCAAAACACGGATTTCTTGAACGATTCTTAGGCGTAGGATGAGTTTGGTTTGTGTAATAAATGTGAAGTGATATGTTAGGTGGAGGTGTTTTTATTAAAATAACTTTAAGCTTTTGGCAGTTTTAGTCCCTCCACCTTTTCTATTTTCATCCAAAGCCTTTTAACTTCCATTTTGGTTACCAAACGAAGAATATTTGGAAATAACTTTGACGACACTCCCCCTCGACTTAAGAAATAATGAAAGGTTATGAATTTTAGTCCGAGGAGTGTCTGAAACCAGAAATGTGACCACCATTATTAAAGAAACAACCAGGATAGTATAACATGCAAGTACAGTGTTATTTTGAAACAGTTAAGTATTAATTTTCTCCCCCTCAACACTTGATCGGAAAAATACTGAATTTTGAAAGATTTGAGTGTTGACGGAAGAGATGTACTTGCCATGTTGAAAGAAAAAATAGATAGAAGAATATTTTTGTTGTTTTATCTGATTTTATATTTTTATATTTTGTTTTTGAAAAATATTTACAAAAGAGATTTTGGTGGTTGACATGTTTTTAAGACTGTTTTAAGAGATCATCTAGTTCCTCTTGAGTCAAACACCTCATACCAATCCGGTGGACCAACTCATTAAACCTAGCGGGAGGCAAGGCTTTAGTGAGTAGATCTGCCAATTAGTATTCAGTACACACGAAGTATAATTCAACTGTACCCTGTTCCACGTGGTCCTTGATGAAATGATAGCGAAGATCGATGTGCTTTGATTTCGAGTGCTGAACTGAGTTGCACGAGATCGCAATGGCACTCCGATTGTCGCAGTACATCGGGATTCTGTCAAATACGTAACCATAGTCTTTGAGTTGTGTTCTCATCCAGATGACTTGAGCACAACACGCTGACATGGCTACATATTCTGCTTCGGTTGATGACAGCGATGTACAATCCTGCTTCTTCGATTGCCAGGACACCAGTTTATCACCGAGAAATTGTAGTGCTCCTGAAGTACTTTTCCGTGAATCTAAACATCCTGCATGATCAGCATATGAAAAAGCGATTAGTTCAAAACCAGAATCCTTCCGATACCAGATCCCCAAGTTAATGGTTCCCTTGATGTATCGGAGGATTCTTTTAGCCTCAGAGAGGTGGGTTTCAATTGGTCTTGACTGATAACGGGAGCAGAGATAAACGGCAAAGACAATGTCAGGTCTGCTAGCTGTTAGATACATGAGAGACCCAATGATACTACGGTATTTTGTAGGGTCAACAAGTTTCCCATGTAAATCAGCATCTAGCTTCTTGGTATGAGTCATGGGTGTGGCATAAGTGTCACAGGTTTTCATTCCAAATTTGTTTAACAATTCAAGGGCATATTTGGAATGACTCAAGAAAATACCACGGGGTGATTGATGAACTTGCAGTCCTAGAAAGAATGTAAGTTCACCCATCATGAACATTTCAAAATTTTTCTTCATTAGTTTTGCAAAAGCGATTGAGTACTTTTTATGTGTAGACCCAAAAATGATGTCATCCACGTAAATTTGAACAATTAAGATATGTGCCCCGTGATATTGTATAAAAAGAGTTGGGTCGACCGAAACTTTGGTGAAATTATTGGCAATGAGGAAAGATGATAGCTTATCGTACCATGCCCGAGGAGCTTGTTTGAGACCATACAGAGCTTTGTTCAGTTTGTAGACATGGTTCGGGAATTCGGGATCAACGAATCCTTCTGGTTGGCTGACATAAACCGTTTCTTTCAGTTGTCCATTTAGAAACGCAGTTTTGACATCCATTTGAAAGACCGTCATATTCAGATGAGCCGCGAACGCGAGAAATATCCGAACAGCCTCAAGACGAGCAACTGGAGCAAATGATTCTTCAAAGTCAATACCCTCCTCTTATCGATAACCCTTAGCCACCAGACGTGACTTGTTTCTGATTACGTTCCCTTCAGCATCCAATTTGTTCTTCCAAATCCATTTAAGACCAATGACGTAGACCCCTGTTGGTCTTTCAACCAGCTCCCATACTTCAAGACGTTTGAATTGGTTGAGTTCTTCCTGCATGGATTCAATCCAGTTGTCTTTTGTCATTGCGTCTTTAATATTTTTAGGCTCAGATTGGCAGACAGTGAGTGCATAAATGCAATGTTTACCATCTGTGTGAAGACGTTGTCTCGTAACGACTGGTTGATTCGGGTTTCCAATAATGTTTTCCTGAGGATGGTCTTTTGTCCATCTATGTGTAGAGGGTTGATGTTGGTATACATTGTGCAGATTCTGAGGATTCAAATGGTTTGTAGATGATTCCGCGACATCAGGTGCAGCAGTTTCATTAGCAAATGGGTTAAAGAACGCATTTGGATCAAAATCTGCAGGTGGGGGTACTTCATTAAAAACATCATCAGCCGGTTCATCATTGTTGGAAGCGGTTTGTTCAACTGTTGTGGTGGAGTCAACTGGTGGTGCTTCGTCAACAGTAGTTGTTGTAGCAGGTGTATCAGGTATAAGAGTAGTATCAGGTTGAGCAGCGGAAACAGTAGATACACCTGGAGCACGTTCATCAATATCGTCACTGAACAGTGGAGCAAATAACCTTTCCATTTGTTGAAGAGTGAGCTGGGGGCTTTGTTCAGCTGATGATGGGGTTTGAGGGAAGTTTAAGCGGTTGTGACCGGGCTCCAAGCTGTTATACTCAGAAGCCATTTCCGTAAGTTCATCAAAATGAGCATGAATCGTTTCCATAACCTATTTTGTACGACGATTCCAGATCCGGTAACCTTTAGAATTCTCACAATATCCAATAAAGACTCCAATGTCAGCTTTGGCTTTGAGCTTTCCAAAATCATCACGATCATTATTCGGATAGGAAAGGGATCCAAATACATGAAAGTGTTTGAGATTCGGTTTATGGTTGTGGAGAAGCTCAAAAGGTGTTTTGTTGTGGCGTTTAGTAATCATAGAACGGTTTTGAGTATAGTATGCAGTAGATACAGCTTCTGCCCATAAGTAATCTGGAAGTTTAGCATTGATTAACATTGTTCTTGCAGCTTCCACTAACATTCGGTTTCGTCTTTCAACAACTCTGTTTTGTTCTGGTGTACGTGCAATAGATGTCTGATGCTGAATTCCCACTTTCTCATAAAATTCACGAAGGGTTTGGTTAACAAATTCAGTTCCTTTGTCTGTTCTGATTTGTCTTACGGTGTTTCGGAGCTGAACCTGTATTTTTGTGAGAAAGGTGATGATCATCTTTGGAGCTTGAGTCCAGCGTGAGTAGTCATCAACCATTACCAAGATGTAGCGTTTGCCATTAATCGTTTGCACGCGCATCGGGCCACATAAATCCATGTGAAGAAGATGAAGCACATGCTGAGAGCTGTGTTTCACCTTTGAAGGAAAATGAGCACGAGTGCTTTTCCCTTGTTCACAGGCTGAGCAAAGGTGATCTTTAGAATACCGGAATCATGGGAGTCCTTCAACTAGTTTGCGTCGAGCAAGATTGGTTATAGTTTGAAAGTTTAAATGTGAGAGACGACGGTGCCATAGCCAGGATTTTGTTGATGTTGCCTTTGAAAGTAAGCAGATGGGAGATGACGCGACCATGTCTTGCATAGAGATAGTGTAAAGACTTGAGTTACGCGAGCCAGACATAAGATCGTTTCCTTGTAGATCACGAATGAAACAAGATTTTTCCCTGAAAGCAACCTCCAAATCTCCATCACAGAACTGACCTACTGAAAACAGATTGTAACCGAGGCCTTCCACATAATAAACCCTGCTAATTTCGATGTTCCCATTGATATAGTCTCCGTAGCCCATGATAGCTGCGAAGTGATCATTCCCGAATCTGAAAGTGCCAATGAACTTCGCAATAAAGTTTGATAACAGTTTAAGGTTGCCTGTCATGTGTCGAGAACATCCGCTATCAACAATCCAGAGAATGATCTGTATCACCTGCATTACATACAGACGACACAGATGGAATAGAAGTAGATTTGGAACCCGAAATGTTAGAGGGTTCCGGAGCAGTTATAGTAGACATACACACATTAATAACTTTAGGCATCCATTTAAATCCTAGTGTGTTATATATCCATTTCTGCCATCTCCAACTAGTATTTGCTTTAGTCTTAGTGAATGCACTAGGTGGTACTACATTCTTAGGAGGTGAAACTGGAGCTATAGGGACAGCAATGCGGTTCTTAGAATCTAAAGAGGGCGGTTTACCAAGCACAGACTTAGAAAGATTAGTGGGCCTAGAGGTATTCCGATTCTTAGGATTCTGTAAATGAGAGATGATAGCTTTAGCAACACATTTGTCATGACAATCAGAATTCATACTTTTACGAAAAATAACACAAAGTGCATCAGACTGAATATCAAAAGTACTTAAAGGTTTAGCATTCGTTACATCACTATTTCTATTACATTTGCCAAACGCAATATCTATAGTGGAATCAACGTGAGTCTTATTCATAGTCCTAGGGTGTTCTTCTACTTTAGCATTCCTTATTGATCTTTTCTTAGGTCGCAACTTCCTATTCTTCGATGTAGTGCTCCTAGGCTGTGAAGTGCGGACGTTTGGAAAAGAGGCAACTATTCCTGTTTCAGTAGAAGGAAGCACGTTAGCAACTTGTGTTTTGGCAGAAGGCATTCTAGGTTCACGATTACTAAGTGTTATTGGTGCTATTCTCTTAATCACGGTAGGCGGAAGTTGTTCATACTTTCCTAACATTTCTCTTAACTTAAAGATAGTGTGAATCAAATCTTGATTTTCAGAACGAATGTTACCAGCAAAATGCATTACTTCTCTAGTGTGTGCAAGATAGTGATCAAGTTCGTTTGATGCTTCATGACGAGCCTTATTGAGTAAATCAAATATAACACCATATTCCTGTTTAACTTTTACAAGTTCTTGTTCATATTTTGAGATTTGACTTTTCAAAGACACGTTTTGATCATCCAGTTGCTCAGATTTTGGATTAAAATTGTTTGATTGCAACTGGTGGATTTTGTTTTGCAAAGCAAGTTCATGATTTTGACAATCTTTTTGACACCATTGAAGACGACGTTTTGCATTTGAAAGCTCGTGTAAGAGACGTTCGTTTTCAACTTTTAAAGACTCGATCTGAAGCACATTATCAGTATTCTCAACAGTTACAACATTATCAACAGTATCAGCAGAGATATAATCAGAAGCATATGACAAAGAATTCAATAACACAGCATTATGGACATCAGCACAGATGACATCTTCCAAGAGTCGATCAACATCTTTTCTCAACATTTTCTTTTTACGTTTAGTATTAGAAATAGATGTTTCTGTTTTCTCGAAAACGACCTTCATCAATCCAAGTTCCTTATGAAAGTCCCGTTCCCAAGACAATGCACAAATTTTCAAATTTTTAACATTTGGTAAAAGATTTTTCTGAAAAATGTCTCTTTGTTCTCGCGCCAGAGGCGATTGAAAATGTTGAACTTTGATTTCAGAATGATATTCTATCTCATGTTGTAAAGTTTTGAGGTCAGCCATGAAAATGTCAAGATATCTAAGAATTTTGCGATTTTCAGGTTTTGAGTTTACTTCACTGATGGAAGGTAAAGGACCATAAATTTGTGCATAATCTGGTTGGGGATTAACATTATAAGACTCAGACGTTTTTATGATAATCCTTGGTGTGTTAGAAGAATCTGTTGGTGTGACGAAAGTGACCGGTTTTGAATAGTTAAAAGGTTTGTTGTAAACAACAATTTCTAATTTTGATCGACTCTCGTCTTCTGCATCTAATTCCTCTTGACGATGATATTCAACAACACTTATAACAGAATTATCAATTTTATATTCTGCACTGGAAACTTCAGGATTTGGTTTGAATGATTTGGTTGAAAGCTTAGGTTTGTAATCAGCAAGATTCAGTCCATATCCATTTGGATTGGGTTTTAAAGTAAACTTTTCAATAGCAGTTACTGACTTACCATGTTTGTAAACAACAATTTTAAACTCTTTAAGTTTGTTTTGCAAGCCGATAATTTCTTCAAGATGATCATCTATTCGTTTCGTTGAATGCTTTTTGTATGCAGAGAACTGTTTTTGACACGTTAACAACTCAGCCTTATCTTTTTGATTTCCCAAGGTGAGAGCGTTAATTTGATTTTTATGTTCATGTTTCAGTTGTTCTATTTCAGACAACAAAGCATTCTTCGAAGCGGCTAGATCACGCATCTGTCTCTCTAAATATTTTTCGTTTTGATGAGATTTAGCAAAGGCGGCTTCAAAACCTTTTTCACGGTTTTCTTGAGTTTTGAAAAAGTTGAGTTGCTTTTGTAAACATTCAAAATCCTTGGTTAACAGTGCATTTTTACTTTTTAAGTCCTGATTTACTGCACGACATTCTTCCACTATGGTTTGTTGGTCTTGTATTAAATGAGCAAAATCTGGATGAGGCAAAAGTTCGGCGTGTTCAACGTGAGTCACAACATGATCATTACTTAGATCCTCAAATATAACCACAGAGTCAATTTGATTATCAATGGAAACCATAAGGTCATCTTGATCGTCAAATGTAACTACGGGGTCTAATTGAAAATCGTCGGAATGAGATGTGGATGACTCATTTTGAACATTCTGAGCCTTGCCGGATTAAGATGTTGGCGGAGATATTAGATCAGAGATAAATATGGTTTGTTCGGGTACCTGAGACAAGCCATCAGTGTCATACACTGGGCCTGTGTCACTCATGTGTAACTCATGCATATTAGCCATCAACATAATAGCTGCATTGACCTACAAGTCCTCCATATCATCATCTGAGTCTGCATCTGCCATAAAACTCTGTTCTTTGTCTGTGAGAGTTCCGCCAGCTTCATCCTTAAATGCCAAAAGAAGAGCCTCTTTGTGATAAGCACTGCCCCTAGTCCTCGGCTTTTGGCATGCATTAGCCAGGTGTCCCTTCTCATTGCAGTTGTAGCATCGAAGACCATTCAACCCATTCTGAGCATTTCCATGTTCCACCACTTGAGCTCTGTTGTTATTCCTACCCATAGCATTAAACCCTTGACCACCGCCCATCTGACGACCATAACCACGATTCTGAACTTTAACTCGTCCATTGTTCACAACAGCCTGATTTTGTGTGTTAGATGAGGAACGAATACGATTGTTGGATTTGTTGGTATAATAGCTAAAAGCATTAGCAATCATAACAAATCCTTGTTGCAATGCTTCGAACGGATCGGATTCCTCATTAGCTTCATTGACAAATGCTTGAGCATTGTTGTTGTTGTATGGAACCAATTGATTATGTTGAGATTGTTGTGATTGATCATTTGGTGTGATAGTGGCAGTTGGTTGAGTTACTGGTTGAGGAGGATAACTGTTTTGAGCATACAAGGCAAGTTGTTGATTTTCCGGATGTGAAGATGAAGCAATTTGAGCACGGAGAATCCTTTCCTTATCAACTTCCTTTTGATGAGGCTTCAAGTAATCATACAACAATCCGTATGTAGAATGATGCATGTTCTTCGCTTGACGGAGAAAAATGACATACTTCTCCTATTCAGGACCAAGACTACTCAGGAACTTAGTATTAACTGCAATTCTTGGCATGATGATGTTGTGTTTATCCAAATCATTTATGATGTCTGAGAATCGATGATGATAAGACTCTAGTGTCTCTCCAGGTTCAATCATGAAGTGTTCATAAGCCAAGTAAATTTGGGATTCCATGTCCTCCTGATTGAGTGCAGATCCTTCCATAAGAAGATGAATATGTTCCCACATTGCCTTTGCAGACTTTTGAGCATCAACACTTCGAAGAATTGGGTTTGGTAATCCTAAAAGGATATATTGCATTGCAAGCTCATCAGCTTCATAGTGTAGAAGTTCTGCTGGATTCAGGTCTGCAACAGTAGCAATGTTTGATTGTTCATCTCTTGGTGGATTAGCATTTGGATCTTCGGGTACAATGACAGTAGGCATCTGAAATGGACCTTCCAAGATAACCTTCTTTAAGAACTTTCCATGTGGCTTCTTCAGATCACAAAACCTAAAGAACCTGATCACTCATTGATCGTAGTTTCCTGGAGTGAGCATTAGAGGTCTATCAAGTGATCGAGCCTCATGAATTGATTGTTGGGTGCTTAAAGCTTCCCAGATCTTTGCAAACCAAGTGGGTTCCTTCATAGTGTTCCTTGATGGATGTTGATTGAAATCGTTTGTGTAGGGTTGAACTTGAAAACTTGGTGGTGTTTGAACCATTTGTGGTGGAGGAATTGCTCCAAGTTGTGGAGTATGTTGTTGATAAATTGCTTGTTGTTGATTCCATTGTTGATGTTGTGGACTTAGTTGTTGTTGTCGTTGAGAATAAGTGTAAGGGAAATAGTTAGAGTATGGTGGTTGTGACATGTTGAAAACTTGTGTTGGTAAAAATGGATCTTTGTAGTCGAATGAACCTTTGTTGATGAAGTATCCTTAGGCGTAGAAATCACAATAAACCAAGTAGCACTTATGCGTAAAAACACCAAAGTTATGCGTAACAGCAAGAGTTACGCGTAGGTTTAGCTTACGCGTAAGCAGAGAAAAAAGCACTAAAGTTATGCGTAAACAGTAAGTTAGGCGTAGGATTACCTTAGGCGTAACACGAGGGTTAGGCGTAAGATGAATCTTATGCGTAGGATGTTCTACGCGTAAGCTTTATGCTTATGCGTAATTTTAGGGTTTTATCCCAAGTGATCTTTTACACTATCACAGTGCAAAAGATATCCAAAGTCGACGTATTTTCAGGCTTATCCAAGCAAGAAAACACGGAGTAAACCACGAAGCTGAAGATCAAACCAAGGATAAAGTTACGCGTAAAACTAGGGTTTTGATACGCGTAGCTTTACTCGTAAAAATGATTTTGCCCAAAGATGTTTCTAAACCATATTTTTGTGATGAGATAGCTTTAATATCACCAAAATAACACAAAATGGTGAAACTTGATGAACCAAAACGTCTAAACAGGTTATGCGTAGAACGAAACCCTCGAACAAAAACTAGCTTAAAAACGTAGATCCACGCGTAAAGTTTGAAACTTTTTGCCAAAAACAAGTATTTTAACACCTTAAAACATTGAAAGGACAAGAATCTTGGATTAAAAAGTGTAAAAAACGTGTTTTTAAGCGAACCAAAGTATCAATACCAAAGCGTATGTTCTACGCGTAGGACCAAAGCGTTCACCCAACTATTAGGCGATTGATACCACTGTTAGGTCACTAGTTTTACAACACAAGCTTAATAGAAAGAGATAGAGGGGAGAAGAGATCGGTTGAACAAGTATCCAAACACACACACGATATACTAGAACGGTTAAGCGTAGAGAGTGAGTGAAAGAAATAAATTGAACAACCAACCCTCAAGTGAGGGTTATACAAGAGTATTTATAGGAGGGAAGCTAGGGCAACACTCCTAGTCCCTTCCTTTCTCCTATGGGCTTGGGCCTAAGCTCATGGGCCTTCTACATAAGCTTAAGGCTACTAACAAACATAAAGGCCATAATTAAGCTACCTATTACATATGAATCACTAACACTTGATTTAGGTTTAGGAGTGATTCCAAAATTTCAGAAGCTAATTTGATTGATGTTGTTGCTGTTGATAATGTTGTTGATCGGTTGTTAATTATGTGGATCAAGTTGTTAATATTCCTTCTTATTAAGTTTCACACCAAGTGTTTGATGAATTGTGTGAGTGAAAAATGTTTGATAATCTTGTTATTTGCTTATGTAATTCTGCTTATTAATTAAGTTGTTAGTTGAATTTTTGTTTTTAACTACATTTGAATGTTGTTTTTATGTCTGATTGTTGTTTAGAATATGCTATGTATCGTACGTGTAGTATCACTAGTGATATTTGAAGTTGAACTGTATATGTGTATTATCACTAGTGATATTCACTTGTGAAATTTTGTTTATTTGATACTTTTAGTTTATGTTTTAGATTGTGAGTAGCATTAGGTTTTAGTATGATATCATTTTGGAATGGGTGAATTGATGAAAATTTGATGTATGGAAGGTGTTTGACAAAATTCTTAAGAGAGGGATGAATAAGTTGAGAAGCAATCACATGTTTCTGTTTGTCCATCATTTTATATATGTAACCAAATCAAAAATATTTATTTGAATAAACAAGCTTTAAGGAATTAATCAAAGTGCACTGTAGTTATTGTAAATGAGTAATCATATCCTATGTTGCATTAGTTGATGCTTATTTTCATTTTTTCGAATAGCGTCATTTTGAATTATTTTAATGCGTTTTGTATTTTGCTTTCTCCATCAATCTAAATCTGAGCTGACGCAAATTTTATGTACTGTTCGATAATTGCGTTGTGACCTAGATTTTAAGCCATAAGGACTGCTTACCTTAACAATTGTGAAGGCAGATAATTTGAAAAACATGGAAATGATTGGGAAGTCTGATCCTTATGTGATTGCCTATATTCGACCACTTGAAAAGTTCAAAAAAAAGGTTGTTGATTACAACTTAAACCCTGTTTGAAATCATGTAATTCGGTTAATTACAGAAAATAAGAAGACCCGGTGTGTTGTACTTGAGGTTACGATTTTCTCCTTTTTTCTTTTCTGTATTGATGGTTTCTCAATTGTATCACAGGTGATATCAAATGTGATATCACAATTGATATCAAAAGTGATATCACAGGTGATATCACCTATGATATCACAGGTGTGTCAGATTTCTTTTATTTTGTTGATATCACAGTTGTTGAGCTTCTTCATAGGCGATATCAAAGTTGTTTGAGCTTCTTCAATTTGTTTTGTGGAGCTGTTGTGCTTTTTTTAGCCACAGCTGCAGTCGTTGTTGATTCTTTCGTTTGATGGAGCCGTTTTTTGCAAATTGCAATCACAAATAGTTGGTGATATTGTCTCTTTTTATGCCACATACAAAACAAACAAGTATGTTTTTTAATTTGTTATATCTCCTGTGAGATTTCATTGTTTTTGTACATGATGGTTTTTGTACCTTTTACTGCAATTGACAATCACATGAGATGTGTTACTGTTGGTTATGGTATGCTTAAGATCGAAACTACTGAATCTTGTGTATGGTTACTCCAAGCATATAAGAAAACTTTTGTGCGTTATCCGAATATCATTGTAACTGGTAAATATGGTGCTATGCGAAAAGCAATTGCAGCTGAGCTTCCTGGTTCCAAGCCCCGTCTTTGTCATAAATTAGAAGTTATGTATCTCTTGTGATAAATAGTTGAGGTCTTTGTGAGTTTATGGAATAATTTGTCATTTTTATCACTTGTGATTGATTCGCTCCCAGACGGTCAAGTTTTATCACGCAAGCCGACCACTTGTGAATGGTCAACCGTAACAAACTTAAAAAAGCCTGGAAATAAATGCAATGAAGATCAGGAGAATATAGTGTTTCCCCGGGTCGTTATGTCCCAGCGAGCTATGCGATGAATCACCAAACGAATAGTGATCGAGAGATTTGAACGGAAAAGAGTTTGATTTAATTACAACTAAAGAAAAAGTATACAAATTACAGGGGCTTAAATGCAAATTAAAGGAAATTAAAAAGATAAAAAATATTAAATAAACGCTATCACTATTTGCAAAATGATGTTTTTGATTTTTCTTTTATAAAACTTAAATTAAAAACTACGTGACGTACAAAAGAAAATGTGAAACTTAAACAATATTAATCCTAAAAATATAAAAATGACATTTTTACAAACCTAATGATAAAAGAAAGTTTTTAGAAAAAGAAAATTATTTTTATAACTATTTAATTAATTATTAATAATTAAAAACTAATTTTACTTATTTAATAATACCCTAAAATACAAGAAAATATGAAATAAAGCTAGAAAAATGAAATTATGACTTGGAAAAATCTAAAATAACTAAAGAGAATTTTCAAAACTAATTTTATATTTTTCTGATTATTTTTGTATTTTCTATGAATTAAAAACTATTTAAATCTAATTAATTGGCTAAAAATTACAAAATAAGCTAGGAAAAATCTAGAAAAATTATTTTTTTTCTTTTTTTATTGAAATTTTATTTTTTAGAACTTTTTCTGAATTAATTGCAATAAAAGCTATTTAAAATTGATTAAAAACTATTTTAAATTGAGAAAAATAGCAAACAGTGACTAAAAATTATGAAAAACTCAGGAAAATTCTAAATTATTATTCTAAATCTATGAAAAATATAAAATGCTATGCTTATGTGTGAGAAATGAAAGCTGTAGTGTAACTGTTACCAAATAAGCACTTGAAAATAAGCTAAACAGTGAAATAAGCTACCAAACAGTTACTTAAGCTAAGTTATGCTAAAATAAGCTAATTCTAACTGATTCCACCTAATCCTAACAAGCTACAAGCTCTGTCTAATGAATTAAGCAAACTGACTAGTTTATCCAATCAGCTCTTGACCCCTACTTTTGAGCTTATCCACAGGCTTATTCAATAAGCCAAACTAATAACCAGATGTAGGATCCTATATACCACTAATTAGAGAACAATTGTACCAAATTTCAGGTTCTACTCAGCTAAAATGAACCTTGCACAAGGTCTGCCAATTGGCCTGAATCACACTCAGTTCTGCTGAGTGTGAACAGGGCAGAATCAGTTGATTTGAAAAGCTGATTTAGAGATTGTAAAGACTTGATCAGATTTCACAAAAAGCTGTTTTCAACACTAGACCAATTGAAGTTGTAAATCCAAAAGTTTCACTGGATTTAGACTAAAAATGAACCTGTGAGAGGTCAAATAAGTTTTGCTAAAAACTGTAAATCTCACTTTTGACTTTTGTTTTTGACAGAAATGAAAGTTGACTTCTGTGAGATTTGGTTCTAATTTGTAAACTGATTTTGATATTATAAGCTCAAACAAAGTTATATTAAGAAATTCTAATGATATTTGAACCTAAATCAAGCTTTTGATCTTTAACAAATCCAACAGTCATGTAAATTAAAACTGATCAAAAGTGTTTTTGACTCTTGATGAAACAACTGCTATAAACTCAGATTTAAAATGACTATCAATAACCTAAATGAGTATGAATCAACTACACAGAACTGATTTACTATCCTCTACCATAGATTTACAAGCAAATCCAAACACTACTTAAAATCTGAAAATGCAAATGTAAACTACCAACTAATAGATCCAACTCAATAGCAGCTAATACCTATAATCTAACAATTATAATAGAGCTACTGAATGCAATCAAAACAATATTAGCTAACAGATTATGACTAAGCTAATGATGCAGTTTAACATATACCAAAAGATCAGATTCTGAAACTTACAAACATCCAGCTTATTTGCAGCTTATCTCAAAACAAAAATAACTACTAATCTAATCAATATCAATCCCAATGCAGCTCTGCATCAACCCAACTCCATATCCAAACCTGCTTAACCAAAATCTTCTCACAGTTGACTTTTGTTGACCACAAACCAAATGTGTTTAAACTTGAGTTTTAAACTTACCAAAAGCTATAAGTAGCTTCAATAAGCTTATGTGGATTTAAAAATAAGCTACTAAGTACCTGGACACAAGAGTTTGAAACTGAAATTGTAAACAGTAAGCATGAAACTTGAAATGTGAACACAAACTTGAATTAACACTTGAAAATGGTTGTAATACACTGAGACAACTTAGTTTGATACATATAAGCTTGAAATTATAACTAAGAATCTATTTAAGACATATGGATTTAAAAACGACATACATTTTGAAAATTAAACTAACTACTACTCTCTCTTGCTTCTTCTTCCTTCTTTTTATACACCAATCAGCTTCTCTCACCTCTCTGATCAATTCCCACTAATTATCTTGGCCTTTGGATTACTTGAGTGGATTTTAGCCGTTGGATGCAATTTTGGCAGGAAAGGTTTCTAACAGCTGGAGAGGTTGAGTGAGTTGGAGAGGGCTGCATTAAATGCTCTTTGGAGGGTTGTTGAGGGTAGGTGATGATGATGGAGGTGAGGGGCAGAGTTGCAGGTGGGTGATGATGAGGGGGAAGAGGGAAACCCGTGAGGGCGGTTTTATTTTGAAACCGTGGGTGGGTTTGTTTATTTAAACCGGGTAAAAGGGTTGGGTTGGATGGGTAACTGGGTCAGGCATAAGGGTTTGTTTGGTGTTGGGCTTATCTTGGGCTTAGGATTAGATATAAACCCAATTAAGACTCTAGGGACTAAAACTGCCAAACTGAAAATTTCAGGGACCACGAATGTAAATTCTACAAATGTAATCCAAGGGTAGGTTTTGACAATCTCTGAAAATTCCAAGGACCAAACTGCAAATCTCTAATATTCCAGGGACCAAATCTGTAATTTGTGAAGTTGTAGGACTGAACTTGTAATTTCTCAAAACTTTTGATATTTTTCACCAAAGGACTAATTTTGACAACTTATGATTTTAAAAGGACCTTTGGTGACTTTTCTTTTGAAATAAGTGCTCAGGGACTATTTTTGACAATTTTTGAAACTTGGGGGACTGAAACTGCCAATTATGCATCTTAGCTCATTTTTCATCTGATTTTAAACATTTTGCATCTGAAACATATAAAATACAATTTTGGAATATTTTCAGTATTTTGATGCATTTCTGAAAATTTTTAAACGTTTTGCAGTTCAGATTTAACCAAAAATGATGAGTATTTACACACTCATCAATCCCCCACACTAAACTATTGCTAGTCCCTAGCAATCTTTTGAGAAAAACTTAATGGATTTGAATCTCTTTACCAAAAGCCATTACTTCTGGAGTAGCCAAATGTTTCAGTTCAAGTAAGAACTATGGTACACTAATAACCATGTGATTTTGAGCAAACCACCAGCTTCCAACGGATTTGATTTGTCTTTACCAGAAGCCGTTTGCTTCTGGACTAGCCAACTCTTAGATAAATTATCAATATTATCTTTGGTGAGCTGATTACCAATTATGATTTTCCACTGCCTTTACCACAAGCCATAAACTTGCGGGCTAGCCAACTCTTCACTAATTAAAGATATGGTGAGCTGAACACCATACAATTTTGGGCAAATTGCAAGCCGTCAACGGATTTGATATATCTTTACCAAGAGCCGTTTGCTCCTGGATTAGCCAATCCTTTTGTTTATTAGACATGGTGGACTGATAACCGTAAGCTGAGTAAGTGAAAAACACTTACTCAAAAAAAAAAAAAAATTTGGCCAAAAATGGGGGAATTGGGTGGTATAATTACATGATAAAATTCTTGAGAATTCCCCCCCCCACACTTAGAAATGAATATTGCCCTCAATATTCAAAGTACCGGCGGTTATGCCGAAACTGAGAACGTAAAAGGGAAATACTACGGCCATTTTTTTTTTTTTTTTTTTTTTTTTTTTTTTTTTTTAAACTAATATATATATACAACATGTGGGGCAACTCCCCCACACTAGGGTGGTACACACGGGTGAAAACCCATGTTTAACTACTGTTTTTGATTACCGAGTCGCTAGCTTGACTCGACCCCGAATTAATTTGTTCATGGGGAAGTAAGTGGAAGAGACAATCTCCATCGGACTTTCATTCAAGATGTTTGTATAAACATTTGAAGCATACGAAAGTTCCACACCGACGAGATATACATAGACAGACCCGGCTCACAAATGGTACATGGAAATGCCGGGATCAAAGATAATGTCTTCATTCCCGAAGGAGTGAAGAACAGGAGAAGTGACAGAATATATGAAGAAAAGAAAGAAAATCATGATAAAAATCATGACTAACTCTTCATCCTCAATAGGAGAATTCATAGTTTCATGAATCTCATCAGTTAAGCTTGCTTGATCAAGACATATTATGGGAGTGTCTAGATCAAAGTAGAAATTATCATACTCCGGCGGAGATATGATATGAGTGAGTTCATCTGAGAACTCCATGAAGGTGAATGAATCATATTCAGAATTGATATGAGTGGGTTCACTAGTGAACTCCTCCAATGTAAATGATTCATAATTGGGGAGAGAATTATGAGAATGAAAAGTGGTACTGCCACTAATCTTCTCTCCCATATTATCAAAACAGAAGGCTTTCATTTCCGGAATAGAATCATCGGAAAGAATGTCACTATCCTTAATGGGGATAGGAGATGAAATAGGCTTTTCATTAAAAGCCTCGATTCTAGAAATGAGAAGATTAACATTCAATAATGTTGCACGAAGTGCTTCATCTTTGATTTCAGTGTTAGTAACTTCATCATTCTCTTCTTCTAAGCTAACAAGCTCAGAAGGTAAGTCTTCCACATAAACGATGTCTCCACAAGACAACGAATCATCATCATCAGAATCGAAGAACATCTCAACATGATCTTTTGGGAAGACAAGAGGGGTAGGGATATCACACAGATGCTCGAGAATTCCCTGTGACTCTCTTAGGATTGGGACAAGGTTCTCAACACTAGACTTTATGAATTCGTCCGATTCCTTTTCAGGAACAGTGTCAAGATGCTCGTTCCCCATGCTCAGAGAGTGAGTGTGAACCTCGGGTGTGATAGCAGTTTTTTGAGAATGAATCTCAACTGCTGGGATATCATCTGATGAACTTGATGAATCTTTATAGAATTGAAGGATATCAAGTGTATCCTCATCATCACTGTCATCAGGAATAAAACGAAATTGAGAGCTAGATCTGGCTGCTTTTTCTTTTGCAATTGATTCCCTAATAGATTTTTCAAACGCAATTTGGGAATTTATCTTAGCAGCCTGCTCTTCAGCTAACAATTCTTCCATGGATTTTTGATTTGGATTATCTTGGGAATGTTTACATTCCTTCAAATCTTTCACTAAATCCAAAAGATCAAGGAGAAGATTTTGAGGAAGTAGCTCAGGCTGAGGTGGTGCCTGATTCATTTGGTACTGTAGAGGTTGGTTATGATACGAAGAGTCGTAATTGTTACAAGGAAATGGATTCCTTGTTTGACATTCAGAGCTACAGTGTAGACCTCCACAATATTCACAACAGTAAAACTGATGTGGATGTGAGTTATATGTGTGGTAGTCATAATTGTTATCAGGAACCTGCTCATAGACAAGCGTGTTTCCCGATTGACAATCAGAACTGGAGTGTGAACCACCACAGTAATCACAACAGTAAAACTGTTGAGTCTCACAGTGTGGTAGCTGATGCAATAAATCAGTTGTGTTATGGTAGGAATAGGGATCTTGGTTATAGACAGACCCGTTTCCTGACTCCACCATGCTACAACTGGGGCAATTGCCACCATTATAAGGACCACCACGCCATTGACAACCAAGAGGGTGAGGATAAGACATAGAAAGAATCAAAGGTTTACAGAGGGGTTGGGATGAAGAATCAAAGATGTGAGAGGGTAAAGATGGATATTTTTGGTATATGTAGAAACAAAAGAAAAATATTTTTGTGTTTTATATGTTTTAAGATGTTTTTGGGTTTTTGGATTTGTTATAAGAAAATATATAGATATAGACGGTATAAACAAGGAGTGAAGGTTCAAATCACTAATCTGCTAAACGGAAGATAATTAGCACAGCTCCCCGGCAGTGGCGCCAAAAATTTGATTCGCTCCCAGACGGTCAAGTTTTATCACGCAAGCAGACCACTTGTGAATGGTCAACCGTAACAAACTTAAAACAGCCTGGAAACAAATGCAATGAAGATCAGGAGAGTATAGTGTTTCCCCGTGTCGTTATGTCCCAGCGAGCTATGCGATGAATCACCAAACGAATAGTGATCGAGAAATTTGAACGGAAAAGAGTTTGATTTAATTACAACTAAAGAAAAAGTATACAAATTACATGGGCTTAAATGCAAATTAAAGGAAATTAAAAAGATAAAAAATATTAAATAAACGCTATCACTATTTGCAAAATGATGTTTTTGATTTTTCTTTTATAAAACTTAAATTAAAAACTACATGACGTACAAAAGAAAATGTGAAACTTAAACAATATTAATCCTAAAAATATAAAAATGATATTTTTACAAACCTAATGATAAAAGAAAATTTTTAGAAAAGAAAATTATTTTTATAACTATTTAATTAATTATTAATAATTAAAAACTAATTTTACTTATTTAATAATACCCTAAAATACAAGAAAATATGAAATAAAGCTAGAAAAATGAAATTATGACTTGGAAAAATCTAAAATAACTAAAGAGAATTTTCAAAACTAATTTTATATTTTTCTGATTATTTTTGTAGTTTCTATGAATTAAAAACTATTTAAATCTAATTAATTGGCTAAAAATTACAAAATAAGCTAGGAAAAATCTAGAAAAATTATTTTTTTGCTTTTTGTATTGAAAATTTATTTTTTGGAACTTTTTCTGAATTAATTGCAATAAAAGCTATTTAAAATTGATTAAAAACTATTTTAAATTGAGAAAAATAGCAAACAGTGACTAAAAATTATGAAAAACTCAGGAAAATTCTAAATTATTATTCTAAATCTATGAAAAATATAAAATACTATGCTTATGTGTGAGAAATGAAAGCTGTAGTGTAACTGTTACCAAATAAGCACTTGAAAATAAGCTAAACAGTGAAATAAGCTACCAAACAGTTACTTAAGCTAAGTTATGCTAAAATTAGCTAATTCTAACTGATTCCACCTAATCCTAACAAGCTACAAGCTCTGTCTAATGAATTAAGCAAACTGACAAGTTTATCCAATCAGCTCTTGACCCCTACTTTTGAGCTTATCCACAGGCTTATTTAATAAGCCAAACTAATAACCAGATGTAGGATCCTATATACCACTAATTAGAGAACAATTGTACCAAATTTCAGGTTCTACTCAGCTAAAATGAACCTTGCACAAGGTCTGCCAATTGGCCTGAATCACACTCAGTTCTGCTGAGTGTGAACAGGGCAGAATCAGTTGATTTGAAAAGCTGATTTAGAGATTGTAAAGACTTGATCGGATTTCACAAAAAGCTGTTTTCAACACTAGACCAATTGAAGTTGTAAATCCAAAAGTTTCACTGGATTTAGACTAAAAATGAACCTGTGAGAGGTCAAATAAGTTTTGCTAAAAACTGTAAATCTCACTTTTGACTTTTGTTTTTGACAGAAATGAAAGTTGACTTCTGTGAGATTTGGTTCTAATTTGTAAACTGATTTTGATATTATAAGCTCAAACAAAGTTATATTAAGAAATTCTAATGATATTTGAACCTAAATCAAGCTTTTGATCTTTAACAAATCCAACAGTCATGTAAATTAAAACTGATCAAAAGTGTTTTTGACTTTTGATGAAACAACTGCTATAAACTCAGATTTAAAATGACTATCAATAACCTAAATGAGCATGAATCAACTACACAGAACTGATTTACTATCCTCTACCACAGATTTACAAGCAAATCCAAACACTACTTAAAATCTGAAAATGCAAATGTAAACTACCAACTAATAGATCCAACTCAATAGCAGCTAATACCTATAATCTAACAATTATAATAGAGCTACTGAATGCAATCAAAACAATATTAGCTAACAGATTATGACTAAGCTAATGATGCAGTTTAACATATACCAAAAGATCAGACTCTGAAACTTACAAACATCCAGCTTATTTGCAGCTTATCTCAGAACCAAAATAACTACTAATCTAATCAATATCAATCCCAATGCAGCTCTGCATCAACCCAACTCCATATCCAAACCTGCTTAACCAAAATCTTCTCACAGTTGACTTTTGTTGACCACAAACCAAATGTGTTTAAACTTGAGTTTTAAACTTACCAAAAGCTATAAGTAGCTTCAATAAGCTTATGTGGATTTCAAAATAAGCTACTAAGTACTTGGACACAAGAGTTTGAAACTGAAATTGTAAACAGTAAGCATGAAACTTGAAATGTGAACACAAACTTGAATTAACACTTGAAAATGGTTGTAATACACTGAGACAACTTAGTTTGATACATATAAGCTTGAAATTATAACTAAGAATCTATTTAAGACATATGGACTTAAAAACGACATACATTTTGAAAATTAAACTAACTACTACTCTCTCTTGCTTCTTCTTCCTTCTTTTTATACACCAATCAGCTTCTCTCACCTCTCTGATCAATTCCCACTAATTATCTTGGCCTTTGGATTACTTGAGTGGATTTTAGCCGTTGGATGCAATTTTAGCGGGAAAGGTTTTTAACATCTGGATAGGTTGAGTGAGTTGGAGAGGGCTGCATTAAATGCTCTTTGGAGGGTTGTTGAGGGTAGGTGATGATGATGGAGGTGAGGGGCAGAGTTGCAGGTGGGTGATGATGAGGGGGAAGAGGGAAACCCGTGAGGGCGGTTTTATTTTGAAACCGTGGGTGGGTTTGTTTATTTAAACTAGGTAAAAGGGTTGGGTTGGATGGGTAACTGGGTCAGGCATAAGGGTTTGTTTGGTGTTGGGCTTATCTTGGGCTTAGGATTAGATATAAACCCAATTAAGACTCTAGGGACTAAAACTGCCAAACTGAAAATTTCAGGGACCACAAATGTAAATTCTACAAATGTAATCCAAGGGTAGGTTTTGACAATCTCTGAAAATTCCAAGGATCAAACTGCAAATCTCTAATATTCCAGGGACCAAATATGTAATTTGTGAAGTTGTAGGACTGAACTTGTAATTTCTCAAAACTTTTGATATTTTTCACCAAAGGACTAATTTTGACAACTTATGATTTTAAAAGGACCTTTGGTGACTTTTCTTTTGAAATAAGTGCTCAGGGACTATTTCTGACAATTTTTGAAACTTGGGGGACTGAAACTGCCAATTATGCAACTTAGCTCATTTTTCATCTGATTTTAAACATTTTGCATCTGAAACATATAAAATACAATTTTGGAATATTTTCAGTATTTTGATGCATTTCTGAGCATTTTTAAACGTTTTGCAGTTCAGATTTAACCAAAAATGATGAGTATTTACACACTCATCAGTGATAAAGCATGAAAATGATGAAATATTTACATCATTTATGTGTTTGCTTGTTTTTACTTGTTTCTGACATGTATCACTTGTGATATTATTCTTTAATTGATATATATGTTGACCTTTTTTTTGCCGAATCGTTATGTTACTCAAAAGCAATGCTTAATTAATCATATTCTTGTTTGATTTTGAGAATTTGTCATTTTTTTATTTTCATAGTTTTTTGCATGAAGTCACGGTATTTTTAACTGACTTTTCATTAATATCACTTGTGATACTCTAATAAAATTACCAAAAGAAGGTTATATTCAGATAAACCAAAAGCATTGTTTACAACTGAATAGAAATTACCATTGTTTATAATTTAATTAGCAAGAGAAAATTACAGTTTAAGTAGCAAAAAATTTTTACTAATTGATACTTTGTCTTTTTATTTTCTACAACTTTCTTTTTGCCAGCTTTATGAGCATCTCCTCATTTTGTCTTCTTTCCCACTTCATTCTTTTTAGTTTGCAGCTTCTTCTTCTTCATTCCTCTTCTTCTTTTTCTGCAACTGTCTTTGCTTTCTTACATGTAGTCTCTGTTGTCAGTTCAACAGTTACTGTTGGTGGTTGGTGGTTGTAGATCCTGTTATATCACCGGTGATATCACAGATGTTTCTTTCAGTATTTGTTGGTGGTGTATCTGTTTATGTTTTTGTTCTTGGTGTGTTTTCTAACCTTAAATGTCTAGCAGTCGATTTTGTTAATTTGCTTGATATTGTTAGTGTTGTCAGTGATGATGTTGTTTCTTTGTTCACTTCTTCAGTTTGCCCTGGTCGTTTTTTCGCGAATGTCTTTTTCCTTTCACCTTCAACCTCTGTTTTTCTTCTTCTTTTATTCTTGATAGTTCTCAGTTTTATATTCAAATCTGCATAAAATATATACCATTTTAGTGTATGAATAGTTCATTGTTTTTTAATATCATACGTGATATATAAACTGAATATGTATACGTCATCAAATATCATAGGTGATATACTACCAACAAGCAATCAGTACAACTATTGTATCACAGGTGATATACTACCAATAAGCAATCATTACAATTGTTGTATCACAGGTGATATACTACAAATAAGCAATCGTTGCAACTGTTGTATCACAAGTGATATACTAACAATAAGCAATCATTGAAACTGTTGTATCATAGGTGATATACTACCAACTAATACTAGATTCAAATACCTCTTTTTAAACATTTCTAAGCATGCCCAATCTATCCATTATGCACATTTATCTACCACAAATCTAACAAAAGCATGTTACAGTCACAATATTTATTTTAGCCTGTTAAGTCTCTCATATTATTACAATAATCATCTAACTTTCACAACAATTCTTCAATAAACTACTAAAATCTATAAAAACAGCAAAGTGTTCATACTGTAGAATAAATATCCGTGTTTTTAGGGATACCATTATAATATTCTACTGAAAGTATACATATACATTTTACTGAATGTGTATGTATCACTGGTGATATAACACATAAGCTAAATGTTAAATCAAGTTCGTCGCATACATTCAGGGTTTTATCACAGTTAATTCTTCTAAAGGAGACATGCTTATACGTTACAATATACCTTTACTTTTATGAATCTCTGGAGATGGAGTCAAAAATTTGATTGACGACAGAACTACATTTACTCACGATAAATAGTATATCATCAAAACTTTTAGCAATTGTTTTTTTAACTATGATTACAAAACAATAACAATAACATATCAAAAGTGATACTATACATGACATATAATAAATCTTAACAAGTAAACAAAAAAGCCTATCAAATAAACAAAAATTTCACAAGTGATAATAGAAATATCACTAGTGATAATACATATAGACAGTTCAACTTCAAATATCACTGGTGATACTACATGTATGATACCTTTTCACTCACATATTTCATCAAACACTTGGTGTGCATCCATGTATACAAAGTGTTTTACTCAGAAACTCAACCAAATGTAAACACTAAAAAATACAACCAATAGCATGTCACAATAACAATAAAAATCATACCAAAACAAATTCATCTTTCTGTATATATTAATAAACAACTAAAATCAACAAAAAAGCAAGAAAATCTTTATAAACATTATCAAAAATCTTCATAAACATTATCAAATTTTTCGTAATTGAGTAGCTCGAAATGTAAACTAATTTCGTAACAAATAAATATGCAACCCAGCTTATATAGACAAATGTCAACTCACTTCACATAAGCCCTATATGTATGATAGGATAGCAACACAAGAATTCAAGAAATGACGTAATCATGCATAGTAGAATTTGAATATTCAACTAACAATCAATAGATCAATAGTATAAAATTATTATTAACCTTGAATCAATGGTATTAATAGATTTAACAACTTCATTCTCAGCAACAAGTGCAGTTTTTGGTGTTGGATCTCAATCGGTTCATTTCGAATCATTTTTCCCGTATTCGTGTTTGTAGACGTCGATTCTTCCATTTTTTTGTGTTCTTTATGTGATTTGTACGGTTAATCACGGTTGATTTTTTATTTTAATGGCTAGGGTTTGAATGTTGGTAGAGAGAGAAAGTGGGGTGAAGTTTTTGTGATTTGGGGGAAAGTGGAATAATGATAGTTATGATGTAATTTACACATCTAGTCCTTCCGTTTTTTTAAATATTTACACAAACGGCCCCTCCGTGGTTTTTAATCTTAAAAAGTGTTTTTTGATCCAACGGTCCATATATGTCCAACGGTATGTAGTAGATGCTGGGTATCCAAAATAAAGCGCCTCTCTTAGGTTAATCCCCACCATTAAATCAAATTAGATAGATAGTGGTGATTTGTCCTTTGATATACACTAAAATAAGAGTAAACATTTGAACTTTTCTCTAGTTATGTATAGTCATAGATCTGACATGAAACAATTTCTTATTTGAAGTTAAACTTGACATAAAGTGGTATTGAGCATAACTATATATTCTCCTACAAAATTCTACTACTTATCTTTCTACTCATTTAATTGGAACAATTGAAAAGATGATTGGATAATATGAGGGGGGATAATTAGTGGATTACAAGTGTTACATTCATATCTTAGTAAGAAGATTATCAAGTAGGAGGATTTATTATTTTTCAATATTATTTATTGAAAGCTCTTGTTAGGTCACCATATATGAAACACAAGCATCAAGAGAAGAGATCGGATGAACAAACCACACAAACACACACGATATGACTATGTGAAAGGTTATGCGTAAAGGTGAAAGTGTGAATTGAACAACCAACCCTCAAGTGAGGGTTATTACAAGGTATTTATAGGAGAGGGAGCTAGGGCAACACTCCTAGTCCCTTCCTTTCTCTTATGGACTTGGGCCCAGGCTTATGGGCCTTCTACATAAGCCTAAGCATAATTACTAACATAAAGGCCATATTAAGCTAACTATTACATATGAATCACTAACACTTGAATAAGGTTTAGGAGTGATTCCAACAATCTCCCCCTAAGTGTTAGTGATGAATGAATGAGTGATAAATGTTGTAGGTGCTGATGTAATAGTAGCTTTGACGTCTTTTGACATTCTTCTTTCTTGTGAGAAGAGGTGTCTTGATTCGAACAATCTCCCCAGTGTAGAGAAATTGTTTCTTTTGAAGTAATCTGCTTTGACGTCTTCATTTTCTTTGTTCTTTAGTTCTTTGTTCTTTGAAAGTGATAGTATGTTGTGGTAATCTGCCTCAGGTCTGCTTCGCTGCTCCAGTGTCTCCACGTCTTTCTCCAACATGCTCACACGCTCTTTAACGTTGGATTACAGTTGATGAAGTTCTTTAAGTCTTTAAACTTTGTAGATTCTTTGTAGACGAAGAATCATTCTGACTTTGTGTTGCCTTTGATTATGAGAGAACTTTCATAAGTGATGTTGTTGGTATGAGCATGTGGAGAATCTGCACGATCAGTCCGCTCCAGAGCTTCCATAAGAAGTAAACATAAGAAAGGTTAGTAATAAGCGGATTTCGACACTTACAAGTTTGAATTTCGAGAGTGTTAACAACATAGTGTGAAAACAAAACTGTAATTCTCACAAAGGCCGTTCCTGAACCGGAGTCCCACAAGTGAGATAACGCGATGTACCGAAGTACAACTACGGTTCAGATGAGTCGCTGAGGTACACCGAAGCGTCACCTCACGACTGTAGACCGTTTGAGACCACTAAGCGTAATCCACGGGGAGTTACCGAAGCGACCTGCTGTCAAGGCTATTAGATGTTGACCCTGGCAGGAGTTTCCATTCAATCACTGAGGATCACAATTGTGAACCTCTCATAAATGTTCTCGACAGATTGCTAAGATCTGTGAAGGACTCGATAACGTACCACTGTTGTTCTTATTGTTGAACAACAAGTGATGAAATGTCAAGTGTGCCTAAGAGATCTTTTGATGAATCTCGTGGCTCTAGATTCAATAGTGCATTTTGGTTTTCCTGAGCGGAGACTAGGGAGAGGGTCTCCTTCTTCAATACCATCAATCTCTAAGAGAAAGCCAATAGTTTACGTAGGGTTCCCTGTGAGAATGAAACAAGCTTCTTTCGGGAGAAACTTGAGTGGCTAAGAAGGTTTAGTGCATGCGTCACTGGGTCCATGACGACTTTTAACCTTCAATACCGGCGTCATCAAGTGACAACCAGTAACATATGAATTGAAACCGGTGTCTGCCCTAAGTTGAATAATCTGGAGGGCTATTTCTTTTCACCCTTTTCTTTGCTTTTCTTTTTAATTCTTCAACTCCTTCTTTCTCCGATTCTCATTTTCTCCTTTTTATAATCATACCTAAGGAATTCTAAGTACTAACTATTTGTGATGTCCTTGGGTAGATCCCTCCGGCTCTGGCGGATCATAGGACGGTTATTCCTAACCTTAGTCACCTTATAACTCCATTGCCATAAAACCATTTTCATGAAAATCTCTCAAAGTGTTTGTAAATGAAAAACATGTTTGAACACTTCAAGAGTTTTAGATTTTCAGAAATACTCCCCCTCAACATGTGCTTTAGAGTTTTGATAGAAATCTGCACAGTGAGGAAAAAGCGCGCACTTTTTGAATTGATCAACTCAAGATAGACAATTCCCCAAGGGACACGGTTACGTTGCATAGTTAAAGAGTTACATTGTCAGCTTTTAGGTGACAACTAGCTCTAATAACTACCTTGAAGGTGTGGAGAAACCTTGAAAGGTTGTCAAACCCGTCAAAGTTCATGTCTATCAAGAGCTTCTCGAATAGGTACAATTTACTTGGATAAGTCTTTGGAAGAAAAATCTTTTCAATGTATGACTGTTCAGATCCCGTCAATTCATGGGTTAAGTCTTTTCACACGACGATTCAAGTAGCAAATCAACATATTTCTTATCACAATAATTTTCTCCCCCTAAAAAACGGCATATAAATGTTATTTTTGATAACGTTTAGATAAAAATATGACCATTTCGAGTTTTGTAGGAAGATTATCACGAAGAACAAGTTGTTTGAACAAAGATTTTAGCAAATACTCCCCCTCAACAAGTAATACTAACTTTTGAGGTTTTGAAAAACATAAGGGGAAGTACTTGTTCTTTTGAGCAAAACCTTGAAAAATGAAAGGTTTGATGGTTTTTACTCAAAAGTAAGAAGCTTTCGCTCCTTTTATAGGATTGTGGCACTGAAGCGTACCACAGGGTCCTTTCATTACAAGAACGGGTTGTACACTGTTATGTGTGCACAAGCCATAGTCAATATAAAATCACACATCTAAAATAATATGAAATAGAAGCAGTTTAAGGGGTACCAGGTAGTCCAGTAATATCACCAGGAATGCGAACAGAGCGTTGATAGCCGGTGAGAGTAATCCTGGGACGACCACCTACAAAGCTCTCTAGTGTTCTGAACTGGTCCCTTCTGTACAACCTCTCATCAATCATGGTGATGATCCTCTTTACATCCCATCTGTCCTGAGAGTTCCATCACTTTGGCGTCCCAATGTCTTCATGTATATCCTTCAACCTATAAGCCAAGCCATTCCTAACCTTCTTCAATGTATGATCCCCAAACTTGTGAAGATCTCTACACGCCATCAAGCAGTTTCGTTGTAACTCACTACGGTAAATTACTCCGAATGGTTTGCTGACGAGGGTGTATTGTGGAAGCTGGTTGATGTGGGGAAGTTCTAGCTGAGGTCTGGTGAAGTTGACATGGGTCTGATACGACTCAACAACAAGTTGTAGATCTTCTACACGTTCCTGTATCACTATGCTTCTGATAAATATGAGTAAGGACTTGATGTATTCACGTTGAATTTCAGTCGAGAATTGTCTCATGCGTCCCTGTACTTTGGCCAGATACAGATCTTCAATGTCGTTGAGAGACAAGTTCTGAAAGTCCGCTTCACAGAATTCATAGTCTTTTTCGTCTTGTCTTTTGACCATAATTTTCTTGAGGAAAGTGTAGTCCCATTTAGAAGAAAGAGCTACATGCATAACAGCAACGATTCCTTTAGTACTGAACCTGGCAGCTTCTGTAGTAGATTCGTCGGCGTTCCGGCCAATGGTGAATCCCATACATTGCATCACGGTCATACAATTCCACATTGTTGGAAAACATGTGGGTAGCCTTTTCCTCGATGGCTATGCAGTTAGAGTATATGGCTGCCGGGAACGGAAGTTTCAGTGATGTAGCGTATTTCCTTGAACCATCACTGCCGTGTAGAAGAAATTTCAAGTCGTTGTTGAAGAAGTAGCGAAATGGAATCTTAGGCTGATCTGGTTGGCCAATCGTTGGTAGAGGTTTAGACCTGTCGGTGTAGTAAGGAGCATTGTCTTTCCTGGATAAGTCGATGTTTGCTTCAGGGTTGAGCCAATCAATGTTGTTGGACATGGCTCGTGCTATGTTTTCAAGATGGTATTCAACCTCGATGGCACTTTCTGAGCTATCTTTTAGCAGTTGAAAGGCTTCATTCTTGATTCGTTTCAACTCTGATTTCGTCATTTTCTTCACTTAGAAATTTTCTTGCAGTACCTTTGCATGCTCCAATGTACTACCGTCTACCAGATCTTGACCTTTAGATGGATAGGGAGTAGAATTAACAAGTGTAGAAAACCAATCGTATTCATCAGTGTTATCCTCGTCTAGCCATGATACGACGTCAGCCTTGGGCGCCTTCTTCTTCTTTTTCTTAGGCTTAGATGAGGATTCTGGTTTCTTAACTTTGTCGGGAGAGGTGGGTTGTTGTTGGGGCTCATGGAATTCCTCATCGTCACCACCCGTATACTCAAAGTGATCACCGGTTTTCTGAGTCTGGGGTGGTAACTCAGAATCCTGAGGTTTGTCAGTAGAAGAGCGAGGAGGAGATCTTTGTTGAACTGGAGTCCTTTGGGGTGGAGGTTGCATGGAGGATGATTCACCAGACTTCTTCGGGCGTTTAGGCTCGTTATTCTTATCCTTATCCTTATCTTCTTCGTCTCTTGGACGTTTAGGCCTCCCAGCTTCTTCTCTGCATGCTGATTTAAGTTGGTATTCCAGCGATGCTTCAAACAATTTACCTTCGTAAGAGGAAAATGTTGCAGATCATTTAGACATTTGAGCTACGAGCCTGGAAACTAATTCAGCATCTGAGCATATTATGGGATCAACTGGATTGATGTTGACATGCATTGGTGTTGATCTCATAGTTTTCTTGGCCAAATGTAATAGATTCGGATAGAGTTGTTTGGTAAACATCTCCTTTGTAACTCCAGGAACGATGTCAAGAAGGTACTTATGAGTGTAACCTTTGATCATCTCGTTCATTTCCCCTTGAAGGTCTTGTTGCATGAACTTCTGGATGTATTCCCTTTCTTCTTTCATCTTGTCATTCTCGTCATGAAGATATTGTACCTGGTCAGCAAGAAAATTCAGCTTTCTGTAAAGTACGTCTTTCTTTCTGACCTGCTTGACAGCTTTAACGATTCGAGTCTTAGCATGAGAGATCCAAGTGTCAGTTGGCTTCGTCACTGATTTGGATGTGGATCTGGTTGATCTTTTGGATGGTGGTGGTGAAGAGTGAGAGGATGAATCTGATGATGAAGAGTCATGAGGAGGTTCAGGGTCCTTAGGAGGTTTAGAAGTTTTCTCCTTGGAACGAGTTGGACTGTTGAGAAGATAATCATCATAGTTCACTTTGTCATCTTGTCCAGTTTTAGCTTTTTCTTCAGCCTGAATCCTAGCATCTTCATCTGCTTTAGCTTGAGCTGCGGCTTCTTCATCAACTTTTTCCTTCTCTGACTTTTCAGTTTCTGGTTCCTCAATGTCATACTCAATAGAATCCTCCTATTGCTTTTATTGTTGCTCAAGAGTGGTGGCACCAGTTCCCTTATCGGGTTAATTAACCGCATTAGGAATTGGTGTGGATTGAACATCACCACTTGACCCTCCGGGGCCACCCATTTGATCCTTTGCAAACTCTTTCGCAACGTGTTGGAGTCTAACGAATTTGAACTTCCTCCTGTAATCAGTATCTAGAGGCTCTTCATCAGAGCTTTCTTCTTCGTGCTCAATCACTTGGGTTTTTCCTTTTCCTTTGTCAGCTGGTGGACTGGGAGGTTTAGCTACTGATGGAGTAACATCGGTTGCAGTTTCAGAGTAGAAAACCTCATCGTCTGATTCGGTTTCATCAGAGCTTTCATCCACTAGCTTTCTTTGCGGTTCAGACTTGGGAATGGGAATAGGAACAACTTCCTTAGATGGAACTTTCCTTTTGTGTGGAGGTTTCCTCTTAGGGAACTTCCTTTTACTCTCAGTGCTTGCAACACTTCCTGCACTTCCTCTTCTGGTTTTCCTTGTGGGGGTGCCAGAAGACTTGTCATGGAGAAAACCGACTTTGTTTTCTTCAACTGCCACCAGATACCTTTTGTATGTGTAGAGCTTTTTGATTTCATTAGACAGAAGGTGATCTGGCAACACAACACCCTATTTCTTCATTGTTGATTCCTTGAATCTGACAGTTAGGGTAGGTTCAGACAACATGTCGTGATTGTTGGGGTCATTGAGTCTCTTGGGGATATCAGGATTGAGTCCAAGAGCTCTTTGGATCAACAGTTTGTATATCTGATATAAGGAATCTTTGAGCCAAGCTTTTTGAGGAATGACATCATGTCGTCCCATATCAGAGCTTAAATTTTGACGTGCTTCATGTTGATCAAAGCCCAAAAGATTTGCAGTTCCATAAGCTTGGGATGCTCATAGCCACTGTCACGACCGGAAACAGATTTGGTGATGATGATGTAGAGAGTTCTCCAGGGTTGAGGAATATTCTTATGATCCACGTATGAATGCTTACTGATTACTCCTGTAGCTTCGTCATAACCAATGTCGATCATGAATTGGTGAACAGTCTCTTTAGTTGGTGCAACAACGTAATCGGTAGGCTCGATGTCGGGAATGAGGAGAACAACCCTTAAGTCTGCAAGTGTGATGATGCCTTGTTTGTGGTTGAGAGTCACTGTCACAGCATTCTGTCCTTCGATCTGTTGCGTTGTATTCCAGAACTGATGAATGTAGATCTCAGGAACAGTAGCAGAATTGGAGAGCATATTCTGATAAGGATGATTCTTCAGAATATTCACAGCAATTAAGCAAGAAGACTCTGAGCAGGAGAGAGTTTCAAAATCAACACGAAGGTTGTTCTTTCCAATCTTTATTGGATAGCCATTAGGGAAGATATCAGCAACGGTGAGAACATTTGGTGCATCCACATTCTGCATTTGAGCGTCCATGTCGTAATCTGAAATATATTTAGCCAAAAGAACCAACATATCGAAAGACATTATGTTAGTCAACAAATAGTTTTATTGTCTAATTATTAAATGTGCTATGTTGATGATTGTTACGAGTCCAAAGTCACTTGTTTGTCCAATAGTCCAATGACGTCGTGATAAGTTTCGTGAGTTAGTTAACTTTAAGTCTTAAAGTTTATGTTATCACTTATTTTTCACAACATATTAAACGATTAAGCTTATTAGTGACATTATTGGTTTCGTGACGTTATGATTTATTTATTTACAAGTTTGCACGCGTAACAATTCATGATTAAGGTTAAACAAGGCTTAGGCGTAGAAATGGCAGCTTATGCGTAAACAGGATAGGTATACGCGTAAAAACGCAAGCTTATGTGTAGGACCCTGACTTACCCGTAAGAAATATTACGCGTAGGAAAAGGGGACCTTATGCGTAGAGCTTACGCGTAAGCGTATATAAAACCTTACGCAGAAGGCTTACTCGCAAGAGTAGACCTTATGCGTAGAGGTCACTGTTTATGCATATCCTTCACAGGATACGCGTAGTCCCTTATGTAGAACCTTACGCGTAACAGTTACGCGTAAGATTACTCTTACGCATAACCTTCTATGCATAAGGTGATCCTTATGCGTAGATTGCTAATAACCTTGATTCTGAATTTCACGCGTAATAAACCTGAAATAAGTTAATCATAGCACCAATTATTAACACATACATTCAATATTTATCAGATCAAACATGAAAAACTCATCAAACAGTTATGCGTAAAAATCCTTATGCGTAACTCTAAACCCTAAGGTTTAATTTCTACGAGTAAGAGATTTAGCCATAGGAATTGCACCAAAATGTTTCTGGTAAGTCTAAGAAGCCTATTAAGTTGTCTTATCCAAGGTTTAACATCAAATATGTCATGAATCAAAAATACCCAAACCGTATGAACATAAACCCTAGTTTCCAATTTATGAATCATTAGTGTTTCTGGGTAATTTCTGGGTCTAAATATGATCAATTCAACTTGAAAACAACCTCGTACAACAATCTTTATCACCAAAAACCTTCACATATGAAAACCCCCAAACTAACGTATGAACCCTAATTTTTCAAAATCATTCAATTCGTGTTTCTGGGTGCGTTTTGATAATGGAAATGGTTTCAGTATGATTAAGTAAACGTTTTGACACAATCACTTTAACCAAAAACACACGAATGAGTGATTTGTGTTCATAGCTTACGCGTAGAACACGAATCACATTCATATACATCATTTGACCGTTGGATTTGAGTAAAAATCAAAACCACTGTTTAAAAACATGTTAAGATTATTAAACCACTTACAGAATGATGATCCAATACACGGAAATGAAGATCGAATTTTAGGCGTAGGATGAGTTTGGTGAAGTATTAAATGTGAAGATTAAATGTTAGGTGAAGTGTTTTATTAGAAAATACTTTAAAATTTTGACACTTTCAGTCCCTCCACCTCTAACATTTACATCCAAAGCCTTTTACTACCATTTTGGTTATCAAACGAAAGATTTTAGGAAAGAAACTTGACGACACTCCCCTTGACTTAAGAAATAATGAAAGTTTATAAATTTTAGTCCGAGGAGTGTTAGTGAACCAGAAATGTGACCACCATTATTAAAGAAACAACCGAGATAAGATAACATGCAAGTACAAGGTTTTATGAAACTGAAAAATATTTGTTTTCTCTCCCTCAACACTTGATCGGAAAAAATACTGAATTTTGAATGATTTGAGTGTTGACGGAAGATTTGTACTTGCCATGTTGAAAGAAATAAAGATAGAAGAATATTTTTGTTGTTTTATCAGATTATATATTTTTGTATTTTGTTTTTGAAAGATATTTACAAAAGAGGTTTTGGTGTTTGACTGGTTTTTAAGAATGCTTTAAGAGTTCATCCAGTTCCACATGGTCCTTGATGAAGTGATAGCGAAGATCGATGTGCTTTGATTTCGAGTGTTGAACAGAGTTGCACGAGATTGCAATAGCACTCCGATTGTCGCAGTACATCGGGATTCTGTCAAATACGTAACCATAGTCTTTGAGTTGTGTTCGCATCCAAATGAGTCTAAGCATTATGCGTTGTCAGCATCTGAAAAAGCTATTAGTTCAAAAACAGAATCCTTTGGATGCCAGATCCCCAAGTTAATGGTTCCCTTGATGTATCGGAGGATTCTTTTAGCCTCTGAGAGGTGGGTTTCAGTTGGTCTCGACTGATAACGGGAGCAAAGATATACGGCAAAGACAATATCAGGTCTGCTGGCTGTTAGATACATGAGAGACCTAATGATACTACGGTATTTTGTAGGGTCAACCAGTTTCCCATGCAAATCAGCGTCTAGCTTCATGGTATGTGACATTGGTGTGACATAAGTATCACATGTATTCATTCCAAATTTGTTCAGAATTTCAAGGGCATATTTGGACTGACTTAGAAAAATACCACGGGGTGATTGATGAACTTGCAATCCGAGAAAGAATGTAAGTTCACCCATCATGGACATTTGAAAATGTTTTGTCATAAGTTTTGCAAAAGCATTTGAGTATTTTAAATGTGTTGACCCAAAAATGATGTCATCCACATAAATTTGAACGATTAAAATATGTTCCCCGTGATATTGTATGAAAAGTGTAGGGTCGACCGAACCTTTTGTAAAATTATTGGCAATTAGGAAAGTGATCCGTGCAAAACCGTCAAGTCTAACAGACTTAAAACAGCTTAAACACAAATACAATGAAGATCAGAGAATATAGTGGATTCCCAGGTCGTTATGTCCCACGGAGACTCAATGGTGTGTTAAACACATGATCAGACGATAGAATGACCACTAATGATAGCGATCAGAAAGGATTAGGATTGAATAATTACACTACTGAAAAAGTTTATAAATAACAGCGACTTAAATGCAAATTAAAAAAATTAAAAAGATAAAAGATATTAAATAAACGCTATCACTATATTTAAAGTGATGAACGTTTAAAACCTAAAACAAAAATCTTACGTTTAAATTAAAATTACGTAAACGTACAAAATAAAAAGTGAAACTTATACAATATAAATCCTAAAAATATGAAAAATACATTTTTACAATCCTAATTATATAAGAAAATTATTAGAAAAATAAAATTATTTTTTAACACTATTTATTTAATTATTATTAATTAAAAACTATTTATTAAGTATTTAAAATGCACTAAAATAGAAGAAAATACAAAATTAACCTAGAAAAATGAAATTATAACTTAGAAAAATCTAAAATATGATAAAACTAATTTTAAAACTGAAAATATATTTTTATACTTTTTATGTATTTATTACTAATTTAAAACTATTTAAAACTAATTAAAATGCTAAAAAAATACTTTTTAAGCTAAGAAAATTATAGAAAAATACTTTTTAGGCTTCTAACATTTATCTAAACTTAAGAAAATTGAAAAATTATTTTTTTGAAGCTTTTCTTAATTTTTTGATTTAAAAGCTATTTAAAAGGATTAAAAACTAAATTAAATCAAGAAAAATAGCAAAACACCTTAGAAAAATCTGAAAATTTCAGGAAAAGTCTAAAACAATATTAGGAAACTAGGAAAATTAGAAAAAGAGGTGCTTATGTGGAGGATATAGAAACTGAAGAATAAGTGCTTATAGAAATAAGCTCTTGAATAAGCAAATGCAGTCCAAAGGGCACCAAACTGATATGCAAACTACTATAAGCTAAAATGACCAAAATGAAATGAGAAACAACAAGATAAACCTTCTGATTATCAAGTTGCAATGATTTGAGTGATAAGAGGAATAAGCTAAAAAACAGATTCTGGAGCCAACTTTAAGCCCAAGAATAAGCCACTGAATAAGCTAGAAACTAAAAACTAAGGATTGGAACCTAATCTAGACCTGGCCAAGAGTGTTTAAACCAAAATTTAGACCTAGGTGAGCTAAAATAAGCCCTGTACAAGGGTTACAAAAGCTGCACAAACCTGTGCAGGCCACTGTGCTCTGCACAGGGGATTTAGCTCCAAAATCACAAGCTCTTTTGAGCTTTTAGAAAAAATTACAAAAATACATAAAAATCATAACTATTAACTAGACCAGGGGAAGTTTTAAAAACCACCATTTTCATTGAAATTTGCCCAGAGATGAGCTCTTGAAAATTCTTCCTAGCTGAGCCAAAACTTACATTTCAAGCTTTTGACTTTTTTGACAAAATGTAAAAGTTGACTATTATGAACTTTGAACTTGATTCAAGGACTGAATATGATGTTAATGTATGAAATAAAGCTACTACAAGCTTGACCTATGAATTTAACACACAAAACAAGTTTTTAACTTTTGAAAATCTTGACAGATAAGCAACTGAGACAGAATTTGAAAAAGTTTGACTTGAGTGGTTGCAGGCACAAAATAAAGACAGAAATGAGCTCAATAATGATAAATAGACATGAACCAACAAGTCTCAAATCAAAAACAGACCTTAAACCTACACTAAGCAACAATTCCAAACACCCTTTTTGTTTGACTGTTTGAGCTTAAAATGAGAATACCACTAAACTAGCCAATTCCAATGATCAAACATGGCTTTACTACCCTAAATACACCTAAATAAACACATTAAAACCAAGAGTGACCACAGATACATGATAAGCATAAGCTGCAATTTTGACTTGAAAATGAAAAATGAGAAAGTTACTCACAATTGTCCAACTGATGTGCAGGTTAAAACAAACTCCAAATCCTACTCTAACCTACCAAATCTAACCCATGATCATCACTGCAACAACCAAATTCATCACCATTCCAATTTGAGCTTTCTGTTGACTTCTGTTGACCATGTAACAAAATGACTTGAACTTTGAATATAAGCTTATACAAAGCTATCATAAGCTTATATAAACTTGTTTGAGATCAAATACAAGCTACTGAGAGCTTTAACATAAGAATTTGAGAATGAAATTTTCAACAGTGACAGGAAACATGAAATTTATCTAAAACTTGGATTAAAAACTTCAAAAGCTTAATACAATGATTAGTTAACTTGAAATTGATACATGGAAGCTGAAATTACACTATTTTGATTAAACTACAACATTTATAAAAAAACGACATTAGAGAAAATATAAAAACTAACTAACTCCTTTGAAACCGCTTCTATCTTCCCTTTTATGGATGAAAATTCTTCCCCACTTGTTTCTGAGCTTATCCCACCACCATTGGATGAGTCAAAATGATCCCAGCCATCAATTATACTTTTGGCGCCAAAAAGTCTAGAGTAGATTTGAGCAGGTTTAAGATATTAATGGTTTTTGGGTGCATGTGGAGGTGGAGGGGACATAAGGGATGGATAGGTGAGGAGGGGGGTTGAAAATGTTGGAAAACCACTCTGGTTTTTGGTGTTACAGGGGAGGAAGAGGAAAGGCTACAGTGGTAGTGGTTTTGGGCGCCAAGTGGGTGGTTTGACTGGATTGGTTTGACCAGGCAGTGTTAATATCAAGGGGTCCAAAATGGATTATGACAGGGGGGTCAAATGGGTGCAAGGGTCCAAATTGGGTTTAAGGGTTTAAAATTGGAGGGACTTAAGGTGTAAATTCTGAAACTTGAGGGGCCTAAGCTGCCAATTCATCAAACTTGTTCCAAGGGTTGAAAATGACAAGTTCCAAAAGTATAAGGACCAAAATTGCCATTTTGCAATTTTCCAGGGGCCATTTCTGCCAAATTTCAAAGTTGAAGGACTAAACTTGTAATTTTCTCAAACTTTTTATATTTTTCACCAAAGGACTAAATTTGACAATTTTTGATTTTAAAAGGACCTTTGGTGACTTTTCTTTTGAAATTTTGACTCAGGGACTATTTTTGACAATTTTTGAAACTTGGGGGACTAAAACTGCAATTTTTGCAAATTTGATACGTTTTTCATCTGATTTTGATATTTTTGCATTTAAAACACATAAAACACTTGTTTGTGATATTTTGATCATTTTGATGTGTTTCTGAGTGTTTTCAGATGATTTTGCAGTTTATATTGTACAAAAATGATGAGTATTTAGACACTCATCAGAAAGATGATAACTTATCGTAACACGCCCGAGGAGCTTGTTTGAGACCATACAGAGCTTTGTTCAGTTTGTAGACATGGTTCGGGAACGCGGGATCAACGAATCCTTCTGGCTGGGTGACATAACCCATTTCTTTTAGTTGACCATTCAGAAAAGCAGTTTTGACATCCATCTGAAAGACCGTTATATTCATATGAGCCGCGAACGCAAGAAAGATCCGAACAGCTTCAAGACGAGCAACCGGAGCGAATGATTCTTCAAATTCAGTACCCTCTTCCTGTCTATAACCCTTAGCCACCAGACGTGACTTGTTTCTGATGACGTTCCCTTCAGCATCCAATTTGTTCTTCCAAATCCATTTGAGACCAATGACGTGGACCCTTGTTGGTCTTTCAACCAGTTCCCATACTTCAAGACGTTTGAATTGGTTTATTTTGTCTTGCATAGATTCAATCCATTTGTCTTTGGTCATTGCATCTTTAATGTTTTTAGGTTCAGTTTGGCAGACAGTGAGTGCATAAATGCAATGTTCACCATCTGTGTGAAGGTGTTGTCTTGTAACGACTGGTTGATTTGGGTTGCCAATAATGTTCTCAAGAGGATGGTCTTTTGTCCAACGATGTGTAGAGGGTTGATGTTGATATACATTATGCGTATTTTGAGGATTCAAATGGTTTGTTGATGATTCCGCGACATCAGGTGCAGCAGTTTCATTGGCAAACGGGTTAAAGAACGCATTTGGATCAAAATCTGCAGGTGGGGGTACTTCATTAAGAACATCAACAGCTGGTTCAGCGTCGTTGGAAGCAGTTTGTTCAACTGTGGTTAAAGAGTCAACTGGTGGTGCTTCTTCAACAGTAGTTGTTGTAGCAGGTGTATCAGGTATAAGAGTGTGATCAGGTTGAGCAGCGGAAACAACGGATACACCTGGAGCACGTTCATCAATGTCATCACTAAACAGCGGAGCAAATAGCGTTTCCATTTGTTGACGAGTAAGCTGAGGGCTTGTTTCAGCTGATGATGGGGTTTGGGGGAAGTTTAAACGGTTATGACCGGGTTCTAAGCTGTTATGCTCAGAAGCCATTTCTGTAAGTTCATCAAAATTAGCATGAATCGTTTCCATAACCTGCTTTGTACGACGATTCCAGATCCGGAAACCTTTTGAATTCTCATAGTATCCAATAAATACTCCACTGTCAGCTTTGGCTTTGAGCTTTCCAAAGTCTTCACGATCATCATTTGGGTAGCAAAGAGATCCAAATACATGAAAGTGTTTGAGATTCGGTTTTCTATTGTGGATAAGCTCGAAAGGTGTTTTGTTGTGGCGTTTTGTGATCATTGAACGGTTTTGAGTATAGCATGCAGTTGATACAACTTCTGCCCATAAGTAATCTGGAAGTTTAGCATTAATTAACATTGTTCTTGCCGCTTCCACTAACGTTCGGTTTCGTCTTTCAACAACTCCGTTTTGTTCTGGTGTCCGTGCAATAGATGTTTGATGCTCTATTCCCATTTTCTCATAAAATTCTCGAAGAGTTTGGTTCACAAATTTAGTTCCTTTGTCTGTTCTGATTTGGCGGACGGTGTTCTAGAGCTGAATTTGAATTTTTTTGAGAAAAGTGATGATCATCTGTGGAGCTTGGTCTTTGCTTCGAAGAAAGTAGACCCAAGTCCATCATGAATAGTCATCAACAATTACTAAGATGTAGCGTTTGCCATTGATCTTTTGCACGCGCATCGGGCCACATAAATCCATGTGAAGAAGATGAAGCCCATGCTGAGAGCTGTGTTCGACCTTTGAAGGAAAATGAGCACGAGTCTTTCCCTTGTTCACAAGCTGAGCAAAGGTGATCTTTAGAATACCGGAATCGTGGGAGACCTTCAACAAGTTTGTGTCAAGCAAGGTTGGTGGTGGTTTGAAAGTTTAGATGTGAGAGATGACGGTGCCATAGCCAAGATTTTGTAGATGTAGCCTTTGAGAGTAGACAGATGGGAGATGAAGCAACCATGTCTTGCATTGAGATTGTGTATAGACTAGATGATAAGGTTTTAAAAGGTACCATTTTGAGGGGTCATTTAAGTCCTTATTTGATCACTTTTGTATCCGTTATTGTTTAATATCGTTCCTTTTCACTTTTTAGGTCTCGTGAAGGCAAAATGCTGGAATGGCACTTATTTGGACGAAAAGGCGCGAATATATGAAGAAAATGGTCAAAGTCGAAATCGAGGAACTCACAGTTGCTGAATGTAGAAGGCGACGGCGTCAGGTGCTATTTGCGACGCCGTCCCAGAATTATTGTGACGGGACAGAACCCAAAACTCGTATTTTCAAGAGACGGCGTCTAGTGGTGAAAGAGTAGGCCGTCGCTACTCAGACGGCCTAGATGCAATCCAAACGACGTCAGAAGCTGAAGAGGACGGCGTCACGGACATAAGGTGACGCCGTCGCAAAGTTAACGTGGCCAAGACGAAACCCTAATGGCGGCGATACGACGGCGTCACTAAACATAAGGTGACGCCGTCGCAATTGTAATCTTATATATAGAATCCAAATTTTTCAGTCTTTGTGTGGAGAGTCTTTGGAGTAAAAACCTAAAACCGAACCTAAGGTGTCTTGTACAGTATTTTAGGGTTTTTAACCCTATCTTACACCAAGATAAGTCTTTACTTCATTAATTCAATTATGTCTTTGATTATTTGTGTGTATGCTTGCATGTTCTCCATGTCCGGCTAATTTATTTGTGTGTTTGCTTAGGAAGTATGAAACTTAATTATTAAATATTGATTGGTTGTTTCTTATCTTAGTTGATTAATGATCTAGTAGTGCGATAGATCATTCGTTGTGCACTTAATGCTTGATTCATCTTTGTGAACCCTAGAGTATAATTACCTGAGTAATTGTAGTCTAAACCATCCGAAGAGCGCCTTAGAGTAGGAGTCTATAATCTCTAGTGGGTTTGTAGACAAGACCCTTTGGTAAGTTCGAAGAGTTAGGGAGAAACGCATACCCTACAACTTTAGAAACACAACGCAACTAGGACTAAGACGTGACACTCAACCATCAATAGGAGATAATTAAGGAGTAATACAAACTAAGTAAACACATCTTTAAAATATCATACGAGCACACATTAATTAGACATAGACTCCCACAACCTTAGTTTAGATAATTAGATAATAGTAGAGTAATCGGTAGAAATACCAACCCCCCCCCCCCCAAATCCAATACCCGAGATTCGTACCTTTCCATTTTCATAAAATATAAAAAGATAAAAAATAATCTTCCTCAACCTTAACCTTAGCGTAGTAACTCCCTACTAGCATTCCTATTCCCCTAGAGAACGATATCAATACCCGTGGCTTACCCTAATTACTACACTACAACGATTAGGTTCACTGCCTAGGGTGTTATAAAACTTGCTCGAAGAAAAGGAAGTTCCTTTGACCCCGAACGACGCGTGTAGCGTTATCAAGTTTTTGGCGCCGTTGCCGGAGAATAGAATAGCTAGTTAGTAGTCCACCTCGTTTAGGTTTCTTTACTTGATTCCTATCAAGTAAACTTTTTTCTCATTTTTAGATTTCTCTTAGTCTATCCCCCTTCTTCGTGACCTTTGTTAGTAATTCCATCACTTTTCATCATGGAAGGTGACAACCCACTACCCTTCATCAACCCACCACCAAATGACCCGCCAAGAGCCCGTACTCTTGGTGAATACTCGAGACCAAGCCACCTAGGCTATAGGAACACCATTGAGCTTCCCGACCAAGCCCAAACTACGGCCCTGCGATCCGACACCATCCGGTTGGTGCAAAACGGATGTGCATTCCATGGACTTCGTTCCGAAGATCCAAATCAGCATCTGAGGGATTTCCTCAAAATCGTCGATTCCATCGACCTTGATGCTACTACTCGGGAGACCACGCGCCTGCGTCTCTTCCAATTCTCTCTACGGGACCAAGCTAGTAATTGGCTTGAGCGACTTCCCGCCGGCTCCATCTCAAGTTGGGATGATCTTACCTCTCGCTTCCTTGCTCAATTTTTCCCACCGGGGAGAACCACTAAGCTTAGGAATGACATCTTGATGTTCCAACAACGTCAAGGTGAATCTCTCTACGAAGCATGGACCCGATTCAAGGACTTACTTCATAAAGTCCCTCATCACGGCATTGATCTTTGGCTCCAAGTCCAAATCTTTTATGATCATGTCAACTTTCCCACTAAGCGATCCATTGACCAAGCGGCCGGTGGAAAACTTAGTGATTTCACCGCAGAAGAATCATGGGAAATAATAGAGGACCTCGCCCTCTATGACAACGAAAGTTGGGATGACCCCCGTGAGCTGCCCAAAACTGTCAAGGCAATCTCCTTGCCTCCTCCCGACCATAGGATGATCGAACTTGAAGATCAAGTTAAATTCCTCATGAGTTCCTACGAAAATCCTAAATCTTCGCACCATGTGAACAAAGCTTCTTCCTCGTGCGAGCCATTTTGTGATCCTCATAACACGCACACTAGCACCCGATCCCCCGAACACGCTTCTGTTGACTACGCATCCTCGCGTATTAATGGAGCGGGAGGAAGATTCCCTACAACACCCGGACCTAGGAATTTCAATGAAACCCGTGAAGCATGGAAAAACAAGCCCGACTTTTATTGGGGACAAACCAAAGAATTCACTTCTAATGATTTCTCATGGCCCCCACCTAACGGTCCTAACCAACAAAACATCGAAGGAATGTTGCAAAACTTAGTTGCATCCCAAGAAACCCAAATGGCTAAGCTCTCGGACCGCTTTAATAATCAATAAGCCGAGATGGATAGGAAAATAGACAACCTTTTGAAAGCCATAGCTAGTGATAAGAAGGTTAGTGCCATCTCAACTCCCGAGCCTTCAGGCATAGAGATTAAGGATCCAAGCAAGCTAAAGTATGTCCAATTTGTCAATACCATCGCCTTAGTTGAACCTGATGAAACAAATGACGAAGAGGACTATACACTAGTGGATGAGGAAATACCCGAGGAAGTAGATGAAGTAGACATTGACTATTTCGACAAATTTCCTACGGAAGAAGAACTATCTCGCGACCCTCACTTAGTGCGTGACCTCCGCCACATGTATGTTAGGAAAAGTCCTCGAGTTAAGTTTGGGAACCCGTGGAATCTTAACATACCATGTGTCATAGGACACCTTTTTGTGGCAAAAGCTTACATTGATCGCAAGTCCCCAATCAACATAATGACTAGCACCTACTACAATTGGATATTGAAGAAGCCTATTCCAACTAGGCAAGACCCCAATGATCCTAATGTTAGTTGCAATTTTCTTGGTAGAGTTAAGGGATTGCCCGTTTATGTAGGTAGTTTCACGTTTCCTACGGATTTCATAATTGTGGATGATATTAGCACGGCCATAGACCCTAGCTTGTCCCATGTTATTCTCGGAAAACCTTTCATAGAAAGCACCGGAATGACCTATGACCCCTCATTAGGAGTAGTGCGATTCAAGAATAAGACCGATGACATAGCTTACCAAATGTCGTTTAAGATTGAGAAGTTTTCATCACTCTCTAATGATGAAAAGGAACTTAAACTATCGGTCTATTATAGGAATGATGAGGATAGGGAGAAAGGTGTTGATTATGTTATGGCTAAGATTTTCGGATTCTACAAGGATTGCTTGAGCCTGGGACCGGAATACAGGACCGAATGGGGAGAGGATGAACTCTTAGAGAAGCGCATTTTAGGGCACTTCTACAACATGGAATCCCCCATTAGAGGCCGTCAAGAGGACGGTGGTGAGGAAACGTAGGAGCACAACTATGAGTCTAGCTACAAGACTCTTAAATAAAGAAAAGCGCTTCGTGGGAGGCAACCCATGCTTAATTGTTTGCTTGTTAGTGTCATATATCTTTTATTAATTGTTTATCCTCATGTTTAAATTTGTAAAAATGCTTTATTTTGTTTTTAACCTCGTCTTAATTGCATATAAAGGTATTTTACATAAGGGATAAGTGTAGGGAGGATTACACACGTTTTCAAAAGAAACGTAAACATGAGAATAACAATTAACTAAAAGATATATATGTTTGTTTGTTCGAGTCAAATGCTTGTATCGAGTCATAATGGATGTTTTGCAGAAATTTTTCCAGATTCTAAAGATGTAAATTTTCCAGAATTTTTTTCCAGAAAATCGCAGACCAGTTTTTGTCAGGATAACCTGACGGCGTCAGGATTGCAACCTGACGGCGTCAGGAAGGAGTAAAAACATCAGATTACTTTTTCTCGTTTTCTGAGCTATTTATAAATTTTTGGAATTTTCCAGGTCTTAATTTTCTTAGAAATTCTGTAAACATCCATTCCACAAGCATTATATCCTAGTTTAAATCGAGTCTTATATATATTATTACCGCCGATTTTACGCGAAGGTTTTGTTTGTTTTCTTCAAGTGTGCAGGTTTAGTTTGTCAAGAAGAAGTTACATAAGATTGGAAGGAGCTTTTCACGCAATAATTCTTCTTGAAAAGAATTTAACCACCACTTTACACGGATCCTACCGAGCTAATCAGGGGAGTATTAGTTTCTTTCGTTTTTAATTACCTTCTTTTATCATATCTTTGATACTTTCGGGGAACATTGGGGACAATGTTCAGTTTAAGTGTAGGGAGGGAAAATAAAACGGGAACTTTGAAACTATACTTATCCTTGACTATTTGCTTTGTCCAAATTGCATTTGTGTAATAAACCATGAGAAAATGTCGGTTAGGGTAATTTTGGCACCAAATTTAAAATTTTTCATGACATATAGGAGTGGGCCATTAGTCTTAACAAAAGCGTCTCACGGATAGGAAGTTGCATGACTAGCACAAAAACCCTTACCACCCAAATTCCACCCAAAATGTGAGGATCGCCCTTAGATTAGTAGGAATAAAAGCATTCATCTTTAATGCTTAGAGTGTGAACCGGTAGTATATTAGATTCTAGAACTTGTTTTGTGATGCATTTCGAGATCGCAAGTGAGGCTACACTTGTGTAGTTAGGAATAACTAAATGATAAAAGGCATTAGGACAACCCTTGTTTAATACCCGTAATATAATTACTTCTTCCACATCGGTTGAGTAATTCCCCCACACCCTTTGCGTTGTACTCATTTTTAGTACACGATACCCCTAGTTAACCCCTCAGAGCCTATCCTTTTCGCGGTTCTCGTGATATTTCGGTTTTTCCGGAATATCAATGAAGAGCATTGTTTACACCCCACCCCCAAATATACACCCAAATCGCCTTAGCCTACCCCTTATGCACTCACTTTTAGTGCAAATATTTGTTATCACCCTAAACCCTTAGTTCAATTATCTGGTTGCTTGCATGAGTTGCTAAGTCGAGTCATATCCTTTGTATACAGTTTTGGGATGATTGGGATTCATGGGAAAAGTTAAAGTTTATGAAATGACGGGAAGGGAACGTTAAATTCAAATTCCCTTTGTTTGCGTAATAATGTACCCCAAGTGTTTTGATCTTTTCAATTCGGGTCAAATTAGTATTAGAGTAATAAAAACTCAAGTGTAGGGATATGCTTATAAATCCCTAGTATTTTGATGTTATCTTAGATGATGGTAGAGTAAAAGTGTATGAAAAAAAAAAAAAAAAATCGAAAAAAAAAAATAGAAAAAGAGAAAAAGAAAAAAAAAATAGAGTGTGATTAAAAAAAAAAAAAAAAAAAAAAAAAAAAAAAAAAAAAAAACATACGGGCTACCATCCTACATCTATCCTTTAATTTTATGTTTATTTATTTCAGTTATCTAGAGTTTAGAGTGTCGAGTCTTGGCTTAGCAACGCCATTCTTCATATGCATTTAACATAAAGATTTTTGACTTACCACCACTAAATAGCCTATCCCACCAAACCCTTTGTTTCCCTACCGTAAGCCTAACATTACAACCCTTTAAAAGACCTCTTTGATAGTCTTTCCTAGGTGCTTACGCCAAAGCGATGGAGGTTTGATCTATTCTCAAGCCTATGGTAATCTATGTACTAGGACCGGTTAATGAGTGTTTATCTTCCATTTCCTATATTGTTATATTTCATTTATACACCTGAGAGAGATGTGAGTATCCAAACACCCCATGTGAGGTGCTAGTATGTAATTTCCGTGCTTGTTATGACTTTTGCGGGGTTTATATGTGTTGTGGACCGTTTTGAATTAATGCTGAATGACCCCTAACTTATAAATTAATTGGCTAAAAGCACATTTGCTTGAGGACAGGCAAATAACAAGTGTAGGGATATTTGATAAGGTTTTAAAAGGTACCATTTTGAGGGGTCATTTAAGTCCTTATTTGATCACTTTTGTATCCGTTATTGCTTAATATCGTTCCTTTTCACTTTTTAGGTCTCGTGAAGGCAAAATGCTGGAATGGCACTTATTTGGACGAAAAGGCGCGAATATATGAAGAAAATGGTCAAAGTCGAAATCGAGACACTCACAGTTGCTGAATGTAGAAGGCGACGGCGTCAGGTGCTATTTGCGACGCTGATGCTTTTGATTAAAGTACTAAAACAGTTTCTATGTGTCTACTTTAAGCACAAGCACAAGGTACAAATTAAGTTAAAGCTGGAAACTACAAATTGGGACTTATTCTAGACCTGGTTGAGATCATATAATCCAAAAACTAGACTATGAGAAGCAGTTATAAGTCCTGTGCAAGCTTGGATAAAACTGAGAAAAAACTCAGTATTAACTGAGCTTGGAGCAGGGCAAAAAGGCCTAACTTAGAGCTAATGCACAAGCTTATTGAGAAAGCAAAAGCTAAAACCAGATGTGAGGTCTTATAAACCACCTATTAAACTACTTATAGACCAAAAACCAGGACCTACAAAGCTTTAATGAATCCTATGCAGAAGCTGCAACTTCTGCATAAAACCAATTTTTTGACATTTTGACTTTTTGAAAACCAGTTACCAGTTGACTTTGGTGAAGTTTGATCCAATTTTTATGACTGATGTTGGAGTAATATGATGTAATGAGTATAATGAAAGCAATGGTTAACTCTTTTAAACACAAATCCAGGTTTTGCAATTCCAAAGTCCACAACAGTTGACAATGAAACAGATTAAGGGACAATTTTGACTTTTGGTGGTTTTCATGCACAAACTAAGACAGATGTGAGTCTATTAGGACTAAACAAACCTCAATCAACCAAAACCTAACACTGCATTCACCTAAAATACAGATTGAACCATAAACCAAACACCCCTTTATAAACTGTTTAAGCAGTTAAATAGATCCAAACACAGATCAAGCTTGCATTAATGATTAAACTAAACTAACCTAACCTAAATACAACTAATACAACAGGTATGAACTAATTACACCTGCAAATGAAGAATATGCAATAAAACTTGAAATTGACTTACAAAAGTCCATAGCCACAGTGGCTAGCCAATACTGAAACCAAGGAACTCTAACCTATCCAATTCAACCCAATGCTTCCATTTCAACCCATTTCAAGTTCTGAATCACCCCAGATCATCCTTGCACCAGTTTTGCTCCAAATTTGACTTTTATTGACCAATGTCCAAATTTGTGTGAGATGTAAATGTAAGCTTAAATAAAGCTTTAACAAGCTTATTAGAACTTGTTTAAGCTAAAAAGTGAACTGCTAACAGATTTGACAAGGCTTTTGAGAATGAGAGATTCAACAGTAACATAAAATTTTGAAATTGAACTTAGAACTGAATTGATGCTTAAATTAAGTTACAATACACTTGAGCAAAGTATTTTGATACATCCAAACTAAAAACAACAACTGAGAGTCTAATTTAAGCTTAAGGAACATAAAACGACATACATTTTAGAAAAACTAAAAACTAACTATCTCTTGATGCATCCTCTTGGCCTCTTTTATGCTCCAAAGTCTCTCTCACACTTTTCTGAGCAAATCCCAACATAAACCTGGGCCCTTGGATGTCTTTTGAGCAATCTAAGCCGTTAGATTGTTTTGGCGGGAAAATTTGTTTGGATATCAGGGACAGGGAAAAGCTTTGCATTTAATGTGGTGGGATGGGTAGGTGAGGTGGGGGAGACAATATGGTGGTAGAGTAGCTATGGGAGGCTGGTTGGTGGCTGGTGGTGGGAGCAGACAGAGGTGTCGGGGGGACAGGGAAAGGGGCGGGTTTGTTTATTTTTAAATATTGTTGGGTTGTCTGGGTTGGGTTAACGGACCGGGTAAGGTATTTGGGCCAGGGGTTTAGTTTTGGGCTTGGGTATATTTAGGTCCGGTTTGGTTAAGTGGAATTATTAATACAAAAGGACCAAATGTGTAAAGCTCCAATTTCCAAGGACCAAACATGTAACTTATGAAAAGTAGTCAAAGGACTAGTCTTGCCAAGTTTAATAATCCAAGGGTTGATTTTGACATTTTTGAACTTTCCAAGGACTAGTTTTGAACATTTTTGGATTTTCAGGGACTAAATTGTAAATTTCTCAAAACTTTTAGATTTCCCACCAAAGGACTAAATATGACAATTTATGATTTTAAAAAGACCTTTGGTGACTTTTCTTTTGAAATTTGGACTCAGGGACTATTTTTGACAATTTTATAAACTTGGGGGACTAAAACTGCAATTTTTGCAAATTTGATATGTTTTTCATCTGATTTTGATATTTTAGCATTTAAAACACATAAAACACTGATTTGTGATATTTTGATCATTTTGATGTGTTCCTGAGTGTTTTCAGATGATTTTGCAGTTTATTTTATATAAAAATGATGAGTATTTACACACTCATCAATCCCCCACACTGAGATATTGCTAGTCCCTAGCAATGATTTGAGAAAACATAATGGATTTTAATCTCTTTACCAAAAGCCATTACTTCTGGAGTAGCCAAATGTTTCAGTTCAAGTAAGAACTATGGTACACCGATAACCATGTGATTTTGAGCAAATCACCAGCTTTCAACGGATTTGATTTTGTCTTTACCAGAAGCCGTACCCTTCTGGACTAGCCAACTCTTAGATAAATTATCAATATTATCTTTGGTGAGCTGATTACCAATTATGGTTTTTTCACTGCCTTTACCACAAGCCATAATCTTGCGGGCTAGCCAACTCTTCACTTTTTAGGATATGGTGAGTTGAATACCATACAATTTTGGGCAAATTGCAAGCCATATAAATGGATTTGAGGTATCTTTACCAAGAGCCGTTTGCTCCTGGATTAGCCAATCCTTTTGTCTTACAGACATGGCGGACTTATAACCAGATGAGCAAGTGTAGAACACTTGCTCCAAAAAAAAATTTTTTTTGGCCAAAAACGGGGGGATTAGGCGGTATATTTACATGATAAAATTCGTGAGAATCCCCCCCCACACTAGAGATGAATATTGCCCTCAATATTCAAAGTACCGGCTGTTATGCCGAAACAAAGAACGTGAAAGGGAAATACTACGGCCATTATTTAGAAAGAAGATTTTTTATTTTTTTTTTTATTTTTTTTTTAATTATTTTTGGAAAGATTTATATACAAAACCTGTGGGGCAACCCCCCCCACACTAGGGTGGTAGAAAGAGGTGAGAAGACAGAAATATGGGTGAGAACCCATATGGCATGCTACTGTTTTTGATTCCCGAGTCGCTAGCTTGACTCGACCCCGTATTCATTTGTTCATGGGGAAAGTAACGTGGAAAACCAATCTCGATCGGACTTTCGTTCACAATGTTAATGAACATATGAACATCAGAAAGTTCCACACCGACGAGATATAACTGCGGTATTGTTTAATAGTAGACACTATAAGGGATGATACCGGGGTCAAAGATGGTGTCCTCATTCCCGAAAGAGAAAAGGGAAAGAGCCACCACACCATCTGTGAAGAATGGAGTAAAGACGTACATGAGAATGCAAGTCCATTCCTCAGCAGAGAAAAGCAAATCACCAGTTTTGACATCTTTAAGCTTAAACTTGAAGCTTAGATGGTGATTGTCAAGAAGATGTCCGGGAGGGAGGGTGGGAAACGGTTCTTCAATTAACAGATTCTCCAGAAAAAGGATGTCTCCCTCCGGATCAAAGTAAATGTTATCAATTCCCGTTGGAATTGACTCATCACTAAGAAACGCATCGAATTCATTCCAAAAGTTGTCATCTTCCTCATCAGAAGTGAGAGAAGGAATGGAAGAGTCGGGAATAAGACTAGAAGATGATGGATCATTTTTGAGCAATTCATCAATGGGAAGAATGTCTCCCATTGGATCACAAACATCATCATCCAACTCAGATGAAACTGAAGAGAGTTTGGTTTCATCCACAGAGTTAACAATCTCGATGCGACAAACTGATGTCGGAGGTGGGACAAGTGGTGTGCTCTTAGAGCTAGCAGTTTCCACCACTTCCGATGAAGTCTCCGATTCTAGATCATCGTCATCATCAAGAACACTCTTGACTTCCCTGGTACAGCTTTCAAACCATTTGTTTGAACCAGGGGTAATTTTCAAAGCTTTGAGCTCAGCACGTTTTTGAAAACTCCTCTTAACCGTGAAGTTTGAGAGAGTTATGCATTGAATCTTTCAGATCTTTGATCAATTGTGGCAACACTCTGTTTGTACAGAGGTTTGGAGTTCTGGTTGATATTCAATGTGAGCTCTTCGTTGTCAACCCGTATGGTCAACTCTTCAGCAAACACATCAATCAGAGCACGACTCGTTCTCAAGAAAGCTCTCCCTAAGATGAGGGGAACTCTAGGATCTGCATCGAAGTCTACTACAACAAAGTCAGCATGAAAGTGAAACTTTCCCACTTTCATCACGACATCCTCGGCTATCCCAAGTGGACGAGTTACGGTACGGTCCGCTAGCTCGAGTGTCATATGAGTGGATGAAAGTTCAGGAAGAGATAGTTTCTTCCATACTGAGAGTGGCATGAGGTTAATGCTAGCGCCAAGATCGGCGAAGGCGGAGCATTGAAACATCCCCAAGAAATCACACGGGATTAAAAACCTGCCAGGGTCTTCAAGCTTTTCGGGAAGCTTATTAAGAATGGCCGCTGAGCATTGCTCATTTAGAGGGGTTTTTGCCAACTCTGATAGCTTATCTTTGTTGGTGAGTAAGCCTTTAAGCGTGGATGCAAATTTAGGCATTAGAACGAGAGCATCAACGAAGCTTAAATCAAAGTGAAGCTCATTGAAGATTTGGAAAATTTTTTCCATTTGCTCTTTGTTTTTGTCTTTGAGCTTCTCATCATTCATTCTTGATGGGTAAGGAAGCTGACTAGACTTTTGAGCCGGGATGGAAGTGTTTTCTGGCTCCGGATTTTTCCTCGGAACATCGGGTTCCGGACTTAAGGCTTGGGCTACCGAAGGTGGGACGTGTGCGGTACTTCGTGGGCTTGAATAATGCACCTTGTCCGTTGTCTCCTTGGTAACTTGACTAAATGCCACAGGAGGAGGGGGCATAGGAGTCGAAGGTCCATTGTGCGTCTTACCACTACGAGTGGTGACGGCTTTCAACTCGGCATTTGGATTAGGAATAGTATTGCCTGGGAGTCCTCCAGAAGATGATGAAGCTTTGTTCATATTCATGTTCATGAAACTGCTCATCATATTCTTTAACTCATTTGTCTGCCGAGACATTGTGGTATCAATTTCCCTTTTAAGCTCAACTCTCATGTTATTGATCTGAGTTTGCATTGAACGCATGTTTGACTCAGTCATTTTCATGAAGTCATTTGGCATGGGAGCTTGAGGAGGTTGTTGATAGCTTTGATGATTAGGAGCTTGATATGGTTGAGGTTGGTTGAAATTGTTCCGGTTTTGATTGAAATTTTGAGAGTTATTGAAATTTTGTCCTTGATTCGGAACAAAGCGATTTTGATTGCCATGGTTTTGATTGCCATGGTTTTGCACAGGAGGAAAACCAGGTGGTGTCATACCGCTAGGTGCACGGTAGTGAGGATCAGCCTGTGGTCGGTATTGATTGTGGTTTACCGAAGCTACAGGAGCTTGGTAAAAGGAAGCATCGGTTGCTTGACAATCATAATACGCATGTGGACCACTACAAGTTTCACACACCTTGTTTACGGCTTTGATTGGTTCCGGCTTATGAATTTCGCTTTTGATTTCCTTTACCTCTTTTATCATACAATGGATAATGTCCGTTAGAGCGGCTAACGGAGCGGCTAACTCGGAAGAGTTACCGGATGAAGAAGCAGGAGTGTTCGGAACATTGACTTTGTTGCGAGAAATAGGAACTTTTGATTTTTGCTCGCAAATCTCAATCACATCTTTAGGTCTACGATTCAAGATATTGCCACCTGCGGCTGCATTAAAGGAATCTTGATCGTTTCCGTTCAACCCATTGTAAAAGATATTTACTTGTTGAAGCTCCGTGAATTCATGATGGGGGCATTTCCTGAGGAGATCTTTGAATCTCTCCCATGCCTCTCCAAAGTTTTCATCGAAATTTTGACGAAATCCAGAAATTTCATTTTTAAGATTAGTCGTCTTTGATGGAGGAAAGAAATAATTCACAAACTTTTGAACAAGATCCTCCCAAGTTTCGATGGATCGAGGGGGTTCTTTTTCCAGCCAAATCCGGGCTGTCCCCTCAAGTGAGAATGGAAATAGCATCAACTTGATCACTTTTTGTGGCACATCCTTGAAATTGATAGTTGCAGTCAACTTGTTAAACCAACGGATGTGTGCATACGGGTCTTCTCGATCAGACCCGCGGAATTGATTTGTAGACACAAGTTGGATCAAATGTGTCTTCAATTCGAAGTGATCAGAATTGATTACGGGTAAAACAATGGCATCTCCATAACCCTCGGTGGGTGCCTGGAGCATTTCCGCCATAGTACGTTCGTCTGCCATGGTGATGTTTGAAATAGCGCGAATCTCGGGTTCGACTATTTGGGCAGCACGTCTACGAGAACGTCTCCTTGGAATTTCTGCTAGATCACGCAAAGGACTCAATGATTTAGAAGAACGAGTGCGCATGCACTGGAGATAACTCTAAGGGATCTCAGAGTTAAGAAGAGAAATGGAATTATGAAGATATTTCAGATGAGAATGAGAATTATGAAGACGTTTTATAAAAATCAGGTGAGAAGAATCTTTATGGGTTTTCTGGTTCTGAAACGTCGATATCACAACAAAATCAATTAACACAAAATCGAGGCAAAACAACAGTGAACTTAACCAATAATCCTAAAATGAATGGCTTCTTTGAAAAAGGTACACCAATCACAAGGACACAAAGGCAAGTTTTAAATCTTTAGTTCGGGAACTTATTATGGTCGCACCCCCAGTTAGGTAGTGCACTGCCTTGGTTTGCGGTGGTAATCTTTTAAGTTGTTAATTATTAAAGAAAACGACGAATCTTTTTGTATTTTTATTTTTGATACATATATAGAAACAAAAGAGAAAATATTTTTGTGTTTTATACGTTTTTGGATGTTTTTGGGTTTTTGGATTTTTTAGAAGAAAATATGGATATATATATATATATATACAAAAATGGATGATATAAACAAATGAGTGAGGATTCAAACAACTAATCTGCTACACGGAAGATAGATCAGCACAGCTCCCCGGCAGCGGCGCCAAAAATTTGATGCTTTTGATTAAAGTACTAAAACAGTTTCTATGTGTCTACTTTAAGCACAAGCACAGGGTACAAATTAAGCTAAAGCTGGAAACTACAAATTGGGACTTATTCTAGACCTGGTTGAGATCATATACTCCAAAAACTAGACTATGAGAAGCAGTTATAAGTCCTGTGCAAGCTTGGATAAAACTGAGAAAAAACTCAGTATTAACTGAGCTTGGAGCAGGGCAAAAAGGCCTAACTTAGAGCTAATGCACAAGCTTATTAAGAAAGCAAAAGCTAAAACCAGATGTGAGGTCTTATAAACCACCTATTAAACTACTTATAGACCAAAAACCAGGACCTACAAAGCTTTAATGAATCCTATGCAGAAGCTGCAACTTCTGCATAAAACCAATTTTTTGACATTTTGACTTTTTGAAAACCAGTTACCAGTTGACTTTGGTGAAGTTTGATCCAATTTTTATGACTGATGTTGGAGTAATATGATGTAATGAGTATAATGAAAGCAATGGTTAACTCTTTTAAACACAAATCCAGGTTTTGCAATTCCAAAGTCCACAACAGTTGACAATGAAACAGATTAAGGGACAATTTTGACTTTTGGTGGTTTTCATGCACAAACTAAGACAGATGTGAGTCTATTAGGACTAAACAAACCTCAATCAACCAAAACCTAACACTGCATTCACCTAAAATACAGATTGAACCATAAACCAAACATCCCTTTATAAACTGTTTAAGCAGTTAAATAGATCCAAACACAGATCAAGCTTGCATTAATGATTAAACTAAACTTACCTAACCTAAATACAACTAATACAACAGGTATGAACTAATTACACCTGCAAATGAAGAATATGCAATAAAACTTGAAATTGACTTACAAAAGTCCATAGCCACAGTGGCTAGCCAATACTGAAACCAAGGAACTCTAACCTATCCAATTCAACCCAATGCTTCCATTTCAACCCATTTCAAGTTCTGAATCACCCCAGATCATCCTTGCACCAGTTTTGCTCCAAATTTGACTTTTATTGACCAATGTCCAAAGTTGTGTGAGATGTAAATGTAAGCTTAAATAAAGCTTTAACAAGCTTATTAGAACTTGTTTAAGCTAAAAAGTGAACTGCTAACAGATTTGACAAGGCTTTTGAGAATGAGAGATTCAACAGTAACATAAAATTTTGAAATTGAACTTAGAACTGAATTGATGCTTAAATTAAGTTACAATACACTTGAGCAAAGTATTTTTATACATCCAAACTAAAAACAACAACTGAGAGTCTAATTTAAGCTTAAGGAACATAAAACGACATACATTTTAGAAAAACTAAAAACTAACTATCTCTTGATGCATCCTCTTGGCCTCTTTTATGCTCCAAAGTCTCTCTCACACTTTTCTGAGCAAATCCCAACATAAACCTGGGCCCTTGGATGTCTTTTGAGCAATCTAAGCCGTTAGATTGTTTTGGCGGGAAAATTTGTTTGGATATCAGGGACAGGGAAAAGCTTTGCATTTAATGTGGTGGGATGGGTAGGTGAGGTAGGGGAGACAATATGGTGGTAGAGTAGCTATGGGAGGCTGGTTGGTGGCTGGTGGTGGGAGCAGACAGAGGTGTCGGGGGGACAGGGAAAGGGGCGGGTTTGTTTATTTTTAAATATTGTTGGGTTGTCTGGGTTGGGTTAACGGACCGGGTAAGGTATTTGGGCCAGGGGTTTAGTTTTGGGCTTAGGTATATTTAGGTCCGGTTTGGTTAAGTGGAATTATTAATACAAAAGGACCAAATGTGTAAAGCTCCAATTTCCAAGGACCAAACATGTAACTTATGAAAAGTAGTCAAAGGACTAGTCTTGGCAAGTTTAATAATCCAAGGGTTGATTTTGACATTTTTGAAATTTCCAAGGACTAGTTTTGAACATTTTTGGATTTTCAGGGACTAAATTGTAATTTTCTCAAAACTTTTAGATTTCCCACCAAAGGACTAAATATGACAATTTATGATTTTAAAAAGACCTTTGGTGACTTTTCTTTTGAAATTTGGACTCAGGGACTATTTTTGACAATTTTATAAACTTGGGGGACTAAAACTGCAATTTTTGCACATTTGATATGTTTTTCATCTGATTTTGATATTTTAGCATTTAAAACACATAAAACACTGATTTGTGATATTTTGATCATTTTGATGTGTTCCTGAGTATTTTCAGATGATTTTGCAGTTTATTTTATATAAAAATGATGAGTATTTACACACTCATCAGACGCCGTCCCAGAATTATTGTGACGGGACAGAACCCAAAACTCGTATTTTCAAGAGACGGCGTCTAGTGGTGAAAGAGTAGGCCGTCGCTACTTAGACGGCCTAGATGCAATCCAGACGACGTCAGAAGCTGAAGAGGACGGCGTCACGGACATAAGGTGACGCCGTCGCAAAGTTAACGTGGCCAAGACGAAACCCTAATGGCGGCGATACGACGGCGTCACTAAACATAAGGTGACGCCGTCGCAATTGTAATCTTATATATAGAATCCGAATTTTTCAGTCTTTGTGTGGAGAGTCTTTGGAGTAAAAACCTAAAACCGAACCTAAGGTGTCTTGTACAGTATTTTAGGGTTTTTAACCCTATCTTACACCAAGATAAGTCTTTACTTCATTAATTCAATTATGTCTTTGATTATTTGTGTGTATGTGATGAGTATTTAGACACTCATCAATCCCCCACACTGAGATATTGCTAGTCCCTAGCAATGATTTGAGAAAACATAATGGATTTTAATCTCTTTACCAAAAGCCATTACTTCTGGAGTAGCCAAATGTTTCAGTTCAAGTAAGAACCATGGTACACCGATAACCATGTGATTTTGAGCAAACCACCAGCTTTCAACGGATTTGATTTTGTCTTTACCAGAAGCCGTACCCTTCTGGACTAGCCAACTCTTAGATAAATTATCAGAATTATCTTTGGTGAGCTGAATACCAATTATGGATTTTCCACTGCCTTTACCACAAGCCATAACCTTGCGGGCTAGCCAAATCATTATCTTTTGAGGATGATGGGGAGCTGAAGAACCATACAATTTTGGGCAAATTGCAAGCCATATAAACGGATTTGATATATCTTTACCAAGAGCCGTTTGCTCCTGGATTAGCCAATCCTTTTGTCTTACAGACAAGGCGGACTGATAACCAATTGAGTAAGTGTAAAACACTTACTCCAAAAAAATTTTTTGGCCAAAAACGGGGGAATTGGGTAATATATATGATAAAATTCGTGAGAATCCCCCCCACACTTAGAAATGAATATTGCCCTCAATATTCAAAGTACCGGCGGTTATGCCGAAACAAAGAACGTAAAAGGGAAATATTACGGCCATTATTTAGAAAGTTTTTTTTTTTTTTTTTTTTTTTTTTTTTTTTTTTTTTTTTTTTTTTTTTTTTTTTTTTACACATGTGGGGCATCACCCCCACACTTAGGTGGTAGAAAGGGGGTAAGAAGACAGAAATATGGGTGAAAACCCATATGGTGCGTGCTACTGTTTTTGATTACCGAGTCGCTAGCTTGACTCGACCCCGAATTCATTGGTTCATGGGGAAGCAAAGTGGAAGAAACAATCTCCATCGGACTTTCATTCAAGATGTTTGGATAAACATTGAAGCACGTGAAAGTTCCACACCGACGAGATAAAGAGAGACAGACCCGGCTTACAAATGATAAACGAAAATGCCGGGGTCAAAGATAGTGTCCTCATTCCCGAAGGAGTGAAGAAGAGAGGAAGTCACATCATATGTGAGGAATGGAAGAAAGATGTTGATAACAATCAAGATCCATTCTTCATCCTCAAATGTAGACGTATCGGGAGGAAGGGTGAAGGTAGTATCATCAATAAGCAAACTCTTACGATAGAGTACACCTTCCTCCGAGCCAATATCATCCTCAAGATCAAAATAGAAATGATCATATTCCGGAGGAGATATGTCATGAGAGAGTTCACCGGAGAACTCTTCATGAAGAGAATCATTGGAAAAAGCCTCAAGCTCGGGCTTGTCCAATGTAGAGTCACTATCCACAACGGGGATAGGAGATGAAGCTGACTTAGCACAAAATGATTCGATCTTAGAAACGAGGAGATTTATATTGAACAATTGTTCACGAAGTATCTCGTCCTCAATTTCCAGATCATCAGAATCTCTCACTTCCTCTAAGCTAACTAGCTTAGAAGGTAGCTCCTCGACATAATCGATGTCTCCATAGGATAAAGAATCGTCAAACGAAGTACAATCGTTATCAGAATCGAAGAACATCTCGACATGATCATATGGAATGTCAAGAGGAGGAGAAGAATCATCATTAAGAGGCTCATCACACATATTACCGGAGATAACCTCGGACTCACTTGGGGTTGGAACAAGGCTCTCAACACTAGATGATTCCATTTCTGGAATAGTGCTAGAAGGCTCGTCCCCCATTATGAAAGAGTCTTTGGAAGCAATATAAGGTAAGATAGGTGTGATAGCAATAGACTGAGGGAGTTGAGAAATAAGATCGTTCAATTGAGTAACACTCTCCTCGTTGTCCTCATAGTATTCCTTCATTTGAATACTATCCTCATCATCATCGTCATCATATCGGATTCTTATGTTCATCTGCTGAAGCTTACACAACATTCTTTTCATTTGCAGTTTCTTTCGAATGCGTATTTCTTCAGAACTTTGAGGAAGATAACACTCCTCGTAATCATTGAGATGCTGTGAAGGCTCGGAAGTCTGATGACTGATGGAATATTGTGGGGGTTGGAAATTGTCAAAACCGGGAGAATTGGAATTTTGAAAATTTTGATTCATCGGTTGACATTCAAAAGTCTCATGAGGACCCCCACACTTCTCACAACAGAGATAATTGGGAAAATAACTTTCACCAAAGTTCTGATTGTAACATGGTTCCGGCTCATAGACAAGCGGGACCTGTGGTGGACAATCAAAACCGTAATGAGAATCATTCCCACAAAACTCGCATGAGTAGGATTCGTATTGGGGTTGTGGAGGTAGGTAAGAAAAATCGGGTGTTTCATTATTTGAAATGGGATCGGGATTACCGACAAACTTGTCTCCGAAACCCACATTGGTACATCGCCGACAATTTCCACCGTTAAATGGACCTCCACACCAGGAACATGTCAAATACCATGACATAGAGAATTAAACGGATAAGAGGGATAAGAGATGAAGAATTAAACGGTTATAGAGGATAAGGGATGGAGAATTAAACAGGTTTGAGGATAAAGAAATGTAGAATTAAACAGATTGGAGGATAAATGATGGATATTTTTGGATTTTTGAAAAATATGATATAAAAACAAAGAATGAAAATATTTTTGGCGTTTTTAACACTTTAGGAAAAATGTTAATGAACTTTTTGAGATTTTTGATAACTTTACAAAAAACTTTTTACAAAAGATGGGGTATGTGCAAGAATGGGTCTGAAAAAGGCTAAACACACGCTAAAGCCTCCCCGGCAGCGGCGCCAAAATTTGATCCGCGCAAAACCGTCAAGTCAAACAGACTTAAAACAGCTTAAACACAAATACAATTAAGATCAGAGAATATAGGGGATTCCCGGGTCGTTATGTCCCATGGAGACTCAATGGTGTGTTAAACACATGATCAGACGATAGGATGATCACTAATGATAGCGATCAGAAAGGATTGAATTGGATAATTACACTACTGAAAAAGTTATAAATCAAAGCGACTTAAATGCAAATTAAGAAAATTAAAAAGTTAAAATCTATTAAATAAACGCTATCACTATTTTTAAAGTGATGAACGTTTAAAACTTAAAATTAAAAACTTACGTTTAAATAAAAATAACGTAAACGTACAAAATAAAAAGTGAAACTTATACAATATAAATCCTAAAAATATGAAAAATACATTTTTACAATCCTAATGATAAAAGAAAATTTCTAGAAAAGAAAATTTATTTTTATAACTATTTAATTAATTATTATTAATTAAAAACTATTTTAAACTATTTAATAATACTCTAAAATAAAAGAAAATACAAAATAAGACTAGAAAAATAAAATTAAGACTTAGAAAAATCTAAAATATGATACAACTAATTTTAAAACTAAAAATATATTTTTTAGACTTTTTATGTATTTATTATTAATTTAAAACTATTTAAAACTAATTAAATTATTTAAAAATACAAATTTAACTAAGAAAAATCTAGAAAAATATTTTTTTCTCTTTTTATATTTATCTTAACTTAATAAAATTGAAAGATTAATTTTTTGAACCTTTTCTTAATTTTTTGTATTAAATACTATTTAAAAATGCTTAAAAATTAATTTAAATTAAGAAAAATAGCAAAACACCTTAGAAAAATCTGAAAATTTCAGGAAAACTTTAAAATAATATTAGGAATATGAGAAAAATGGAAAAACAGGCCCTTATGTGGAAGATACAAGAGCAGTAGTGTAAACTAGGGGAAATAAGCACTTGGGAATAAGCTAATAAGCACTAAATTGCACCCACTGAAAATATAAGCTAAGGTATACTAAAACTACTCTAATGGAACCAGAAGCAACTACTCCTAACCACTAAATAAGCATTTAACCTAGATTAAAGCTATCTGACACTTAAACCAATAAGCTAATCAGGCCCTATCTTTAAGCTATTCTAACTGCTTATCTAAAAAGCTAACAAGGAAACCAGAAGTTGAGATCTGTAAACCACCTGGCAGAGATACTCTATCCAAATTCACAGCTTATAAGGAGAAGTAGTGAAGCAATTATAGATCAAATAAAAGGTTGCTAAATGGATAGTGACTGCTGAACTGAAGCATAAACAGAAAGAGGAAACAACTTGGAGCTTATTTAATGACTTAACAGATAAGCTAAAAAGCAAAACAGATATGGGGCTTTGAACACAACCTAGCAAACTACAATATGACCAAAAATCAGACCTTAGCTATTTGAATTGAAGTCTGTGCAGTTGCTGCACTTTCTGCACAAACTGGTATTTTGTGCAGCTTTGACTTTCTAAAAACAGTTGTAAAAGTTGACCAAAATGAGTTTTAAGATTAAATGGTGGACTGATATAGATGAATGATGATGAAATAAGACTTTAACAAGCTACCTTATCAACTTCTAAACCTAGATGAGATGCTTACAGTCCCTTGATTCCAACAGTTAAGCAAAGAAGATCAAATAACCAATTGTTTTGACTTAGGGTGCAAAGCAGCAAGACAATAACAGAGAATGCATCAAATGACTATAGCAAGCTCAAAGAAACTGATCTCACCCATATTAATAACCTTCTAAAGCAGTTAGACTATCAATCCAAACACCTCTTTATTCTAGCTGAATTGCATTTCTTCTATCAGAACTTATGAAATCTGAATCAAACTGGATGTGAATGCTCAAAGAAACTCAAAAACTTAACATTATAACAAGTTGAAAACAGATATGCATCTAAAACTGATTTGACTTGTAGGTTTGACTTTTATTGACTTTGCATGAAATTTTCTTAAAACTGATTTTTAAGCTTAACAAAAGCTCAAACTAACTTAACTAAGATTGTTTGAGCTTATAAATAAGCTAACTAAAGCTTATACATAAGAATTTGAAATGGAAATGTTCAACAGTAGCCATGAAACATAAAACTTTAACCAAACCATGAAATTAACTCTCAAAACAGATTACAAAGCTATTTTAACTTAAGTTTGAATTATTAAAACAAGGCATTACATAGTTTAGACTAAAACTAAGACATTTTATAAAAATACGACATAAAGAAAAATCTTCAAAACTAACTACTACACAATCTTGCTTCTTTCTTCCCTTTTTATAGTCCCCTTGCTTCTCTCTCACCTTCTGAGTGGATCCCACTAAATTCCAGAGCCTTAGGATAACTTTTTGTGAGATTAGGCCAAATTGTCAAATTTGGCGGGAATTGTGATTTTGAGCAGTTGGATAAGCTTGAGTGTGGGAGAGGGTGAATTTAATGTATCTTGGATGTAGTGGGGGAGGGGGGAGACAGGGAAGGAGATAAGGTGAGGTAATGTTGAGTGTAGCAGGGGATTGCAGAGACTAGTGGGAGAGAAGGGTGTTTGGCGCCAACTGGTTGGTCAAACCACTTTTTGACCGGGCAGTATTATATTGGGGGGGGTCCAAAATGGTTTAATGACAGGGGGTTCATAAAAGGCTTAAGGTCCAAAAGTGGTATAAGGCTTATAAAACACAAGGACTAAATGTGCCATTTTCTGAAAATCAAGGACTATTCCTGCCAATTCATCAAAGTTACTTCAAGGGACCATTAATGACAAGTTTCAAAAGTACAGGGACCATTCTTGCCATTATTGAAAGTTAAGGGACCTAAGTTGTCATTTTTGAAAGTTAAAGGACCTAAATTGTAAATTTGTAAATTTAAATCTCAAGGACCATTTTTGACAACTTAAGAATCCCTAGGGACTTTAAAATGATATTTCTCTTTATTCGGTTTTACCAGGGACTGTTTTTGACAATTTTTGAAACTTGGGGGACTAAAACTGCAATTTTTGCAAATTTGATATGTTTTTCATCTGATTTTGATATTTTTGCATTTAAAACACATAAAACACTGATTTGTGATATTTTGATCATTTTGATGTGTTTCTGAGTGTTTTCAGATGATTTTGCAGTTTATTCTGTACAAAAATGATGAGTATTTAGACACTCATCAGTATGCTTGCATGTTCTCCATGTCCGGCTAATTTATTTGTGTGTTTGCTTAGGAAGTATGAAACTTAATTATTAAATATTGATTGGTTGTTTCTTATCTTAGTTGATTAATGATCTAGTAGTGCGATTGATCATTCGTTGTGCACTTAATGCTTGATTCATCTTTGTGAACCCTAGAGTATAATTACCTGAGTAATTGTAGTCTAAACCATCCGAAGAGCGCCTTAGAGTAGGAGTCTATAATCTCTAGTGGGTTTGTAGACAAGACCCTTTGGTAAGTTCGAAGAGTTAGGGAGAAACGCATACCCTACAACTTTAGAAACACAACGCAACTAGGACTAAGACGTGACACTCAACCATCAATATGAGATAATTAAGGAGTAATACAAACTAAGTAAACACATCTTTAAACTATCATACAAGCACACATTAATTAGACATAGACTCCCACAACCTTAGTTTAGATAATTAGATAATAGTAGAGTAATCGGTAGAAATACCAACCCCCCCAAATCCAATACCCGAGATTCGTACCTTTCCATTTTCATAAAATATAAAAAGATAAAAAATAATCTTCCTCAACCTTAACCTTAGCGTAGTAACTCCCTACTAGCATTCCTATTCCCCTAGAGAACGATATCAATACCCGTGGCTTACCCTAATTACTACACTACAACGATTAGGTTCACTGCCTAGGGTGTTATAAAACTTGCTCGAAGAAAAGGAAGTTCCTTTGACCCCGAACGACGCGTGTAGCGTTATCACTAGAATTGCGAGAGCCAGACATAAGATCGTTTCCTTGTAGATCACGAATGAAACAAGTTTTCTCCCTAAAAGCAACTTCCAAATCTCCATCACAGAATTGACCGACAGAAAAGAGATTGTGACCAAGGCCTTCCACATAATAAACCCTGCTAATTTCAATATTGCCATTGATATAATCTCCGTAGCCCATGATAGCTGCGAAGTGATCATTCCCGAATCTGACAGTGCCAATGAACTTTGCAATAAAGTTTGATAACAATTTAAGATTTCCTGTCATGTGTCGGGAACATCCACTATCAACAATCCAAAGGATGATCTGTATCACCTGTATTACTCACAGACGACACAGATGGAATAGAGGTAGATGTGGAACCCGATGAGTTAGAGGGTTCCTCAGCAGTTTTAGTAGAAAGACACACATCAATGATTTTAGGCATCCATTTAAATCCTAGTGTATTATGTATCCATTTCTGCCATCTCCAACTAGTCTTAGCTTTAGTCTTAGTGAATGCACTAGGTGGTACTACATTCTTTGGAGGTGATACTAGAACTACAGTTACATCAATGCGTTTATTAGAATCTAAGGAGGGCGGTCTACCAAGCACAGACTTAGAAGCATTAGTGGGCCTAGAGGTATTCCGATTCTTAGGATTCCTTAAACGAGAAATGATAGCTTTAGCAACACATTTGTCATGACAATCAGAATTCATACTTTTACGACAAATAATACAAGGTGCATTAGACTGAATATCAAAAGTACTTAAAGATTTAGCATTCGTTACATGACTTTTTATATTACATTTGTCAGACGCAATATCTAAAGTATGTGCAACGTGAGTCTTATTCAAAATCCTAGGGTGTTCTTCTACTTCAGCATTCCTTATTGATCTTTTCTTAGGTCGCAACTTCCTATTCTTCCTTGTATTGCTCCTAGGCTTTGAAGTGTGGACATTAGGAAAAGAAGCAATTATTCCTGTTTCAGTAGAGGGAAGCACATTAGTATCTTGTGATTTGGCAGTAGGCATTCTAGGGTCACGATTACTAAGTGTTACTGGTGCTATTCTCTTAATCACGGAAGGCGGAAGTTGTTCATACTTTCCTAACATTTCTCTTAACTTAAAGATAGTGTGCACCAAATCTTGATTTTCAGAACGAAGATTGCCAGAGAAATTCATGACTTCTCTAGTGTGTGCAAGATAATGATCAAGTTCGTTTGATGCTTCATCACGAGTCTTTTTAAGTAAATCAAATATGACACCATATTCCTGTTTAACTTTTGAAAGTTCTTGTTCATATTTTGAGATTTGACATTTCAAAGACACGTTTTGATCATCCAGTTGCTCAATTTTTGAATCAAACGGTTTTGATTTCAACTGGTGTATTTTGTTTTGCAAAGCAAGTTCACAATTTTGACAATCTTTTTGACACCATTGAAGACGACGTTTTGAATTTGAAAGTTCACTTAACAGTCGTTCATTTTCAGCTTTTAAAGACTCGATTTGAAGCACATTATAAGTATTCTCAACAATTACAACAGAATCAACAGTATTAGCAGAGATATAATCAGATGCATATGGCAAAGAATGCAATAACACAACATTATAGACATCAGCACAGATAACATCTTCCAAGAGTCTATCAACATCTTTTTGTAACATTTTCTTTTTATGTTTGGTGTTAGAAATAGATGTTTCTGTTTTCTCCAAAAACGACTTTCATCAATCCAAGTTCCTTATGAAAGTCCTGTTCCCAATACAATGCACAGTTTTTCAAATTTTTAACATTGGGTAAAAGTCTTTTATAAAAAATGTCTCTTTGTTCTCGCGCTAGAGGCGATTGAAAATGTTCAACTTTTATCTTAGAATGAAATTCAATCTCATGTTCTAAAAGTTTGAGATCAGCCATGAAAAGGTCAAAATATCTAAGAATTTGACGATTTTCAGGTTTTGAATTTACTTCACTGATGGAAGGTAAAGGACCATAAATTTGTGCATAATTTGGTTTGGGATTAACATTAGAAGACTCAGACGTTCTTGTGATAATCCTTGGTGTGTTAGAAGAATCCTTTGGTGGGACGAAAGTGATCGCTTGTGAATAAATAAAAGGTTTGTTGTAAACAACTTTTTCTAATTTTGATCGACTCTCGTCTTCTGCATCTAATTCCTCTTGACGATGATATTCAACAACACTCATAACAGAATTATCAATTTTATATTCTTTACTGGAAACTTCAGGATTTGGTTTGAATGCTTTGGTTGAAAGCTTAGGTTTGTAATCAGCAAGATTCGGTCCATATCCATCTGGATTGGGTTTTAAAGTAAACTTTTGAATAGCTGTGACTGACTCACCATGTTTGTAAACAACATTTCGAAACTCTTTAAGTTTGTTTTGCAAGTCGATAATTTCTTCAAGATGGTCATCTATTCGTTTCGTTGAATGCTTTTTGTATTCAGAGAACTGTTTTTGACAATTTAACAACTCAGCCTTAGCTTTTTGATGTTCCAAGGTGCGAGCGTTAATTTGCTGTTTATGTTCATGTTTCAGTTGTTCTCTTTTAGACAACAAAGCATTCTTCGAAGCGGCTAGATCACGCATCTGTCGTTCTAAATATTGTTCGTTTTAATGAGATTTTGCAACCTTTTTCACGGTTTTCTTGAGTTTTGAAAAAGTTGAGTTGCATTTTTAAGCATTCAATATCCTTGATTAACAGTGCATTTTTACTTTTTAATTGCTGATTTAATTCACGACATTTTTCCATTCGGGATTGTTGGTCTTTAAGTAACAGATCAACATCTGGACTAGGCAAAGGTTCATCGTGTTCAACGTGAGACACAACATGATCATTATGCAAATCCTCAAGTATAACCACGGAGTCAATTTGAGTATCAAAGGAAAACATAAGGTCATCTTGATCATCAAATGTAACTACGGGGTCTAGTTGAAAATCATCAGAATGAGATGTGGACGACTCATTTTGAACATTCTGAGCCTTGCCGGATTCTGATGTTGGCAGAGATATTAGATCATTAATGATAATTTTTTGTTCAGGTACCTGAGACAAGCCATCAGTGTCATACACTGGGCTTGTATCACTCATGTGTAGAGCTTGCATTTGTGCCATCAACATCACTGCTGCATTAGCCTGCAAGTCTTCCATGTCATCATCAGAATCTGCATCTGCCATAAAGCTCTGTTCCTTGTTGTTAAGAGTTCCGCCAACTTCATCCTTAAGAGCCAAGAGCAAAGCCTCTTTGAAATAAGCATTGCCTTTTGTTCTCGGCTTAGGACATGCATTAGCCAGATGACCCTTTTCATTGCAGTTATAACAACGAAGACCATTAATCCCATTCTGAGCATTCCCCTGTTCAACCAATTGAGCTCTCTGTTTTTGTGGAGCACCCTGGTTATTCCTTCCAATAGCATTAAACCCTTGACCACCTCCCATTTGACGACCATAACCACGATTCTGAACTTCAACATGTCCATTGTTTACAACAGCTTGATTCCTTATGTTGGATGAGGAACGAATGCGATTGTTGGATTTGTTTGTATACCGACCGAAGGCTTTAGCAATCATAAAAAATCCTTGTTGCAATTCATCGTAAGCAGCAGAGTCCTCATCAGCTTCACTGTAAAGTGCTTGAGCATTGTTGTTGTTGTATGGAACCAATTGAGTTTGTTGAGGTTGTTGCTGTGACTGATCATATGGTGTGATGGTTGCAGTTGGTTGAGGTGCTGGTTGCTGAGCTGTTTGAGGAGGAAGATTAGTTTGATCCCACAAATCAAGTTGTTGATTATCAGGAATTGACTGTGAAGTCGGTAGTCCACGGATAGTCTTTTCTTTGTCAACTTCTTTTTGGTGAGGCTTCAAATAGTCGTACAACAATCTGTATATAGCATGATGAAGGTTCTTAGCTTGACGGAGAAAAATGACATACTTCTCCCATTCTGGACCAAGACTACTTAGGAACTTAGTGTTGACAGCAATTCGAGGCATGATGATGTTGTGTTTGTCCAAATCATTTATGATGTCTGAAAAGCGATGATGATATGACTCTAGTGTCTCTCCTGGTTCAATCATGAAGTGTTCATAAGCCAAGTAGATTTTGGATTCCATGTCTTCCTGATTGAGTGTTGTGCCTTCCATTAGTAGATGAATATGTTCCTACATTGCTTTAACTGTCTTTTGAGCATCAACACTTCGAAGGATCGGATTAGGTAGTCCCAAAAGGATGTATTGCATTACTAGTTCATCGGCTTCAAAGTGTAGAAGTTCATCACCATTGAGGTCGGAGATAGTTGCAATGTTGGAGACAGCATCTCTTGGTGGATTGGCATCTGGATCTGCGGGTGTGATAACAGTAGGCATCTGAAATGGACCTTCCATAATGACCTTCTTTAAAAACTTTCCATGTGGCTTCTTTAGATCACAAAACCTAAAAAACCTTATCACCCATTGATCATAATTTCCGGGAGTGAGCATTGGAGGTCTATCAAGTGAGCCAGCTTCATGAATTGATTGTTGGCTACTTAAGGCTTCACACATCTTGCCAAACCATGTTGGTTCCTTCATAGTATTCCTGGATGGATGTTGATTGTAGAAGTTTGTATAAGGTTGTACTTGAAGACTAAGTGGTGGTTGAACCATTTGTAGTGGTGGAATTGCTCCAAGTTGTGGAGTATGTTGTTGATTAAATTGTTGTTGATAAATTTTTTGTTGATGATTAAATTGTTGATGTTGTGGACTTAGTTGTTGTTGTTGTTGTTGATGATAAGTGTAGGGAAAATAATTAGAGTATGGTGGTTGTGACATGTTGGAAACTTGTGTTGTTAAATGGATCTTTGTAGTCGACTGAACCGTTGTTGATGAAGAGTCCTTAGGCGTAGAAATCACAGAAAAGCCAAGTACCACTTATGCGTAAAAATACCAAAGTTACGCGTAACAGCAATAGTTATGCGTAGGATTAGCTTACGCGTAAGTAAGGAGAAAACACTAAAGTTATGCGTAAACAAGAAGTTAGGCGTAGAAAAATTAGGCATAGGATTAACTTATGCGTAAGACAAAGCTTAGGCGTAAGATAAATCTTATGCGTAAAAAATTCTACGCGTAAGCTTATGCTTATGCGTAATTTTAGGGTTTTGCCCAAATGATCTTTTACACTATCACAGTGTAAAAGATATCCAAAGTCGACATGTTTTCAGGCTTATCCAAGCAAGAAAACACGGAGTAAACCACGAAAACTGAAGATCAAACCAAAGAGAAGTTACGCGAAAGTTTAGGGATTTACTTACGCTTAGAAACAAGCCAAAAATGATTTCTGCCAAGTGATGTTTCCAAACCAGATTTTTGTGATGAGATAGCTTCAATATCACCAAAATAACACAAAAGTGTGAAACTTGATGATCCAAAGCTCAAAAAACAGTTATGCGTAGAACAAGTACCACGTATAAAACCAAGCTCAAAAACAAAGATCTACGCGTAAAGTTTGAAACTTTTTGCCAAAAACAGTTATTTTAACACCTTAGAACGTTGAAAGGACAAGAATCTTGGATTAAAAAGTGTAAAAAATACGTTTTTAAGCGAACCAAAGTATCACTCGTTGTTACGCGTAAGACCGAAACTCACATAAACAACGAAAATGATTCACCCAACTATTTGGCGAATGATACCACTGTTAGGTCACCATATATGAAACACAAGCATCAAGAGAAGAGATAGAGAAGAGATCGGATGAACAAACCACACAAACACACACGATATGACTATGTGAAAGGTTATGCGTAAAGGTGAAAGTGTGAATTGAACAGCCAACCCTCAAGTGAGGGTTATTACAAGGTATTTATAGGAGAGGGAGCTAGGGCAACACTCCTAGTCCCTTCCTTTCTCTTATGGACTTGGGCCAAGGCTTATGGGCCTTCTACATATGCCTAAGCATAATTACTAACATAAAGGCCATATTAAGCTAACTATTACATATGAATCACTAACACTTGAATAAAGTTTAGGAGTGATTCCAACAGCTCTTGTAGTCTTGCCTAGTCTAATACCGATAAAGGAATAACTAATTTTTGACATGAGAAAATTACAAGAAAGACAAAATATGTGAGTTTTGCATGTTTTAGGCCAACTTTTGAAGGGTTTCAAGTTTGTACATTTGTTTGGTGTTACAATTTGTGAGAAATTCAAGGATCTACTAGGTTTAATGAAGAAATGACATGTAGCCAAATCTTGACAGAAAGTGATTCTTTATTTGGTTTCCTGACTCTCGTTTCTGAAAAAACTTAGGAAGATATCGTAAAGTGCATGAGACCCTCATAATTCTTATAGGGAGTAAAAGCTTATGCCGATCAGAAAGTCTTTTAAAAACTTGTACTCATAGTGTCTGACTCTTATCTTTTTATACTTATACCCAAAGATGGCCCAAAACACGAGCTCATTCATAAATAATTGGCCTGGTTCTTTGCTAATTGCTATCCAAATAGGCCCATACAATAGAAACATGAAATCTGACAAGCAAAAAAGAATATTTTAACTGGGCATCAGATATCACGAGAGAAAGGAGAAGAGAATACAATTATACAACTTTGATAAAAGGAAACAATTCCTATATACCTAAAATAAGCATCATAATTTCAGGCTAATATCTTGGTTGGGTGAAAACATAACGAACCTGTTGGGAAATTCGCTTTTGGGAGTTAATAATTATAGTCTTAAAGTTAGTACTGATAGCAATGTTAGAAAAGTATTAACTAGTTAGTACTGATAGTGCAAAAGTTAGTACTGATGGTGTTGAGTTAGTACTGTTCCTTATTAAGAATGTCGTGTATGGTTTGTAACAGCATATCTTCTATACCAATAGAAGATATGATATACTTAATGCATAGTTATCTCTGTAAGGGATCTCCTCAGTGTATAAAAGGATATCCTAGCTAGGTCAAGCGTATACATATAGTCTAGTCGTCTTAAGAAAAGCTTTAAGGTTGTAAACCCTAGTACTAGGAGAGTACTCGTATTATTAATCAATAATATTGAAGCTGTTGATGTTACATTTGTGTTTACATTAATCTTCTAAGTGCATTCAAGTAGATTCCGCATACTTGTGTGTATCTACAACAAAGTTTCCCATTGTTGTTTTGGAACCATCCAAAGGTAACTACACGTTTACAAGCTAAGTGTTCTAGATCCAAGGTTTGGGACTTCACAAGTGGTATCAAAGCTTGTGTCCTGAAGCTTTGTTTTTAGAAGATCCTATGTGACAAATCTGAAGAAATAGATTTTGATTCAAGCAAATCCAGTTCTGTTACCAGAGTTCCTAAGTTGCAACCTAATGAATATGAACTCTGGAGGATGCGCATAGAGCAATATTTTTTGGTGCTTGATTTTAAGTTGTGGAACATTGTGATCAATGGAGACTCCTACAAATCCATTGTTTCTGAAGAAGTGGCTGGCAAAGTTGTTCTTAAAAACAAAGGTGATCCCATCACTAATGAAGAAATGGCTCTAAGAGGCAATGATCTCAAGGTCAGAAGTCTCCTTCTCATGGCATTACCTGATGATCATCAACTCAACTTCAGCAAGCACAAGGATGCTCAATCCTTGTTCAAAGCCATTGAAACAAGATTTGGTGGGAACTCTGTCACTAAGAAGACTCAAAAAGCTCTTTTGAATCAAGAATTTGAAAACTTCATTACTGGTGCAACTGAGTCCATTAACTCAGTTTACAATAGGCTTCAAAAGCTTGTCAGTCAACTAGCTGTATTGGGTGTGGACATCCCTTAGGAGGACATCAATCTCAGGTTTATTAGAAGTCTTCCATCACCAAAATGGGACACTCATGTCATTGTATGGAAGAACAAGGCAGAATTTGAAACTATGGGGTTGCACAATCTGTTTAATAGCTTTAAGGTAATTAAACTAGATATGACGAGAGCTACAGCTACATCTTCCAGTACTGGATCACAAAATATAGCTTTTGTAGCTCATCCAGTCACTAGTTCTGATAATGACAGTTTTAGTGTTAGTACTTCTAGTACTAATCTTAATACTGATTGTTTGGTTACCACTGCAGCAGGCATCAATGAAAGTACAATATATGCTTTCATCTCTGAGCAACAACATGGGTTCAGATCACTCATGATGACCTGAAACAGATTGATGAGGATGATATGGAAGAGATGGATATCAGGTGGAACATTTCCTTGATTAGTATGAGGGCAAGAAGGTTCATGAAAAGAACGGGTAGGCATATTAAGATCAATGATGGAGATACTGTTGGGTTTGACAAAGGAAAGGTAGAATGCTACAACTGTGGCAAGCTTGAGCATTTTGCCAGGGAATGCAGAAGCCCCAGGAACAAGGGAAAGAGTAGTGAAACAAATGACTCAACCTCTAAAGCAATGGTGGCTATTGATGGTGCTGGATATGATTGGAGCTTCATGGCTGATGATGAGGAAAGTCCAATCAATATGGCTTTGGAATCTGAGGTACTTACTAAATCAAATTGCTTAGATACATGTGTCCCATTAAGTGAATATGAGTCTCTTAAACCTCAATATGATAAACTGGCTGAAGAGTTTTCCAAAACCAGTTATAATTTAGCAAATCATAAAAGAGGCTTAGCAGTTTTAGAAAAACAAATTGTGCATTATAAAGAAAATGAGTCAAAGTTTACTGAAGCAACTGCTGTACTTAATAGGGAAATTTCTTTTAAAGACACCACTATAACTGTGTTAAAAGAAGAGTTAGAGCGAGTCACACAAATTAAAGACAACATAGAACTAAGTATTGATACTCCTCAACACACACATCATTATAACTCAAAGAGAATTGATAGATACCTTGAAAAAGCACTAATTGGCAAAGCCAAATCTGGTATGGGTTATAAGACAACACCACCACCATTCAGAGGTATTCCCTTGATCTGGGCAAAACCTTCAAGTCTAACAGACTTAAAACAGCTTAAACACAAATACAATGAAGATCAGAGAATATAGTGAATTCCCGGGTCGTTTAGTCCCAAGGAGACTCAATGGTGTGCAAACACTTGATCAGACGATAGAATGATCACTAATGATAGTGATCAGAAGGGATTTGAATAGGATAATTACACTAATGAAAAAGTTAATAAATAACAGCGACTTAAATGCAAATTAAAGGAAATTAAAAAGATAAAATATATTAAATAAACGCTATCACTATTTTTACAATGATGTTTTGTGATTTTATAAAACAAAATATCTTAAATAAACTATTTTAATTAAAACGTAAACTTAAATTATCTAAAAACGTGACTTAAAAAGAAAACGTGCGTTAAATATAAAAATTACGCTGGAGCGCAAGACAAAACGTAAAATTTGTGAAATAAAAGTCCTATGAATGTAAAAACAATTTTCCTACGTGCTACATAACAAAAGAAAATTTTAGGAAAAAGCCGGGTATTTTTTCGACTCTTAAATTATTTATTACGAATTAAATACTATTTTACACTAATTAATTAATTAAAAATATTAAACTAATTACGAAAAATCTGAAAAATTCACATAAAGTACTTTGAACAGTGCTAATCCTAATAAAAATAAAAAACTTGGTGGTTACTTTTGAAAATAAGCTCAAAATAAGCTGCAAATGGCTTAAAGCCAAAACTGCCCAACACCCTTATGGATTAAATTTTGCAAACTAAGACAAGAAAGACCCAAGGGCGCTATTGGTACAGGTACACATGCTATCAACTTCAAAGCTAGGAGGTCTCAGGTTCGAGCCTGCCTCCTAGCTTTTTGCTACTTTTTTTTTTTTTTTTTTTTTTTTTTTTTTTTTTTTTTTTTTTTTTTTTTGATATTTTCTTTTGGAAACTTAATAATAAGATGAAAATAAAACTTTTTTGTGAAAACACTTGGTCCAAAACTTTGGAATAAGCAGTTTCACAACTGCTTATGTCCAACAGTTAGCAAAAAACAAACACCCTCTTAACAGTTTTAAGCACTAAGGAACTATGAATAAGCACTAGGAATCATGTAAATAAGCATTTGAAAAATGGAAATAAGCAAGCATACATTTACAAGTACTAAAATAAGCTAAGAGAACAGTCCAAGGGGGGGGGGGCAGATAAGCAGTTTAAGAGATAAGCTAAACTAGATGGGACAAGGTTTAAAAGGGAGCAAATAAGTTATAACAAGCTATTTAATAAGCACTTAAACAAGCTATATATTAAGGAATCCTAATCTACTTTATCTAATAAGCACTAAAAATGTCCTAAATAAGCTGTTGGGGCAACTAAAATAAGCTAAAACAAATGTGCCTAGGCTGCTACAGTAACAGATGCTGATGTAACAGTGGGTTTTGGACAGATTTGAGTGCAAATTTTAACTAAGCTAGAGCTAAACTAGGTGCAAAATAAGCAAGGCTATGTCTAGGTGGGTATATAAAGTTACAAGAAAAATGATTTGGAAGAAATTTAGACCAAAAATAAGCTGGGAAAAGCTGCTGCAAACAGCAGCAGCAGCTGCTGTTTTCGTGAGATGGGCAGAAACAGAATGAGCTTTTTTATAAACCAAACTTTGCAAACATTGTAAACTAGGCTAAACTCAACTTTAAGAACTTGCTTGAACCTTAAACCACTTTGACTTTGAGAGTCAAAGTGGGTGAAAACAGTTTTTTCGACCTCAAATAAGCTTAAACTAAACACCCCTTTTACAAAGTTCAAAGATAAGCTATACTACAAACTTTGATAAAAGTTTACTGACACAGAATTGAGATGAACAAATTAACATTAAACTCAACCTCCTAACACAAGTAACCATTTTTTTAACCAAAATCAGTTTGACTTTTTGAGAATTGATGAAGTTTGACTATTGTTGACTTTGGAACAAACTTGCTTAAAATTGTAATGTAAGCTTATCACAAGCTATATAGAGCTTATTTAAGCTTATTGGAATTTAGAAAGAAGCTATTTAAAGCTTAAATGTCTGAAATTGAGACTGCAACATTCAACAGTAAACGTAAAACATGAACTTTTACCAAACCTTGAAATTGATTATTAAAACTGATTACAAAGATAAAGTAGCTTAATTGTGTTACATAAAAGATGAGATTACAACATTAGAACTTAAAACTAAAACACTAAGTTAAAAACGACATTAAGAAAAAATTGTAAAACTAACTACTCCCCTGCTGCTTCCCTTCTCTTCTCTTTTATAGCTCCACATGTTTCTCTCACTTCCCTCAGAATATCCCACCTCTGTTTTTGGCCATTGGATGGCTTCAAGTGATCTAGGCCGTTTATTTGGTTTTGGCGGGAAATTGGCATTTGACAGGTGGAGGAGTTGAGTGTTTAGGAGGGTGAAGGTAATAAATGGTTTTTGTTTTGTGTTGAGGTGGAGGAGACAAGGGAGTGATAAGGGTGAGCTGGGGGGATGGTGTTTAGATTGAGCAGTGAAAGCAGGGGAAGCAGTTGAGAGTGGAGACTTTTAGGCGCCAAGTTGGGTGTTTGACCAATCTTGTTTGACTGGCAGGCTAATAATCAAAAGGGGGGGTTCAAAAGGGCTAATGACAGGGGGTCATAATAGGCTTAAGGGTCCAAAATTGGTTTAAAGAGTTTTAAATATAAGGACCTAAAGTGTAACTTCTGAAAACTGAGGGGCCTAATCTGCCAATCTTGCAAAGTTGTTCCAAGGACCATTAATGACAAGTTTCAAAAGTACAGGGACCAAATCTGTCATTTTCCAATTTTCCGGGGGCCATTTCTGCCAAATTTCAAACTTGAAGGACCATTTTGTAATTTTCTCAAAACTTTTTATATTTTTCACCAAAGGACTAAATTTGACAACTTATGATTTTAAAAGGACCTTTGGTGACTTTTCTTTTGAAATTTTGTGCTCAGGGACTGTTTTTGACAATTTTTGAAACTTGGAGGACTAAAACTGCAATTTTTGCAAATTTGATATGTTTTTCATCTGATTTTGATATTTTTGTATTTAAAACACATAAAACACTGATTTGTGATATTTTCATCATTTTGATGCATTTTTGAGTGTTTTCAGATGATTTTGCAGTTTATATTGTACAAAAATGATGAGTATTTACACACTCATCATCCCTCACCACCTGGAATAGACCTTGAACATACTGGCTTAGAAGAGTTTAAGGCACCCACATTTATCCGAGAACCCATTGGGTCCAAGGCTGAAAAGACTGACGAGACCTTTGAAAGTGCTAGTGACACTTCCTTACCTGAGGTGTATGTGTTTGAAAATAAAAAGACAAGTGTAGAGTCTGGTGAACCAAAGCAAGAACAGGCCACTAAACCTGTAGGACCAACTGACAAACCTGTTAGGAAACCAGTAAAATATGCTGAGATGTATAGACACAGGTCATCTAGTCCTAGAGGTAACAAAAGAAACTGGAACCACCCAAAATCTGAGCAACTAGGAGATGAATTTGTCATGTATAATAAATCTTGCTTTCTGTGTGGAAGTTTTTCTCATCTGCAGGCTCAATGCAGACACCCTATGAGACCTCAACCCATTATGACCCCAAGAGCAGTTCTTCTTAAAACTAGCATAAAATATTTGAAAACTACAAAGCCAGTTAATACTGCTATACCACAACCCAGAGTATTTGGTAAAAGACCCAAAAGAACCTTTTGAAAATCACCATCTACTTCACCAAGGCCCTTTAATACTAGAGCAGCACAAACCTTTAAATCTTATGATGAACAAATCAAGTTTTACAAGAAAAAGGTTAATACTTATGAGCCAAAACTTAATACTGATAGGCCAAAAGTTAATACTTTTAAGCCAAAAATGAAAACAGTTGGTTCTAAAGTGAGTGCTGCTAAGGGAATCAAGCGCAATGCTGTTAAGCCCTCAGCTTGTTGGGTTAGAAAGACTACTCAACCCAACAGTGCATCAGTTACTCTCAAGAAATATGATTACATTGATACACGAGGCATATCCAAGTCAGTAAAGGCTTGGGTCCCCAAAAGGAACTAATTTCCTTTATCTTATGTGAAGGGACATTCCAAAAATAATGATGATCTTGGATATTCAGATAGTGGGTGTTCCAGGCACATGACTGGAAATCTATCCTATCTTTCAGACTTCACTGATTTGAATGGAGGATATGTTTCTTTTGGAGGTGGTATAGGTGGAAGAATTACTGGTAAAGGCACAATCAAGACTGGTAATTTGGACTTTGAAGATGTATACGAAAGAACTCAAATACAATCTTTTCAGTGTGTCACAAATGTGTGACAAGAAGAATTTTGTTCTATTCACGGATACTGATTGCTTGGTTTTACCTCCTAACTTTAAGATGCCCAGTGAAAATGAGGTGCTTCTTAAGTTCCCTAGGAAAAGCAATCTGTACAGTGTGAGTATGAAAAACATAGTGCCCAAAGAAAACCTTACATGTTTAGTTGCCACAGCTTCTTTAGATGAATCTATGTTATGGCATAGAAGGCTAGGTCATGTGAACTTTAAGGTAATAAATCTTTTAGCTAAAAATAACCTTGTAAGAGGTTTACCTTCAAAAAGATTTGAAAATAAACAGACCTGTATTGCATGCCTCAAAGGGAAGCAGCATAGAGCCTCTTGTAAGCCCAAGATTTTTAACTCTATCACCCAACCACTTCATATGCTGCACATGGACTTATTTGGCCCCACCTCTGTTAGCAGCCTAAATTTTAAGAAGTATTGTTTGGTTGTGACTGATGATTTTAGCAGATTTACTTGGGTTTTGTAGGACCACTTTATTACACCAACCTTACGCGTATACCCACCTTATCACAAGATGAACAACGTAAACCAAACACTATGCGTAAATGAAGAGAGAAACAAAGATGAGAAAGATGGTGACTTGAATATTATGTTATGCGTATGAAATAAGATGAAAGAAAACTTTATTACTTGAAAGAAAAACACACACAAAACATACTCAAGCACACCCCTCAAATGAGACTTTGAGGGGTATTTATAGTACAAGTACAAAACGCCCCATGGGCTTTGGCTTGGGCTTTGGCCTCGTGGACATGGATTAGATAACATTGATAAAAGGATAGCTTCACTAAACGTCTAACCATTTAGCTTAGCCCAATCCACGAGCCCGTTGACTATTCTATTACGATATCTAACACACGTTACAAAGTTCCTAAACGTGAATGACCATCACTTCTAATAAAAATGTTACGGCTAACAATCTCCCCCTAAGGGGTGGTCATTCAAAAGATGCTCCACTTGATTAGGTCTTTACTTTCCTTGAGCTTGAACTTTGCGTGTAGATATAGAGTAGTCTTGATTCTTTGTTCCTTCATGCTTTGTGATCAATTAATGTGGTTGTCTGCCGTTGTCAACTTCATTGGTTAGGTGTCTCCACGTCTTTCTCCACCATGCTCACACTTCTATTTGACTTTTAATTACCAATGATGTAGTTCTCGACTCATTATACTTTGTAGATTCTTTGACATTGATGAAGAATCATCTTTAACTTTGTGTTGCCTTTGATTTTGATGAGAACTTTCATGTGTTGTTGGTATGAGCATGTGGAGAATCTGCACGATCTCTTCCTCCCATGAGCATTCATAAGAAGAAAACATAAAACATGGGTTAGAAATAATCCAACACTTACACGTTTAAATTTCGAGTGTGTTAACAGCATAGTGTGAAAACACGTCTCTAATTCTCACAAAGGTCGTTCCTGAACTGGAGTCCCACAAGTGAGATAACGCGATGTACTGAAGTACACCTACAGTTCAGGTGAGTCGCTGAGGTATACCGAAGCATCACCCCACGACTGTAGACCGTTTGAGACACACTAAGCGTAATCCACGAGGAGTTACCAAAGTGACCTACTGTCAGGGCTGCTTGATGTTGACCCTGGAAGGAGTTTCCATTCAATCATTGAAGATCGCAGATGTGAAACTTCTCATAAATGTTCTGGCAGATTGCTAAGATCTGCGTAGGACTCTAGAATATATCACTTGTGTCCTTATTGATGAACAACAAGCGATGTCATGTCAAGTGTTCCTATGAGATCTTTTGATGAATCTCGTGGCTCTAGACTCAATAGTGCATTTTGGTTTTCCTGAGTGGAGACTAGGGAGAGGTTCTCCTTCTTCAATACCAACGATCTCTAAGAGAAATTCGATAGATTATGTAGGGTTCCCAGTGAGAATGAAACAAATCCTTTTAAGAGGAATTGAGTGGCTAGAAGGTTTAGTGCAGTGCGTCACTGGGTCCATGACATCTTTGTCTTCAATACCAGTGTCATCTAGTGGCAACCAGTAGCAGATGAATTGAACCCGGTTTCTGCCCTAAGGTTGATTATGGAGGGCTATTTCTTTTCACCCTTTCTTATTCTTTTCTTTTTAATTCTTCAACCCCTTCTTTCACCTTTCTCACATTACTCCTTTTTTCAATAATTCCTAAGGACTTCTAATACTAACTATTTGTGATGTCCTTGGGTAGATCCCTCCGGCTCTGGCGGATCATAGGACGGATTTACATATCCTTAGTCACCTTATAACTCCATGACTGTCCTATTGTTGCCGTAAAACCATTTTTCTTGAAAATCTCTCAAAGTGTTTATGATTATGAAAAATTTTTGTTAACACCTTGAGAGTTTTGTTTTTCAGAAACACTCCCCATTCACATGTGCTTATATTGTTTTAACTGAAATCTGCACAGAGAGGGTAGAGTTCGAACTTTTTGAATGGATCGACTTTAAATGAACAAGACCGATTCGAGACACGTTTACATCACTAGAAAACTAGCTTGAAATTATTATCCATCCTGGTCAAGTCCATAGAAAGTTTCTCGAGATGGTACATGATTCCTCGTCAATTCATTGGTTTCAACTGAGTCGAGCTCTTTTGAGATTCAAACAACGAACATTAAACTTTTTGATCACATTTAAATCACGTCTCCTCCCCCTCAAAAATAGCATATTTGTGATATTTTTGATATCAACGGATTAAATAACATTTTAGAATCTTTTGGGGAGACAAACGGATTTGATTTAAGCATGAATTTAGAACATATTGGTTTTATACTCCCCCTTTAATAAAGCATAATCAATTAAAGGGTTTTAGAGGGAGTTATCTTGAGCACAAAATATTTTGAAAGATTTTGAAAAATCTTTTCGAACAATCTTAAAAAAAAAGATGCTCAAGATGTTGATGATTTCTCACTAGTTTTAAATGTAGTGCACTGAAGCGTACACTAGATTTTTTCTTTAAAAAACACGAGTTTTGATTTGAAATAATCAAAAGTCATCATTTTAGTCCGGGTTTCGTACTGAAGTATACGAAAGCCATTTTTGAAGAAATTTTGAGAAACGACATTTTTAGAAAACATTTAAAGAACTCTCGTTCAAGCATCTGTACATGTCCGTATCATTGTTGAATGACATTTCTAGAAACGTATAGAATATCGATTATACGAGAGACATGTCGTGAGAAGAATATTTTTGGATTTTTTATTTTATATTGTTTTTGTATTTTTGAAAAGTTTTATATTTTTATATTTTGATTTTGTTGGTTTTTCAAATTTTGTATTTTGTTTTTCAAAAATATTTACAGCGAAGCTTTTGGAAAATCATTTTCAAGAAGATTCGAGAAGACGTTCTAACTCTTCAGGGGTTAGGCTTCGCATTCCAATTCGTCGAACTAAATCGTTAAACCTTTCTTTTGGAAGGGCTTTAGTAAATAGATCGGCGAGTTGGTAATCTGTCTTCACGAAGAATAATTCAACAGTACCTTCTTCTACGTGTTCTTTTATGAAGTGATAGCGGACACGAATGTGCTTAGTCTTTGAGTGATGAACAGGATTGCATGATATGGCTATGGCACTTTTCGAGTCACAATACATAGGTATTTTATCGAAAGTAAAGCCATAATCTGTGAGTTGTGTTCTCATCCATAGAACTTGAGCACAACACGCAGATAGAGACACATACTCGGCTTCAGCGGTTGAAAGTGCAGTGCAATCTTGTTTCTTTGAGGACCAGCTTACTAACTTTTCACCCAAAAATTGTGCTCCTCCTGATATGCTTTTTTCTGTAACTTGGTCACCTGCGTGGTCCGCATCTGAAAAGGCAATTAGATCAAATCTGGATTCCTTCGGATACCAAAGTCCCATGTGAATGGATGTCTTCAGGTACCGAAAGATCCTTTTAACCTCTTTGAGGTGCAGTTCGGTAGGCTTTGCCTGAAACCATGCTAATAAGCAAACAGCAAAGTGAATATCGGGTCGACTAGCAGTAAGGTACATGAGAGAACCAATCATGCTCCGATATTTCTTCGGATCGATAGTTTTCCTAAAAAAATCGACTCCAATTTTAGGTGATGTTACCATTGGTGTACCGACCGAATCACAATTATCCATACCATGGTTTTTCAAAATCTCAGTTGTATATTTAGCTTGATTGATAAAAATTCCACGTGGGGATTGATGTATTTGTAAACCAAGAAAAAACTTTAGTTCCCCCATCATGGACATTTCAAATTTGCTTTTCATGAGATTTTGAAAATGTTTTGAAAGATTCGGATTAGTGGACCCAAAAATGATGTCGTCCACGTAAATCTGAACAATCAAAATGTCGTTTTTGCATTTTTGTGTGAATAAGGTAGGATCAACCGTTCCTTTGGTGAAATTGTTTAGAATCAGAAAAGAGGAGAGTTCGTCATACCACGCTCTCGGAGCTTGTTTCAAACCATAGATTGCCTTTTTGAGTTTGTAGACGTAGTCTGGATGTTCCATGTCTATGAAGCCTTCTGGCTGACTCACGTACACTTCTTCTTTCAGAGTACCATTCAAGAATGCGGTCTTAATGTCCATCTGATAAACCGTGATGTTTTTGTGAGCTGCATAGGCTAAGAATATCCTGACTGCTTCAAGTCTGGCTCTCGGCACGAATGACTCTTCAAAGTCTATCCCTTTTTCCTGTCTGTATCCTTTGGCCACAAGATGAGCTTTGTTGCGAATTACAGTCATTTCTTCATCCCTTTTGTTCTTCCATAACCATTTGAGATCAATGACGCGAATGTCAATTGGTCTTGGAACCATATCCTAAGAGTCATGTAGACGGTATTGGAGAAGTTCCTCCTGCATCGCTTCTATCCATGCGGGTTCTGCCATTGCCTCCCGAATGTTCTTCGGTTCAATATTGCTAATTGAGCAAAGGTAAATTCACAAGTCGCAATCGGTGGCAAGTTGGCGTCTTGTTTGAATTGGCCGTGAAGGTTCACCAATAACTTGTTCAATTGGGTGGTCTTTTGTCCACTTCAGAGTAGAAGGATACCGTATGTTAGACGTATGCGAGTTAGATGGTTCTCGTAAGCTTGAAGATGATTCAGCTGATTCTGTAGCAAACGGGTTTTCAAATAAGTCTTCATCTAACGTTGCATCGTTCTGGTTTTGAGTAGGTTCTTCTTGAAATGATATGTTTTGGTTTTGCTCATCAACTGCTGGTAAAACTGTTTGAAGAATTAGAGTTGCTGGAGTAGATGTAGATGATGTTGATGGAGTTGGTGCATTGCTTTTGACTGTTGTAGATGCATCTTCTGTTGGTGGTGGTGGATGATTTTGAGCGGGTGCAGCGGAATGATGGTTTGATGCATTTGTCGAAGTTCCACCATAGTATTCATCGAACATTAACTCAAAGAATTTCTCCCATTCTTGTTCATGAGGTGTGTCAGAAAAAGTTGATGGAGCTCTTTGATGTACGAGTCCTGAACTGATGTGTCCAGAAGTATGTGGGTTTGGTGCGGGTTCTAGAGCGAGTCTCTCAAAAGCCATTTGTGAAATTTCATCTAAATTCACATTCATCGTCTCCATGATCTTCCTAGTTCTTCTGTTGTACACCTTGAATGCCCTCGAGTTTTCTGAGTATCCAATGAAGATTCCAATATCACCTTTAGCTATCAGTTTTCCTAGATCTTCTTTGTCGTTCGTCAGATAGCACAAAGCGCCAAACACGTGAAGGTAAGAGATATCAGGTTTTCTGTTGTTCACTAGCTCATATGGGGTTTTATTGAATCTTGGGTGGATTAGGGATCGGTTCTGAGTGAAACAATCAGTGGCAACAACATCAGCCCATAGAAATAACGGTGCACTAGAATAAATTAGCATTGTGTGAGCAGCTTCCACAAGAGTTCGATTTCTTCTTTTAACTACCCCATTCTGCTGTGGAGTTCTAACAACTGATGTCTGATGTGTGATTCCAACATCTTCAAAATAAGCTCTTAACTTCTGATTAGTAAATTCTGTGTCGTTGTCTGTTCTTACTACTCTTACTGGAGCTTGAAGAAGTACTTGAATACGTTTCAGGAAGGTGATGATAATGCCTGGTGCTTCGTCTTTTGACCTCATAAACTTAACCCATGTATATCTTGAATAGTCATCAACGATAACAAGAATATACTTTTTCCCATTAATGCATTCAACTCTCATTGGGCCACATAAGTCCATGTGCAACATATGCAACCTTGCTTCCAAACTAGGTACGGATTTGGGTTTATATGATGCTCTTTTGCTTTGTCCTTGCTCACATGATGGACATAAGTGATCCTTGGTGTATTTGAACTTTGGAAGTCCATTGACGATGTTGTTTTTGGCCAGTTTGTTGATGGTGTCGAAATTGAGATGGGATAATCTTCGATGCCATAACCAGGACTTTGTTCCAGATGCTCGTGTCATAAGACATATTGGTGATGAAGAGGCCATTTGGTTAATGTCGATAGCATACAAGTTTGTATCACGATTCCCAGTTAAGAGATCAGTGCCATTCAAGTTTCTAACGAAGCAAGCATTTTTCCTAAATGCAACCTCTAAATATGCATCACAGAACTGCCCGACTGAAAACAAATTGTGTCCCAACCCTTCGACATAGTAAACCCGAGTGATCAAATAATTTCCAAAAGGTAGATCTCCATAACCCATGATAGCTGCTACATGATCATTTCCAAAACGTATGGTTCCCATGAATTTCCAGACGAAATTGATCAGCAGCTTCAGATTCTCGGTCATGTGCTTGGAGCAACCCGAGTCAACGATCCAAAGACATATTTTGATAACCTGCCAATAACAAAAGAAGAAGATTTTGGAAACCGTTTTGATTTTGGTTCCTTTGGGTTAGAGGTAAAATCCTGATCACACTCATAGAAGTTATCTATTGGTAAGACAGGTTCATTACTCATTCTACCATTCTGGAGTATGAAAGTTCTACCCGTTGGTTTCCAAATGTCATCCCTAAAGTAAACATTATGCTCCCTATCAGTAGTGTAAAGCCTAAGTCTCGCAACTAGTCTTCCTATTCGTTTAGCATAAGTTCTTTTTGGAACGTTCTTCTTAACAGGCTTATCATTCACATTCTTAGAAACACAATCATCTTGAACATTAATTAAAGATTTCTTGCAAGTTAAACAAAGAGATTCAATACATTCATTAGACTTAGCAAGTTTCATAGGTTCATTACATTCAGATGAAATGTCTTTCTTATTATAAAGCGGTAAATTCCTAGGGTGTTCTTCTACTTTCTTCTCTTTATTCAAGCTACTGCTCTTAGAGGCATGCGAGACTCTATTGTTCCTTGTATTGCTCTTAGGCTTTAGTCTGCTGCTCCTAGAGGTGCTTTCTAGTCCTGTAGAAGGTAAGGCACACGCATTAGGATTCACATTTTTATCTAGAGAAGTGGTTTCAGCTTTCCTAGTCTCTTTGGAGTGCTTATCTAAACTTGTGTCGTTTGTTCCATATGTTTTAGATGTGGAGGCAGACGCATTAGTGGTACTCATCTTAAAAAGGCCAGGTGCTAAAACTTTTGGTTTCTCGATAACCGCTTTTCCTTTTTCCACATTTTGTTTAGGCAAGGCAGATGGAGTGACTGGTTTTGACAAATCTTTTTTCTCATTGACTTTTGGAGGAGGCATAGAAATAGACATTTTTGGTTTAAAAACCTGTTGGGGAACATTTGCTTTCTCCTCAGTCAATGGTTTTGCAATCTTAGTATCCACAGCCTTTCCTTTTTGACATTCCAGCTGAGCTCTCAAAAGATCATTTTTCGCTTTCATGTCATTGTAGGCACGCTCATACGACAATTTGTCATACTTGCATTCCTCAGTTTTTCGATCAAGTTGTTTAAAATATGATACATTTTCTTTTTCAAGTTTTTCAAGAGCTTTTTCATAGTTTGAAACAATTTTGGAGGTCTCAGACTGGAGTCTTTCATGATCTTCAACAGAATATGTTTGTAAAATAATGGACATAATATCGGTAGTCAGAACATCTTCGAAGAGAGAATCATTTAAATTTTCCAAAACTTTGATGTGTTCAACACTTTCATTAGCTTGTTTTACCAGGGATTTATGGTCCTTGACAAAGTCAGCTGTTTCTTTAAAAAATGCTTGGTCAAAATGAATTACCCTTGAGTTGATGTTATTCAGCTGAGGGGCAGTTTCAGTTTCAAAAAACTTTTTATTTTCATCATCAAAACTAGAAAACCAGATGTTACTTGTAATATTGGTTTTAGATTTGATAGTCTCTTGAAGTCTCCCAATTCTAGTTTTAACATCTTCTAAAATGCTTCTGGCATCACTTGTGTTAAAAGGATTGTTTGAAGACATTTGTTCGATTTTCGAAAGAGATTTTGAGACAACAACTGGTTTTGAAATTGATTTTGAAACTGGTGTTGACACTTTGTTTGAAACACAGGGTGTGATGGAAAATTTTGAATTTTCTTTTTGTGACACAAAAGTAATTCCATTAATTTTGTTCCATTCGTTATAATCAATTGGTTTTAGATCTGGATTCTTTTGTTTCATTTTTGATCTACTCTCATCCGATAGTTCTAACGTTTCATGAGAATCATGAACAATTATGGATTCATGCAATGCTTTTCCATTGTTCAAAACGTTTTGTTCTTTCTGAGCTTTCTTGAGGAAACAAGGAGGTGTGTTACCAAGAGCCATTTTTTGTGTTGTATGAAAATACGGATTCGTTTGATTAATCAGCATATTGGTTGATTTAGCTGAATGACCCGTTGTAACAAGCAAATTTTACAATTTTTTGATTTTTTCATCTTTATCAAGAATTTCATCAAGGAGAGAATCTTCTCGTTTTGAAAAATCGGTAATCAACTGTTTCTTCTCTTTTTCAAGATCAGAAAACATTGTTTTTTGTTTAGAAAGTTGGTCATTTATATCAGAAATTTCCTTGTTTAAAGATTTTATTTTCAAGTTTAAATTCACATCAAGAGTGTTATACTTGATTTGCAATTGTTATTCTTTTAAAACAGAATTTCGATAACCAATTTCTAATTCTGACTCTTTGTTTTTGTGAAATTCAAAAGCTTTTGCGTTCTCCTTGTAACTCTCAAGCTTAGCGGTCAATTTAGCATTCGCGACCTTAACTTCGCGATTGACCGTTTTAACTTTCTCGATTTCAATGCCACAGTTATTGATTAATGTTTCAAAATAAGCACGTATTTCCTCATCAGTCTCAGTATTTTGTGCCACACAGCCTCCACTAGGATCCACATCTGGAGTTTCAGAGTTAGTATGGCTACAACTCGGATTGTCCAGGTATGTATCATAAGTAGGTGCGGATGTCACAGAATGCTGATCATCATGAGTAAACACATCAAATATGACATTGTTATAGCATGGATCAATGATTGGTACCTCAGATACTGCATTGGCGTCATAGACAGGAGGTGCGTCAGAGTCAGTGTCGAACTTAGTCTCCTGAAGATTTGCCATGAAGATGCAGTTCGCATTGATTTCCTCGAGGTCTTCCAAATCATCCATAATAGCCAAAAAATCGTTTTCCTCAGCACTCAACTGTAGTCCTGCTTCAGTCTTCTGTGCTAACAACATAGCTTTCCGAAGATACTCAGCAGTCTTCTTTTTTGGCTTAGTAGGACAATTCCTTGCCATGTGATCCAATCCTTGACAGTTATAACACTTAACCTGATTACACTGATTCACATTTCCATAATTCCCAATGACTGGAGCTGCAACATTTCCATTCTGATTACCCACTGCTCTATTCCCAACATTCTGCCCAATCTGATTTCCAACATTCTGACCCAACTGATTACCCTGATTCGGAACCGCCTGATTACCCATGTGAAATCCAGTAGCATATCCCTGTGGGTTCGCAATAACTCCAACCATTTGTCCTTGATGACCCATATTCACACCCGGCTGTGCAATTTGCCTGTTGCGAGTGTTTGATGAAATCCTTTGGTTGTTGTTAGTTGGTGTGGAATAGCGACTTCTGAATGCTTTACCCAAAAATGCAAATGCATTTAACAGAGCTTGTTCTTGTTCAATTTCAAGATCAGTGATTCCTTGTTCCTAGTAATGTTGTTGTTCTGGTGGATAGATTTGTTGTTGAGGGATAACCTGGCTCTGATACCAATTGTAGGACCACTTATTACATCAACCTTACGCGTATACCCACCTTATCACAAGATGAACACACGTAAACCAAACACTATGCGTAAATGAAGAGAGAAACAAAGATGAGAAAGATGGTAACTTGAATACTATGTTATGCATATGAAATAAGATGAAAGAAAACTTTATTACTTGAAAGAAAAACACACACAAAACACACTCAAGCACACCCCTCAAATGAGACTTTGAGGGGTATTTATAGTACAAGTACAAAACGCCCCATGGGCTTGGGCTTGGGCCTCGTGAACATGGATTGGATAACATTGATAAAAGGCTAGCTTCACTAAACGTCTAACCATTTAGCTTAGCCCAATCCATGAGCCCGTTGACTATTCTATTGCGATATCTAACACACGTTACAAAGTTCCTAAATGTGAATGACCATCACTTCTAATAAAAATGTTACGGCTAACAGGTTTTCTTCATGAATACTAAGGATGAGACCAGTGAAATCCTTAAGTCTTACATAACTGCAGTAGAGAACCTTATTGATAAGAAAGTTAAAATCATTAGGTGTGATAATGGGACAGAGTTTAAAAACTAAGTGATGAATGATTTATGTCAGCTTAAGGGTATTAAAAGAGAATACAGTGTAGCTAGAACTCCTCAGCAGAATGGGGTTGCTGAAAGGAGAAATAGGACATTGATAGAGGCTGCTAGGACTATGTTAGCAGATTCCAAGTTACCCACAACATTTTGGGCTGAGGCAGTTAATACTGCTTGTTATGTTCAGAACAAGGTACTGATAGTAAAGCCTCATGGCAAGACTCTTTATGAGCTGTTTTTAGGTAGAAATCCTACCCTAGACTTTCTTAAACCTTTTGGGTGTCATGTCTCTATTCTTAATACCATTGACCACTTAGGTAAGTTTGATGGAAAATCTGATAGTGGATATCTGGTTAGCTACTCATTGAATAGTAAAGCCTTTAGGGTTTATAATTCTAGAACCAGAAAGATAGAGGAGAATCTGCACATAGAGTTTCTTGAAGACAAACCTAGTGTAGAGGGGAAAGGACCAAAATGGCTTTTTGATATTGATATGCTAACAGAATTTATGAACTATGTACCTGTTTCTGTGGATTCTAACATTGTTGCGGGAGAAAAGCAAGGTCCTGATGAAAATTCTGACGCTGATAATGACGACTGTGTCCTATTGCCCATTTGGAAGGACAACTCAGTTGGAGCACTTCTTCCGGGGAGGCAAACAAAGATGATGATCAGCCTCAAAAGACTAATGATTCTAATGCTGAAGAAGGTGTAACCAATATAGATGACACAATAATAGAACTTCAAGTGATCAGTACTAATGTGGTTAATACTGATAAGCCACATGTTAGTACTGATGAGCCAGAACTTAGTACTGATGGTCCTCATTCTATTCCATCAGTCAATACAGAGGTTCCTGATCCCTATGGTGAAGCTGATGAGATTGATTTTACTAATATAGCTTCATCTTATGTTGTTCCTGCTACACCACACAAAAGAATCAATCAAGATCATCCCTTGGAGAATGTTATTGGGGATCTCAATGCTGAAAGAACTACAAGATCTAAAGTTCATCATAGTGAGACTGGATTCTTCAGTGCCATTTATGAAGAAAGGATCCATGGGGACATACAAAAATGTCTCTTTTCCTATTTTGTTTCCCAAGCAGAAAAAAAGAAATTTTACAAAGCTCTTGAAGATGAATCCTGGGTAGAAGCAATGCAAGAAGAGCTTCTCTAATTCAAACTTCATAATGTATGGGTTCTGGTGGATCTTCCTGAAGGCAAGAGAGCTATTGGCACTAAATGGGTCTTTAGAAACAAGAAGGATGAAAGGGGTGTAGTAAAAAGGGACAAGGCTAGACTGGTAGCTCAAGGGTATACACAACAGGAAGGGATTGACTATGAAGAGGTCTTTGCTCCAGTGGCAAGGATTGAAGCTATTCGACTATTTTTGGCCTATGCATTGTATAAAGACTTCACAGTTTACCAGATGGATGTGAAGAGTGCTTTTTTTATGGTAAGATTGAGGAGGAGGTTTATGTCTGTCAACCTCCTGGCTTTGAAGATCCAACCTTTCCTGACAAAGTTTACAAAGTACAAAAGGCACTCTATGGTCTGCATCAGGCCCCAAGAGCTTGGTATGAAACTTTAGCCAAGTATCTTTTGGGCAATGGCTTCAGAAGAGGGAAGATTGATCAGACTCTATTCATCAAGAATGTGAAGAATGATATCCTGTTGCTTCAGATATATGTAGATGACATTATTTTTGGCTCAACCAAGCAGGATCTATGCAGAGAGTTTGAAAAATTGATGCATGATAGGTTTCAAATGAGTTCCATGGGAGAACTCACCTTCTTTCTTGGGCTACAGGTCAAGCAGAAGACAGATGGCATATTTATCAGTCAGGATAAGTATGTCAAGGAGATTTTGGTGAAGTTTGGCTATGAAAATACAAAAATTGCAAGCACTCCTATCGAGCACAACAAGCCACTACTTCCAGATGTTGATGGTGAAGAAGTTGATCAGCATCTCTACAGGTCAATGATTGGATCATTGATGTATTTGACTGCCTCCAGACAAGATATTATGTTTGCAGTATGTGCCTGTGCCAGATTTCAAGTCTCTCTAAAGCTCTCTCACATGCATGCTATTAAAAGAATCTTTAGATATATGAAAGGCCATGCTCACCTAGGCCTTTGCTATCCTAAAGACTCTCCCTTTGATCCGGTAGCTTACTCTGACAGTGACTATGATGGGGCAAGTCTTGATAGGAAGTCAACCACATGAGGATGTCAATTTCTTGGTGATAGGTTGATTTCATGGCAGTGCAAGAAGCAAAGCATTGTGGCAAACTTTACAACTGAGGCTGAGTATGTGGCTGCTGCAAGTTGCTGTGGTCAAGTCCTCTGGATCCAGAATTAGATGCTTGACTATGGGTATAATTTTATGGGCACTGTCATTTAGATAGATAACAACAGTACTATATGCATTATAAAAAATCCAGTTGCTCATTCTAAAACTAAACACATTGAGATCAGACATCACTTTATAAGGGACTGTAATGAAAAGAAACTCATTCAGGTTGATAGGATTGATATTGAGTTTAATGTTGCAGATCTTTTAACAAAAGCTTTTGAATTGGCAAGGTTTCAGTACTTGGTCACAAGTATTGGGATGCTTCATCCATAATATGTCATATCTCTCTATTTTGTAAAGTTTTGTAAACTGGTGATTAGTACTGATTGTTATCTAGTACGGATTGGCAAGAAAATCTCTTGGATTGTATTTTCTTGGTTTTGGACTAACTTTTCAGGTTTAGCACAAGCAATATGGATGGGATTTGGTGACTGATTGTTACAGCACGTGTGGTTCTCTCTCTTATGCTCATTCTGATGCAACCACATGATGGAACTTGCTATAACTCTAGACTTTGTGATTCCAAATCATTATGTGGCATCTTGTGGTATAATTGAACATGCATTGATGGTTTCAGTTGGTCAGGTCATTCTGCACTAACCCACTCTTTGCCATTCTATCTGTTTACAGATAGTGTGACTAGGCCAAGGGCATCTGGCTTAGAGAACAACGAGCAACTGTGAATCCAACACTTGTGTTGGAGGTAACACCTGCCACGAGCTGGAAACCCTGTCAGGAAGGCCCTTTTAATGGGACTATCCATCACAGGCAGTGCTATGCACTGAAACCATTGGTTTTCACCAAACCAGAGGCCATGTAAGGTCGACCTTGATTAAGTGTTTGTCACCACACTTAATCCTTTTAAAATTGGGGTTTCAGTATTATAATTTCCAAACTATGAGATAATACTGATGGGTAAAGTTAATACTGATGGTTATAAGTTAGTACTGATAAGCATAGTTAGTACTGATGAACTAGCCATTAGTACTTATTCCAAAAGTCTGTTATGCAATGATTACTTTTGCAAGTTGAGTTGTTACCGTCTGTTTCTTTATATAAGGGTTTCCTAATTGGTTTCTTTTCACTCATTACCATAAATATTTACAAGGCGGTTCAACCAAAATTCTCCAACTCTCTATATATTGCATAACTTTTCAATTGCTTTCACCACAATTAACTAAAGGCTTTTGCGATCAAATCCCACTTATCTAACCATCATTCTTATTGCTCATGGCTCCTCTTGATTTTATCGATAAGCACAACATGGTGGCGTGCTTCGACTTGCCAGAAGGCAATGAAGAATTCACTGAGATAGTAGCTTTCCTTAATAGAAGCAGCATCAGTTTTGCTTTACTTTTAAACCCTACTATCTTATGTACCCCTGTCAGGAAGTTTTGGCAAAGTGCTATTGCCTCAACAACTGAGGAAGGGGTACAACAGTTAATTGGCACAGTGGATGGCACACAAATTGTTATTACTGAAGCCTCTCTAAGAGAACATCTTCATCTTAGGGATGCTGAAGGTATTAGCACTTTGCCAACCACTGACATAATTGAACAACTCTCATTGATGGGGTATAGACATGACAATACTTTCAACTTTCACAAAAGTCAGTTTTCCCCACAATGGAGGTTTCTAATTCACACCCTCTTACATTGCTTGAGTCACAAAAGGACTGGCTGGGATGCTTTTCCCACAAACATAGCCACAACCTTGATCTGCCTTGCAACAGGCAGGGTGTTCAATTTTTCAAATTATATATTTGAGGGTATGCTTAAAAATGCAGTTAGCAAAACCAAATTTCTAATGTATCCCAGGTTTATACAAATATTTTTGGATCTTCAGAAACAAAACTTGCAGCCTCACAAAAATGTTTATCCATAAAAAATACTCACAGCCAAAGTGTTTTCTAATATGTTAAGAGCTGTGGTAGGATATAGTGGGGTTGTAGTGCCATTATTTCAAAACATGCTTATTGCAGAGGGTGACGGACCATCAAGCACAGGTGGCTCCCAACACACACCCACAGATGGTGACAACTCTCCCAATCAACAACTTTCATCAACAAGTAGGCACTCCAGACAGGAGAGTGGGACAACTCAGCCCCATTCTCCTCCTAATATTATACCAGATGAGCCTATCTCAGATGTTGTAGGAGATAGAATGGTAAGGGCTGCCACTACTCATCCAAGCTTAGAAGCTGGTGAGGATAGTGGTAACATAAATAAGACCCAAACCATGCCAACACATAGTGAGCACTCCTCACAGGGTGGACCTAGGCAAAGGCTTAAAAGAGGGGGTGTATCTGCTTAGGCTAGGCCTGAGAGTGCATCTCACTTTCCCAATGACCCACCTCTCTTAGCAGGTAACACAGCTGGAAGTGGTGAGGGCAGCTTATCACTTAAGGATATGATGGAATTGTACAGGTTCTTATGTAGGAAGGTGAACACTATGGAGATCGCTTTGGATGAACAAAAGAAAGCTGCTGCAAAAGTTCATACCAGAATGCTGCTAAAGATGAAAAAGTTAGAGCATCAAGTCAAGTTTCTCTCCAAGCCTACTGCAGCATCATCTCCAGTCACTGCATCTCTACAAAGAAAGTCCAAGTTCAGAGTCTCAAGTACCTCAACAAAGGACTCTACCAAACAGGGGAGGAGTTCTGATATTCAAGGTAGAAGTGAATTTGGATAATGGCAAGGTGGTGCAACTTTTCAAAGTCCTTTTGCTGATGAAGAAGAAGTTCAGGTCACCATTGATGCAGAAGAAGTACTCAGTACTCCTACATGCACTATCGTTACTATCCCAGTTAGTACTATTAGTACTATAGTTAGTACTCCTGAGGTTCTTAAATTAGTATTAAGTCTAATTATGCAGGTAGCTGCTTATCTACAACAAGCAACAACTACAAAGGCTACTACCATCACTACCACTCCTAATGAAGACAGTGATGAAGAGGAAAGAGAAAAACATGTTGTATTGGGACTTCAGAGCTTGAAGAAAACTGTTCCCATCTCTCCCACTTATAAGAAGCCTCCTGTTTTGTACCTAAGGAAGAAGACCAAGTCAGCAGCACCCAAGCCTAAAGAAAAGGGAGTGGTTATCCAAGAAGGAGGTGTTCATGCATTACCAACCTTTTCAGCTCCAATGATTGATCCCAAAGACAAAGGCAAGGGCATCTTGGTGGAAGTACCAAAGAAGAAGAAAGAAATTGAAAGGTTGAATGAAGAGGCAACAAGGAAGCTTGCAGCACAATGGGATGAGGAAGAGTTGCAAAAAGAAGATGTAGATTAAGAAAAGAAAAGGCTGGCTAAAATGGCTGAAGACTGGCAAACATGGGATGACATGAGAGCCAAAGTAGAAGCTTCCAAGGAGGTACAACAGAAGCTGCAACAAGATCAGGGTACAAGTATCAATAAAGCAGCTCAGTTGTTTAGTGAGATATTGGCTAGAAGACAAAGTCAGTTCAGACAGCAAAGAGAGATTGAAAAGGCCTCAAAGCCTCCAAACAAGAGTCAGCAGAAGATGTATCTTTGCATGTACATCAGATACTCAGGTGAAGATAGGAGAACACTAAAGCAGCTTAATAAATTGTCTTGGGAGACTCTCCAAAGTCTTGCTGACACAATTCAAAGACGATTTTTGGACTTCAGACCTATGCAAGATGATGATATTGTTGAAAGATCACAACCCATTGGAAGCTACAAAAGACCATCTGAAGAAGGAGCTTCCTCAACTGCACCTAAAAGATTGAAAGCCTCTGATGCAGATGAAGGTGGACTCACTGAAGAAGAGCTCAATAGGATGATATTAGTTGAAGCTCCAGAAGAAGCATTGTATTCAGAGCCCATCAACACTAGATATCCAATCATTAACTGGGATATCTACACTGAAGAAGGCAAAAGACATTGGAGGATTCACAGAGTTGGTGGAAGGACAAGTGCTTATTTGTACTTAGTGGACCTATTTGCATTCATTGACAGGGATGATTTACTTAAGCTATGAGAGTTAGTCAAAAACAGGTTCAAGAACAGAGATCCAGATAATGACAAGGATCTGGAGCTACTCTATGAACTCCAGAACACATTTGAACTTGATCCAATGGGAGAACAATGGAAGTTCCAACTTGGTGATGAAGCCCTCAGTTGGACCTTGCTTAATTCCTGTGGACTGCACTTGGTCACTACATGCAATGGAACTGATATCTATATGTTGGTTGAAAGAACCTACCCACTTACTCTTGGAACCCTTCTACAAATGCTGGATGCAGGACTAAGGATGGGAAATGCAGTAGAAATGGCCAAAGAGTTGCTGCTGAAGATCTTTGACCAAGCTGGAAGACCTAGCAGACGAAAGTGAAGTTTGGAAGAATCCGCTATCTGAAGAAACTTGTGATTCAGAAACCCAATCACAAGTTTAGGGGAGGATTCACTAGTACGAAAACGGGATTTGGTCACACATGGTCGAAATGGAATGGCCACACATTCGCATATTTGTGTGGCTGAAGGTACGAAAATTGACAACATTTACTAATTAGTCACACATAAAAATTTTGATTGTGTGACCATTAGAACGGTATTGCCACACAATTGAACATTGTGTGGCTAAAGGTATCTGGTAAATTTGTTTCAGATCATTTAGCCACATATGAATTTGGAACGCGTGACAAATACAAGTAACCTTGATGCATTAGTTACATGAAGTAATTTTTTGTGTGTCTAAAGCATGGAGTCAAGTTTTGTCACACATTATTTAAGGGTGACTGATATGTTTTGCCAACTCTTTAGCAACATCTGAAATTGGAAATAGTGACAAATAAAAAGTAAGGTTGAAGCATTAGTCACGATATACATACAAACAGTGAGAAATATATGTCACACACTTGAACACTGTGACCAAATGCCATATATGGTCACACTAAACGTTTTGTCACACATTCGTTAAGTGTAGCCAAAATCTAGTACATATGTTCACGTAAGTTAATGTGTGTGTTTAAAGTTTAGTTTGTGTTAGCTTGCCAAAAGCTAATCTATATAGTCACATTTACTACTAATACTGTGACCAAATGCCATATATGGTCACACTAAATGTTTTGTCACACATATTATTTAAGTGTAGCCAAAATCCAGTACATATGGTCACGTAACTTAATATGTGGCCATTGGATGATCAATAGTCACTCAAAATACACGTTTCTTCACTTGAAACACAATATGGTCACACTTATTAACACTTTTAGCCACTTTATGATTAATTGTATGTGACTAAATACCCAAAACAAACATTCTTTGTGTGACTAAATGTTAGAAAAGGCCACACAAACATAAATTTGATGTGGCCATTGGATGATCAATAGTCATACAAAATACACGTTTCTTCACTTTAAACACCATATGGTCACACTTTTAGCCACTTTATGATTAATTATTTGTGACTAAATACCCAAAACAAACATGCTTTATGTGACTAAATGTTAGAAAAGGCCACACAAACATAAATTTAATGTAGCCATTGGATGATCAATAGTCACACAAAACAACATTTCTTCACTTGAAACACCATATGGTCGCACTTATTAACACTTTTGGCCACTTTATGATTAATTGTATGTGACTAAATACCCAAAAGAAACATGCTTTGTGTGACTAAATGTTAGAAAAGGCGACACAAACATAAAATTCATGTGGCCATTGGATGATCAGTAGTCACACACAAAAATATTATGTTTTTCATAAACAGAACTAACTACGAATACTAAACAGACTTAACTTAGGTCTGGCAGACTTAACTTTGTATTGGCAGCCTTAACCACTAAAACTAACCTACTAGACTTAACTTTGTACTGGCAGCCTTAACCACTAAACTTTTCTGCTTATAAGCAGACTACAACACAAAATATTTATTTTTTGGTGCAAAGGTGAACTTTTATTAATTAAGGAAACACTATATGGTCATAATTATGTGAACTTTTAGCCACTTTATGATTAATTGTATGTGACTAAATACCAAAATAAACATGCTTTGTGTGACTAAATGTTAGAAAAGGTCACACAAACATAAAGTTTATGTGGCCATTGGATGATCAATAGTCACACAAAATACACATTTCTTCACTTTAAACATCATATGGTCACACTTATTAACACTTTTTGCCACTTTATGAAATTGAATGTGACTAAATACCCAAAAGAAACATGCTTTGTGTGACTAAATGTTATAAAAGGCCACACAAACATAAAATTCATGTAGCCTATTCCGAAGCGACCAAGGTTCCTCGAAGTCGTAGACCAAGTTTCCTAGGCCGACGTAAACGTGCCCTGACGGTTCCTAGGCTGACGTAGAACGACATAGCCTATTCTGAAACGACCAAGGTTCCTCGACGTCATAGACCGAGTTTCCTAGCCTGACGTAAACGTGCCCCGATGGTTCCTAGGCCGACGTAGAACGACAGAGCCTATTCCGAAACGACTAGGTTCCTCGACGTCGTAGACCAAGTTTCCTAGGCCGACGTAAACGTGCCCTGACGGTTCCTAGGCCGACGTAGAAGGACATAGCCTATTTCAAAACGACTAAGGTTCCTCGACGTCGTTGACCGAGTTTCCTAACCGACGTAAACCTGCCCCGACGGTTTTATCATAAACCTTCATATTAGTCACATTGAGTGTTTGTGTGACTAAATTCAAGATGTTATGTATGGTCACATGAAGTATTTATTTAGGTGTCTAAATCATAGAGTCATATCTTGTCACATATTATTTAAGTGTAGTCACAATTCGATACATATCACAAATGTGTGACTAAATTATGTTACGAGTAATAAAAAATAGCAAGAAAATAAAAAAGGGTGTTACACCCCAGCGAGAATCGAACCTGCGACCTCCCCTGTGGAAGTCAAGTGAGTTACCATCTTGCCAGAGTAACATATTCGTTAATGTAATGCATTTCCTTTTTAATATAGAAGTTTAAGCTTCATTGTTTTTTGCTAGTAGCTTAAAGAGTGCTTATAGCAGCTGCTTATTAAACTGTGACTTTTTCTCCCTCTGCTTATTTTCAATTTGTTTCACTTTTAAAAATTTGAATCTAGCAAAACTTAATAAGTTGTAGCTTATTTGGTTTAAAGGGTAAAATATCATAATGGTTTAAACCGTTTTCGTTTATTGTTTTCCTTGATTTCGACCATTTTTGTACGGCTGGGACCGTTTTTGTCTATTGTCTAACGTTTTCTTAAAAAAATGGTGTGAAGGCGTACAAAATGTACGAAAGCGAATACAACGTAGCAAAACAAAGAAAAAAAGGAGTAGGACGTATGAAAACGAAAAAATCGTACAAAATATACGAAAACGTAATAAACGTTTCATAACGTTTTAATACGGAGGAAAACGTTAAAAAAAAGCTTGAAAACATATGAAAACGAGAGAAAATTGCCAAAACGTTCAAAAATGGATGAAATCGGTCGAACACGGTCGCAATCTGTTGTAGTCGGTCTAAAACGGTCTAAATCCGTCGAAATCTGTGGAAAGTTGTCAAAATCGGTCGAAAACTAGCGAGATCGGTCAAAATCAATTGAATGGTCAAAAGGGGACGAAAAATGTTACAAACGGATGAAAACGTAAAAAAAAATATACAAAACGTATAAAAATGAACCCGAGACCTCCACTAGTCTCAACCACACTTAACACCACACTCCACTACCACAAGCGCCCTAGGGACTTATGGGTATTTCTTGCTTTTTGTAGCTTATTCCAATAAGCTGATTGTCTAGTTTTATTTTTCCTATGTTTTAATTAGTTTTAAGTACTCTTACAAAAACATTGAGATTTTTCCTATTTCGTTTAATATTTTTAATAATATTTTAAGATAAAAAGTGTTTTTAATCCATAATAAATAAAATAAAAATCAGAAAAATACAAATCTTTTTCCTAAAATTATTTTTAACCATTTAGGACCTTAAAAAAATAATTTTGCATTTGTTGGGTTAAAATTTGCTAGTTTAGGTTTTTATCTTCGTTAAGTGTAACATATTGGATTTCACAAACACATCAAACCATGATCAATATAGGCGTATACTATAGGTTTTAGAGAGAGAAAGAGTTATAGGTTTGCGAACTTAGAGAGAGAAAGAGTTATAGGTTTGCAAATTTAGTGAGAGAAAGTGAAAGTATTATTATGAGTTCCAACCCTCTACCTTGGGAGGTAGAGGGTATTTATAGTCTTACATAAAACGCCACCTATGGGCTGTGGATCAGGCATACAGTGGGTAAAGACCCGTCCGTCCTCCACGGTGTTACTTAACTAAATACTACTTAACGTTAAATAACTACGACTACGAGATTTCTAACGATTACATATACTTGAGGTGACCGACACTTTAATAACTGGATTTACTAAATCCTAACAATCTCCCCCTAAGGGAGGTCACCTCAAATTACATTGAATACAAACAGATATTACATTAAGATTATTCTTGGATTCTTGTAAATGTTCTTTGCTCTGTAGCCAGTAGTCATTGATTCTTCATTTTTGCATGTTTGGTTAATCCAAGTGGAGGTCTTTAACTGATCCGTGTGATAATGAATTTTGAGCCAGCATTGAGATCATCATCTAACATAAATCTCTGACTCTTCCATTGTGGTGTTGTGACTTTTGGACCGACATGCTCACATTCAGGATCATGAAATCTTTTCATCAGAGTACGGAAGCTTTAGTTGATTCATGATATTTGTAGCAGCGTAGCAGAAGCATGGAGTGAAAATATCAGATTCGTTGATGCACTTATCATGATTTATTTAGAAATGAATGTGTTGTGTGAGCATGCGGCTATGGATTGACCTCTCCATTCGGATCAGTTGCAAACGTAGGGAGTACCTGCATACAACAGTTAGCAATAAAGTGCACGAAAGTGTCTTTGATCACTTTCATTGAATTAAGATACACGGCCCACGGTTCCCTGTTGATCAATACAAGTACTGCCTGTGATCAGGTATAAATCCGAAGAATCTCCTTGACAGGGTTTTGCAGCTGCTCTAGATGTTCTTAAACCGGAACGTCTCAAAGAAGACAACACGGAGTGAGTGAACCAGCGAATTTGAGATTCACTGATTGATGAAAAGAGATTTGAAAAACAATCGAGTACTGCTCAATAAAGTGTTTTTGCAATACAACGAGGGTTTTTGAGAAAAATCAATTATCAATCATAAACACCTTTTATATTTGAAATATTAATACACAGTCGATGTGCTAAAGAAAAGAATTTTTGAGCACAACGGCCGGTTTTTCAAAGGTATCCGTCAATCCATAACCTGAACCAGGATTGATTCAAAAATATGAATCACCCCATTGTTTCTGTTCAGTTGTCACATGGTTGATCTATTGGATAGATCTCACATGCCACCTACCAAGAGCTTGTTTGATGTTGGCTCTAGAAGGCTTTCCATCTTCATTGTGAATATGTTTGCATATCACTCAGATGTTCTGGTAATACCACAAGAATAATGCGTAGGACTCTTAAAATATATTCTCTATTTCCACATTGTGTGAAACAGAGAGTCTTCATTGACAGTATCCTAAAGAGATTTATTTGATCTCGTGGCTCTAGACTCAATTGTGCACATTTGGTTCCTATGCCGGAGACTAGGGAGAGGGTCTCCTTCTTCAATATCAACCATCTCTAAGAGAGAGTTGATAGATAATGTAGGTTCCCCTGTGAGAATGAAAAAAGCCCTTTTAAGAGGAACTTGAGTAGATTTGGACGATGTAGTGCAGTGCGTCACTGGGTCCATGATGTCTTGTCTTCAATACCGGTGTTACCTTAGTAACAACCAGTAGTATATGTATTGAACCCGGTTTCTGCCCTAAGGTTGAATAATTGGAGGGCTATTTATTTTCACCCTTTTCTCATTCAATTCCTTTTCATTCTTCAACTCCTTCAGTGCTTACCGAGACTTCATAACTAGAACCTTGTTGGGTTTATTCCAGTTCTAGCTCTTTCTCAGTCCGCACTCTTCCCATATCTCACTTTTCTCCTTTTTTTCATCATACCTAAAGACTCTACACTATCTAGTGGATTGTCCCTGGGTAGGTCCCTCCGGCTCTGGCGGAATCGTGGGAACGAATACCTAACCTAACCATCCTTATAACACCATGCATAAAGTAAATTTGGTCGGTCTATTTGGTATTGTTCGTCTGCCATTGGAACCAATTGAAAACCATTTGAAAATCAATCCAGATACTTGTGATATATTATCAAAGCATTTTGTACTTTAATTGTTTTTTATATTTAAAAAAAAAGAGTCCCCCTCAACATGTGCATCATGTATTTGAAATCGTTTTGGCACACAGAGGCAAGAGGAATGATTCACTTCTTTGATTACCATTTTCTAAAAGATATCAATATCAGTTTCCTGATCAAAATTAGCATTTTTCATACTTTGTTAAGGGTATTTTTGGAAAGGATGTGGTTTTCAAAAAAATTGCTCCCCCTCAATATGTGCATAGAAATTTGGAAGTGTTTTGCACATATTAGGGAAAACCTGCACATTGAAACAAATCAATCACGTTTCAATCCTTTTTGGTTTGAAATAGATGCTCCCCCTCAACATGTGCATGGAAAACTTGAAATCGTTTGGCACATGTGGGGAGGAGAGCTTGTAAATCATTATAAAACCATTTATCGAATTATCAGTTTAAATCCATTTTAAATCACAAATTCTCCCCCGATCACAATTTTCAAATAATTTGAGATTTGTGATCTCTGGAGATTTAAATTGATTTTGAAAGCTTTTGAGGAGAATTGTGACATGCTTATGAAAACATTTAACCGATAAGGATCAAAGCTGAGACTTTAAACTCCAAAAACATGCTTGAGTATCTTTTGAAAACATGACATAAACCTTGGTCAGAACCAGTTGTATGACAAAATAACCTTTTGATTTAAATGAAATCATTCTCCCCCTCAATCAATGACATAAGTTGTTGATTGAGAGATAGAGATTTTGACCAATGTCAAGCCCAGATGATTTTCAAAAATTGAGACCGAGTTATTTTTATTAGTTTTCAATTAGATAGCAAATATTTTCCAGAAGAATGTTTAGAAGGAAAAATACTTGTGAAGAAAACATTTGTCGTTTTAGTGACAAACATTTGTTTTTAGAATCAGAGCATGAGATGTGAAAAATAAGATAAAGCAGTGCTCTATTCTTTCTTTACCGGTTATGGACAGAAATGACTATAAGCCTTTGTTTCACATTCTCTCAAAAAAAAATTTTTTTTAAACAAACTATGTACATTCAAAGAACATCTAAAAACCCATGACATTCTTTGAATGTCAACACAAAGTCCATAGATGATATCGAATAAGGAAAACATGACAAAATAATAATATTTTTGGGATTTTTCAAGATTTTCTAATTTTTTATGGATTTTGAAAATTTTATATTTTTCTATTTGCTTTTTGTTGGTTTTGTAATTTTGTATTTTTCTTTTTGAATAACTATTTACAAGAGATGGATGAAGAAAAATCTTTTACTCCTCTTCTTCCTCTTGAAGACGTTTAAGTGTTTCCGGTTGTAGACTCTTTAGACCAAGTCGTGGGAGGATAAACTCAAAACATTCTCTAGGGAGGGCTTTGGTGAAGATTTCTGCTAACTGGTATTCAGTCCTCAGAAAATAAACTTCCACCACACCGTTTTCCACTTGCTCCCTGATGAAATGATGTCGAATGTCGATGTGTTTTGCTCTTGAGTGTAGTTCGTTGTTGCATGAGAGAGCAATGGCACTTTTGTTATCACAATACAGAGGGATTTTATTGAATTCAAAGCCATAATCAGATAATTGGGATCTCATCCATAGGATTTGAGCACAACAAGATGACATGGCTATGTATTCAGCCTCTATAGAGGATATAGAAGTACTCATTTGTTTCTTAGAAGACCAGCTTACAAGCTTATCATCCAAAAACTGAGCACCTCCTGCGTGCTTCGACGTGTATCTTGACATCCTGCATGATCAACATCTGCATAGGCTTTTAGTGACATACCGGTGTACTTCGGGTACCAAAGTCCCATATTGATGGTTCCTTGGAGATACCGAAAGACCCGTTTAGCCGCTTCAAGGTGCTTTTTGGTAGGCTTAGGCTGGTATCTAGCACACATGCATACAGCGAACAGAATATCTGGTCTACTGGCTGTGAGGTACATCAGGGATCCAATCATACTACGATATTTCGTTTGGTCTACCATGATCCCTGAGTGGTCCTCATTCAGTTTAGTACGCTCTATCATGGGAGTGTCAACAGGGTCACAAGAATCAAATCCAAATTTCTTTAAAATCTCATTTGCATATTTAGATTGATTTATAAAAATGCCTCCGGGACTTTGTGAAATTTGTAATCCCAAGAAAAATGACATTTTTCCCATCATTGACATTTGAAATTTGGAACCCATCTCCTTAGAAAAACGGTCACATTCATTGGGGTCAGTCGAGGAAAAAATAATATCATCAACATAGATTTGAACGTGAATTAAATGTTTGCCTGACTTTCTGGTGAACAATGTCGGATCAACTGCTCCTTTGCTGAATCCAGTAGATAGAAGAAATTTTGATAGCGTATCATACCATGCCCTTGGAGCTTGCTTCAAACCGTAAAGAGCCTTCTTCAAGCGATAGACATGAGTAGGATGCTCTGGATTCACAAAACCTTCAGGTTGGCTGACGTATACAACTTCTTTAAGATCTCCGTTAAGAAAAGCCGTCTTTACATCCATCTGATAGACTACCATGTTCTTACTTTCAGCATTAGCCAAGAAGATTCTGATTGCCTCGATACGAGCAACTAGAGCAAATGATTCTTCAAAGTCAATACCCTCCTCTTGGCGGTATCCTTTTTCAACCAATCGAGCCTTGTTCTTTAATACATCACCATGCTCATCAAGTTTTACTTTGAATATCCACTTTAAAGCAATGATCATAGCACAGTCAGGAGCAGGTACTAATTCCCATACATCTAGTCGATCAAACTCATGAATTTCTTCTTGCATGGCATTGAACCAGTTGTCTTCATTCATGGCAGTTTTAATGTCTTTAGGTTCGACCTTATATAGTACGGAATTGAAGAAGCACCATAAGGCATCAGTTGCAAGTTTTTTACTAGTGGATACTGGACGAGAGGGATTTCCAATGATGTTGTCCAATGGATGATCATGTGTCCATTTTCTAAGGTGTTCGTGTGGTTGTTGTTGAGGAACTGAAGTAGCAGAGTCGATTTCTCCTGATGACGATGGATCTGATGATGGTTCAGGAGAAAATATGTTCTCAAAGGGGGCATATTTAGGAGTAGCAAAAGGATTATGTCCATCATAGGTGCCAGACATAATTCCATGATGTACACTCGATGATTGATGATTTGTTGATGAAACAGAGTGATCAGCAGCAGGCGCTTCTTGACTTAATGACATAGAAACTGAAGGGTTAACTTCGTTGACAGGGATAGGAACAGCCTATGTTGATGAAATTGACAGATCATTAGCACTTGGCTCATAGTGTTCATCAGACATTGGATCAAACAATTTCTTCAAATCATCTTCTTAAGGAGGTACATAAGGAGTTGCTGGTGAGGGATTTAGAACAAGAGTAGAACTGATAGGACTACTTGATGAAGGTTGAGATGCGGGTCCAGAACTGGATTGTCCTGGAGCCATTTGCCCGGACAGCTAATCGAACGTAACGTGAATAGTTTCCATGATATCTCGAGTTCTTTTGTTGTAGATTCGGTAACCCCTCTTGTTTGATGCATAACCTACAAAAACTCCAATATCCGCCTTAGCTCTTAATTTACCTAGATCTTGACCGTCATTCGTTGGATAGCACAATGCACCAAACACACGAAGGTAGGAGAGATCAGGTTTTCGTTTATGGACAAGTTCGTATGGAGTTTTTCCATGAGATGTGTGTATGAGGGAACGATTTTAGGTGTAGCAAGCAGTGGCAATGGCTTCAGCCAAAGAAACATTGGAACCTTTGAATGAATTAGCATTGTTCTTGCGGTTTCCACAAGAGTTCGATTTCGTCTTTCAACTACACCGTTCTGTTGAAGAGTTAGAGGAACACTTCTTTGATGACTGATTCCAACACTTTCATAAAATTGACTTAAGTCTTTGTTAACAAACTCTGTGCCATTTTCTGTTCAAACAATTCTAACAGTATTGTTGAGTCGAACCTGAAGCTGCTTGATAAGTTTGATGATGACATCTAGAGTTTCATCCTTTGTCCTCAAAAACTTTACCCAAGTAAATAGAGAGTAGTCATCCACAACGACTAAAATATATTTCTTCCCATTTATCGTTTGCACTCTCATTGGTCCGCACAAATCCATATGAAGGGTATGAAGAACTTCCATTACTGAGTTTGTGGATTTGGGTTTGTGGGCATATTTCTTGCTTTTTCTCAATTGGCATGCTGAACAAAGATGATCTTTTTCAAACTTTAATCTGGGTAAGCCTCTTACGAGATCCTTTCTGGAAAGATTATTAATGGTGTCGAAGTTCAAGTGATTGAGACGACGATGCCATAACCATGATTTTGTTTTCGATGCCTTTGACAACAAGCAGATTGGAGAAGACTTCATCATGTCTTCGATAGAGATGGTGTAAAGATTTGAACCACGAGTTCCTCTTAACAATTCCACACCATCAAGTTCTCTAACGAAACAAGTATGTTTTCTAAAAGCCACTTCTAGATCGGAATCACAGAATTGACCAAAAGAGAACAAGTTATGACCAAGACCTTCAACATAATATACCTTGGAGATTACACTTTCACCAACAACATAGTCTCCATAACCCATAATTGCACCAAAATGGTTGTTCCCGAATCTAACAGTCTCGATGAATTTACTCATGAAGTTCATGAGTAGCGAGCGATCTCCAGTCATATGCTTGGAACAGCCTGAGTCCATGTACCACAAAACGATTTGAACGATCTGCAGTTGAACACAGACAAGAATGGATAACTGGATAATTGGGATCCCCATGCAAGAATCGGTTCCATTTGGTTAGTAACAGTGATTGGAACACCCACATCAGAAGTGGAAACAATGGAATCATCAGGGATGGATGCAGTGCTAGTGTCTGTATTTGACCTATTCAAAGTATGTTCACTTCTTAAAGGAATAGTTCTACAAGTAGGCATCCATTTTCTAATGGGCATTGACTTAGAAAATTTAGGGCACAACTTATTAAGATTAAACTTGCGGCCAGTAGGTATCCACTAATAACCTATGTTACTAAATTTCCTTCCCGTGGGTTTCCAATGTTTTCTAACCTTCTTTCTCCACTGCTTTCTAGCCTTCTTAACATGTTTTATGGCATTAACAATCTTAACAGGGCATTTAACAACATTAATCAAATCATTCACACGACATTCATGATTAGTAACAGAAACCAAGCAATCATTATTACATGTTTTGCAAAAAGTAGCAGAATTCGAATTAATTACAGTACGCTTATAGCTAATACTATAATCAACATGATTCGTTTTATTCAACTCAAACTTAGTGTTCCTAGGGTGGTCTTATACTCTCTTTCAATGCACATTCTTAGCTTGTGAGGTCCTATCTTGCTTTGTATTGCCTGGAGGCTTTGACCCGCTTGCTTTAATGTACTGATTACTCCTGTAGAGGGAATTATGGGAACATTAGTTGGTTGGGCTACCTTTTGCATTCCTGAACTAGAAGTGCAGGGATCTGAACTACTTGAAGGCACATTAAAATTCACTTTCTTAATCCTCAACATAGAATGGTTTGTATACTTAGCACTAGGCATGGAACAAGGCATCACAGCTTTATCTTTCTCACCTAAGGATTTAGGACATGTTGCTATTAAACATTCTAACATCTCCTGAGATCGTTTGGCCTGAATGCAAGCAAACCTAATTTCACTATCAAGTGGTTTATTTATGAAGTCCTCTTCTACAATCTCACGGAGACATTCAAGACTATACTTAAGGCGAGCAAGATAATTATGAAATACAAGTTCGTTATTCCTAAGATGAGGAGGAATGTATTTAACAGTCACAGTATATTTAGAGTCTGCAGATGACTTTGATGCAACATTCTCATTGAAGACAAGTGGCATTTTCCCTTTTTCCTGACTCCTCAGATTTTCAATTTCCTTTTGTAAAGACGTTATTTTTTCGTTATTCTTGTCACGAGTGACTTTCATTGAATCATATAACTCTTTAAAGTGTCGTTTAACTTTTTCATTTTCTTCTAGACAACTCTCATTTTCATTAACCAAGTTTTGAAGATGAAAAGTTTGAGAACACTGACAATGTAAAGGATGAGGCATTTGGGAGCCAGTCACATTGTTCTTTTCACCCTTTAATTGTGAAATTTGGGCTTTCAACTTTCTGACCGTGTTACAATGAGCTTGAATCTGTTCGTCACGTTTGTTTTTGATAACGCTTACGCAGCGCGTTTGGGGTCAAAGGAACTTCCTTTTAGTCGAGCAAGTTTTTCAACACCCTAGCCAGTGAACCTAATCGTTGTAGTGTAGTATTAGGGTAAGCCACGGGAATTGATATCGTTCTCTAGGGGAATAGGAATGCTAGTGAGAAGTTACTACGCTAAGGTTGGGGTTGAGGAAGATTATTTTTTATCTTTTTATATTTTTTAGGAAATGGAAAGGTACGAATCTCAGGGTTTGGATTTGGGGGGATTGGTATTTCTACCGATTACTTCTACTATCTAATTATCTAATTAACTAAGGTGAGGGTATTCTATGTCTAATTATTGTGTGCTCGTATGTGGTTTAAAGATGTGTTTACTTAGGTTTTATTACTCCTTAATTATCTCCTATTGATGGTTGAATTGTCACGTCCTTATTCTTAATCGCGTTGTGTGTCTAAGGTTGTAGGGTATTCGTTTGTCCCTAACTCTTTGAAACTACCAAAGGTTTTCGCCTACAAAGTCTCTAGGATTTATAAACTCTAACTCTAAGGTACTCTTCGGATGGTTTAGCCTACAACAACTCTAGGCGCTATAAACTAAGGTTCACAAATATTAATCAAGCGTTAACGACACAACGGATGACCTATCGCATTACTAGATCATTAACAATTAAGATAAGAGACAACCAATCAATATTCAATAATTAAGTTTCATATTCCCTAAGCAAACACACAAGTAAATTAGCCGGACATGGAGAACATGCAAGCATACACACAAGTAATTGAAGACATAATTAAATTAATGAAGTAAAACACTTATCTTGATGTAAGATAGGGTTTGGAACCCTAAAATACTGTACAAGATAGCCTTGGTTCGGGTTAGGTTTTTACTCCAAAAGACTACACATAGAAAACTAAAAAATTCGGATTCTATATATAAGATTACATTCGCGACGGTGTCACCCTTTAATTTGTGACGCCGTCGGGTCGCCGTCATTAGGGTTTCGTCTTGGCCACGTTAGTTTTGCGACGGCGTCACCTTATGCTTGTGACTCCGTCCCCTTCAGTCTCTGACGCCGTCTGGATCAAATCTAGGCCGTCTGAGTTCCGACGACCTACTCTTTTAAAACCTGATACTGTCACTTGTAAATAAGCAATTTGGCTACTGAGCCGTCACAAAAGTGATGTGACGACGTCACAGATAACACCTGACGCCGTCCCCTTCAGTTCCAGCAGTCTGAGTGGCTCGATTCTTGACTTTGGCCATTTTCTTCGTATGTTCGCGCCTTTTCGTCCGATTAAGTGTCATTCCAGCATTTTGCCTTCAAGATACCTAAAAAGTGAAAAGGAACGATATTAAGTAATAATGGATATAAAAGTGATCAAATAAGGGCTTAAACGACCCCTCAAAAAGGTACATTTTAAACCCTTATCAAATTTCCCTACACTTGGTATTTGCTTGTCCTCAAGCAAATGTGCTTTTAGCCAATTAATTTATAAATTAGAGGTCATGAAGCATTGGTTTAAAACAATCCACAACACATATAAGCCCCGCAAAAGTCATAACAAGCATGGAAATTACATACTAGCACCTCACATTGGGTGTTTGGATACTCACATCTCTCGGGTGTATATGAAATATAACAAGTTGGAAATGGAAGATAAAGACTCATTAACCGGTACTAGTACATAGATTACCATAGGCTTGAGGCTAGATCAAACCTTCATCGCTTTGGCATAAGCACCTAGGAAAGACTATCAAAGAGGTCTTTTAAAGGGTTGTAATGTTAGGCTTACGGTAGGGAAACAAAGGGTTTGGTGGGATAGGCTATTTAGTGGTGGCAAGTCAAAAATCTTTTTGTTACAAGCATGCGAAATGGCGTTGCTAAGCCAAGACTCGACACTCTAGACTCTAGATAACTGAAACAAACAAACATAAATTAAAGATAGATGTAGGATGGTAGCCCGTATGTTTTTTTTTTCATACACTTTTACTCTACCATCCTCTACGGTAACAACAAAATGATAGGGATTTATAGGCACATCCCTACACTTGAGTTTGACCTGAATTGAAAAGATTAAAACACTTGGAGTACATTATTACGCAAATAAAGGGAATTTGAATTTAACGTTCCCTCCCCGTCATTTCATAAACTTTAACTTTTCCCATGAGTCCCAATCGTCCCAAAACTGTGTACAAAGGATATGACTCGACTTAGCAACTTATGCAAGCAACTAGATAATTGAACTAAGGGTTTAGGGTGATAACAATAATACACTAAAAGTGAGTGCATACAAGGTAGGCTAAGGCGATATGGGTGTACATTTGGGGGTGGGGTGTAAACAATGCTCTTCATTGATATTCCGGAAAACCGAAACATAATGAGAACCGCGAAAAGGATAGGCTCTGAGGGGTTAACTAGGGGTATCGTGTACTAAAGATGAGTACAACGCAAAGGTGTGGGGGAATTACTCAACCGATGTGGAAGAAGTAATTATATTACGGGTATTAAACAAGGGTTATCCTAATGCCTCTTATCATTTAGTTATTCCTAACTACACAAGTGTAGTCTTACTAGCGATCTCGGGATGCATCACAAAACAAGTTCTAGAATCTAATATACTACCGGTTCACACACTAAGAATTAAAGATGAATGCTTTAATTCCTACTAATCTAAGGGCGATCCTCACATTTTTGGTGGAATTTAAGTGGTAAAGGGTTTTTGTGCTAGTCATATAACTTCCTATCCGTGAGACGCTTTTGTTAAGACTAATGGCCCACTCCTATATGTCATGAAAAATTTTAAATTTGGTGCCGAAATTACCCTAACCGACATTTTCTCATGGTTTATTACACAAATGCAATTGGACAAAGCAAATAATCAAGGATAAGCATAGTTTCAAAGTTCCCGTTTTATTTTCCCTCCCTACACTTAAACTGAACATTGTCCCCAATGTTCCCCGAAAGTATCAAAGTTATGATAATGGAAGGTAATAAAAGATGAAAGAAACTAGTACTCCCCTGACTAGCTCGGTAGGATCCGTGTAAAGTGGTGGTTATATTTTTCTTCATGAAGAACGTTTGCGTGAAAAGCTCCTTCTCATCTTATGTATCTCTTTCTTGATAAATTAAACCTGCACACTTGAAGAAAACAAACGAAACCTTCGCGTAAAATCGGCGGTAATAATATATATAAGACTCTACTAAACTAGGATATAATGCTTGTGGAATGGATGTTTACAGAATTTCTGAAAAATTAAGACCTGGAAAATTCCAAAAAATTATAAGTAGCTCAGAAAACGAGAAAAAGTAATCAGTTGTTTTTGCTCCTTCCTGACGCGGTCAGGTTATCCTGAGAAAAACTGGTCTGCGATTTTCTGGAAACAATTCTGGAAAATTTACATCTTTAGAATCTGGAAAAATTTCCTGCAAAACATCCATTATGACTCGATACAAGCATTTAACTCGAACAAACACACATGTATATCTTTTAATTAATTGAAATTCGCATGTTTACGTTTCTTTTGAAAACGTGTGTAATCCTCCCTACACTTATCCTTTATGTAAAATACCTTTATATGTAATTAAGACGAGGTTAAAGACAAAATAAAGCATTTTTACAAATTTAAACATGAGAATAAACAATCAATAAAAGATATATGACACAAACAAGAAAACAATTAAGCATGGGTTGCCTCTCATGAAGCGCTTTTCTTTATTTATGAGTCTTGTAGCTAGACTCGTAGTCGTGCCCTTACGTGACTTCATTACCGTCACCTTCTTCTAAAACAATATCTTCATCGTTCACCATTTCATTATTATCCAACTGATAATGTTTCACACGTTGTCCATTTACGGTAAATTCCCTTCCATCGTGGTCCAGTAGCACCACAGCTCCATTGCTCATCTGCTTCTTTACTAAAAAAGGTCCATACCATCTCGATTTGAGTTTTCCCTGAAATAATCTCAGTCTTGAATTATACAAGAGAACCTTATCTCCTTCCAAAAACTCTTTAGGATTCTTTATTCGTTGATCATGCCATTTTTTTGCCCTTTCTTTGTATGTGATCGACGATTCATAAGCTTCCAGTCTTAGTTCATCCAATTCTTGAAACTGTAAGAACCTATTTGACCCTGCTTCAGAATAATCCATATTACAGGCCTTAAGTGCCCAATACGCTTTTTGCTCAAGTTCAATTGGGAGGTGGCACGCCTTCCCGTATACTAAGCGAAAAGGGGTTGTTCCGGTAGGCATTTTGTAAGCAGTTCTGAATGCCCAGAGTGCCTCATCCAGTTTGAAATGCCCAATCTTTTCTATTCTGGTGGACCGTTTTTTCAAGTATCCGCTTTAATGCCCTATTTGTGTTTTCTACTTGTCCATTCATCTGAGGATGATATGCAGTAGAAAATCTATGTGGAACGCCATACATCTTCATTACCTTCTCCATTTGAGCATTGCAAAAGTGGGTTCCTCTATGACTAATCAATGCCTTGGGAATCCTGAATCGTGCGAAGAGATTTTTAAGAAAATGAATGACTACTCTCGCATCATTAGTTCTAAGGGCTTGGGCCTCCACCCATTTTGATACATAGTCGATAGCTACGAGAATGTATTCGTTTCCTCCGGATGATGGGAAAGGTCCCATGAAGTCTATACCCCAAACATCGAATATTTCGCAGACTTAGATATAATTCTGAGGTGATTCATCCCTTCGCGAGATGTTCCCGATCGTTGGCATGCATCACACGTTTGAACCAATCTTTTGACGTCCCAAAAAATAGTAGGCCAGTAGAAACCGGCATCGAAAACCTTCCGTGCCGTGACATTTACACCGTGATGTGCCGCAGATGGTCCCGCATGGCATTCTTTCAGAACTCTATCAATCTCTCTTCCGGCCACGCAACGCCGAATTATTTGATCGGGGCATATGCGGAATAGGAAGGGTTCATCCCAGAAGTAATGTTTAAGTGTGGTGAAAATTTTTATCTTATCTTGCTTGGTCATGTAATTTGGAAAAACCCTACTGGACAGATAGTTAGCGTAATCAGCATACCATGGCTCATATTCCTTAATGGCCATTAGTCGCTCCTCAGGAAAAGAGTCGCGAATCTCTGTATGGTCCAACTTCTCAAGATCAGGGTTTTCCAAACGTGACAGATGATCAGCAGCAAGATTTTCAGCCCCCTTTTTATCTCGAATTTCAATGTCTAATTCTTCAAGCAATAGAATCCACCTAATGAATCGGGGTTTTGCATCTTGCTTGGAAAACAAGTAGCGTAAGGCGGAGTGATCAGTGAAAACGACAGTCTTAGAAAGGACGAGATATTTCCTGAACTTGTCGAAGGCAAAAACCACAACTAGAAGCTCTTTCTCGGTGGTCGTATAATTTTCTTGCGCTACATTCATGGTTTTGCTAGCATAGTAAATTGGTTGAAAATGCTTTTCTTTTCTTTGGCCAAGCACGGCGCCTACAGCATAATCGCTAGCATCGCACATGATTTCGAATGGTTGAGACCAATCAGGAGTAACCATTATTGGAGCCTGAGTGAGATCTTTCTTTAGATGATTGAATGCTTCTTTGCATTCTTCTGAAAAATTAAAAGGGGCATCCTTGACAACAAGCTGCGTCATCGGGCGGGCAATTTTCGAGAAGTCCTTAATAAACCTTCTATAAAAGCCAACATGTCCTAGAAAGCTCCGAATAGCCTTAACGGTAGTAGGATAGGGTAGTTTGGATATCGCTTCGATTTTTGCTCTATCGACCTCGATCCCATTTTCGGAGACTTTATGCCCTAAGACAATTCCTTCTCTTACCATGAAGTGACATTTTTCCCAATTTAGGACCAAATTAGTTTCTTCACACCATTTCAACATCTTCTTAAGGTTGGATAGACAAAGGTTGAACGAATTCCCAAAGACCGAGAAATCATCCATGAAGACTTCCATGTTGTCCTCACTTAGTTCATGGAATATGGCCATTATACCCGTATCCCATTTCAAACCCGGTCAAATAGCCCTTTTAATACTCCCTTGGTCAAAATAGTCAAAACCAGCTCATATATTACATTTACTGTTTATCCTCTTCAACCATTTACCCTGCATCCTAGAATTACCCACCCAAACCAACCTCGTACTAGAATCTTTAGTAAACTGACATGGACAAAGAATGACAGCTGGACGATTTGTGCTTTCTGATTGGTCTGGACACATGGGCACACAAATCAAGGGCAGAGATTGAAGGATTGGTGGCCAAGCAAAGATCAAGGGCTGAGATAAGAGACCCAGAAGCTTCTCCCAAACCCTAGCACGCTCAAGAATTCAGCTATATATAGAACCCACCTCCACCACAGATGATTTTTGTCCAGTTTTTATGTATTAGAAAACTTTGGCCTTTTTAATTCCTGTCATTTAAACATTTTCGTAGTGTAATTGTTAAGTTTTAAATGTAATTTCATTTCAATGTTTGTAAGTGAACTCTTAAGTTAATGCAATTTATGTTTTTTTTCGTATCAAAGTAATTCGTTTCAAATCTTATTACAAGTTTTCCAAACCAGTTCTCAGAAGCTCATATAAGCTCTATGAGCTTATTGTGAGCTTAATCTCTCTTTATTTCTGTCTACATCTCAATTTTTCATAAAAGTAAAAAAAAAAGTCAAACAGGTCAACAAGTTTAGTCAACTGTTTTTCTGGGTTGATTTCTGGATTTGGGAGGAGTTTTCTATTTTATTGTTATAATCAAAGTAGTTTCAGTTGATATTCTTCCCTGATTTTACGTAGAATAGAAGTTTTAAGTTTTGATTCTTATGGATTGTGTAGAATCTAGCGTTAAGTCTCAAATTCTGGTTTATTAATTGTTTTAGATGCATTAGATTACCTGTAGTTGGAGTTTTTATTCATAAGTTCTCATTGTTTTCAAGTCTGTGATCAAACTAGTTTTTCTGTCAAACTTGTTTTTCAGCAGATTTGCTTGCCATCTTAATCCATTTTTAGTCTGTTATAAAATCTAAAAAAATCAAAAATAGAGTCTTCAATAAGTGTTTTAACTAATTGCAAAAGGAAAAAAATTAAAAAAATCTCTAGCCTAGTTTATTATAAGCTTGAAGTTGGTAGTTTAGTTTGGAATCTGTCCTGTGCATGAATTTTTTAGCACCATCATCTGTTTGGTTAGATAAGATTGATGCCTGATCTTTGGCCTTTTAAGTAGCTTATAGGATTAGTTTTAGGATTCTTAGCTTAGATTGCACCTTAGGAGCTTATTAGAGTAGCTTATTAGGCCTTTTCTTCCCATATCTGCTACTGCGTCAGTTCCCCTTTAGTCCTATATAGCTTTTAGTTTTGATTTTTCATTTCTTCACCTTAAGTCCTTTTGAGCTAAAATTTTGAACATCTGATCTTTGGTTGGTTGTCTTTCATCCAGTATTTTTAGATTAATTTTAAGAATTTTCTTTACCACTTAGATTTAGGCTTAAAGTAGGCATAGTAGGGCCGTTTGGCTATTTGAACTTAGAACCTGTTTTAGAGCTTAAATGATTTAGAGTGGTGCTTATTTGATCCATTCCAGTTGCTGTAGCTCAGTTTTAGATAGTTTAGGCTAGTGGTAGCTTATAGTAGCTTATTGGTAGCTTTTAGCTTATTTCAAGTGCTTATTCATAATTGTTATGTGCCCATTTCATATTTCTTGCACTCCATAGTAGTTTCTATTATTTTTTGCTGCTTCTCAGTATTATTTTAGACTTATCTGGAATTTTTCATATTTTTCTCTGCTCATTTGCTATTTTTCTGCATTTAAATTCATTTTTAAGGCTTTTTAATTAGCTTTTAATGCAAATAAATCAGAAAATGTTCAGAAAAATGCAATTTCAATTTTCTTAAGTTTAGAATATTCAAAAAGTCACAAAAAGTATTTTTCCAGATTTTTCATAGCTTAAATAGTATTTTCTAGCATTTTAATTAGTTTTAAATAGTTTTAGATTCATAAAAAATTGAGAAAAAGTCAGAAAAATGTGATTCCAGTTTCTAAAATTCTTTTTAGTTAATTTAGTTTTTTTTAAATATTTTTGTAATTTTCTTGCTGGTTTTCATAATTTTTAGCATTTTAAATCTATTTTAAAAGTTTAAAATTAGTTTTTAATTCAAATTAAATCAAGAAAAACCCAAAAAATTTAGTTTTAAATTTCAAATAATTTTTAAATCACTTCCTTAGCTGTAGAAAAATAATAGTTAAGTTTCATGGGTTAAAATTAGAGTAGTTCCATTTAATTCACGTTTTAATAATTACGTTTATTTGCGTTTTTAGTTTAAAATTGCATCCTTAGTTGTAATTACTTGTTTTCATCATAGATTCAGTAGTTTTAATTTCTTTCCTTTATTATTGCTTGCCCCGTAGTTTAGAAATTATCAAATTCCCTTTTTACTCATTCGAATCCCGAATCACACGACGTGAGTTGTTAAACTCCATTCATCCCTCGTTGGGAGAACGACCCGGGAAATACATACCTTTGTATTTCTTCGGAAAATATCTGTACGAAAACGAACAAATCAAAATGGCGCCGCTGCCGGGGAGGGCTTGTAGTGAGTTTTCGTATTCCGTCTCGATTCGCGGTTTTTGAAGATCCTTCCTCGTGAAGTTACCGTTTTGTTTTTGTACATATTACTTTTATAAAAACCCAAAAAGATTTTCCTTTTCAAATTTTGTTTTCCTTTTATGTTTGCTTTTATCAAAAACCTAAAAATATTCTTCTTTACCCTCTGATTTGATAATTCTTTCCTCTTATCCCTCTTATATTTAATTCTTATGGACTCTTTCGACTATTTCTGTCAGTGTTGTAATTCACGTTTGGGATATGATTATCAGTGTTATAATCATATGTGCCCCAATTCTTTCAATAATCCTCAAAATTTTTCCGACTACCCTCCACAACTCGAGATATCTTCGTTTGATCCATATTATTGTTATGGTTGTGGAGATATGGTGGATTCGTCGAACGATTTTCATTGTTTACGGTGTATGCCTGAGATACATCCTATTTATGAAGAACCCGTTCCGATTGTGAATTATGATTCTATGATTGAAGAACCCACCGGGGGTTTCGGGGATGTTTCTTCATGGATTGACGACGCTTTTGAGCAACATCGAATCGCAATGGAATGCATGTTAATAACTTTCATCAGTCAATATCAACAAAGTATTAATGCAGAACCCGTTCAAGTTATGGAAGAAGATCACACCATTTCGGAGCTACCCGAAGAACCCACCGAGGGTTATGGAGACGATTTCTTTGAACGTCGTGCTTTTATTAACAACATTGAAAAACTTGAAGCCTTGTCAATAATTTTGAAATATAATCTTGATGAACCCTCGATTCCTACTCCCTCTCCGGTGAGGGAGATGGAACATGTTTCTGAACCCGAGGTGATTCCCGTTTGTACTCTCGACTCTAATCCGAAGAATTCTAGAATCGATCCTTCTCTTTCACGATTCGCTTTTACGAGTTTGTCGAATTACAACAAAACGGAACGAAATTATGAGCTTAAAACGGTTTCTAAACAGAAAGAACCGGAGACCACAACGGAAGTGGTGGAACTTGCTAGCTCTCAGAGCACACCATTTGTCCCATCTCCGGAATCTTCGACATATACTCCCTCTTTCATTTCTGAGCTTCTCATTTCCCACTCTTCCCCTTCACTCACGCCGGTTGAGAGAAGTGATATTCGTTTAGAAGAGGTCGATGATTCTATTTCTTCAGACATTGTTGAACCCGTTGACTCTCTCATAATGGGGGATGAGCATCTTAGTACCATTCCGGAAATGGAATCGTCTAATGTTGAGGTCCTTGTCCCAATCCCAAGAGAGTCCGAGGTTGTTGATGATATTTGTGATGAGCCTTCTCTTGATATTTCGAATGATCATGATGAGATGTTCTCCGATTCCGATGACGATTCTTATGGAGACATCGATTTTGTCGATGATTTACCTTCTGAGTCCGTCCACATAGAAGAATTAAATGATTTTGTGCCAGAAGATGAAGAGATTGAGCCCGATGATGTTCAGATCGAGGATGAAACATTACGAGAAACATTGTTAAATGTCCATCTTCTTATTTCAAAGATTGAAGCCTTGAACGATAATTCAAGTTCGCCTCCTATCTCCGTTAAAGATAGTGATTTCTCTCCCGAGCTTGAGACTTTCCGATTCGATGAAGAGATTAGTGGCAGTCCCACTATTGATGATGTTTATCCTCCGATTCTTGAGCGATTCTACTTCGATGTCGATATAAGCAAAGTTTTGAATGAGATTCCTGATACTTCGGTTGATGACTCGATCGTTGAGGATGCTATTGATGACTTGATACCACCGGGTATTGAGGATGTCGTTAATGATCCCGATGGGGATATGGTTGTTCTTGATGGTTCTCTTGACTCTACTCTCTTCGACGAATCCACCATCCTTTATCCCGTTGAGCCTTCATGTGAAGATAAGATTTTTAAACCCGGGATATTCATTGATGAGTTCTTTGTTAAAAACAGTTTTCGAGATAAGGATCCTCCGACGGATGCCTTCAGTATTAAGTTTTCACATATTATCCCTTATCATGAGCTCCATTCTTCTTTGGAGTATTCTCATTTTTATCCGTCATCCCTTCGTCCGCCCTCAAAACCGCCAGATGATGGATCGTTATTTCATGTTATCCCTTATGTGCTTGAGCCCGACATTTTCTTTCCCTCCCAACCCACCCATTCTCTTTCCCTCCGGCATGAAGATACCATCTTTGATCCGGATATCCCTTCCGTTCACTTCCCCAAGGACAAATGAATTCGGGGACGAGTCAGGCTAGCGACTCGGTGATCAAAAATAGTAGCGCTTCGTGGGAGGCACCCCATGCTTATCTTTATCTTCTTTCTATTTTCTAATAAGTGACGTGAAGGGGTTAGCCTCTTCGATTTATCGTGTTTGGTTGTTTGTGATGTTGTGTGTAGGATGTCACCGATATGAAGACTCTCGTGCTCGAAGTTTGTCTTTTCTCCACTCGAGTTTCATGATCGTTGCTTATGGAAATATGATATCCTAAATCTTATCGACTAACGTTTATCTTTGGGTATACTTAATAAATGGCTTTTAGATTTTCGTGATACCCTTGCCTTTAAACATTGAGGACAATGTTTCGTTTTAGTCTGGGGTGGGTAATCGTCGATTTGATTTGACCGCACTTACTTATTCTTTGCCGTGTACTCTCGCAACCCCATTTTTCCTTAGAAATGAAAACTATTGTGCAAAAATGTGAAAATTTAAAAAATTTTGTAAGCTTTTGCTAGTTTTATGATTGAAAAGTCTTTGCGAGTTTCTTAGAAGTTACTTTAAATATGCGTTTTCTTGAAAAAGTCTTTGCTAATTGCTTAGACAAGAGGCTATAAAATGCGATTCTAGCTCACAAGGCCAAGAAGTTGCAAGTCTCCCTAAGTGATTTTAAATATGCGAAGCTTAAACAAGAATTTGCTAGTTTCTAATAAGTGACTTTAAAAATGCGAGACTTGAGATTATTTGACGAAGCATTTGCTAAGTTAATATATGTTTTGACACCTTGTTGACTTTCCGCTGGTGAGAGTAGGAATAGAATTCTGACTTCACCGGACGTGTTGAGCCCTAGCTTGTTCCCTTAACCATAGATAATCTAAAAATTATTGGCTAAGCATCCGCGGATCTCATTATTTGGGATTTTAAATTTGCGGAGATCGAGGATTGATAGAGTTACTTATGAGTTTAGATGCTAAGCGTGGAGTAGTTGGTTCTCTTTAGAGCCCATCAAAGGTACTTATGGCTTTTTGTTCCCACAAAATTGTTTCACCCCATATCTGTGAATAAATAATTAGAGATGTTGAGTTTTTGGCGATAGTTAGTTCTTTATCTTCTTAAAAGAATCTTTGTTTTAAAAATTGGGTACACATCAAGGACTCGTAAAAAGTAATAAGTAATAAATAAAGTTATGAGCTGCGGTTCGAGATCGGACCCTTGGATCTCTAGCCAGGATTGGGCGAGGTCTTGGTCTAACCCACTGGGATCCTCATTTCATGAAGCCTAGAGTCTTGGAATTACCCCGTGAAGCTCCGTGGTTCATAGCTCATATAAGTAAAAAGTATAAGTGCAAAAAAAAAAAAAAAAAAAAAAAAAAAAAAGGTCAAAAATATAAGTGAATAAAAATTCATTGATGTGGACCTCATTTTTGAGACAATAGTTCTTGAGAGAAGATGGATAACTGATTAGCGACTTAGCTTTATATCTTTATCGGAATAAAAATTATCGAAACGAGAAATTTGAAGAAATTCAATTCTCACAAAAATAAAATAAATAGAGGAAAATAGGAAAATGGGAGCAAAAGGTAATTACACAAGTAACTTCCATGGGTAGTGTTAGCATCTAAAGTCATATTTAACAATGATTTCGATTTTACGCTTAGTTTGGGGACTTGTGAAAAATCAGGGACGATGTATTCTATCTGTATGGTCACTCCACGCTGTGTTGTGTTTCCTACTCCGTGATCCTAAAATGTCGTTTGAAAAATGTTGGAGTTATTGATCGACATGAAAGTTCAACAAACCGTCACTCATAATCAGAATGTGCTTAATCGTAAAATCTATATGTGAAATAAAAAAGGTAAACGGGGCGTTTTTAGAATTAAGGGTTTCTTAATCTCTTTTGAGGAATCTTTGCTACTTATAATAGGTTTAGTAGAAAGAGATTGAAATCCTTGGTTTTAGAAGTGTGAGTTGATTGAATTGCGTGGGGACACGACAATCGTCTAGTCTGGGGTATTTTGATATGTGATAAAACACATACCATTTCTTTACCAAAATAGACCCAAAATAACCAGAAAAGAGCCGTTTATTGCTAATATTTGTTAGTTTCTTGAGTTTATGCATGTGCAGGTACGGATATGACAAAACAGACAAAAGAAAGCCAAAAACGAAGAAAACCGAGCACGAGAGAGAGAAGAGTGCAAAAAGCCGAAGTCGGGGAAGGAATTTGCAAGTTTGGATCATCTTTTCTAAAATTGTCAAGAATAATCCTTGAAGATTCAGAATTGGCTGAACAAGTCCTTGGAATTTCTAAAGTTGGCAATTTTGGTCCTTCGATATATTTCTCATAATGGCAGCCTTGGTCCCTCCATTTAACTACATTACATTTTACACCCTTAAACCTTAACTTAATTAAAATCCTAAACTATACTATCCTAGCCTAATCCACCCTAATATCCTACCCGTATCCCATTTCAAACCCGGTCAAACAGCCCTTTTAATACTCCCTTGGTCAAAATAGTCAAAACCAGCTCATATATTACATTTACTGTTTATCCTCTTCAACCATTTACCCTGCATCCTAGAATTACCCACCCAAACCAACCTCGTACTAGAATCTTTAGTAAACTGACATGGACAAAGAATGACAGCTGGACGATTTGTGCTTTCTGATTGGTCTGGACACATGGGCACACAAATCAAGGGCAGAGATTGAAGGATTGGTGGCCAAACAAAGATCAAGGGCTGAGATAAGAGACCCAGAAGCTTCTCCCAAACCCTAGCACGCTTAAGAATTCAGCTATATATAGAACCCACCTCCACCACAGATGATTTTTGTCCAGTTTTTATGTATTAGAAAACTTTGGCCTTTTTAATTCCTGTCATTTAATCATTTTCGTAGTGTAATTGTTAAGTTTTAAATGTAATTTCATTTCAATGTTTGTAAGTGAACTGATGACGTATAGTCTATATCCGGGTTACGGACCCGACTAAAGTCCAATACTAACTTGGCCCGGTACGAACTGGGCTAAGCCGACTAGACGTTTGGGCTCATGAAGGCCCAAACCCAAATCTATTAATGGAATAGATATCCGATATCTTCTAAATAGGAAGATAACCATTCCCAACCGACTAAGGCGGGATACGCCGAAGGTTGAGGAACACGGAACCAACAAGGATTCCGTGCATATATAAAGGGAATCATATCCCTCGTTAAAGGTACGATCTCAGAACCCTAACACTCCTTTAACCCTAAACTGATTACTTACTCTCACGACGGAGGATAATCGTGGGAAACAATCCCACGGTAAGCCTAACGGTGTTTTCTGTCTTTTAGTGCGCAGGTCTCAAGCAACAATTCTCAATTGGTACGGGAGCCGGAGCTCCAAACAAGGAACGTCCAACTTTTGTATCAACAAGTGGCGCCATCCGTCGGACCCTACACTAAGAACCAAGACTAGAATGACGAAGCATGGAAATCAACGATCGCAATCAGACCTTATGGGAAAGAAGTCACAAAGCGGACTAACTCCTAAGCAGACCTCTGGGACAACCAGCGCTGCTAAAAATAAGGGATCAGGCCAAGACTTGATCTTCCCTCTGGTGGAACCGCGCTGGGGAACAACCTAAGCCACTACAACCACCACGAGTGGAGTAGATCCACTGCGCACCGTCCTTACTACTCCCTTTCAATCGGTGCTAGAAACTGACCTGACAAAGGTACCAGATGCACCTGACCGAAATAAGGGTGTAATAATAGAAACAAACACACTCGCTCTTGAGGGGGTCGCACCAGAGCTGGCACCAGAAGATTTCGTATCCCAAAACTACGAAACATTAACTGCCCTCATGCAAGAGGAAGAGAAGAAGAGATCATGTCGGAACTTGAAAGCCCGACTCAATTTCGATTCTGAATACGAGACTTCCCCACTGCGCCGTCAGAAAGAGAAGCGCGGGAGAGACAGCCGCCGACCCCCAGTATTCAACAGAATCGGGAGGAGAATCGAGGATGATGAGACATCTCACTCGCATCATCTGAGTGAGAGTGATGAAGATGAAAAGCGTACCAATGTCCACACCAGACTTGGTAGCCGCAGAATCCAAGACAGACTGGGACGACGCCACTCCCCAAGTGAAAGTCCTCCGAGTACAAACTCAGAGGACAGTCGGCGCAAACGCCGAAAGAGGGAAAATTCGTCCTCTAAGAATTCCTCGGACAACGAGGATAGCGAAACTGGACACTGGAAGTCCAGAAACAGATATAATGACCAGGAGGATGAAGATATATCCCTCCCTTGGCGCCGTCAAAAGGTGGATGCGTTTACTCGGCGCATCAGTGACTTCTCAGAAAGCAAAAGAAGGCGCATGCCTGCCAACGTAAAGACCTATGATGGAACAGGTGACCCTGATGATCACCTCAAAATTTTTGAATCAGCCGCGACAATTGAAAATTGGCCACAGCCTGTGTGGTGCCACATGTTCAACTCCACACTAGTGGGGAATGCGCGGAACTGGTTCAGCAAGCTTCCACGCAGAAGCATCAATGGCTTTGAGGAATTGAGAAAGGCGTTTCGCCTAAACTTTACTCAGAGGAAGAAGTGCGCTAAAAATCATGTCGAGCTCGCCAGGGTAAAACAGCGCCAAGGAGAATCTACAAGCGCATTCATGGAACGCTTCAAAGATGAATGCATGCAAGTTAAAGCATGCCCTGAAGTATTGAAGATCTCTGGTTTCATAAACGGGATTAATAATCCAGAACTCATCAAGAGGTTGAACGACAAGATTCCTGAAACCTTTGATGAACTCATGAAACGCTCTCGGTCCTTCGTCCAGGGAGAAGCCGCCGCGGCGGATAGCAAAAGGAACTACTCGAATTACCGGTCACAGGAACAACCTGGGAGACAATCCAATGACCGGGGTAGTAACCGTAATAGGAGCTATCGCAGCCAGGGGAGCGGGAGGGATAATGACAGATACACCCCGCTGATCAAGACCCCAAAGGAAATACTCGCAACAGAAGGTGCGAATTTTCCAAGACCGCCGCAGATGCGCACCCCAGAGGATCGGCGCACTGGGAATGGATACTGTGATTAGCATGCACAGAAGGGCCATACCACTAATGAATGTGTCCAACTGCGCCAGCTCATCGACAAGATGGTTAAAGAGGGCAGATTGGACCACTTGGTAAAAAACATTAAAGAGGGAAAGTATAGACAAAAGAGTGGAAACAAGAAGGAGACACCCAAAGACAAAGCCGACACGATCTACATGATACAATCATGGCAGCGGATCACTAGACAGAAGGTCAGCCAGGAGTTTTCTCGAGAAGCGAAATCTCTTTCCCTACTCTAAATGCGGACAACGCAGTAGTAGAGCCACTCACCATTGAGATTAATGCGGGAGGTCACGACATCCACCGCATGTACGTCGATGGTGTAGCATTGGCGGACATCATGTATGAGCACTGCTTCAAACGACTGCGGCCTGAAATACGCAGCCAGTTAAGCCCGGTCAGAACGGCGCTAACTGGTTTTACGGGTGAAAAGATATGGCCCATGGGGCAACTACGATTACCAGTCAGCATTGGCAATGCAGAACACTCTGCGACAGCTTGGATGGAGTTTATGGTGATCAAATCTCCTTCGCCATACAATGGCATTATCGGGAGACCCGGGATATCAGCCATACGCGTAGTGTCATCAACAGCGCACGGGATGCTTAAATTCCCAGTGAAAGGGGGCATTGTTACTCTTTACAATGCCACGGTACCGAATAGAGAATGTAACACGGTTACATGTGAAATGGCACCGATCCCAGAATAGGGCGCGACCAAAGTCCCAAACCTAAAGGTTGCAATTCACCCAGAATACCCGGAACAGGAAATAGCCATCGGAGGGTCATTGTCGGACAACGGCAAAGCAGCCGTGTGCGCGCTCTTGCAAAAAAACTTGGAAATTTTTGCATGGGAGCCAAAACACATGACAGGGGTGCCACGCTCAATCACAGAGCATGAACTGAGAATCCGACAAGGGTACTCACCAATACGCCAGAAGAAGCGCGGCCAAGCCCCAGAGCGCGCGCAAGCAATTCTGGCAGAGGTACAAAAACTGGTGGATGCGGGAATTATGCGTGAAGTCTACTACCATGACTGACTTTCTAACCCAGTAATGGTCAAAAAGAGCGACGGCAGCTGGCGAATGTGCGTAGACTTCACCGATCTTAATAAAGCGTGTCCACAGGACTGCTATCCATTACCAGAGATAGACTGGAAAATAGAGTCCTTGTGCGGATATCCATTAAAGTGTTTCCTCGACGCATACAAGGGATATCACCAAATACAGATGGCTAAGGAAGACGAGGAAAAAACAGCCTTTCACACAAGCCAAGGCGTTTACTGTTATACAAAAATGCCTTTTGGCTTGAAGAATGCGGGCGCTACCTATCAGCGGTTAGTAGATAATGCTTTCAAAAAACAGGTGGGCCGCAACCTGGAAGTCTATGTGGATGACTTGGTCATAAAGAGCTACACTGAAGATAAGCTTGTGCGCGACATAGAGGAAACGTTCAAGACTCTACGAGAGATTAACATGAAGCTAAATCCGAAGAAGTGCACCTTCGGCGCTACTGAAGGCATGTTCCTACGATACCTAATAGAGCCTGACGGTATAAAACCTTGTCCAGAAAAGACAAAGGCGGTCATCAAACTTCCTTCACCGCGCAAGCTGAAGGAAGTCCAATCTCTCAACGGAAAGCTGGCCGGCCTAAACAGGTTCCTATCCATGTCAGCAGAAAAATCCTTACCTCTTTTCAAAACACTCAAGAAGTGAATAAAAAAGGGTGATTTTCGGTGGACCACGGAGGCAGAAGAAGCCTTCACTCAGCTCAAACAGCATCTAGCAACGCTCCCAACACTTGTTGCACCCCGACCAGGGGAAGAACTGATCATGTATTTATCAGGAACTCATGGAGCAGTCAGCGCAGTGCTACTAACAGATAGGGATTCAGTACAAATCCCTATCTACTTTGTAAGCAAAGCGCTTAAGAAGACGGAGATGAACTACAGTGCCATGGAAAAATTAGTCCTGGCATTGGTGTTTGCTGCCAAGCGATTACGTAGGTACTTCCAAGCGCACCCGATAGCAGTAATCACAGACCAACCGATCAAGCAGATCATCTCCAAACCTGATGCGTCAGGCCGACTCCAGAAGTGGAGTGTGTTGCTAGGTGATCACAACATCTTTTACAGACCACGTACCGCAATCAAAGGACAGATTCTGGCAGACTTCATCATCGAGAAGCCAGACACCGACGAGGTACCCGCACCAAGTAAAAAAGTACTACAAGATCAGATCCATGGATCTTGTTTACAGATGGATCCTCATGCGTGGACGGGTCAGGAGCTGGCCTCATTCTCACAAATCCAGAGGGAATGGAATTCACTTACGCACTGCGCTTTGAATTTACAGCGACAAACAATGAGGCAGAGTATGAAGCTCTAATCGCTGGACTACGCATTGCAGCTCGAATAGGTGTACGTAACCTGGAAGCAAATGTGGATTCCCGGCTAGTAGCCAACCACGTGTTGGGCGAGTACGTGGCTAAAGAAGAGAATATGATTCAGTATCTCGACAAGACCAAGACACTGATTAAAGGTTTTGATAGATTTACCATCAAGCAAGTTCCTAGAGGAGAAAACCGCAAGGCAGATGCACTAAGCAAGATCGCCTCGACGAGCTTCGCACACCTGTCAAAGCAAGTGCTGGTAGAAACACTCAAAAGCAAATCCATATCAGAGATGGAAGTCTCCACAGTAATAGAGGAGGAAGGTCCTACATGGATGACACCGATAACGAAATTCCAAAACAAAGGAATGTTACCCCAAGAGCAGAAGGAAGCTCGCAGGATACGGCGCACTGCGCAAAGATTCAAACTTCGAGACAACATACTGTACCGACGCTCCTTCCTTCAACCATGGCTCCGCTGTGTAGGACCATTACAAGCAAATTACGTGCTACGAGAAATCCATGAAGGTTCATGCAGCATGCACTCAGGACCACGGTCCGTTGTGGCACGCGCCATGAGATCAGGGTACTACTGGCCAACCATGCATCGCGATGCGCGGGACTTAATAAGGAAGTGCAACGATTGCCAAGTTCATTGACCCGTCCCGCGCTGTTAGGAATTAGAAAATTCCAGTATTGAAGAGTCGGTCACCCCAACTATTATCTAGCATAAGTTAGCTCGTAGACTTGTCGTTATTTACTTTTTTATGTAGTTAATTAGTTAGTCAGTAGCGTAAAATAGTTTAGTGCAACACCGTGGAGGAAGGACGGGTCTTTACCCACTGTATCCCTGATCCACAGGCCGTCAGGAGGTCGTTTAGTTTGTAACCTATAAATACCCTCTACCTTGCAAGGTAGAGGGTTGGATGTTCTTTGGTAATCTAATATTCTACAAGTTTCTCTTACTAGAATATCCCACTTTCTCTCTGTCTTAAATCATCTATATGCTCATTGTGTTAATGTTATGATATGTAAGTGAAATCCAATATCCAACAATTGGTATCAAGAGCCATGGTTAGATCATATCTTGCACATCTTTGGATTTCTAGTGGTTTTTAGGTGGTTTTTGAGTTTGAAAAAGTTTAGTGGTTTTTGCATCATTTGGGTGATTTCTAGTGTTAAAGTTTGGATTTTGATAGTACTTTTATGTTTAGAATCATCACAAGTGTTTAGGTTTTGATTTGGTAAGCTTGTATCATCGTGGTTGGGTAGTTTTTGGATTGAAAAGTGATGTTTTTGTGGTTTTCTTGCTAGCGACTTGCTTTGGAGCTAGCGACTTTCTTTGGGTAGTTTTTGTGGTTTTCTTTGCAATTTCGTAGCGAGTTACAGTTTTGGAGCTAGCGACTTAGATCTAGCGATTAACAGTACAAGTAGTGGACTCTCCACTACGGGTAGCGACTTGGTGGTAGCGACTTGGTCTGTAGCGAGTTGCTCTTTAGCGACTTGTATCTTTAGCGACTTGAGTAGCGAATTGCTGCCAAAATTATGCTAGCGACTTGAGGCTTAGCGAGTTACTACTTAGCGACTTGCATTTGTCTAGCGACTTGGGACTCTAGCGACTTAGTGGTATAGCGAATTAGGTGTTAGCGACTAGAGGATTAGCGACTTGTACTTAGCGATTTGGATGTTGATTTAACGACTTGGGATTATTGCTATTTAGCTGCTAGCGAGTTGGTTCAAAATCTCTAGAGACTTGGGGAGTAATTTATAATAACACAATGTCAGTCATCACAGATCCTTTAATCACCAAAGTACTTGCTCTCTATGACACAGCACAGAATAGTGAAACAGAATGCTTACCTGAATGCCATACATTTAGTGATTCAGCATCGATTAATCAGAACAACTCAAATAAGTCACTCTTAATGTCTGCAAATAATACTATGAATATGGAATGCACCAGTGAGCCGTTTCGACATCTCAGTCAGCTTCTCAAATTACTCTTATCTACAACCATGGATCGAACAAGTTGTGCCATCCTTCGTCAGGATTTTCCCACTTTGACAAGAACTGTTTTACTTAACTTAGAACAACTGAGGTTTCAAATTACCAAAGAAAAGGTCTCAACTGATGAGTCTCATGCCGCTCTTCAAACTATCTTCAATCAATTTCAGCCACTTATCCGGGAAGAATATTCCTCAGATTTTGATGATATCATGACTGGAATATCATTCAAAAAACATACGGGAATGGAAATTCATGAGTTCAGAAACTCATTTACTCAACTTATGGGTAATATGGAAACATACATCAAGGAAGATGCAAAAGAGAATAACAAGCTGAATGCGTTGAATGAATACCAAGAGACACCATGGAGCAATTGTGACAAGTCATGCAACATTCCAGTTGAACCAATGAATGACACAGAGTGCAGACTCTCAGTTGTAATGAAAAAGGATGAAGACAACAGCACTGATCTCAAACACTCAGAGTCAGAAAAGGTTTCTTTCGATAAGGTACACTTAACTGATCACACAAATTCTCATAAAAAGGTACATGACTCTTACTCTGAACATAACATTGTGGAATCAATCTTTGTTCTACCTGAATCTAATGCAAGTAACATGATTGAAAAAAGGGTATATGATGAGCTTTCAAACAAATTTTCAATTCTTGAAAAACACTGTATCTCATTGCAAATTGAAATACAACAAAAGGATGAAATGTTTTATGCAAAAAAACCGTGTACTAATCAGGAACTTCCAGAATTTAGAGAATTTTTTGAAATTAATCAGTTAAAATCCCAGATTCAGGACAAAGATTCGACCATTGGCAATCTGAAACTACTTCTTTCAGAAGCCCAGAAATATGACTGTCATGAGATGAGTGATGCACTTGAATCTAGAAATTCTGAACTAGCTCTATGTGTGTCCAACCTTCTAAGAGAAAATGAGCATTTAAGAATGAACCTTGAGGAAACAAATTCTAAGTTAGTCAATCAATCTAACCTCTTGATGAAAGACATTGATGACCTCAAAGCACAAATTCAGGATAAGAGCTTCAATATTGTTGCCCTAAAAAATGAGCTCAGGAAGTCTCTTGGAAATAGGATGAACACTAAGTTTGCAAAACCTTCAACTTTGGGAAAGTCAAATGTTCAGAACCACTTGAAACGAACAGTTATTAAACAACCTAATGCCTTTAGGTCTGAAAGAGCTAAACCATTGAAATCTAAGCTTACATCCCAAGTTGACAATATGTCTGTTTTGTCAAAACCAGTCACTTCATTGCCTAGTTCAGATATGATGAATCTCAAACCTCGGACTTATGGACAATTCTCACAGATCAGAAATGCAATAAGTATAACTAGCTCTCATGCAAAACATCATTTGACTGATCAATCCCCTAAGAAATTCTCTGATCACAAAAGGACATATTGTCAAAACAAGGTTGTGCACTCATTTAGGTCAACTAACTGTGGTTTCAAATGGATTCCCACTGGCAGATTTTTTAAGTTTACAGGACTTAAACGAACTTACATTCCTAGATCATGCCTCAAGTGGATTCCCACAGGTAAACTCTTCAAGAATGTAGAACCGAATAGGATCCCCATTAATGATACATCTGTGTTATACTGTGATGCATCCAAATGTGAGATTAAACATGTCACTAACCCTTCTATGTACAAGTCTACATGTGCTTCAAGTACAATGTGCTCTCAGTCTTTTTCAGGTACAATGCTCAACTCAATCAGGAACTTCATGACTTGGTTCCCATCAGAAATGAACATAGCTCATTCAGGAGCTATAGCGTGCCAGAGTTGATGTACTTCTTACTTTGACTCCTATTCATCTTGAATCAGGACTCGCTCTTCTATATCTGTGTATAAATCAAGTTTTTTTCTTAAAAAAAAAAAAAAAAAAAAAAAAAAAAAAAAAAAAAAAATTATTATTAGAAAATTTTTATCAGTTTTCTCAATCTTTTAAATTTTTATATATGTCATTCTTTTAAATTTACAATTTTATCATTTTTTTTATCAATCTAATAAAGAATACATTCCTTGTTATCGATAACATCTACGGTCCTAGAAATGTCATTCAATAATGGCACGGGATCATAGATGAAGTTCGAACAATTGAAATATTCTTTTTTTATAACGGGGTTGATTAATGTCAATCAATGTTCTTTGATGACATTGATTGAGGGGGAGATTGTGTATATGTTTTTCTTGACTATTTATGCCATTGGCTTCTGTGCTGGTTATAATGCTTGCTCGCTTGTAAGTTGAGGTCGTGTTTTGCCTGTGTAACTATCTGGTTATGGTGTTTCTCTCAGTTGTAGGTTGTGGTCGTATCTTGCTCAATTGATTATCATTGTGTTCCTATGTATTAAGTGCCTAACATTAAATGCTTATTTGATTAAATGTTTAATTGATTCATGGCGATCATTGTGATAATCTAACTTAGTCTATCATCCGTGTTAGCAACTTACCACTCGCTCATCAAAACCATAGGGACCAAACTTGTCATATATTTGAAAGTTGTGTTGCACTAGCGACTTATCTCACTTCATTCGAAAACCACAGGGACCGAATGTGTCAAATTGCAAAAGTTCCCCCCTATACCCCTAGCGACTTACTACATTTTTATTTTATAAGTTTTTTTTCTCTCTTCTCTCGTTTTGTCTTCTCGTCTAAGTTACTTGTTCTTTCTAGCGACTTAACTGTGGTAAGTCTCGAATCACACGTTATTTGTTCTCTCTTATGCGTTTGTGTCTAGTTTCTAATTTGTCTCTTTATCCAGATCCTCTCGAGCTCGTGATTTGTGACTGTTTGATTCCCACCTAGGTTCGATTTGTCATGAAATCGTTTTTTGTTGTTTGTTGTTGTTATTATGATGATTGAATGTGTACAAATTGTTTGGTATATCTTATCTTGATTGCTTGATAATTTGTCTTCATGATCTGGTGATGAATGTTAAGTGGATTGGGTTGTTGGGTTTTGTTGTTATGAGTGTTCTTGATGGCGACTTAATATGTTCTTGGTAGCGACTTAGCTTGAATGTTCTTCATGGCGAGTTAGCATTCAACTTAGCGATTATGTTTCTGTAGCGAATTAGTTTATTATATTCCGGCGACTTGGGTAGCGAGTTAGTTGTCAGCGACTTGTCTTTACAAGTTAGCGAATTAGTAACATTAGCGACTTAGTTAACAAATTTGTAGCGACTTGGTTGTGTTACTGTTCATGGCGACTTGTCTTCACAAGTTAGCGAATTAGTAACCTTAGCGACTTAGTTAACAGATTTGTAGCGACTTGGTTTTGTTACTGTTCATGGCGAGTTGTCTTTACAAGTTAGCGAATTAGCATAGCGACTTAGAGAGCTAAACTATTAGCGATTTGTCTGTGGTACTAGTGATGGCGACTTATCTTTACAAGTTAGCAACATTGTTCACTTTCATGTTGCGAATTAGTCTTAGGGTCGAGGGTTATTAAAATGTTGAAAGGTTTATTGCTAAAGTTGATCTCATTCTCACAATACTTAGGATCTCCTAATTCAACTTGTTGAGTCAACATACTCTATGTAATCTGCTATGACATTTCTGTTTAGGCAAAAAGTACTTGGTTTCTCTCACGACAGCCAAATGTTACTTTTTGCCTCATGCATATTTGTTATATCACTTCTACATGTGTATCTTGGCTCATGACATGATCCCTTTGCAATGCACTCTTTTTTCCTTTTAATCCCTTATCAGCTCGTCGTGTGAAAATTTATCTGTAAGATTCTACTTCATTGAAATATCTCACTTATGCCACTCAATCTGTCTCTGTATGTGTTTTGGGGACTCCTTCTGAGTTACTGCTTCTATGTGTCTATGTCATAAGGGTGCTCTCAATGTTGTCTCACTTATCATTTATCATCTAACCTGTTCCCAATCATTACTGTTGATTGTATGTTTACTCAGACCATCAATGGCAAGTTCAAACCCAGAAAAGAGCGTTACCCCTTCGGCATCATCCAAAGTTCTCTCAGACGAAGAAATCCTTCCCAGGAGTCAATGGGCTGATACTGGAAAAAGCAAAGGTTATGTGGACCTACAAAAGCTTCAACAAAATCCGATACTCAAAGTTTCTATTGACGTCCTCAAAAACACAAACTTCTTCGGAGCAATTACCAAGCAATGCTCAATTCCGACCATTTACATTCAACAATTCTGGAACACCGTTCAATGGGACAAAATCACAGCTCGATACTCTTGCAAACTGGATGATAGGGAGTTCACAATTGATTCTGATATTCTGAGCAAGGCTCTTGGAATCACCCCATGTAACCCTGACCTTCGTTCTGAATCTCCACCTGGTGCTGACGATCTGATTGTCTTTCTAATTGGGTTGGGTTATCAGAACAGTATTTCAAGAGCATCCGACATCATCACTGGACACATGTATCAACCCTGGAGAGCTATTACAACTATTCTTAACTTGTGCTTATCTGGCAAAACATCAGGGTTCGATAAAGTGAGAATTCCTATCCTGCAAATCCTATGGGGAATTGTTAATAGGGTTGATGTGAATGTCTCAGATCGTATCTGGGAAGAATTTTCTTTATCAATACACACATTCATATCTGATAGAACTAATTTCCAGAACAAAACTCAAGGACGAAAGAAACTGTTAGGAATTAGAAATTCCATGTATTAAAGAGTCGGTCACCTCAAGTATATGTAATCGTTAGAAAGCTCGTAGTCGTAGTAATTCTTAAGTTAAGTAGTATTTAGTTAAGTAACACCGTGGAGGACGGACGGGTCTTTACCCACTGTATGCCTGATCCACAGCCCGATGTGTGGCGATTTATGTAAGACTATAAATACTCTCTACCTCACAAGGTAGAGAGTTGGAGCTCATAATAATATCTTTCACTTTCTCTCACTAAGTTCCCTAAACCTCTAACTTTCTCTCTCTAGAATTCCATCTATATGCTACTTTGTGTTATGGTTTGATGTGTATGTGAAAAGTTATATCTTACAATTGGTATCAGAGAGCCATGGTTAGATCATATCTTGCACATCTTTGGATTTCTAGTGGTTTTTAGGTGGTTTTTGAGTTTGAAAAAGTTTAGTGGTGTTTGCATCATTTGGTTGATTTCTTGTGTTAAAGTTTGAATTTTGTTAGTACTTTCATGTTTAGAATCATCACAAGTGTTTAGGTTTTCATTTGGTTAGCTTGAATCATCTTGGTTGGGTTGTTTTTGGATTGAAAAGTGATGTTTATAAGGTTTTTCTTGCTAGCGACTTAGCTCACGGTTTATTTTTCTTCATAGCGACTTGCTTCACAAAATTGTAGCGAGTTACAGTTTTAAACCTAGCGAGTTAGATCTAGCGAGTTAAAGTACAAGTAGTGGACTCTCCACTACGAGTAGCGACTTGGTGGTAGCGACTTGGTCTGTAGCGAGTTGCTCTTTAGCGACTTGTATCTCTAGCGACTTGTGTAGCGAATTGCTGCCAAATTTTTTCTAGCGACTTGAGGCTTAGCGAGTTACTACTTAGCGACTTGCTTTTTGTCTAGCGACTTGGGACTCTAGCGACTTAGGGGTGTAGCGAATTAAGGGTTAGCGACTTAGTGCATTATCTTCTAGCGACTTAGTGCATCATCTTCTAGCGACTTAGTGCATTATCTTCTAGCGACTTGAGTGATTGTTTACGGTTTTCTCTTGATTTAGTAAAATCCCGTGAAAGAATCTATTTCCCGGTTTAATCATAGAGTTATAAAATCCCGTATAATCTGTTAACATGTCTACCAACGTCCCTACTATCATCTCCACTGTTGCCGAGGATGTACAAGCAGCTGGCTCAGATACTCGTCCACCCATGCTTGACAGAACTGATTACGATTCTTGGGCTCAACGAATCAGATTGTATTGCCTTGGAAAGGATAATGGTGTCAACATTCTCAAATCCATTGATGAAGGACCATATCGAGTTGAGACGACTAGAGACATACTTGATACTAATGAAGATGGTACTCCTGTTTACGGAATGGACAGACATAAGATGTATGATGAGCTTGATGATAAGGAGAAAAAGAGATTCGATGCAGATATCAGGGCTTCAAACATTGTTCTTCAAGGTCTTCCTAAAGACATCTACAAGCTGATCAATCATAACACTGATGCAAAGGCAGTTTGGGATAACATTAAGATGCTTCTCTCAGGTTCAGAATTAACTATGGAAGACAGAGAATCCCAACTCTATGACGAATTTGAGCACTTCAAGATGAAACCAGATGAGAATGTCTATGAGTACTATGTGAGATTTCATAAGTTAGTGAATGACATGAGGAACATCAGAATGACTATGCCTAACATTCAGCTGAACTCAAAATTTGTGAACAACATGAATCCCGAATGGCACAAGTTTGTCACCGATGTGAAGCTCACTAAAGGATTGAAGAATACAAACTATGAGCAACTCTATGCCTTCCTCCTTCAGAATGAGAGACACGCTATGTTTGAAAAATTGATTCTCAATCAGTTCAAAACCAACCAGGGAGAAACAAGCTCGGCTAATGACTCAACAGCTTTCTACTCAAACATCGGAATCACAACCAAAGCATCACAAGTCATACCCTTGGGTAATGGTAATCACAAACTCATTCCTGATCCTATGTTCAAACAAGCTGATGCTGATGCTCGCGTGGGTAACTTCATTAATCAACTAGCTCTTCTCATTAGTCAAAACATGAATTCTCTCCCACAAACCAACAACAACCTCAGAACTGCATCTAACCCACACAATCAAGCCACTGTTAAAGATGGAAGGATCGTGGTGCAACCAGTTCAGGAAAGACAGTATGATCAAGGAAGAGGTGGAGCTGGGAGAGGTTATGTTGGCAACCAGAATCGAGGAAGAAATGGTAACCAAGGTCAAGCTAAGCCAATCAAATGTTATAACTGTGGTGGTGAAGGACACATTGCAAGGAACTGCACATCTCCAAAGCGTCCACAGAATGCTGATTACTTCAGAGATAAGATGCTGCTGGCACAAGCTCAGGACAATGGTGCTGCTTTGGATGAAGAGGAATTGCTGTTTCTTGCTGAGGGCAATGCCAAGACCTATGATGCAGATGTGGATGAGCAGCCAATTCAGGAGATAGGTCACAATCATCAGAATGCCTTTCAAGTCGCTGACTGTGATGCATACGACTCTGATGTAGATGATGGACCTACTGCACACACAATCTTTATGGCTAGCATCTCTCCAATGGTTTCTCCCAAGATCTCTTCTTCACCACAAGTTGGCCTATCCAAGGACAAACTCATCTCAGAGGTATTAAAACTATACGATGATGCTGATGTGCAACAGATGCATGACAAAGTACAATCAACTGAAACTATTGAATCAAATGTTGAAAATATGGGTAATAACAATATTGTCCCATACGATCAATACGTGAAACAAAGTGAAAGTGAAGTTGTACCAAGTGATGCATCTCCTGCAGTCAACAATGACTATGTCTTTGATGAATACACTGCATGTGCTCCTGATGATTCCATAATCTCTGAACTAAATGCCTATAAGGAACGTGTTGCTATTTATGAACAACGTGCAAAATTTGAGTTGACCACTCGTGAGCAGGAAATGGATGACCAAGTAAGTACAGTAATTAGAAAAAGTAAGTTTAGAGAAGAAGTATTGAAACAAGAATTACATTCCTTGCAAGAAAAACTTTCTAAAACAGCTAAGCAAAAACAAGAACTTCAAGAAAATGTGAAAATGCTTAAGCAAGAATTTAATGCAAAGGAATCAAAACTCTTGAGAGATTTTTCTAATCTAAAAACTTTGAAAAACAAACTTGAAAACAAGTTGTACATACAAGGAAACACCATTCAGACTGCTCACATGGTCACTAAACATCGAGTCTTAAGCGATAAGCATAGCATTCCCCTTGTAGAGGAACCAAATCCAGAGGTAATTAAAAAGGCTAGAAATGCTCATAAGGTGCTTTATGATGGTAATGAAATCCTTAAGCCTAGGCAGAAACCTAGTTGCGTTGAGTGCACTGAGGAAGATAAGAAATCAAATGAAATCACTAGGGAAAAGATGAATAAGAAACAAAATGATCCCAAATGCAAAGAGAAAAATATAATTATCACTCCTCATGATTACAAGAAGGAAAATTGGATTTCCTTGAACAAGTTTAGGCCTCAGACATTGTTGACTCCCGAACAAGTCTTCTGGAAGAAGGATTTAGATAAGCAGAAAGCGGAAAATATTTTTGAAACAAACCCTCCCCTTTGGAAAATGCCTAGAGCGACTGTGTATCCTCCTAATACACCAATGCATCTTGTACCTAGAACAATTGCCACTAAAAGCAAGACATTAATTAGCTAATACGTTATATTTCAACTATTTGTTGATTTTGAGAAGACTTGCAAGAAAAGGATCACACCCACTGGTATAACTGAAGGAGAAAGGGGTTTTGAACAAATGAAAGAATGTTATTTAACTAAGGTCATGCCCTTCTTTAAACTTCTAAAAGATCACTTTGAGAGTCTTAAAAAGGGGATAGAAACTGATATTAAGGGAATGGAAAAGGAATTTGATGCAATGGTTATTGAAGTTAGTGACTATGAGCGTGCACTGAAATATAATGAGATTGAGAGAAAGAACCTGCATACATTAAATGAGAATCTTATTACTGAATGTGTTGCTCAAGATGTGTTTTTCACTGCTTCAAATTGCTCTATTAATGCTTCCAAATTTCATGAATTATCTGTGGCCCTGAAAGTCTCCCATGATCGTGTCATTGAGCTTGAAAAAACTAATTCTAAACTAAATGAGAAAATTGAACTGGATGATCACGACAATTTCGTTAAACATTTTTCTAAACTAGAAGTTGAGCATTTTAATTTACAACTAAAATATCAACATCTTAAAGAAAATGTCAAAACTTCAAATGTCAAGACATCTTCAGATGCTCCAGAGTTTGATGCAGTTTTTCAAATTAACAAATGTGATGAACAGATTCAAGCTCAGTGCAACACGATCAGAAAGTTGAAAGCCCAAATCTCTCAATTAAAGGGTCAAACGAACAATATGACAGGCTCCCAAATGCCTCCTCCTTTAGATTCTCAGAATTCTCACACGTTTCATCTTCAAAACCTAGTAAATGCTTTACAAAAGGAAAACGAAAGTTTTCTAGAAGAAAATGAAAAGGTTAAACGTCATTTCAATGAGTTGTTTGAATCAATTAAAGTCACTCGTAACAAAAACAATGAACAAATAGCTTCATTGCAAAGGGAAATTGAGAATCTGAAGAGTCAGGTAAAAGGGAAAATGCCAATGATCAATGAGGAAAATGTTGTATCAAAGGTTCACTCTAGTAATAAATATGCTTTATCTGTGACATATGTCCCCCCTCATCTAAGGAACAACAAACTTGCCATTCAAACATACTTCTCATCCCTTAAGGATTGCCTAGAATGTCTGCGTGAGATTGTTGAAGAGGATAAGTTAAAGAAACCTCATGATAATGCAATTGGACATGCATGCTTATATGCCAAACGATCTCAAGAAATCTTAGAATGCTTGATCACAATATGCCCAAAGTCATTGGGTGAGAGAGTTAATCCTTTGATTCCATGCTCGATGCCTAATGCCAAGTATGATATGCACTCGATTCCCAATGTTTTGAATGTGAACCGTAGTGTGCCTTTAAGGGGTTCAGACTCTAGATTTGTCAATGCTAAGAAAGAGAACTCAAGTGTGCCTTCTAGGAGTACAAATCTCAGTACCTCTAGTGTTAAGAATGTGAAACATAGTGCACCTGCATGTAGTTCAGATCCCAGCACATCTAAACAGGTGGTGCAAAGAGTAGTAAAACAAACTAATGTTCCCATTCCCTCTACAGGAGTAATCAGTGACATTAAAGGGAGCAGGTCAAAGTCTCAAGACAATACAAGGAATGATAGGACCTCGCAAGCTAAGAATGTGCACTGGAAAAGAGTAGAAGAACAATCTAGGAACTTTAAGTTTGAATCGAATAAAACGAATCGTGTTGATTCTAGTATTAGCCATAGGCGTACTGTAATTTATTCGAATTCTGATACTATTTGCAAACCTTGTACTGATGTCTGCTTGAATTCTGTTTCTAATCATGAATGTGGTGTTAATGTTCTGCCTAATGATGTTAATTGTCCAGTTAATATTGTTAATGCTAAAGTTCATGCTAAGAAGGCTAAAAGGCAAAAACGAAAGAAAGTTAGAAAACAGTGGAAACCCACAGGAAGAACATTCAGTAAAATAGGCTTTTATTGGACACCTGTTGGTCTTAAGACTAATCAGATAATGCCAACTAGAAAATGGATGCCTACTGGTAGAACTATTCCCTTAAGAAGTGATCACACTGTGAACAGGGCTAATACTGACACTAGTACTGCATCTATTCACAACGATTCCATTGCCTCACTTTCTGATATGAATGCTTCTATTTCTGATGTGGGTGTTCCAAACATTGTTACTAACCAAATGGAACCCATTCTTGCATGGGGATCCCAATTATCCAGTTATCCATTCTTGTCTGTGTTCAACTGCAGATCGTTCAAATCGTTCTGTGGTACCTGGACTCAGGCTGTTCCAAGCATATGACTGGAGACCGGTCGCGGCTCATGAACTTCGTGAGCAAATTCATCGGGACTGTTAGATTTGGTAATGATCATTTCGGTGCTATTATGGGTTATGGAGATTATGTTGTTGGTGATAGTGTCATCTCTAGAGTGTATTATGTCTAAGGTTTAGGTCATAATCTGTTCTCTGTGGGTCAATTCTGTGATTCTGATCTAGAAGTAGCCTTCAGAAAACATACCTGCTTTGTTAGAGATCTTAATGGTAAAGAACTGTTAAAAGGAACTCGTGGCTCAAATCTTTACACCATCTCTATCGATGACATGATGAGGGCCTCTCCAATCTGCTTATTATCAAAGGCTTCTAAAACAAAGTCATGGTTATGGCATCGTCGTCTCAATCACTTGAACTTCGGCACCATTAACGATCTTTCCAGAAAGGACTTAGTTGTAGGTTTACCTAGACTAAAGTATGAAAAGGATCATCTTTGTTCAGCATGTCAATTGGGAAAAAGCAAGAAGTATGCCCATAAACCCAAACCTACTAACTCTGTCACAAAAGTTCTTCATATGATTCATATGGATTTATGTGGACCAATGAGGGTGCAGAATATCTTTGGGAAGAAATATGTGTTAGTTGTGGTTGATGATTACTCTAGATTCACCTGGGTCAAGTTCTTAAGGACAAAGGATGAAACTCCTGATATCATCATCAAACTCATCAAACAGCTGCAGGTTCGACTAAACAAAACTGTCAGAATTATCAGAACAGACAATGGAACTGAGTTTGTCAACAAACAACTTAGTGAATTCTATGAAAGCGTTGGAATCAGCCATCAAAGAAGTGTTCCACGAACCCCTCAACAGAACGGTGTAGTTGAAAGACGAAATCGTACTCTTGTTGAAGCCGCTAGAACAATGTTGATCTACTCAAAGGTTCCAATGTTTCTCTGGGCTGAAGCAATTGCCACTGCATGCTACACACAAAATCGTTCCCTGATTCACACTATTCATGGAAAAACTCCATATGAACTTGTCCACAACAGAAAACCTAATCTATCTTTCCTTCGTGTGTTTGGTGCCTTGTGCTATCCAACTAATGAGGGTCAAGACTTGGGCAAACTTAGGGCTAAAGCTGACATTGGAGTATTTGTAGGATATGCACCAAACAAAAAGGGATACCGAATCTACAACAAAAGAACCCGAAATATCATGGAAACAATTCACGTTACGTTTGATGAGCTGACGGTCAAATGGCTCCTGGACACTCCAGCTCAGGACCCGCACTTCAAAACAGTCCCATTGGTTCATCCCTTGTTCCAAATTCCTCTCAAGAAACTCCATATGTACCTCCATCTGAAGATGATGTAAAGAAATTGTTTGATCCTATGTTTGATGAACTGTATGATTCAATTACTAATGAGGTAATGATTCCTACAACCGAGGATGCTCATATTCCAGTGAATGAAGTCAATCCCTCAGTCTCAATATCTTTAAGTCATGAAGCACCCGCTGCTGATCCTTCAGTCTCATCAACAAATCATCATTCTTCAAATATACATCATGGAAATGTTTCTGGCATCAATGATGAAGTTAATCCCTTTGCGACTCCTGAAGATGCTCCATTTGAAAACATATTTGCTACTCCTGAATCATCATCAGAACCTTCTTCTTCAGGAGACATCGACTCAACTACCTTAGTTCCTCAACAACTGCCACATGAACACCTCAGAAAATGGACTCACGATCACCCCTTAGACAACATCATTGGAAATCCCTCTCGTCCTGTATCAACCCGGAAACAACTCGCAACCGATGCCTTATGGTGCTTCTTCAACTCCGTACTATCTAAGATCGAACCAAAAGATGTTAAAACTGCCATGAATGAAGATAGCTGGTTCAATGCCATGCAAGATGAAATTCATGAGTTTGATCGTCTTGATGTATGGGAGTTAGTACCTGCTCCAGACTGTGCTATGATTATAGCTCTCAAATGGATCTTCAAAGTAAAACTTGATGAGCATGGTGATGTGTTGAAGAATAAGGCTCGATTAGTTGCTAAAGGATATCGTCAAGAGGAGGGTATAGACTTTGAAGAATCTTTTGCTCCAGTTGCTCGAATCGAGGCAATCAGAATCTTTCTGGCTAATGTTGCTAGTAAGAACATGGTAGTATATCAGATGGATGTAAAGACGGCATTTCTGAACGGAGATCTTAAAGAAGTCGTCTACGTCAGCCAACCTGAAGGATTTGTGAACCAAGAGCATCCTACTCACGTTTATCGTTTGAAGAAGGCTCTTTACGGTTTAAAGCAAGCTCCAAGGGCATGGTACGATACACTGTCAAAGTTTCTTCTGTCAACCGGATTCATCAAAGGAGCAGTTGATCCTACATTGTTCACCAGGAAGTCAGGCAAACATTTAATTCATGTTCAAATTTATGTTGATGATATTATTTTTGCCTCGACAGACCCAATGGAATGTGATCGTTTTTCAAATGAAATGAGTTCAAAGTTTCAAATGTCAATGATGGGACAAATGTCATTTTTCTTGGGATTACAAATTTCACAAAGTCCCGGAGGCATTTTCATAAATCAATCTAAATATGCAACAGAGATTTTAAAGAAATTTGGATTTGATTCATGTGACCCTGTTGACACCCCCATGATTGACCGAACCAAACTAGATGAGGACCTCTCAGGGATCATGATTGACCAAATGAAATATCGGAGTATGATTGGATCCCTGATGTATCTCACTGCTAGTAGACCAGACATCTTGTTCGCTGTTTGCATGTGTGCTAGATACCAGGCTAAGCCTACTAAAAAGCACCTTGAAGCAGTTAAACGGGACTTTCGGTATCTCCAAGGAACCATCAATATGGGTCTTTGGTACCCGAAGGACACCGGTATGTCACTAACGGCCTATGCAGATGTTGATCATGCAGGTTGTCAAGATACACGTCGAAGTACGTCGGGAGCTGCTCAGTTTTTGGGTGATAAGCTTGTGAGCTGGTCTTCAAAGAAGCAAATGAGTACTTCTATTTCCTCTACAGAGGCTGAATACATAGCCATGTCATCTTGTTGTGCTCAAATCTTATGGATGAGATCTCAATTATCTGACTATGGCTTTGAATTCAACAAAATCCCTCTGTACTGTGATAATAAAAGTGCTATTGCTCTCTCATGCAACAACGTTCAACACTCAAGAGCAAAGCATATCGACATTCGACATCATTTCATCAGGGAACAAGTAGAAAAAGGTGTGGTGGAACTATATTTTGTGAGGTCTGAATATCAATTAGCTGACATCTTCACCAAAGCTCTTCCAAGAGAACGTTTTGAGTTTATTCTTCCACGTCTTGGCTTGAAAAGCCTTCAACCAGAAACACTCAAACGTCTTCAGGAGGAAGACGAGGAGTAAAGGTCTATCTTCATCTATCTCTTGTATATATCTATTCGAAAAACAAAATACAAAATTATAAAACTTTCAAAATCCATAAAAATTTGAAAAATTCGAAAAAAATCTTCAAAAAAATATTGTCATTTTGTCATGTTTTTTCCTGTTTGATAATATCTACGGTCTTTGTGCTGTCATTCAAATAATGACACGGGACTTTAGATGTTGTTTGAGAAAGAAAAAAATATATATATATATATATATATATATATATATATATATATATATATATTTTTGGGAGAAAGAGAAAAAATGGTTTATTGTCATTTCAGGCAGTAACCCGGTTTTAAAAGAAAGAACAGAGCCATGTTTCACCATGTTTTCAAAATTCCATGCTCTGATTCTATAAACTTTTATCTGCTGAAAACTAACTGCTTTGAAAAATAACTCGGTCTCTATTTTGATAATCATCAGGACTTATTTGTCAAAATCACTATCTCTCAATCAACAACCTATGTCATTGATTGAGGGGGAGAATGATTTCAATTAAATTAACAAGTTATCCATTAAATTGTTTTCAAAAGATATACATGCATGTTTTATCAATGGAGTTTAAAGTCTTAAAATCTGATCCTTATCAGTTCAAACGCTTTCACAATCAAGTCACAATTCTCCTTAAAAGCTTTCAAAATCAATTTAAATCTATACGAGATCACAAATCTCAAATGTTTTGATAATTATGATCGGGGGAGAATGTGTGATTTAAATTGGATTTAAACTGATAATTCGGTAAATGGTTTCATAAGAATGTACATGCTGTCCTTCCCACATGTGACAAACGATTTCAAATTTTCCATGCACATGTTGAGGGGGAGCATCTATCTTAAACCTATGATTTGAAATGTGATCAACTTATCTCAATGTGCAAGTTCCCTCTAGTATGTGCAAAACTCTTTTCAAACCTTGAGGCACATATTGAGGGGGAGCAAATTTATGGAAACCTCATCCTTCCCGGAAATGCTATATCTACTTGATTTGATGTGGGAAGTGATGTTGATATCTTTTAGAAAATGGTAATCAAAGAAGTTAATTCTTTCTCTTGCCTCCGTGTGCAAAACATTTTCATACTTGATGCACATGTTGAGGGGGAGTTCTCGTTCTAAAAATATCAAAAACAATTCAGGTACAAAATGCTTTGATAATATATCACAAGTATCTGAATTGAGTCTCAAATGGTTTTCAATTGGATCCAATGGCAGGCGAACAATACCAAATAGACCGACCAACTTTACTTCATGTACGGTGATATAAGAATGATAAGGTTAGGTATGTGTTCCCATGATCCGCCAGAACCGGAGGGATCTACCCAGGGACAATCCACTAGTTAGTGTAGAAGTCCTTAGGTATGATGATAAAAGGAGAAAAATGAGATATGGAAAGAGTGCGGACTAAGTCTAAGCTAGTACTGGAATAAACCCAACAAGGTTCTAGCTATGAAGTCTCGGTAAGCACTGAAGGGGTTGAAGAATTAAAAAGAATTGAATGAGAAAAGGGTGAAAACAAATAGCCCTCCATTTATTCAACCTTAGGGCAGAAACCGGGTTCAACTCATATGCTACTGATGGTAACATCGGTATTGAAGACAAGACGTCATGGACCCAGTGACGCACTGCACTTCAACTTTCCAAACCACTCAAGTTCCTCTTAAAAGGGCTTGTTTCATTCTCACGGGGAACCGACATTATCTATCGAATTTCTCTTAGAGATGGTTGATATTGAAGAAGGAGACCCTCTCCCTAGTCTCCGGCATAGGATCCAAATATGCACAAATTGAGTCTAGAGCCACGAGATCATCAATAAATATCATTAGGACACCTTCAATAAAGACTCTCTGTTTCACACAATGTGGAAAGAGAGATTACATCTTGAGTCCTACGCATTATCCTTGTGGTATTGCCAGAACATCTGAGTGATGTGTTTACATATTCACAATGAAGATGGAAAGCCTTCTGGAGCCAACATCAAACAAGCTCCTGGTAGGTGGCATGTGAGATCTATTATATAGATCAACCATGTGACAACTGAACAGAAACAATGGGGCGATTCAATCTCTTGAATCAATCCTGGTTCAGGTTATGGATTGACGGATACATTTTTTTAAAACCAAAAGGTGTTTTTATGATTGAAAATTGATTTTTCTATAAAACCTTCGTTGTATTGCAAAAACAATTTCTATTGAGCAATACACCATTGTTTTTCAAATCTCTTTTCATCAATCAGTGGACTTAACATTCGCTGGTTCACTCACTCCGTGTTATCTTCTTTGAGATGTTCCGGTTTGAGAACAGCTAGAACAGCTGCGAAACCCTGTCAAGGAAATTCTTCGGAATTATACCTGATCATAGGCAGTACATGTACTGATCAACGGGGAACCGTGGGCCGTGTACCTCAATTCAACGAAAGTGATCAAAGACACTTTCGTGCGATTTATTGCTAACTGTTGTATGCAGGTACACCCGACGTTTGCAGCTGATCAGAATGAAGCGGTCAATCCATAGCCGCATGCTCACTTAACACATTCAACTCAAAGAAATCATGATTAGTGCATCAATGACTCTGATATTTTCACTCCAAGTTTCTGCTACGCTGCTGCCAATATCATGATTCAACAAAAGCTTCCGCTACTCTGATGAGAAGATTTCATGATCCAGAATGTGAGAATGTCGGTCCTAAAGTCACAACATCACAAAGGATGTCACAGAGGTTTTTGATAGCTGATGATCTCAAGTGCTGGCTCAAATTTATTATCACATGGATCAGTAAAAGACCTCCAGTTGGAATATCCGAACATGCAATGTGAAGAATCAATGACTACGAGCTTTGAAGCAAAGGACTACATCAAGAATGCAAGAACAATGTTTAATGTAATATCTATTTGCATTCAATGTAATTTTGGTACATGATTGAGGTGACCTCCCTTAGGGGGAGATTGTTAGGAATTAGAAATTCCAGGTATTAAAGAGTCGGTCACCTCAAGTATATGTAATCGTTAGAAAGCTCGTAGTCGTAGTAATTCTTAAGTTAAGTAGTATTTAGTTAAGTAACACCGTGGAGGACGGACGGGTCTTTACCCACTGTATGCCTGATCCACAGCTCGATGTGTGGCGATTTATGTAAGACTATAAATACTCTCTACCTCACAAGGTAGAGAGTTGGAGCTCATAATAATATCTTTCACTTTCTCTCACTAAGTTCCCTAAACCTCTAACTTTCTCTCTCTAGAATTCCATCTATATGCTACTTTGTGTTATGGTTTGATGTGTATGTGAAAAGTTATATCTTACAGAAACTGAACAAGCTTGTGATTCCCAGCATCAGATTTTCTAAGCTTGTTATCTAGTATTTGTAACAAACTCACAACTTCAATCCTAGGAGTGAATCAACTCTGCATAATGCAGAAGATGAATATGTTTTAGGAAACCTGAAATATGTTCCTAGAGGTATGGATAAAGAAATATTTGGATTGCCAATTCCTGATAGTCTTCTCACAGAAGATATCAAGAAGAAGGACTACTTCAAACAATACAAGAAAAGAGCTTCCAGTTCCTCTGCTGATGTCACACCTTCTCCTCCACAACCCAATGCTCCCAAGTCCACGTCAGCCTCACAAGCATCCTATGCCTCTCTTCCTAAAAAGAGACTTGAAAGGTCACAACATTCAGACACCGCATCCAAGAAGCAGAAAGTAAAAAGGAAGAAAGTGGAAAAGGAAATTGGTGAAAATACTGAGGTACCAAAGAATATTACAAGGTTAACTGATGAAGATGATGCAGATCTACAACTTGGAATTCAGCAAAGCCTAGAAAGTCTGAATGTGAAAGCTCCAGTAGGTGGAATTATGCTAAGAGAACCTGATCATCTGCATCGACAAACAACCCCAATAACACAAGACAAAGGAAAAGGGGTTGCTAGTGTTGAAACTGAACAAGCTGCTCACATGCTTTTAACGATCTCATCGTCTCCATCAAGCACCACCAATCAATACGAGCTGAAGAGAAGAGCAAAATCATCTCCTGCTAAAGAACAATCTGGAGTGGACAAAGTGTCTGAAACGTCTAAAGAAAGCCTTACACCTAGTAAGACTCATTCTGGCCGGAATGTTGACGCTCTGTTGCAGAAAGGCTCGCTGGAGAATCTTGAGACAAGATCTGATGAGACCTTGCAGATGGATGAACCAAATCTGTCTACCAACTCTCTATCTTCACTCAAGGACTTCGATACTGATTTCACTTTCGGAGATCAATACTTAAATGACAAACCCTTAGATACTGCACAATCCATGGTTACAGTCAACATTCAGCAAGATACATCAACAATTCCTCCGATGTCAGCATCTTCACTCACAACTGCACTTCCACCTCCCATACCAACTCAATCAACTGTACAAACACCACCAACATTGTCACCAACCCCTGAACCTGTCATTACAGTTGCTGATGTGGATGCTCCACCAGCTTCACCGCTACAGATCCTTACCTCTGATCAACTACTGGACAAAGCTGTAAAAAGGATAGAAGCTCTGGAAAGGCAACTTCCTAAATCTGTTGATTCCCTTGTGGATCGTGTCTATAGATTGGAGCACCTCAACTTCAATGAAGGGGTTACTGCCGCTATTGAAGGAGAAGTCAAGGATGCTGTGGAATGGGCTATGGAGGCTCCACTTCTTAGACAATTCAAGGACCTACCTATCACCGATATGAGAGCAGCTCTGTTTGAAAAGATGTATGATGCTGAAGAGGACAAGCATGAGGTTCACAAGAAACACTATGAGGCACTTGAAGAATCCATTAAGTTCGACAATTATGAGCAGTATATGATTGACGTCGGGGAAAAAGAAGCTAAAAATAAAAGGAGAACAATTGTGATGGAATCATTGATGAAGGACTGATTTCTCCCGAACCACCCTCTTTTATTTCTCCGTCACGCTTATCAACCGCTTGTGAACGGTCAACCGTAACAGATGATAAAAGGGCGACAGCCCGGGAGAAAATGCAAGTTTACCAAGGATTAAAATATCCTTGGATCGTTTATGTCCTGGTGAGGCGTGATATTCTGGTACAATGACTTGTGGATTATTGAAAAATAATATTGGTATAAGAAAACAGGAATCTGATTGACTAACACTAGGAATGTGAATAGTAATAGCTCTGTCACAGCTACGTCAATAAAAACGTACAATCAGAAACCTAAAAATAATAAAAGATATACAAACGTACGTTTAACTAAAACGTAAACGTATAAAAACAAATCGATTATAACTATAGTAGAGATTTGCATGTCTTAGCGACTTAAATGCAAATTAAAGGAAATTAAAAAGTTAAAATCTATTAAATAAACGCTATCACTATATTTAAAGTGATGAACGTTTAAAACCTAAAACGTACGTTTAAATAAAATTACGTAAACGTACAAATAAAAACGTAAAATCTAAGAATTAAAAGGCCTACAAATATGAAAATGAAATTTTTACAATCCTAATAATAAAAGAAAATTATTAAAAAAATAAAATTATTTATACAACTATTTATTTATTTATTATTAATTAAAAACTATTTTAACTATTTAATAAATACTCTAAAATAGAAGAAAATACAAAATAAAGCTAGAAAAATAAGCTTATGATTCTAAAAAATCTAAAATACTATAAAACTAATTTTAAAACTAAAAATATATTTTTCACACTTTTTATTTAATTATTACTAATTAATAACTATTTAAAATTCACTTAAATACTAGAAAATATAAAATAAACTTGGAAAAATAAAATTTAAACTTTGAAAAATCTAAAATAAGATAAAACTAATTTTAAAACAGAAAAGATATTTTTTATGCTTTTATTCTATTTATTATTAATTATTTACTATTAAAAAGTATTAAAAACTAATATTTAATTATTAAAAATACTAAACAGTAAAAGAAAAATCTCAAACTTTTTACAAAATTCTAAAATAAATAAAATAAGTTAGGAAAAATATAAAAACTATGGCTTAAGTACAGAAATAAGCTAATAAGCAAATAAGCTTATAACTATAAGCTATCACTTAGCTTAAAAAGTTTTTCTTTTTTTTTGATTTTCTGTTTTCTGGACTAACTATATACTAGTATTATACATGTATACTGAAAACAAAACTTTACAAACTTGAAAATAAGCAAAGCATGAGCTTATGAGTCCAACAGTTAAGCTTTTGACTTGACTGTTGGAGCTCAAGCTCATTATAAGCTTAAAATAAGCTATACAGCAGAAATAAAAAGCTAAAATGAGATGTACATAAGTCCAACAAACAAATATGAACAAGAAAGTGGACTGATAACATGTGAGCTTATGGTTTAGTCAGTCAAGCTACAAGCTTGACTTGGATTGAATGAAGGCTTCAAAGAACCTATAACAAGCTCCACACAGGAAAACAAAAGAAAAATAATATGTATACAATTTATATGGACAAGTATGAACAATCAAATGAACTGATTTCACCAAATAAGCTTGAAATAAGCTATTAAGCTCTTTCAGTACACTATAGTACCAAACAGACCTGCATACTTATTTAATGACAAATTAATCTTATTATATAAGCTTAAAATGGCAAAATATGAATTGGAGTAGCAAGCTGAGTTGGTGAGGATTCCAAAAAGCCCAAGCTCACCTAGTGGGGTCCACTAGTGAGCTTGTAGAAAGCTTATGAAAAATCTCCCATTTGAATACATGTGACTGTGTATCAGCACACAAACCAAAATGGGACACAAAAGAAGCCACTTGCAAGCTCTTATAAATAAGCTGCAAGCTTGGGATTAAACTTGGATCATGGAAACTAGTGGATAAGCTCCACATAGAACCAGATTGCACAAGCTGAGGCCAAGTACTAAGCTTCTTGTGAGCTTATGAAATTGAGTGAATGGAAATAAGTATACTGATTAACAGTATACTTATCTCTATGGTGATAGGTTTAAGCTGATTGCAGCCTATGCAAATAAGCTACAATCTTGACTTAATGCACTGGATCTTGAATTTTGGTGGCTTATCTTCAATAAAAGCTAAGCCATACAAACTTTAGACCAAAAATAAGCTTATGAGACATTATGGAAATGGTGTAAGATAACTGAGTGATCAGTCATCTGTTAAGAGAGGGCAAACATCAAGCCCCATTTGAACCTATCAAATAAGCTCTAATAAGCTCAACTCATATTGAGGCATTGAGATGGGTACCTTGGCTTTGTGAAAAGCCAAGGGTCACATACTCAAGCTCACTGAGGAGCTTATTTCAAGCTTTTGAAAACTACTCCACTACACTGTTTGCTTCAGTGTAGTGGATGAGATGGGACAAAAAAGTTTGAGTAATTAAGCTATGCAAATAAGCTGAAAACTGAAAAATAAGCAAACACATAAAGACTAGACCACAAAGGCTACATAAAGAAGCCAAATGCACAAGCTAGGGTCAAGTCATGAAGCTTATGCAAGCTCATGAACTTGACACCTAAACTGTGGTGCAGGGCATGCTTTTTTAACAGGTATCTAAAATAAGACTGAAAATAAGCTATTAAAAAGCTAATTAAAAGTAAAATTATATTTTTCTTATTTAGATGAGCAGCAAAATTTTAACATCCTAGAAGCTTATAGACTAAACCTTAAAATTGAATACACACTAAAATTATACATTTTATTCAAAAACGACTATTTTGAAAATTTGACTTTTTACAAGAACATAAAGTTTGACTAAAATGAATTTAAAACTGAATTTATGGACTAACTATGATATAATAAGCTGTTATAAGATTATCTAGAGCTATGCTAACAACTTTTAAGCTAGTATTATGAATTTCACAATGCAAAATTCTAACAGTGAACTGTGTAAATGAATTAAAAAGAAATTTGACTTTTTATAAAACAAGAACTATATATTATAATTTGACTGAGCTATTAGGTGCTAATGTAACATGAAACAAGTATAAATAACTACAGACATACACTAGAATCCTTTTTTATCAGCAAAACCAAACATCCCTTTGATTTCCATTTATCAAATGAACTTCAAAGTTTTAAATGATTCTGAGTCTAAAACAGATTCCAAACATAACATTATCACAAAATAAGATCATTTGAGCAGAAAAATTCAAGCACACAAGCAAGAAACACAGATTTGTCAATTATGCATTTCAACTGAGTGATTTTCCAATTTTAGCACAAGTGAATCTTAATGAACCAACTACTTATATTAACTTGTAATAACATGAAATAATAACAAAGGAACAAATAAACATGAAAATCTGAGCATGAAAGATAATGAAACAGTAAACTTGTAAAAATGGTAATAATAGAACTTACAAGTGATCAAAGTAAAAACTGAGTACCAAGGTATAAAAACCACTTCTAGCTTACTGTCAATAAGCTAGAAACCAGATATCCATCCAGCTTAGCTTCCATTTCCCCAGAACTGCTTATTGGATCACATTTGACTTCTGTTGACTTTTTTTAGTTTTTTAGTACTTTTCTTAATTTAAAAGGTCTAGCTTGTTTCATAATTCTAAAAGCCTAGTGAGCTTTGTCAGGAGCTTATTCAAGCTATAGAATCCATAAAACATCTAGATAACATGAAATCAAAACGACTTGAAAATTAAAGAAAATAAGGCAAAACATGAAGATTAAAAGTAACTTGTAATTAAACTGAAAATTAAGTTCCATTACACTATTTTAAGAAAGATAACAACATTTAAACTGTAAATGACATTTAATTTAAAGAAAGCTTTTAAAATTACACTACGTGACTAAGGCTTAAGGCCAAAGTACTTGTTTCTCTGTCTTTCTTCTTCTTTTTATAGTCTTTGAACTCCTTGGAGACCAAGAATTGAATCCCAACACATCCTGACCTTTGGTTTGGTCAAATTCATCTCAAACGTACATATGGCATTTTGGCGCCAAAAATGAAATTGGTAACTTGAGGCAGTTTGAGATCATTAATTGTATCTTGGGGTGTTGTGGAGTGTCAGGGGACACAAAAGATGAAGTTTGGTGGGTTCAGAGGTCAAGTAGGGGATTTGATAGCAAAACAGAGTTTTTGTGAAAAAGGTGAAGTGTTGAATGGTGGGGAAGCATTAATTGGGTTTGGTTTGGTGTGGAGGTGGAGGGGGGAGGTAATCAAGTGGAGAGGGTGAGGTGTAAAGGTGAAAACCAGTGGTTAAAACCACTGGTTTTAGTGTATACAGGGGTGAAGGAGATGGGGCTATAGTGGAAGTGGTTTAGGCGCGAGTTTGACTATTTGACCGTGGCTTAATAACGGACGGGTTGGGTTTTGGGCTTGAATGGGTGTTGGGCCTAAGCTGGGTTTAGATTAAATATTGGATCCGTTTGGTTTATTTTAACAACAAGGACCATTAGTGTAATTTAGCCAAAGTTGAAGGACTGATTTTTACAAGTTTCCAAACTTTATCACAAGGGTAAAACCTGCCAAGTAAGAATAGTACAAGGACCTATATTGATAATTTCCATTTTTGTAGATCCAGGGACTAAAACTGCCAATTTAGAAACTTGAGGGACCAATATTGTAATTTTCTCAAAAGTTTTATCATAAGGACCATTTTTGTCATTTATAAATAGAACAAGGTTAAAACTTAATAATTTTCACTTTTTAAATTAACCAAGGACTATTTTTGACATTTTTCCAAAGTTCAGGGACTAAAGTTGTCAATTAGTGATTTTTAAACTTTAAAGGATTTATTTTGACAACTTTTGAATCTCATGGACCTAAAATGATATTTTACAAGTTTTTTGAATTACCAGGGACTGATTTTGACAACTTTTGTAACTTGAGGGACTAAAACTGCCAATTATGCAAACTTGATACGTTTTTCACCAGATTTTGATGTTTTTGCATTTAAAACATATAAAACACTTGCTTGTGATATTTTTATCATTTTGATGTGTTTCTAAGTGTTTTCAGATGTTTTTGGCATTCTAACAGTATAAAAATGATGAGTATTTAGACACTCATCAATCCCCCACACTAAGATATTGCTAGTCCCTAGCAATGATTTGAGAAAACATAATGGATTTTAATCTCTTTACCAAAAGCCATTACTTCTGGAGTAGCCAATTGTTTTAGTTCAAGTAAGAACCTTGGTACAATGATAACCAAATGATTTTGAGCAAATCATAAGCTGTGAACGGATTTGATTTGTCTTTACCAGAAGCCGTTTGCTTCTGGACTAGCCAACTCTTAGATAAATTATCAGTATTATCTTTGGTGAGCTGAATACCAGTTATGGATTTTCCACTGCCTTTACCACAAGCCATAATCTTGCGGGCTAGCCAACTCTTCACGTTTTAGGATATGGTGAGTTGAGAACCATACAATTTTGGGCAAATTGCAAGCCATATAAACGGATTTGAGGAATCTTTACCAAGAGCCGTTTGCTCCTGGATTAGCCAATCCTTATGTGGGTTAGACATGGTGGACTGATTACCATTTGTTGTGTTTAGTACATAGTACTTCCACTAAAAAAAAATTTTTTTAAATTTGGCCATTTTGGGGGAAAAAGGGACTAAAAGGGTACATTTATGATCAAATTCGCCAGAATTTCTCCCCCCACACTTAGAAATGAATATTGTCCTCAATATTCAAAACTAAGTGAGGTAAACACAACAATTATTTTATTTTTTTCTGTATTTACAATTTTCAAAGTTTTTATATATACAACAGGTGGGTTATTACCCCCACACTAGGTGGTAGAAAGGGGAAAAAGACAGAAATATGGGTGAAAACCCATATTGTGTGGCTTGTTTTTGATAACCAAGTCACTAGCTTGACTTGACCCCGAATTAAATTGTTCATGGGGAAACTGAGTGGGATTGCCACTCAAAGAATGGGTGAGAAATTGGAATGGGATTGCCACTCACAGAATTATGAATAATCATCACTAAGATGAGTCTAAGAATCTTAGAAAGAAACTCAGAAAAGGCGAGAAGAATCTTTTGATTTTTGATTTTATAAAAAGAAGTGGAAAATATTTTTGTATTTTTAAGGTTTATATATATATGTACAAAAGAAAGAAAATTCCTAACAACCGCCCCTCGAAAGGGAATCTGGGTCTGACAGAGCTCAGCAACTGTAAACAGCCAACAACCAAATGTTGTAACTGAGGGACTTATCAAACTGGGCAAGTTGTGTGCAAAGGAAAAAATGTTTTTGTATTTTTTAACTTTTATATATATACACAAAGAAATGGCTAAAAAGGAAACCTAAATGAGATTTTTAATACATGATACTGATTAAACCTAATCTATCACATTCCAGGAATTATACTAAGCACAGTAAATCCTTTTTTAGTGTAAACATGGTGTTTAGCCAAAATTTAGACCTAGGAATATCAAGATTAGGAAAATTGACAGTCAAATGCAAATCAAAACACAGATAGATTTCAACCATAAAATCAAGGATAGGTATTTCAACAAAATACAAAAATACAAGTCATAATACGCAGCTAGCCTCCCCGGCAGCGGCGCCAAAATTTGATTTCTCCCGAACCACCCTCTTTTATTTCTCCGTCACGCTTATCAACCGCTTGTGAACGGTCAACCGTAACAGATGATAAAAGGGCGACAGCCCGGGAGAAAATGCAAGTTTACCAAGGATTAAAATATCCTTGGATCGTTTATGTCCTGGTGAGGCGTGATATTCTGGTACAATGACTTGTGGATTATTGAAAAATAATATTGGTATAAGAAAACAGGAATCTGATTGACTAACACTAGGAATGTGAATAGTAATAGCTCTGTCACAGCTACGTCAATAAAAACGTACAATCAGAAACCTAAAAATAATAAAAGATATACAAACGTACGTTTAACTAAAACGTAAACGTATAAAAACAAATCGATTATAACTATAGTAGAGATTTGCATGTCTTAGCGACTTAAATGCAAATTAAAGGAAATTAAAAAGTTAAAATCTATTAAATAAACGCTATCACTATATTTAAAGTGATGAACGTTTAAAACCTAAAACGTACGTTTAAATAAAATTACGTAAACGTACAAATAAAAACGTAAAATCTAAGAATTAAAAGGCCTACAAATATGAAAATGAAATTTTTACAATCCTAATAATAAAAGAAAATTATTAAAAAAATAAATTTATTTATACAACTATTTATTTATTTATTATTAATTAAAAACTATTTTAACTATTTAATAAATACTCTAAAATAGAAGAAAATACAAAATAAAGCTAGAAAAATAAGCTTATGATTCTGAAAAATCTAAAATACTATAATACTAATTTTAAAACTAAAAATATATTTTTCACACTTTTTATTTAATTATTACTAATTAATAACTATTTAAAATTCACTTAAATACTAGAAAATATAAAATAAACTTGGAAAAATAAAATTTAAACTTTGAAAAATCTAAAATAAGATAAAACTAATTTTAAAACAGAAAAGATATTTTTTATGCTTTTATTCTATTTATTATTAATTATTTACTATTAAAAAGTATTAAAAACTAATATTTAATTATTAAAAATACTAAACAGTAAAAGAAAAATCTCAAACTTTTTACAAAATTCTAAAATAAATAAAATAAGTTAGGAAAAATATAAAAACTATGGCTTAAGTACAGAAATAAGCTAATAAGCAAATAAGCTTATAACTATAAGCTATCACTTAGCTTAAAAAGTTTTTCTTTTTTTTTGATTTTCTGTTTTCTGGACTAACTATATACTAGTATTATACATGTATACTGAAAACAAAACTTTACAAACTTGAAAATAAGCAAAGCATGAGCTTATGAGTCCAACAGTTAAGCTTTTGACTTGACTGTTGGAGCTCAAGCTCATTATAAGCTTAAAATAAGCTATACAGCAGAAATAAAAAGCTAAAATGAGATGTACATAAGTCCAACAAACAAATATGAACAAGAAAGTGGACTGATAACATGTGAGCTTATGGTTTAGTCAGTCAAGCTACAAGCTTGACTTGGATTGAATGAAGGCTTCAAAGAACCTATAACAAGCTCCACACAGGAAAACAAAAGAAAAATAATATGTATACAATTTATATGGACAAGTATGAACAATCAAATGAACTGATTTCACCAAATAAGCTTGAAATAAGCTATTAAGCTCTTTCAGTACACTATAGTACCAAACAGACCTGCATACTTATTTAATGACAAATTAATCTTATTATATAAGCTTAAAATGGCAAAATATGAATTGGAGTAGCAAGCTGAGTTGGTGAGGATTCCAAAAAGCCCAAGCTCACCTAGTGGGGTCCACTAGTGAGCTTGTAGAAAGCTTATGAAAAATCTCCCATTTGAATACATGTGACTGTGTATCAGCACACAAACCAAAATGGGACACAAAAGAAGCCACTTGCAAGCTCTTATAAATAAGCTGCAAGCTTGGGATTAAACTTGGATCATGGAAACTAGTGGATAAGCTCCACATAGAACCAGATTGCACAAGCTGAGGCCAAGTACTAAGCTTCTTGTGAGCTTATGAAATTGAGTGAATGGAAATAAGTATACTGATTAACAGTATACTTATCTCTATGGTGATAGGTTTAAGCTGATTGCAGCCTATGCAAATAAGCTACAATCTTGACTTAATGCACTGGATCTTGAATTTTGGTGGCTTATCTTCAATAAAAGCTAAGCCATACAAACTTTAGACCAAAAATAAGCTTATGATACATGATGGAAATGGTGTAAGATAACTGAGTGATCAGTCATCTGTTAAGAGAGGGCAAACATCAAGCCTCATTTGAACCTATCAAATAAGCTCTAATAAGCTCAACTCATATTGAGGCATTGAGATGGGTACCTTGGCTTTGTGAAAAGCCAAGGGTCACATACTCAAGCTCACTGAGGAGCTTATTTCAAGCTTTTGAAAACTACTCCACTACACTGTTTGCTTCAGTGTAGTGGATGAGATGGGACAAAAAAGTTTGAGTAATTAAGCTATGCAAATAAGCTGAAAACTGAAAAATAAGCAAACACATAAAGACTAGACCACAAAGGCTACATAAAGAAGCCAAATGCACAAGCTAGGGTCAAGTCATGAAGCTTATGCAAGCTCATGAACTTGACACCTAAACTGTGGTGCAGGGCATGCTTTTTTAACAGGTATCTAAAATAAGACTGAAAATAAGCTATTAAAAAGCTAATTAAAAGTAAAATTATATTTTTCTTATTTAGATGAGCAGCAAAATTTTAACATCCTAGAAGCTTATAGACTAAACCTTAAAATTGAATACACACTAAAATTATACATTTTATTCAAAAACGACTATTTTAAAAATTTGACTTTTTACAAGAACATAAAGTTTGACTAAAATGAATTTAAAACTGAATTTATGGACTAACTATGATATAATAAGCTGTTATAAGATTATCTAGAGCTATGCTAACAACTTTTAAGCTAGTATTATGAATTTCACAATGCAAAATTCTAACAGTGAACTGTGTAAATGAATTAAAAAGAAATTTGACTTTTTATAAAACAAGAACTATATATTATAATTTGACTGAGCTATTAGGTGCTAATGTAACATGAAACAAGTATAAATAACTACAGACATACACTAGAATCCTTTTTTATCAGCAAAACCAAACATCCCTTTGATTTCCATTTATCAAATGAACTTCAAAGTTTTAAATGATTCTGAGTCTAAAACAGATTCCAAACATAACATTATCACAAAATAAGATCATTTGAGCAGAAAAATTCAAGCACACAAGCAAGAAACACAGATTTGTCAATTATGCATTTTAACTGAGTGATTTTCCAATTTTAGCACAAGTGAATCTTAATGAACCAACTACTTATATTAACTTGTAATAACATGAAATAATAACAAAGGAACAAATAAACATGAAAATCTGAGCATGAAAGATAATGAAACAGTAAACTTGTAAAAATGGTAATAATAGAACTTACAAGTGATCAAAGTAAAAACTGAGTACCAAGGTATAAAAACCACTTCTAGCTTACTGTCAATAAGCTAGAAACCAGATATCCATCCAGCTTAGCTTCCATTTCCCCAGAACTGCTTATTGGATCACATTTGACTTCTGTTGACTTTTTTTAGTTTTTTAGTACTTTTCTTAATTTAAAAGGTCTAGCTTGTTTCATAATTCTAAAAGCCTAGTGAGCTTTGTCAGGAGCTTATTCAAGCTATAGAATCCATAAAACATCTAGATAACATGAAATCAAAACGACTTGAAAATTAAAGAAAATAAGGCAAAACATGAAGATTAAAAGTAACTTGTAATTAAACTGAAAATTAAGTTCCATTACACTATTTTAAGAAAGATAACAACATTTAAACTGTAAATGACATTTAATTTAAAGAAAGCTTTTAAAATTACACTACGTGACTAAGGCTTAAGGCCAAAGTACTTGTTTCTCTGTCTTTCTTCTTCTTTTTATAGTCTTTGAACTCCTTGGAGACCAAGAATTGAATCCCAACACATCCTGACCTTTGGTTTGGTCAAATTCATCACAAACGTACATATGGCATTTTGGTGCCAAAAATGAAATTGGTAACTTGAGGCAGTTTGAGATCACTAATTGTATCTTGGGGTGTTGTGGAGTGTCAGGGGACACAAAAGATGAAGTTTGGTGGGTTCAGAGGTCAAGTAGGGGATTTGATAGCAAAACAGAGTTTTTGTGAAAAAGGTGAAGTGTTGAATGGTGGGGAAGCATTAATTGGGTTTGGTTTGGTGTGGAGGTGGAGGGGGGAGGTAATCAAGTGGAGAGGGTGAGGTGTAAAGGTGAAAACCAGTGGTTAAAACCACTGGTTTTAGTGTATACAGGGGTGAAGGAGATGGGGCTATAGTGGAAGTGGTTTAGGCGCGAGTTTGACTATTTGACCGTGGCTTAATAACGGACGGGTTGGGTTTTGGGCTTGAATGGGTGTTGGGCCTAAGCTGGGTTTAGATTAAATATTGGATCCGTTTGGTTTATTTTAACAAGGACCATTAGTGTAATTTAGCCAAAGTTGAAGGACTGATTTTTACAAGTTTCCAAACTTTATCACAAGGGTAAAACCTGCCAAGTAAGAATAGTACAAGGACCTATATTGATAATTTCCATTTTTGTAGATCCAGGGACTAAAACTGCCAATTTAGAAACTTGAGGGACCAATATTGTAATTTTCTCAAAAGTTTTATCATAAGGACCATTTTTGTCATTTATAAATAGAACAAGGTTAAAATGATAATTTTCACTTTTTAAATTAACCAAGGACTATTTTTGACATTTTTCCAAAGTTCAAGGACTAAAGTTGTCAATTAGTGATTTTTAAACTTTAAAGGATTTATTTTGACAACTTTTGAATCTCATGGACCTAAAATGATATTTTACAAGTTTTTTGAATTACCAGGGACTGATTTTGACAACTTTTGTAACTTGAGGGACTAAAACTGCCAATTATGCAAACTTGATACGTTTTTCACCAGATTTTGATGTTTTTGCATTTAAAACATATAAAACACTTGTTTGTGATATTTTTATCATTTTGATGTGTTTCTAAGTGTTTTCAGATGTTTTTGGCATTCTAACAGTATAAAAATGATGAGTATTTAGACACTCATCAAGGACCGTAAAGATCCTCCTCCACCTCCACCACCAACGGGGGGCGCTGGAACTTCTGGAGCTGGTGATCCTTCTACAACAACCAACACACCTCCACCACAACCACCATCATCACCGCCAAAACCTTCCAATCAATCAGGTCCTACAAAAGAACAGAGTACTAAGAAGAAATCTGCTGCCTGGACGACGGTTGATTCAAGGTTCACATCCACATCCACCTCCATTCCTGATGATCAAATGGTTCACGAAGAGTCGCATGTCATGTCTGACTCAGAACCAGATGAAGATGATGCATCTACAAAGCATATTCCTAAGCCATCAGAAGATTGGTTTGATACTTACATGGCTGGGAATCGCACTAGCACATCCAGAGTAGCACCTTCAAGAGACACAATTCAAAGCTGCATTGTGGAAGATAGACCTCCTTCTCCAGAACCCACATGGACCATCCCATAGTCTGACTCTATGATTCCTGACAACAATTGGGCATCAGTTATCACCAACAATTATGAAGTTCCAGCTGAAGACTCTCTTCTGCACTACACTGGTGATATGGGAAGTTTTATTAGATGGTTTTGTGAACGGAAGAGTATCTCATCCATAACTCCAAGAGATCTTGAAGGACAAGCTTACGAAATTATCAAAGTCTTCCACTCAGATGCAAATCATCTTCAATATCAGATGGAAGAATGCCATAAGATGCTGAATGACCAAGTCAGTGAGCATATCAGTCGCTTCAATGTCAAAAAATCTCTTCCTCTTGGTGGTGAACCTGGTCAGATGACCATTCAGGCTTAATTCTTCTTCAATCACGACTTGGACTATCTGTGTGCTCGCTCTGCTGATAGAAGACCTGCTCTATCAATATCAAAGATGAAAGCTGCAACCTACTCTGATCAGGGGCTTGAACAGATGGTTCCTGATCAATTCTGGGCTAATGAAGAACGAAAGTATGATATTGCTGCTTCTTATGGTATTTCTCACTGGTGGTTCAAAAAGAAGAAGTTCTACATCGAAAGACATGGTGCTGATAAAAGACGCAATGATGTCAGATCAAAGCTGCAAATCTTAAGTGTTGTTCGAGTAGAGATCTTCCATATCTATGGATATGAGTATTTGAAGAAGATAGTCCTTAAAAGAGCAGACCTCAAAGAGTATACTATTGAAGAGAACGACTTCAAACATCTTCTGCCAAATGATTTCAAAGATCTCTATCTCTTGAATCTTCAAGGACACCTTGAGCATTTACCTGTCCGTGAGAAAAAGGCCCTCTCTGCAGCTGTCACTCTTTGGATCAGGGGCTTAGTCATTCGAAAACGAGTTGAGGACTTTCAGCTTGGCATAGAAAGCTACCAAACCAGGATCAACCTTACAAGTCCACAATGGAATGCAACTGGGCATGAATTTCATCGCGAATACAAAGTCCTTGACACACCTAGAGCCGTCATCTTCACCGACAGATATGGATCTCGTATGCTTATGCGTCTTTGTGAGCTCTACAAGTTTAGTGACGGTACGCTCAAATTGGTCGAAGAAGAACTTGACACCAGAGTGAAAGAAGTTTATGTTGTGTTTTTTTTTAATATGTGTAATATGTGGTGTACTAAATGTGAACAACTGTAATACATGTAATAGTGCTAGGATTTGTAATGTGGTTTCCCCTTGTAAAAAGGGAAACATCTGTGTTGTCCACTTCTGATCATATAAAACCGGACACATTTTTCTCCTACAAATATTTTACCTCATACATATTTAAATCACTTGAGATCCAAAATCTCAAAGGATTTAAGATTTTTGATCGGGGGAGAAAATGTGATATAAATATGAAAGATGTTAAAAGATAAGATGACCAATTTTTTGTGCATACTTCTCTCTAATATGTGCTAAACAATTTTCGAATCTCGAAGCATATATTAAGGGGGAGAATTCTCTTTGCAAATTCAAGTCATCAGGGTACACAACTTTCAATCTTTCTAAGGTACCTTGATTGTATGGCTTCTAATCCTTTGGTGATCATGTATGCACTTCTTAAAGGGTTCCCTCCAGTATGTGCAAAACTCTTTTCAAAACCTCGAGGCACATATTGAGGGGGAGCAAATTTATGGAAACCTCATCCTTCCTGGAAATGCTTTATCTTCTTGATTTGATCAAGGAAGTGATGGTGATATTTTTTTTAAATAGTAATCAAAGAAGTAATTTCTTCCTCTTGCCTCCGTGTGCAAAACGATTTCAAACATTTGATGCACATGTTGAGGGGGAGCACTTATTCTAAAAATATCAAAAACAATTCAGGTACAAAATGTTTTGATATATCACAAGTATCTGGATTGTTTTTCAAATGGTTTTCAGTTGGTTCCAATGGCAGATGAACAATACCAAATAGACCGACCAACTTTACTTTATATACGGTGATATAAGGATGATAAGGTTAGGTATTGGTTCCCATGATCCGCCAGAACCGGAGGGATCTACCCAGGGACAATCCACTAGTTAGTGCAGAAGTCCTTAGGTATGATGATAAAAGGAGAAAAGTGAGAAATGGGAAGAGTGCAGACTGAGACAGAGCAAGTACTGGAACAAACCCAACAAGGTTCTTGCTATGAAGTCTCGGTAAGCACTGAAGGGGTTGAAGAATTAAAAAGAATTGAATGAGAAAAGGGTGAAAACAAATAGCCCTCCATTTATTCAACCTTAGGGCAGAAACCGGGTTCAACTCATATGCTACTGATGGTAACATCGGTATTGAAGACAAGACGTCATGGACCCAGTGACGCACTGCACTTCAACTTTCCAAACCACTCAAGTTCCTCTTAAAAAGACTTGTTTCATTCTCACGGGGAACCGACATTATCTATCGACTTTCTCTTAGATATTGTTGATATTGAAGAAGGAGACCCTCTCCCTAGTCTCCGGCACAGGATCCAAATATGCACAAAATTGAGTCTAGAGCCACGAGATCATCAATAAATCTCATTAGGACACCTTCAATGAAGACTCTCTGTTTCACACAATGTGGAAAGAGAGATTATATCTTGAGTCCTACGCATTATCCTTGTGGTATTGCCAGAACATCTGAGTGATGTGTTTACATATTCACAATGAAGATGGAAAGCCTTCTGGAGCCAACATCAAACAAGCTCCTGGTAGGTGGCATGTGAGATCTATTATATAGATCAACCATGTGACAACTGAACAGAAACAATGGGGCGATTCAATCTCTTGAATCAATCCTGGTTCAGGTTATGGATTGACGGATACCTTTGAAAAACCGGTCTTTGTGCTTAACAACTCTTTTCTTTAGCACATCGACCGTGTACTCATTTTTCAAACCAAAAGGTGTTTTTATGATTGATAATTGATTTTCAATAAAACCTTCGTTGTATTGCAAAAACAATTTCTATTGAGCAATACACGATTGTTTTTCAAATCTCTTTTCATCAATCAGTGGACTTAAAATTCGCTGGTTCACTCACTCCGTGTTATCTTCTTTGAGATGTTCCGGTTTGAGAACAGCTAGAGCAGCTCCGAAACCCTGTCAAGGAAATTCTTCGGAATTATACCTGATCACAGGCAGTACATGTACTGATCAACGGGGAACCATGGGCCGTGTACCTCAATTCAACGAAAGTGATCAAAGACACTTTCATGCGATTTATTGCTAACTGTTGTATGCAGGTACACCCGACGTTTGCAGCTAATCAGAATGACGCGGTCAATCCATAGCCGCATGCTCACTTAACACATTCAACTCAAAAGAAATCATGATTAGTGCATCAATGACTCTGATATTTTCACTCCATGCTTCTGCTACGCTGCTGCCAATATCATGAATCAACTAAAGCTTCCGCTACTCTGATGAGAAGATTTCATGGTCCAGAATGTGAGCATGTCGGTCCGAAAGTCATAACATCACATAATACCAACACCACAAAGGATATCTCAGAGATGTTTTTCATAGCTGAAGATCTCAAAAGATGGCTCATAATTATTATCTCATGGATCATGAATGACCTCCACTTTAAAGTACAAATCTATGCAGACTTTGAAGTTGCACTACTTATGCACAAAGATTGCGAAGTTGTAATATTAAAGTCTACGAGCTCAAGAACAAAGTTAAGAATAGAATGCTAGGATTTGAAATGTAAAACATGGGGTGACCTCCCTTAGGGGGAGATTGTTAGGAATTAGAAAATTCCAGTATTGAAGAGTCGGTCACCCCAACTATTATCTAGCATAAGTTAGCTCGTAGACTTGTCGTTATTTACTTTTTTATGTAGTTAATTAGTTAGTCAGTAGCGTAAAATAGTTTAGTGCAACACCGTGGAGGAAGGACGGGTCTTTACCCACTGTATCCCTGATCCACAGGCCGTCAGGAGGTCGTTTAGTTTGTAACCTATAAATACCCTCTACCTTGCAAGGTAGAGGGTTGGATGTTCTTTGGTAATCTAATATTCTACAAGTTTCTCTTACTAGAATATCCCACTTTCTCTCTCTCTTAAATCATCTATATGCTCATTGTGTTAATGTTATGATATGTAAGTGAAATCCAATATCCAACACGCGCCAACCACAGCACGAGCTAACACCAATCACATCCCCATGGCCATTTTACAAGTGGGGTATCGACATTGCAGGACCTTTTCCAGTCGCAGCGGGAGGGTTAAAATTCCTTATAGTCGCCATAGACTACTTCACTAAGTGGATCGAAGCAAAAGCAGTGGTAACAATCAATGGCAACCAAGTGAAACGCTTCGTCTAGGAAAACATTGTATGCCGCTTCGGTTTACCTGGCGAAATCATCTCGGACAACGGGAAACAATTTTGCGAAAATCCTTTCAAAGATTGGTGCGAGAAGTTGAACATCACACAGCACTTCGCATCAGTTAAACACCCACAAACCAATGGTTTAGTAGAGCGCACAAATCGCAGCCTGGGTAAAGGAATTAAAGCACGCCTGGATAGACACAAAGGAAGATGGGTGGAAGAGCTCTCGCATGTTTTGTGGGCGCACCGCACCTCAATAAAAACCAGCACGGGAGATACCCCCTTTTCACTAGTCTATGGGACAGAAGCCGTCATACCGGCCGAAATTGGAATGCCAACTATTCGCACCGCTAAAATTAACGTGGCAACTACTGACGACGAACGACGTATTGATTTGGACCTGCTGGAAGAAAGGCGCGAACGCGCATCTATAAGGGAAGAAAAATCAAAGTCAAAGATGAAAGGATACTATGACGCCAAAGTACGCAATGTCTCCTTCAGACCAGGTGATTTCGTCTACCGCGCTAACGATGCGAGCCACGCAGAAGACACGGGCAAACTCGGACCAAAGTGGGAAGGACCCTACGAGGTTACTGAAGCCTCAGGAACGGGCTCGTACAAGTTACGAAGCTTGGATGGCAAAGAGCTGCCGCGCACATGGAACATCTGCAACCTCAAGAGGTGCTACCTATAGGAGTGGCCACGGCCCGGCGTACCAACGCTCAGGTACTTTACCAAAGTACCTATAACACATCTATGTATTTACTTTTTGTTTCCTTAGTATAATATCTTATTTGTTTGCAAGTATTAATAAAACGTTGCGGTTTCTAGCTAACTCCGTGACATACTTAAATTTGTTATTTCCATATACTGTATGTCTTAACAATTTTCTATTTTTCGCCTACATGGCGCGCATGCAATAAATACACCTACGAAGATAAAAGGATAAGTTAACCTACTAAATAACTTGTTGAGTAAGAGGGTTGCAAACCTATCAACACTGGATCACGTATCCTTGTTAAACACCTTGTTCTCGAGACGTTGGAATAAGTTTCATGCGCATCCCACGACGGGTGCGCAACATTGCACATGTGCACGTTTAACAATTTTAGAGCCAAGACACTTGATTCCTTAATGTGATACTTACAGTACGCTGCCTATCACAACATCCACGATTATGCTACAAACAAAATACTTTACAAAAGTCTATATCCGGATAAAGAGATAATTTTATTAGATAACCACGTGTTATTACAAAAGGCTTGTTACTTTACAAACACATAAACCTACCAACTATTACACTGCTCCAGAGATGAGCTTCCCACGCAGTTGGCTGCCTCTTTAGCCTTACTTAGCCTTGTCAAGAGGTCGGAATCTTGGCGCGCCACGGTCGCAACACTAACTGGTATCCCATCGGATCTAGGGAGGTGGGCTGCGCCCACGCCACACATGACAGCCTTACCCTTTATCCCCTCTTTGGTGGCAAGTCTCGTCGCATGCGCCTCCAAAACTTGCTTCAAGGGTACTTCTCTCTCCAAGGAAAAAGGATTCAAGATATCCTTCGGGAGCACAAATACGGGTACGTGCAGTTGGGACTCCTCAGGCTTAAGGTGATAATCTGGCTGGGCAACGGCCTCCCCACCACAATGGCGTGCTAAAGTCAACCCCGCCATAATCACATTTATGGGGTAATCCTGATCGCGCTCCAGTTTAGCAATCATAGGGAGCTCTAAGTCTTTCATTTTCTTCATGGCAGCGATCAGGTTATCATATGCCCCTGCATCATAATTAGGTACCTGTTCCATGGGCACCTTTAAAAGATTAGCCTCATGTAGCTTCTCAACAGCCTCTGCTTTCCCGCGCTCCAGCGCACACAGGAGTACTTCCCCGAAAGCATCAACTACCTCTTTGGACTCAAGAGTGCCCAGCGAAGCAAGGCGCAGGCCATGGCTGATAAGCCACCTGCGTTCGGCGATTACAAACATGAGATGCGGGTACAGTTCCTCATCATACTCCAAACTGAGCTTCCGCAGCTTCATTTCCTGCACCTCTAGGGCACTTTTAACAGTGGCACCAAAACTTTCAAGCTGAGAAGTCATTGCTTCTTTGCCATTCTCCAAATACTTCATAGCCCAATGACATGAAGATTCATACCTTGTAGCCTCTGCACGCTCCTGGTCTATCTGGCAAAGCAGCGTCATCTTCTCCTCAACGAGCTTCTGGGCATACGAACTCATGCTCTCTGCCTCACCCCTAGCAGTGACCAATTGCGCCTCCAATGATGCAATACGCTGATTCTTTTGACTATCATGGCTACTTTCTCCAACAAACTTTGCCTTTAACTGCGCGGCCAAGGAAACAAGATCCTCAACCAGCTGCCCCATGGGCGCATCCCCTGCAACCACTGGCACTGCGCCACGGATCTCTGGTTCTGAAGACTCAGAAGGAACAAGACTATCTTTGGGTGGCGACTCCACATCCTGTTCCAACCTGCAGGCACAGACATGGAATTGTCAATTTCTCATATGAACAATTGACAAAAACAAAATATAATCATATTATCAAGATTACTTACTGGGGGCCAGAGACATTCGCCGACGGACGTGATGACGCAGCCTCACTTGCAGAAGATTCCACATGGAAGACCACATGACGTTTCTTCCTCGATGAGCTCGCACCATCTTCTCCGCGAGACCTTTTGCGCAATATCCCTGACTCTTGTTCCTCCACCTCCTCATCCATGGGCTCCGCCACTGCTACGGGTGGTGGCTGCGCTATGGGGGAGGGCACTTGAGGGTTTGGCACGCTTTGCAACGGCGTCGCCTCTACCGCAACGGAAAAACTGGTCCCTGTCTCCCCTATATTGATCTCCATGGTACGCCCTACGGTACTCGCCAGTATTGGCTCCTCTCCTTCTTTCAACGGCCGTGTCCCTGTCTTCGCCTCAACTGGCTTTGCTAGGTGCACAACGGTAAATAGATCCATCTCTGCGCAAAATAAATTAACAAATAACACAAGTTATATAATGCGTGAGGAACAGAAGACAGTTCTTACAAAAGGGGGGTGCGGAGGAACGAGTACCCACCCTGGCCATTGGCGCCTAAGAAGATTGGGATCTCATCTTCGGGACCAAAATAATTCCGGCTAATGCCCATGTGCACCAAAAATCCCTCAGGGTAGGAACTAATGGGGATGCGGTTAGCATTTATCAGTTCCGCATCCTCAGCGACATAGGATCCAGGCAGGGGGCACTCATCCTTCTCCAACGAACCCCGAGTATGAAAATTATAAAGCCACCGAAACACAGTGTCGTCTACCCAGAAAAAGGATTCCCTCCAATTCCTAAGCGCATCTAGTTTTTCTGCATAACATTGAAGTCTACTAGCGCGCTTAGCAAAGGATACCCACCCATGTGACCATATCGTGTGATAGAATGCGCGGAATAGGTTGATGGTTGGATTTACCGCCAGTAAACGGCAGTTCACCTCAAAATTCGTAATTTTTGCTGCACCAATACAGTGCAACTGGGATATATGTAGATTATAATAATTTAATACATTGCACAGAAATTGGGACAGAGGCACACGTTGATTCGCGAACTCGAAAAACCGTGTGTATACTCCCACCTTCCCTTCGGGGAAGTCTGCAATAGATTCCTGTGCACCCGGAACAACCGGATGCACATCTAGAGGTATAAAGTAATCCAAGGTGAACTCTAGGAGATCACCCTCGGTAAGTTTGGAGGTGAAATCAGACAATTGTTTAACCATAGTTTGTTCTACAAAACGCACGCGCGGCTACCTCTGCAATTGATTGGCTTCTGGATTGCAACTATACGTTTTTCTTGAACAATGGTGGCTTAAGGTTTCTTTTTACTGTGAGAAACACAGTGAAAATGCTGCGATATGATATATACTTTTTCTCATCCATACGATGAGTGACACGTGGACCCCACTTGCACTGATTGTGTGGCTTAGATAGCTTGAAAGGACACCCCTGCAGTAACTTTCCCCCGACTTACGAGGTACCTATTTTCCAATCTCATGTCTAGATACAATGTACCGGTGGGTATAGGTTTATGGCTTCTTGCCTACGCTTCAAAGTTTTTCATTGGCTACGGATTATTAGTCTAGCATCCGCAGTCAGTCACTGCGCATACTAGACTGGGGGGACATGATGACGTATAGTCTATATCCGGGTTACGGACCCGACTAAAGTCCAATACTAACTTGGCCCAGTACGAACTGGGCTAAGCCGACTAGACGTTTGGGCTCATGAAGGCCCAAACCCAAATCTATTAATGGAATAGATATCCGATATCTTCTAAATAGGAAGATAACCATTCCCAACCGACTAAGGCGGGATACGCCGAAGGTTGAGGAACACGGAACCAACAAGGATTCCGTACATATATAAAGGGAATCATATCCCTCGTTAAAGGTACGATCTCAGAACCCTAACACTCCTTTAACCCTAAACCGATTACTTACTCTCACACCGAAGGATAATCGTGGGAAACAATCCCACGGTAAGCCTAACAATGTTTTCTGTCTTTTAGTGCGCAGGTCTCAAGCAACAATTCTCAATTGGTACGGGAGCCGGAGCTCCAAACAAGGAACGTCTAACTTTTGTATCAACATGAACTCTTGAGTTAATGCAATTTATGTTTTTTTTTTCGTCTCAAAGTAATTCGTTTCAAATCTTATTACAAGTTTTCCAAACCAGTTCTCAGAAGCTCATATAAGCTCTATGAGCTTATTGTGAGCTTAATCTCTCTTTATTTCTGTCTACATCTCAATTTTTCATAAAAGTCAAAAAAAGTCAAACGGGTCAACAAGTTTAGTCAACTATTTTTCTGGGTTGATTTCTAGATTTGGGAGGAGTTTTCTGTTTTATTGTTATAATCAAAGTAGTTTCAGTTGATATTCTTCCCTGATTTTACGTAGAATAGAAGTTTTAAGTTTTTAAGTAGTGTTTGGTATAAGTGGTTTAGTGATCTTAACTTTGCTTTGATTGTGTAGAATCTAGCGTTAAGTCTCAAATTCTTGTTTATTAATTGTTTTAGATGCATTAGATTACCTGTAGTTGGAGTTTTTATTCATAAGTTCTCATTGTTTTCAAATCTGTGATCAAACTAGTTTTTCTGTCAAACTTGTTTTTCAGCAGATTTGCTTGCCATCTTAATCCATTTTTAGTCTGTTATAAAATCTAAAAAAATCAAAAATAGAGTCTTCAATAAGTGTGTTAACAAATTGCAAAAGGAAAAAAATTAAAAAAAATCTCTAGCCTAGTTTATTATAAGCTTGAAGTTGGTAGTTTAGTTTGGAATCTGTCCTGTGCATGAATTTTTTAGCACCATCATCTGTTTGGTTAGATAAGATTGATGCCTGATCTTTGGCCTTTTAAGTAGCTTGTAGGATTAGTTTTAGGATTCTTAGCTTAGATTGCACCTTAGGAGCTTATTAGAGTAGCTTATTAGGCCTTTTCTTCCCATATCTGCTACTGCGTCAGTTCCCCTTTAGTCCTATATAGCTTTTAGTTTTGATTTTTCATTTCTTCACCTTAAGTCCTTTTGAGCTAAAATTTTGAACATCTGATCTTTGGTTGGTTGTCTTTCATCCAGTATTTTTAGATTAATTTTAAGAATTTTCTTTACCACTTAGATTTTGGCTTAAAGTAGGCATAGTAGGGCCGTTTGGCTATTTGAACTTAGAACCTGTTTTAGAGCTTAAATGATTTAGAGTGGTGCTTATTTGATGCATTCCAGTTGCTGTAGCTCAGTTTTAGATAGTTTAGGCTAGTGGTAGCTTATAGTAGCTTATTGGTAGCTTTTAGCTTATTTCAAGTGCTTATTCATAATTGTTATGTGCCCATTTCATATTTCTTTCACTCCATAGTAGTTTCTATTATTTTTCACTGCTTCTCAATATTATTTTAGATTTATCTGGAATTTTTCATATTTTTCTCTGCTCATTTGCTATTTTTCTGCATTTAAATTCATTTTTAAGGCTTTTTAATTAGCTTTTAATGCAAATAAATCATAAAATATTCAGAAAAATGCAATTTCAATTTTTTTAAGTTTAGAATATTCAAAAAGTCACAAAAAGTATTTTTCCAGATTTTTCATAGCTTAAATAGTATTTTCTAGCATTTTAATTAGTTTTAAATAGTTTTAGATTCATAAAAAATTGAGAAAAAGTCAAAAAAATGTGATTCCAGTTTCTAAAATTCTTTTTCGTTAATTTAGTTTTTTTTTAAATATTTTTGTAATTTTCTTGCTGGTTTTCATAATTTTTAGCATTTTAAATCTATTTTAAAAGTTTAAAATTAGTTTTTAATTCAAATTAAATCAAGAAAAACCCAAAAAATTTAGTTTTAAATTTCAAATAATTTTTAAATCACTTCCTTAGCTGTAGAAAAATAGTAGTTAAGTTTCATGGGTTAAAATTAGAGTAGTTCCATTTAATTCACGTTTTAATAATTACGTTTATTTGCGTTTTTAGTTTAAAATGGCATCCTTAGTTGTAATTACTTGTTTTCATCATAGATTTAGTAGTTTTAATTTCTTTCCTTTATTATTGCTTGCCCCGTAGTTTAGAAATCATCAAATTCCCTTTTTACTCATTCGAATCCCGAATCACGCGACGTGAGTTGTTAAACTCCATTCATCCCTCGTTGGGAGAACGACCCGTGAAATACATACCTTTGTATTTCTTCGGAAAATATCTGTACGAAAATGAACAAATCAAAGACTCTCAAATTGACCTTTTAATTGTTTAAAGAAAGGCATGACCTCAGTTAAATAACATTCTTTAGTTTGCTCAAAACCCCTTTCCCCTTCAGTAATCCCAGTGGGTGTGATCCTTTTGTTACACGTTTTCTTAAAATCAACAAATAGTTGATAAACAACATACAGGCTGATTAAGGTCTTGCTATTGGTGGAACTAGTTCTAGGAACTAAATGCATTGGTGTATTTGGAGGATACACAGTAGCTGCAGGCACTTTCCTAAGGGGAGGGTTTGTTTCAACAAGTTCACTTGCCTTTTGCTTATCCATATATTTCTTCCAAAAAATTTGTTCTGGGGTTAATTGGGTTTGAGGCTTAAACCTGTTCAGGGAGATGCAATTTTCTTTTGTGTAATCATGGGGTTTGAACGTAATGTTTTGCTTTTTACACTCAGGATCTTTTAGCTTCTTATCCATTTTCTCCCTGTTGACTTCTTCAAATTGCATATCTTCCTCAGTGCACTTAGCACAACTAGGTTTCTGCCTAGGCTTAAGGATTTCATTATCATCATATATTACCTTCTGAGCCTCTCTAGCTATTTTACCATACTTAGGATTGGGTTTCTCAACGAGGGGGATACTATGCTTATCGCTTAAGACTCTATGCTTAGTGATCATGTGAGTAGTCTGAATGGTATTCCCTTGTACATACAACTTATTTTCAAGCTTTTTTTTCAAAGTTTTTAGATTGGAAAAATCATTCAAAAGTTTTGATTCCTTAGCATTAAATTCTTGTTTAAGCACATTAACATTATCTTGAAGTTCTTGCTTTTTCTTAACAGTTTTAGAAAGCTTTTCTTGTAAGGAATTTAACTCTTGTTTTAACACTTCCTCTCTAAAATTCCTTTTTCTAATGATTGTACGCATTTGGTCATCCATTTCCTGCTCACGGCTAGTTAACTCAAACTTAGCACGTTGTTCATAAATAGCAACTTGTTCTTTATAGGTGTTCAGTTCAGAGATAACAGAATCATCAGGGGCACAAGCAGTGTATTCATCAAAAACATAATCATCATTGACTGCAGAAGATACATCACTTGGCACAATCTCACTTTCACTTTGTGTCACATATTGATCATATGGGACAATATTACTATTACCCTCATTATCAATATCTTATTCATAAGTTTCAAGAGTTTGTACTTCGTTATGTATCTTATGCTCATCCACCTCTTCGTATAGTTTTAATACCTCTGAGATGATTGATTCTTTGGATGGACCAGCCTGTTGTGGTGATGAGACCTTTGGAGAGACCATAGGTGAGATGCTAGACATGAAGATTGTTTGGACAGTAGGTTCATCATCGACATCAGAGTCAAATGCATCACAGTCTGCAACTTGAAAGGCATTTTGATGATTGTGACCTATTTCCTGAATTGGCTGCTCATCCACATCAGCATCATATGTCTTAGCATTCCCTTCTGCAAGAAACAACAACTCCTCTTCATCCAAAGCTGCTCCATTATCCTGAGCTTGCACAAGTAACATCTTATCTCTGAAGTATTCTGCATTCTGTGGACATTTTGGAGATGTGCAGTTCCTCGCAATATGTCCCTCACCACCACAGTTGTAGCATTTAATTGGTTTTGCTTGCCCTTGATTGGCATTTCTTCCACGATTTTGATTAGCCACATATCCTCCACCTACTCCACCTCTTCCCTGTTCATACTGTCTTCCTTGACCTGGTTGCACCATAACCTTTCCATCTCTGACAATAGCATGATTGTGTAGATTGGATGCAGTCCTAATTTCATTGTTAGTGTGAAGACTGTTAGTATGTGGAGTGAGGGTCAAGTTTTGTTTAACCATAAGAGCCAGTTGATTGATGAAGTGTTCCATGACTGCATTAGCATCAGGTTGCTTGAAACTTGGATCGGGAATGAGTTTGTGATTTCCATTACCAGTAGGTATGACTTGAGAAGCTTTGGTGGTAATTCCAACATTGGTGTAAAAGGTTGTTGAATCATTTGACGAGCTTGTTTATCCCTGTTTAGATTTGAATTGTTCAAGAATCATTCGTTCAAACATAGCATGTCTCTCATTCTGAAGCAGGAAGGCATACAGTTGCTCATAGTTGGTGTTCTTTAATCCTTTGGTTAGCTTCACAGAGGTGACAAATTTGTGCCATTCGGGATTCATGTTGTTCACAAACTTTGAGTTCAGCTAAATATTTGGCATGGTCATTTTGATATTCCTCATGTCATTCACAAGTTTGTGGAATCTCACGTAATATTCATAGACACTTTCTTTTGGTTTCATCTTAAAATGCTCAAATTCATCATACAGTTGTGATTCTCTGTCTTCCTTGGTTAGTTCAGAACCCGAGAGAAGCATCTTGACATTGTCCCAAACTGCCTTAGCTTCAGTGTTGTGATTGATCAGCTTGTAAATATCCTTAGGTAAACCCTGAAGTATGATGTTAGAAGCCCTGATGTTTGCATCGTATCTCTTCTTCTCCTTATCAGTCAGTTCATCATACATTTTAGGTATGTCTAGTCCTAATATCACCGAGCCATCAGCAGCAGTATCAAGTATGTCTCTGGTTGTCTCAACTTCATATGGTCCTTCATCAATTGACTTGATAATGTTGACTCCATTTTCTTTTCCCAAACAGTACAACCTAATTCGTTGAGCCCATGAGTCATAGTCAGTTCTGTCAAGCATAGGTGGACGAGTATCTGATCCGGCTGCTTGAACGTCCTCAGCAACAGAAGAGATGATTGTTGGCACGTTGGTAGACATGTTTACAGATATCACAGGATTTTATATCTCTATGATTAAACCGGGAAATAGATTCTTTCACGGGATTTTACTGAATCAAGAGAAAACCGTTTTAGAAAAAAAATCAACCAAGTCGCTATAACCGTTGAAGACAAGTCGCTAAGACACCAAGTCGCTAAGTAGCAACTCGCTAAAGGCTCAAGTCGCTGTGAATCAAGTCGCTAGACACAAGTCGCTATGAACCAAGTCGCTAAACACAAGTCGCTAAAACAGCAAATCGCTAAGCTGACAAGTCGCTAAAGAACAACTCGCTAAGTAGACAACTCGCTAAAGAACAACTCGCTAAAGAACAAGTCGCTAAAACGTCAAGTCTCTAAAGAGTAACTCGCTAGTAACAACAAAAACAAGTCGCTAGAAATAATAGAGACAAGTCGCTACGTCAACCAAGTCGCTAGCCGAAGTTGTGTCTCCACTACTTTGTACTGTTTGTCGTCTTGCCTCAATAGACAAGTCGCTAGGACTCAAATCGCTACCACTACAACTACAAGTCGCTACCAAATAACGAAGCAAGTCGCTACGAAGAATATTTATCCGAGAACCAAGTCTCTAGGTAGAAAAACTTAAAAACAAACCTTTTCAATCCAAAACAAGCCTAACCACAGTGATTCAAGCTTTCCAACTCAAAATCCAAACACTTACAATGATTCTAAACACAAAAGTACACTCAAAATTCAAACTTTAACACAAGAAATGATCCAAATGATGCAAAAACCACTAAAATTTTTCAAACCCAAAAACCATATAAAACCAGTAGAAATCCAAGGATATGTAATAGAGATGATCAAACCATGGCTCTTGATACCATTTGTAACATATTGGATTTCACAAACACATCAAACCATGATCAATATAGGCGTATACTATAGGTTTTAGAGAGAGAAAGAGTTATAGGTTTGGGAACTTAGTGAGAGAAAGTGAAAGTATTATTATGAGCTCCAACCCTCTACCTTGGGAGGTAGAGGGTATTTATAGTCTTACATAAAACGCCACCTACGGGTTGTGGATCAGGCATACAGTAGGTAAAGACCCGTCTGTCCTCCACGGTGTTACTTAACTAAATACTACTTAATGTTAAATAACTACGACTACGAGCTTTCTAACGATTACATATACTTGAGGTGACCGACACTTTAATAACTGGATTTACTAAATCCTAACATTAAGTTCCTAGTAACTTCATGTTTTTAGTTTAGATTAGATTAGGGCTTAATTGTAATTTACTTTATTGTTGTCTAGTATTTGTCTTAGTTTACAAAACCTAATGCACATGACCCATGACCCATGTGAATTAGCCATTATCACCGGTCATGCATGGGTTCCATTACACTATAAGCGATTAAAACCCAATGCACATGACCCATGACCCATGTCAATTACCCATTGTCGATCACCAGTCATGTATTGGTCGATAATATGACACTATAAGCCACTACAACCTAATGCACATTACCCATTACCCATGTTAATTACTCATTGTCAACAATTATGGATGTGTCGTAATATAACACTCTAAGCAACTATAACCCGATGCATATGACCCATACGATGTCAAATACCCATTAATGAATGTGACCAGTGATAACCTAATGCACATGACCCGTGACTAGGGGTGTCATTCGGGCTTACCCGACCCGAGTCAATTCGGGTCGAGTCAATCATGTTCAAAAATATATTTGGGTCAACCCGAATTGACCCGAGGTCTAAACAAGGTCGGGTCCGGGTATTTTTTTTAGCTTTAATCCTACCCAAACTCGACCCGAATAACCCGGCTCAACAACACTTTTACAATATAAAATACTCGGGTTGACCCCGAACCCGAATTGACCCGACCTGAGTTCACCCGAACCCGAATTGACCCGAGCCGAGTTCTAAACAAGGTCGGGTTCGGTTATGTTTTTTTTAAGGCTTGACCCGATTTGACCCGACCCGAGTTGACCCGAACACGACCAGGTCAACCCGAATAACACCTATACCCGTGACCCATGTGAATTAGCCATTATCACCGATCATGCATGGGTTGCACCGGCTTGGTATGTGTATAGTTATAATGGGAAGGTTATATGAACTGTATTTGAAGTTATTAAAGGCGGCCATGCATGGGTTGCACCGGCTTGGCTGGTGTATACCATTTGTCACAGACACTAAGAAGTAAGTATCCAGAGACCTCTCGATCATGTTATCCGGGATCGAGAAAGTTTGAACTCGGCTTGAGCTTGACTCGAAAAGCTCGATTTATTTGTAAAGATGTGTTTTCTTACACAAATTAAAATTGAAATATAACCTAAGAATTGAATTTGGTTCGACTTCAGCTCGATAAGCTCGATACATTCATAAATAAGCATTTACAGTTAGTACACTTACATATAAAATATATAAAAATCATATACTATATCACTTACAAACTCGAAAACTCAACAAATATTTTCTTACAAAACAAATATTTCCTCAAAAGATTTGTTTACTCATTTACCCCGCCCAAATATTTTCTTGAAATTTTGTTTGCCCCGCCAAAGGTGAAACCCAAATTTAAAACACTTAAACAAAAACTGGATCTGACTTTTTCTAACTCATTCTCATCTCCATCTGCTCCCAAACACACACATACTAAACTCATGTCATTCTCATCTCATCCTCAAACCACCACATACGCACCAGATCTTCCTCTCATATTCCACATCTTATTTACTTCACTGTCAATCACCACCACACTAGAAGTATCATTAAGACTAGTGATGACTGTGTATCAATGGTTTTGGGCAGTCAGGATATTAAAATCCAGAGGGTTCAATGTGGGCTACGGCATGGTTTTAACATTGCCCAAAAGCAACCCCCAAAACCATCTTCTTGAGAAGACTATGTCATCAACAAAACCATCATCATCCCAAGTGCCGCACCAAACATGATTGCTCATCAACAAAATCAAACCCCCTAACTTATCAACAAAACCGATGCCCAAGCGCTGCACCGAACGACGACAACAAAATCTGATTAATGAAGAGAAGACGAAACAGGTAAAATTTTGTTTCTCTTTGTTGCGTTAGTAATGATTATTATTCTTTAGTTACAATTATACCTGATTGATTGATTGATTCAAGTTACAAATTTCAAATTTCAAAATTGAATATCGAACAAGATATTGATAATAGATAATTTACACCCTTTTCTTAAGATAAAATCAAACTTTGTATGTGTTAATGGTTTCATTTACAAATGCTTCTTTGTTTTTTGTTTTTTTTTTTGTATTATCTTTATCAACTAACAAATTTAATCTTTTCTTTGTCCAAACAGGCTCTCAAAAAATATGAAGCATTTATTAAGAATATCGATGCTTGTAAATAGCTTTCTACTATTACTCGAACCTCACTTGGTCCCAATGGTAAACTCTTTACTTTTATATCTAAAAAGAAATTAATAAAAATAAACATTAGTTTATGATATTCGGGTCTTGTTCTTATAATGTTAGGTACTAATCGGCTTGTTTACAAGCTATTTCTGAATGAGCTTGTGGTTGAGCATCCCACAGCCAAGCTGTCGGTCACTCACACGATAGGGATTGTAGGAACGTTGGAGACATTGTTAAGGTGAGTTTAAATTAGTAATCTGGTTCTTGTTTGCTTGAAGTTATCGCGGTTTATGATTTATTTATTTTCAGTTAGGTGAGCCTCCTGCGGGTTCTGATTTGGGTAGGTTCTTGTGTAATCCTCTCAATGATCCGCCAATACATAGTGATTGCTGGTATAATTGCACTTCGGATGATTTAACCGGGGATGACAAAAGGCGCCGTCTGCAAAAGGTTTGTTCTAATTTCTTGTTTAAGTTTTATTGTTTTAATGAATTTGTAATGTTTGGGTGACATAGCTCTACTTATAGCTATAAGATTATTTAAAACTCAGATGATCAGTTTTACACTAACTCTAGCAATAATGATTATCAAAGGGTAGAGTAATTATCTGGATTTGTGTTTAGAACTAGTTATTTGATTGTGGTATTTCAATCTGCAAAATCTGTGTTTATTGTATGGATAAAGAGGTTACCGTTTGCTTTTGATCAATTATTATTGTCAAAAATCATTGTCATACCAGCTGGAAAAAAACTGATTTTGTAACAGTAAGTTAGACTACCTGATGGATCTGGACACTCTCCTTGTGTCAATGATATTTTGTATGATATTATCAAGAAAGCGGAATTTACTTAAGTAATACTTAGAAGACGAATTATATGATGTATGAGAATAAACACAAGTTAACACAAAACTCAAGATCCAATATTATTAATGAATAATACGAGTGATCTTAACTTATCACTAGGGTTACACCTTGAAGCTTTCGTAGGTAATATTGTAATGTTATATGTCCCTAAGACAATGACCTGGGATCTCCTTTTATACAACAAGTAGTCCTTTACAAGATAAGTATAAAGCTAACATAATAGAATATACACAAGATCTATTCTATACTTATCTAGACGCATTAATCCTTATCATAAAATGATAGCAGTGGTAATGAAGAACTTGTAGTGGGAATACGTTTCCACTGCTAGTATTAATCCATGCAGTGTAAGCCACAACTATCCGTGGTAACGGATTATTCCCAACAATCCTCCCCTAAACTTATGATTTCTCTGCAAATCAATAAGTTTCTTCAATATGCATTAACTTCAAGGATTTGGGGAATACAATAAAATACTTCACTTCTTTTCTCTTAACTTTTTTATAGCTCTTGAACATTGATCTTAAAGCCTTTGTAACAATGCTCTGACCTTCTCATTGTCTTCATTGACTCTTATGTGTAAGCTTAACATTACTGTAAGAGCTCCAGCTCTCTGAGTGGATATTCTTTCTCAGCAAACATGAAAAAGTCTTCTCCATTAGCTGTAGAGACATGATGAACTTCACATGAATCATAATAAAACCATTTAGTACCAAAACATGTGAATAAGGTTTTCCAGTAGTCATCATCAGCATTTGGTTCAAAAAGCCTTCTAATATTTACCCATAACTGCATCTCTTTTATATCTTTGCGATCTTGAACATTAAACCTTTCTTGAACTAATTTCCATAGTGTATTAAGGTCATCTCTGTCAAAAGCTTTAATAAGATCTTCAAATGTCATGAATGATGAAGTCTCACCTCCCAGCCTTGTGATCTTCCATATTGGAGCAAAATTGCTAGCAGTGTAAACTTCCCAATCAATAATAGGATGTCGAATTTGCAGTGGTTCTGGATAAAAATCTATGTCTTCAATCACAATCATTCCAGTCATTTGTTCTTCAGTGAACTTCTCAGTAGGAATCTCCTTCTCAGTAGACTTTGTATGATCTTCATCAACCTTAGTCTTCTTAACAGTTTAAGAATCACTTACTTTGGCCTTTCTCTTCAATCTAGGAAACCTTCTTTCTTCTTCTTCAGAACCCATTGGAATAAAAGATTTATCATCTTTTACATTTCTGTAGTAAGCCTTTTCAACTTGATCATCAGGCATTCCTTTAAATTGATGCTTTTTCCAGTTACCAACATGACAACAATAAGTCTTCATATATGCAAGTATTTGTGCCTTGGTTGGTTGTCTTTGTTTCTTCTGAACCTTTTTGACTGAATTAATCACATCTTCAAGTGCTTGATTGTTCTTCATTATAATAAAATCTATCAACTGAGTTGTTCTTTGTTCCTCAGTTAAGGATGCATCAGCAACAAGGTCAATTGCCTTTTTCTTGATTTCTGGATTATTAGCCACAAAAAACTGAATATCTTCTTCAGTAGGAACATAACTAAACTCTGGAGCTTTCTCTTTCATAATTGTAGGTTGAACAGTGGAAATTGAATCTTCAGTATCTTCCATTCTATCCAATCTTTTAGCTTCCAAAAAGCTTGCAACTTCTATTTCTTTCAATCTTTTCTTTTCAGCAACTTTCTCAGCAATTTGATCTTCTGCTATCTTTTTAGCAAGTTCTCTATCAAGATCAATCTGAACTTGTCTTTTCTTTGAAATATTACTTTCAGGTTGCTGTACATCTTCCATAACTGCTTTACCCTTGTCTGTCTTCAATTTATCAAATTCTTCACTTGCAGTGGCAATATTTGGCTCTGCAGTGGAAATAAAATCAGTGGTAAAATCAGTTGCAGTTTGGAAAATGTCTTGATCTTCAAGTTGCTCTCCATGAGTTTCAGCTTCCTTTGCTCCTTTACTTGTATCTCCTACATCTTCAAAATCAAGTGTCCTCCCCTCAGTGTCAGAACCTGATTTCCTCCCCTATTTAGAAGAATTTCCCAAATCATGATCAGTTGAATCACCATCAGAAGGTGAGGATGAAGATGAAATCACCAACTTTGCAGTCTGCTTGTGCTTTTTCAACCTCTGCATCTCTCCCTATAAAGTCTAAATCTCTGTCTTTAAGAGTTGAACATCCTTGGCATGCTGCTTCTTGACAGTAGCCAAGTCCTTTTGTAGAGACTCAACCTGCTTTGCTAATTTGGTACACAAAACCATCAATTCCAGTTGGTTTCCACCGCCCTCAGCACTTCCAACTATGTTACCTGTTGGGAGAGGTGAATCATGGGGCAAAGGTCCAGATTCCTCCATAGTAGGACTAGGTGGAAGTCTAGAACCACCACTGCTTGTTCCTAGACCATAAGGTTCAGAAACTTGCTGTGTTGTCATGAGAGGAGTTGTCTGATTAGACCTTCTCTTATAGGTTCTTGAAACTGGTGGGGTATAGTCAATGTTGGGAACATTAATTATGGGTGTGTTTTGTTCAGATGAAATTTTAGCAAGCATTTGGGGTAGGAGAGGTGTAAAAATCATATTGCCATCTTTATTCAAATTTTGAAAAACTTTAGGCTTTAGGCAACTGATTTGATAAACAGTAGCATGAGGTTGCAGTTGAAATTCATTAAGCACAGCTTGCACAAACCTTGGATACATCAAAAATTTGGTTTTACTCTGTACATTGCCTTTCATACTTGTAAAAATATAGTTGGACCAGTTGAAAATCTTATCAGTGACAAGAAAAACCAAAGGATAAGCCATGGTTGAACTAAATTGCTCATAAGATGTTTTCTTATGACGAAGGCAATGTAACAAAGTATGAATCAAAAATCTCTATTGGGGAAAAAAACCACTCTTTTTGAAAGTAGCCTTTTTGTCAGTGGTATCATACCCCATGGATGAAAAAGTATCATGAATTTCAGACATAGGTAATGTGATGAGACCATTGAGATCATCCAAGTGAAGTACTCTCCCCAGGGATGCCTCAGTAACATCAATAGTTACCCCATCTACAGTGGCTCTTAGAGCATCCACTGGTTCATGTGTATCTCTAATCTCAAGTGTTATGGACTGAGCAGAAGTCCAAAACTGTTTGATTTGAGAGATATAGATTGTGGGTTTTAAAAGCAATGCATACCTTATATGAGTGGTATGAACAAAGTCCACAATCTGATGAAAAACAGGGCCACTCTTCTCGTTAGACTTTTGTAGGTAGGCCACTAGGTTGTGCTCATCTGCAAATTTCAAAGATGCCATAGAAACTTTTGATGAAAAATATTATTATGTCAGTAAGAATTGAAGTAATGATTAGCCAATTGAGAGAAAAAGATATATAGGGTTAGGGTTTAGAATTGATGCGCAAGTAAAATTATCTTTAGAAAGTAGTTATAATATAGAAAGAAGATAATTTACTTAAAATTGTAACCCTATATATAACTATCAGTGGTTACTTTCAACGGCAGTAAAAAATAAACTACTGACACAATCAGTTGTAACGGCTAGAACAACAGTGGTAAAATAACACTGTCAGTGGAAACTGTGAACTAGCAGTGGTAATTTTTCACAAAAATCTCAAAGAGCAGTGGAAAAGAAAATCATTAGAAAACAATACTGCTCCCATTATAGTTTTTAGCAAACTGTCAGCTATCAACGGATTTGATATGTCTTTACCATGAGCCGTTTGCTATGGACTAGCCAACTCTTAATCATAAAGAATATGGTGAGTTGATAACCATATAGTTTTTGGTAAACTATCAACCATAAATGATTTTGTCAAGTCTTTACTAGTAGCCGTTTGCTCTGGACTAGTTGATTCTTATATGTATTAGACATGGTGAATCAATAACCATTTGTTGTGTATCTCAGACATACACCTTTTAACTCCAACTTCTCATCAAAACATGATTATTTATTAGTGAAAGATGAGAATAACCAATCTTGATATTAACCAAAGTTACCTTTAACCAAACTATTACCCAAGCAAAATATCTTCCAAAGTCAACTCAATAATATCTATATTTACTCCTTGACCTACCAAAATAAAAAAAAGGTAAATATCTTCATTAAATAACCCTTCAACCGACTTTGTCTATATAAGGAGACTTGGCTTAAGATAAACTTCATCAATTTATTTTCAAACACAATATTCCCAAAACCATAAGCATGACCAATCCCACCAACACTATCAACATCTCTTCTCACTCAGAAGAAGAGTATGTAATCGAATCATAATCATCTTCAGAAGCATCAGGATGGTTTAGATACTTCCCACCTGGGGCTGGCTCTTCATCCAAAATATATACCAAAGAAACTGCTAAGCGAAAGCCTGCAGCTAAGCCTGCAAAATCTCTTAAGTTTTACTCCGATTCATCAGATGATGATGATGCAAATGATGAAACCTATTCTATGGCTAAAGAGTTGCCAAAAGCTCTTTCAATAGCACTGGAAACAGCTATCTCCAATATGAAGCAGATATCCATTCTAACAAGGCCTGCAATGCTACCAAGACCTCCTCCACATATTCTTGGGCTTCCATGTCCAATAATGCAATCCACTTTTGAGAACAAGAGAAAGAGAGCCCAGAAGAATAAACATGATTATGTGGGCAAGGGCAAGAGACCAATGGAATAGCTGAAGATAGGTGTAGGATGTGCTAGGTTTCAGTCTTTTGTGTTTAGTTAACTAGAAGTACTCTTGATTGTAATGAATTATGTGATAATAATGAAGTTCCTCTGTTTTTTCCTTTTTCCACTGAAAGCATGTTACCTCTGGTTGCAATAGAGTTCCCACTGTAACCTAATGTCAGCAGAATCATTAGTGGATAACTTAGATAGGATCTAAACAACCTAGAGCAACGATTCATCAAAGAGTAACTATTTAATTGTAAACAAAGAATCCTTCAAACTGCAATTCACTAACATAAACCAAATACTGGAATCACTATTTCGTTGGCAATGGTTAATATATTGAAAGAATTAAGCATAGTAGTGGCTATACTCAATAAAGTCAACACATAAGCATTGATACACTTTCCAAGAGCATAGTACTCCAATTTACTCCTCAACTACTTGCACCTTCCCCTCATTAACTTCTTGAATCCAACTTAACATATAATAAACAAACCATTCAACACAAATTACTCAAATCACATACTCCAAAACTTTCACCCTCAAAGCAACACCATGAGTCAATCTAGTCCAATCAATCTTTCTTCAAGCAGTTTATCTGATAGTTTCTGGGATGATTTTGTTTTGAAAAACCCTGGGAGAGTTGAAAAAGAGGAGTATGAGAAGGTTGTATTCAGGAAGAGAAAGCATTCACTTGCTCTTTCAAATCCTTTTTCTGCTGGACCTTCATCACTACAACCAGAGCCTCAGGATGCGATAATCAAAGAAGATAGCTCAGAGATCAGCTCCTATGTGTCTCCATATGTTACAGATGATGAGACCTCTGGAAGAGTCCTGAGTGTTCCTCCTCTTGCAGTAATAGCTCCTTCTGAAGAACTGCAATCATCACCTTCTCTACCATTGCTACCAGCACCACCATCAGCAGTTCCTTCATCATCCTCGCCACCTACTGGTATAGTGGTGATGGGTTTATCAAGCGCTTGGGTGTATGACTGGATTAACATGCGTGGGGCTCCTAAGGTGATGCCAAGCTGGGGCTTTCCCAAGAAGCCATAAAGGATTGATGATGGGTAGGAAGGGGATGGGTTAGAAAACTTGTGTTTGGGGTAGGTTGTTGGTAGTTCTTTTCAGTTGATGTAGTAATGTGTGTACTATGTACTTCATGGATGTAGTTTTACTGCACTCTCAGTGCAGTTTTGTAATAATACTAATAATCCATGTTTTCCTTTATCTTTAGTGTTCCTGCATCACACATCTCAATCCACTAACTTCATTATGAAAACTGACATACTGTCCATCATAATGCTCAAAATCAGAAAGATAGGACTTGTTGCCAGTCATGTGCCTTGAACACCCACTATCTATATAACCTTGATCTGACCTTTTTGTCCTTGGATGTTCCTGCACATATGAGTAAAGAGTTAGTTTCTTTTGGGGACCCAAGCCATGATTGACTTGGATTTGCCTCGTGTATCAATATAGTTAAATCTATCAAAGGTCATTGATACACCATTGGGATTGGTTATAGAGGTATTTCCTTTAGGTTTCCATTCCCAACGTGCTGAGGCCTTCACAGCATTGCCCATGTCCCCCCTTTTCATATTTAAAACCCTTGCAGTGGTAACTTTTGAATGAGCAGTGGTAACTGCTGGTTTCTTTTTAGGTACCCACTGTTGATTATTATTAACCTTTTTAGCTTGAAAGGTTCTTTTTCCTGTTTGTGCAGATTTTGTTAAACTTGTTTTGAAGTTTGCACTTTTAACAGGTGACTTAGGGTGAGTAGTGTTAACAGTTTTTGCAGTGGCAAACGTTTTGAGGCCACTTCTAAGTTGAACTGCTCTTGGGACCATTTTGCAATGAGAATTAGGGTGTACATTATGTTGATACCTGTTAGACTCCACCCTTTTAAACCCATAGACTTCCCTTCTCCCAACATGATAGTCACAATAAGCATGTAAATGATCAAAACTACCACAGATATAGCATGCCTTATTGTTCATAACAAAATCACTACCTAGTTGTTGAGATTTAACATGATTCCAACTCTTCTGGTTACCCCTAGGAGCTGTGGGCTTGTTCCTATACATCTCAGCATACCTTACAGTTGGTCTAGGTTTATTAACTAGTTTCCTAGGTTCCTCTGTAACAGTATTAACAACTTTTGGGATAGTAGTCTCTACATTCTTTTTAACATTTTCATCAACAACTGATGAGTCACTAGCACTCTCAAAAACATCATTATCAAGCTTACTCTCTTCCTCACTCTTCACAACTGTGTCTTTTAAAGGACCATATTCTCTTTCAAGATCCTTAAAATCCTCTATGCCTGTATGAGCTAAATCTATACCTGGAGGTGAATGAACACCCCTTAGTGGTGGAGGCGCAGTATTATAACCCATACCAGACTTAACTTTATTATATATTTGAGCATTCCAAATTTTATCAATTGACTTAGACTGATGATAACATGTGTCTACAGTTAAATTGACATTTTCAATTTACTTTTGAAGTTTTTCAAGCTCCTTTTGGTATGCTTCATTCACAGCAGTTGTATGTTCTACCTCTCTCCTAAGAAGAATCATATCATCATTATAATTTGACTCATTTGCCTGATAGTGCTCTATTTGTTTTTCTAAAACTGCCATGGCTCTCCTAAGATTAGACACAGTATAATTAGCAATGTATAACTCTTGTCTTTCATTAGAATATAAATCATTAAGTCTTTCAACTTCTCTAGCAGCCCTACATGTTTTAGAGCAACAGTCAGAGTTTTGTACCTCAGAGTCAGAGAAAGCCATAAGAGCAACTTCAGCAGAAACAAGAGCAGCATCTGTGTGTTCTTCTTCAAGATCATCAGCCATGAAACTCCAATCATAGCTCACACCATCAATAGCCAACATTGCCTTTGTTTCTTCCACAGTTGGCCCCTTCTTTTGCTTGTACCATGTAGATCTGTTGTCCTTGGTCTTTGGTCTTCTACATTCTCTAGAAAAATGTCCAAACTTGTGGCAGTTAAAGCACTCCACTTTCTTCTTATCAAAGCCTGCAGTATCATCACCATTAATGTGGATAGGCTTGCCAGTCTTCTTGTAGAATTTCTTAGCCCTCATGCTAAGAAGAGCTATCTGCCATTTTATATCCATCTCCTCCAAGTCATCTTCATCGATTTGCTCTATGTCTTCATGAGTTAAGAGAGAGCCATCAACTTGTGTGGAGATAAAAGCATAAAAGGTAGGATCTCCAATACTAGCAACCTTCTTCTTTGATCCTACAGTGGCAATATTCACATTGCCAGTGGAAACTTTAGAACCTACAATGGCAATATCATCATCACTTTCATCTTCAGAATCATCACTGTCAACAAAATTTGACAACAATGCCAAGCTACTAGAGCTTGTACCAAGTTTCCCTGCCTTCTTCAACCTTTGCTCAATAAGTTTGAAGTTGTTGTAAAGATCATTGAGCTTCATTGTTTCTATGTCTGTTTTGTTTTCCCAGACAGTAACATTGGTTTGAAACTCTGAAGGCAAACTTCTTAGAAACTTCAAATTGAGGTCTTCCTTTTCTACCTCAACGCCAAACACAGTCAGTTGTGTAACAATCTTCTGAAGTTTGGTGAAAATGCTATCAAGAGAGTCATTGCTTGAAGCAGAGAATTTTTCATAACTTTGCTTTAACAATGTCTTTTGAGTCTTCTTTGTAGCATCATTACCACCAAACACTGAGCAAATCTCTTCAAACAGGTCTTTAGCAGTCTTGAACTTGCTGAATGCAATAATCTGGTCTCTAGGAAGAGTCATCAGCAACAGACTTCTAGCTTTAAGATCATTCTTCTTTTGAGCTTTTTCAGCATTTGATTCAGGCACAGAAACTTTCACAACATCTGTGTCACCAAATTTTGAAGTAGTGGTCACAGATTTGAAAGAATCACCAAGTTGAATATCTCTTATAGAGCATTGTCCTGTATGAGGAAGTATTGCTCAATCAGTATCCTCCACATCTCAAACTCATTAAGCTTAAGCTTAGGGAGTCTGGGTGTAGAAGAAGAGTTTGATTGGTTGTTTTCCATCTCCATTGAATTGAGTGAGTGAGTCAAGCTAATTCCTTGGATCTTCTAAAACAAAATATCAGAACCTTCGCTCTAATACCACTTGATGGATCTGGACACTCTCCTTGTGTCAATGATATTTTGTATGATATTATCAAGCAAGCGGAATTTACTTAAGTAATACTTAGAAGACGAATTATATGATGTATGATAATAAAAACAAGTTAACACAAAACTCAAGCTCCAATATTATTAATGAATAATACGAGTGATCTTAACTTATCACTAGGGTTACACCTTGAAGCTTTCGTAGGTAATATTGTAATGTTATATGTCCCTAAGACAATGACCTAGGATCTCCTTTTATTCAACAAGGAGTCCTTTACAAGATAAGTATAAAGCTAACATAATAGAATATACACAAGATCTATTCTATACTTATCTAGACGCGTTAATCCTTATCATAAACTGATAGCAGTGGTAATGAAGAACTTGCAGTGGGATTACGTTTCCACTGCTAGTATTAATCCATGCAGTGTAAACCACAACTATCCGTGGTAACGGATTATTCCCAACACTACCTATTAATAACTTCTGTTAATCACTTTCAACGCACACATTAAAACACGCTCAATATCACATAATCACTTTTAAGACGCACATCCAAACCTCCTTATACGATAGTTTTTTTGGGCGAGTAAAGATCTAAAGGTTATTACTTATCAGGTTTGTGTATTATTTTGTGGGTTGATCTTGGAAAGATAAGATTTTCTTCGTATATTTGAGAGTACAGGATTTAGGGCAGACAGCAGAATGGTTCAAAAGTGCTTTGGCGGTTGAACACGTGAGAGGAAACCTGAGGCTAAGTGGGTACTCTGCTTGTAGAAGAGATGGTCGTGTTTAGCTTCCACGTGCATACGTAGAAGGTAACACAATATACTTTTATATCAGAGATGGGGAGGTTGGCTAATCTTATTCAAACAGCTCATCAGCTCATTGTGTATCCAAATCGCAGTAAGCTATTTTGAGTGTTTGCATGCAGCCAAACAACTAAAGCTTGTGACCTTTAAGCTGGTTTTGATAGGCTCCTCCGCACTAGCTTTGTTGCTGATTTTGCAAGTGCTTATTTGAAATTCTAATTATTTAAATTTCTTATCAGTTCTGCTGGGGCGTCATCACCTGCATTTGGCACTAATGCTGGTAGTACAGAATGGTTGGGACATGGGCAAGGCTCCAAAATAGGTTCTCTATCTCGAATTGGTTCACATGCCATGTGGATTTCGATGAGTACAAGTGTTGGTGGTTCAGCCATTGGCTCATATCAGCCTTCATGTAGACCGTGGGAAAGTGGTGATCTTCTAAGGCGATTGTCTACATTTAGGCCTGTAAACTGGTTTGGGAAGGATAAGGTGTGATACGAATAAGTTGTAGATTAACTAGATACATGAAAGTTACTAGTAGGACAGAAAGTGAAATGAGTCGGCTGAGATCAACTTAACTTGGTCTCATTGCATGTGTTCTGGGTTATTGAGTGGTGATTTGAATGATTAAAAATTTGGTGGTGATTTGAATGATTAAAAATTTGGTAGGTGTCTGTGAGTTTAACGTTCTTTTTTTGTTTAGGCTATGGCAGATCAGATTATAACAACAATTTGAAGAGTTGCTAGCTAATTTTGATGACCGTGTCCAAGAGTGCCATGATTTGAGTGACAAGCTTGATTCTACCCACGTAATTCATGCTAGTTATTGCTAGACATTCCTGTTGGACATCTTATATTGCTATACTTACTGCTCGCTGACTGCTATCTTGTGTATATGGTCTATAGAACAATTTGGATCTGACCACTAAGGCGTTGTCCAATACTCAGGAAGAATTGAAGAGATGTCAGTATGTTATTAAGGTGCGAGATTGTATCATAAATGAACAGAAAAAAGCGGGTATATATGGATGTTTTTTAGACGTTGAATTATTTGATTCTATATTGGTTGTATATACTGATGACCATTGTAAACAGAAAATGCTCTGGCTCATCAAGCATGTGTTTTGCGGTCTGATCTGGAAAAATCACTCAATGACTGATGTTGTCATTGCTGACAAGTTTTCTCCTAATGCCAACAGCAAGGGTAGTTTTTTACATGATGAGTTTAGTGCTGCTCATGATATTCAAAGAAAATATGCTAAGTATTTACTACTGCTAGTACAAAACTTACTAATGCTAGTGGAAGTTAAAACTGCTAGTACAAAGTTAAAACTGCTCAGAGATTAATATTGCTTGAAGTTAATACTGCTAGTGTATTAGTTACAACTGTTAGTTATAATTTAGCACTGTTGGTTCATATAGTTAGTACTGCTTCATATTTAATTCAGTGTTTGATACACCTGGCTTTTGTTTCCTATAGGCAACACCACCAAGTACCATACAAATGATTGGTGAGAACAAAACTGCGCCTAAATTACCAACGAAGCGCTACGTGTCTAGTGATGCCATGCAAAAGGAAGCTAAGAAGACCAAGAGTCAGAAATCGTTAAATTATTGAGAAATTTTATTATGTACGACATTACAATTTTATATACATTCCAATTTTATTGTATTTGAATATATTTTGATATATATATATATATATATATATATATATATATATATATATATATATATATATATATTTGAATTTGTTTTGATATATATTGATTTCTTATATGTGACTAAAAGATGCATATAGTCACAATTATTAACACTTTTGGTCACAGTTTGCTTAATTCGTTGCGTGACTAAATATTACAAAATGCCACACAAACAAAAAAATTCATGTGACCATTGGATGAATAATAGTCACACAAAACACACATTTCTTCACTTTAAACAGCATATGGTCACACTTATTAACACTTTTGGCCACTATATGCTTAACTGTATGTGACTAAATACCCAAAAGAAACATGCTTTGTATGACTAAATGTTAGAAAAGGCCACACAAACATAAAATTCATGTGGCCATTGGATGATCAATAGTCACACAAAACACACATTTCTTCACTTTAACACCATATGGTCACACTTATTAACACTTCTGGCCACTTTATGCTTAATTGTATGTGACTAAATACCCAAAAGAAACATGCTTTGTGTGACTAAATGTTACAAAAGGTCACACAAACATAAAATTCAAGTGGCCATTGGATGATCAATAGTCACACAAAAGACACATTTCTTCACTTTAAACATCATATGGTCACACTTATTAACACTTTTGGCTACTTTATGCTTAATTGTATGTGACTAAATACCTAAAAGAAACATGCTTTGTGTGACTAAATGTTACAAAAGGCCACACAAACATAAAATGCTAGTGGCCATTGGATGATCAATAGTCACACAAAATACACACATCTTCACTTTAAACATCATATGGTCACACTTCTTAACACTTTTGGCCACTGTATGCTTAATTGTATGTGACTAAATACCCAAAAGAAACATGTTTTGTGTGACTAAATGTTAGAAAAAGCCACACAAACATAAAATTCATGTGGCCATTGGATGATCAATAGTCACACAAAACACACATTTCTTCACTTTAAACACCATATGGTCACACTTATTAACACTTTTGGCCACTTTATGATTAATTGTATGTGACTAAATACCCAAAAGAAACATGCTTTGTGTGACTAAATGTTAGAAAAGGCCACACCAACATAAAATTCAAGTGGCCATTGGATGATCAATAGTCACACAAAACACACATTTCTTCACATTAACACCATATGGTCACACTTATTAACATTTTTAGCCAATTTATGATTAATTGTATGTGACTAAATACCCAAAAGAAACATGCTTTGTGTGATTAAACGTTAGAAAAGGCCACACAAACATAAAATTCATGTGGCCATTAGATGATCAATAGTCACACAAAACACACATTTCTTCACTTTAACACCATATGGTCACACTTATTAACACTTTTGGCCACTTTATGATTCATTGTATGTGACTAAATACACAAAACAAACATGCTTTGTGTGACTAAATGTTACAAAAGGCCACACAAACATAAAATTCAAGTGGCCATTGGATGATCAATAGTCACACAAAAGACATATTTCTTCACCTTAAACACCATATGGTCACACTTATTAACACTTTTGGTCACTTTATGCTTAATTGTATGTGACTAAATACCCAAAAGAAACATGCTTTGTGTGACTATACAGTGTTTATGGTCACTAATACGGATTAATCCAACAAAATTTGTACCTAATTAGTCACACATGTTAAGGTTTTGGTTACTGTTTTGTAATAGAGACTAAAAAAAAGTCAAACATGTGACCGTAGGGTACCTATGGTCGCGCGACCTTTAGTCACACACGGTCAAAAAATCATGTGTGACTATATGTATATCGTCACACATATTCGGTGTAGCCAAATCCACTTTTTGTTCTAGTGATTGTTGGGAAATTCACTTTTGGGAGTTAATACTTATAGTCTTAAAGTTAGTACTGATAGCGATGTTAGAAAAGTATTAACTAGTTAGTACTGATAGAGCAAAAGTTAGTGATGAATCTGTACACACACCTTGTGTCATGATATTTTGTATAATATTATTAAGCACGCGGAATTTACTTAGTAATACTTAGAAGATGGGTTATATGATGTATTGTAAGTAAACACAGATTAAACACAAAACTTAAGCTCCAATATTATTAATGATTAATACGAGTGATCTTGATTATCACTAGGGTTACACCTTGAAGCCTTTGTGAGTAATACGTAGGTAATTAGACAAGTACCTAAGACAATAACCTAGGACCTCCTTTTATACAACAAGGAGTCCTTTACAAGATAAGTATAAAGCTAACAATATAGAATATACACAAGATCTATTCTATACTTATCTAAACACGTTTTCCTAACCATTATCTAATAGCAATGGTAATAATGTACTAGCAGTGGTATAACGTTTCCACTGCTAGTGTAATCCAAGCAGTGTAAACCACAACTATCCATGGTAACAGATTATTCCCAACAATCCTCCCCTAAACTTATGATTTCTCTGCAAATCAATAAGTTTCTTCAATTTGCATCATCTTCAAGGATTTGGGGAATTCAACCAAACACTTTACTTCTTTCTTAACTTCTGAATAGCTCTGGAACATTGATCTTGAAGCCTATGTAACAATGCTCTGACCTTCTCATTGTCTTCATGAACTCTTATTGTTGTACATAACATCATTGTGAGAGTTCCAGCTCTGAGTGGATATTCTTTCTCAGCAATCATGAATACATCTGCTCCATTAGCTGTAGAAACATGATGAACTTCACATGAATCATAGTAAAACCATTTAGTACCAGGACATGTACATGAGAATTTCCAGAAATCATCATTAACATCTGGTTCATAGAGCCTTCTAAGATTAATCCATAATTGCATCTCCTTCATATCTTTGAGATCTTGAGCATCAAACCTTTCTTGAACTAACTTCCATAATTTGTCAAGGTCATCTTTGTCAAAAGCTTTAATGAGATCTTCAAATGTCATAAATGATGAAGTTTCACCACCTAGCCTTGTGATCTTCCATGTTGAAGCAAAATTGCTAGCAGTGTAAACCTCCCAATCAATGATAGGATGTCTAACTTGCAGTGGTTCTGGATAAAAATCTTCTTCTACTATCACAATCATTCCAGTTAGTTGTTCTTTAGTTAATTTCTCAGTAGGAATTTCTTGTTCTTCGGCAACCTTAGTCTTCTTAACAGTCTGAGAATCACTTTCTTTGGCCTTTCTCTTCAATCCAGGAAACCTTCTTGCTTCTTCTTCAGAGCCCATTGAAATAAAATCTTTATCATGTTTTTGAACTCTGTAGTAGATACCTTCAACTTGATTATCAGGCATTCCTTTGAATTGATGCTTTTTCCAACCACCAACATGACAACAATAAGTCTTCATGTATGAGAGAATTGGTGCCTTGGTTGGTTGCCTTTGTTTCTTTTGACTCTTTCTGACTGTACTAATCACATCTTGAAGTGCTTGATTGTTCTTCATTTGAATAAAATCCTTCAACTGAGCAGTTCTTTGATCTTCAGTTAAGGATGCATCAGCTATAAGGTCAATTGCCTTTTTCTTGATTATTGGATTATTAGCAATCAAGAACTCAATATCTTCTTTAGAAGGAACATAACTAAACTCTGGAGTCTTCTCTCTAAGTATTGTAGGTTGAACAGTGGAAAGTGGATCTTCTAGAGAATCTTCCATTCTATCCAATCTTTTAGCCTCCATAAAGCTTACAATCTCCATTTCTCCAACCTTTTTCTTTTCAGAAACTTGTTCTTCAATAATCTTTTCAGCAATTTCTCTATCAAGAGCAATATGTGCTTGTTCTTTCTTTGAGATCTTTCTTCCAGGTTGCTCTTCACTTTCCATAACTGCTTTACCTTTGCCATTCTTCAGTTTATCAATTTCCTTACTTGCAGTGGCAACATTATGTTCTTCAGTGGAAATATTTGGCTCTGCAGTGGAAATTGGATCAGTGGTAAAATCAGTTGTAGTACAGAAAATATCTTGATCATCAAGTTGCTCTTCATGAGTATCAACATCCTTTGCTCCTTTACTAGAAACCCCTTCATCTTCAAAATCAAGTTTCCTCCCCTGAGTTTCAGCACTTGTTTTCCTCCCCTATTTGGGAGAATTACCCAAATCTTGATCAAAACTAGCTGAATCACCAACTTTGCAGTTTTCTTGTGCTTTTTCAACCCCTGCAACTCTTTCTTCAAGATCTGAATCTCTTCTTTTAAATGTGTAATATCCTTAGCATGCTGCTTCATGACATGTGCCAAGTCCTTCCGTAGAGATTCAACCTGCTTGGCTAACTTTGTACACAAAACCATCATTTCCAATTGTTGCCCACTGCCCTCATCACTTCCAACTGTGTTACCTGTTGGGAGAGGTGAATCATGGGGCATTGGCTCAGATTCCTCCCTAGTTGGACTAGATTGAAGTCTAAAACCACCACTGCTTGTTCTAGACCAAAAGGTTCAGAAACATGTTGTGTTGTCATGAAAGAAGGTGGTTGTTTGCTCCTCCTCTCATAGGTCTGAGAAACAGGTGGAGTATAATCAATGTGTGGAACAGAGATTATGGGTGTGTTTTGTTCAGTTGTAATCTTTGCAAGAATTTGAGGAAGGAGAGGTGTAAAAATCATGTTGCCATCTTTGTTCATGTTTTGAAAAACTTTAGGCTTAAGGCAACTGATGTTATAAACATTAGTATGGGGTTGCAGTTGAAACTCATTTAGCACTGCTTGCACAAACCTTGGATACCTTAAAATGTTTGTTGAACTCTTTACATTGCCAGTCATACTTGTAAAAATATAATTTGACCAGTTAAAAATCTTATCAGTGGCTAGACAAACCAAAGGGTAAGCCATGGTTGAACTAAATTTCTCATAAGATGTTTTCTTTGGACTGAGACAATGTAAAAGAGTATGTATCAAAAATCTCCATTGGGGACAAAAACCACTCTTTTTAAAAGTAGCCTTTTTATCAGTGGTATCATACCCTATGGATGATAAAGTATCATGAATTTCAGGCATAGATAATGTGATGATACCATTGAGATCACCTAATTGGAGAACTCTCCTCAAGGATGCCTCAGTAACATCAATAGTTACCCCATCCACAGTGGCTCTTACAGCATCCATTGTTTCATGTGTATCTCCATGCTCAAGTGTTATGGACTGAGTAGAAGTCCAAAACTGTTTGATTTGAGAGATATAGATTGTGGGTTTTAAAAGCAAAGCATACCTTAAATGGGTAGTATGGAAAAAGTCCACAATCTAATGAAAAACAGGGCCACTCTTCTCGTTTGACTTTTGTAGATAGGCCACTAGGTTGTGCTCATCTGCAAATTTTAATGGTGCCATAGAAACTTTTGATGAAAAACAATATTATGTCAGTAATAATTGAAGTAATAACTAGCCAATTGAGAGAGAAAGATATATAGGGTTAGGGTTTAAGATTATTGCGCAAGAAAAACTATCTTTAGAAAGTATTTATCTTAAGCGGATAAATAACAATATGGAAAGTAGATAATCTCCTTAAAATTTTAACCCTATATATATATATATATGGAAATCAGTGGTTACTTTCAACGGCTAGTAAAAAATAAGATACAAACATAATCAGTTGTAACGGCTAGAACAACAGTGGTAAAATAACACTGTCAGTGGAAACTGTGAACTAGCAGTGGTAATTTTTCACATAAATTTCAAAGAGCAGTGGTAAATAAAATCATATAAAAACTAGACTGCTCTTATCATAGTTTTTAGCAAACTACCAGTTATCAACGTAATTGATGTCTTTACCATGAGCCGTTTGCTATGGACTAGCCAACTCTTAATCATAAAGAATAAGGTAAGTTGATAACCATATAGTTTTTGGTAAACTATCAACCATAAACGGATTTGTCAAGTCTTTACCAGTAGCCGTTTGCTCTGGACTAGTTGATTCTTATGTGGATTAGTGTTAGGAATTAGAAATTCCAGGTATTAAAGAGTCGGTCACCTCAAGTATATGTAGTCGTTAGAAAGCTCGTAGTCGTAGTTATTTTAAGCTAAGTAGTATTTAGTTAAGTAACACCGTGGAGGACGGACGGGTCTTTACCCACTGTATACCTGATCCACAGCCCGTTGTGTGGCGTTTTATTGTAAGACTTTAAATACTCTCTACCTTCCAAGGTAGAGAGTTGGAGCACATAATAAGATCTTTTCTTTCTCTCACTAAGTTCCCTAAACCTCTAACTTTCTCTCTCTAGAAATCACCTTTATACACCCACTTTGTGTTATGGTTTGATGTGTATGTGAAATCCAATATCCTACAATTGGTATCAAGAGCCATGGTTAGATCATATCTTACATATCTTTGGATTTCTAGTGGTTTTTAGGTGGTTTTTGAGTTTGAAAAATTTTAGTGGTTTTTGCATCATTTGGTTGATTTCTAGTGTTAAAGTTTGGATTTTGGTAGTACTTATGTGTTTAGAATCATCTCATGTGTTTAGGTTTTGATTTAGAAGGTTTGAATCATAGTGGTTGGGTTGTTTTTGGATTGAAAAGTGGTGTTTATGTGTTTTTCATGCTAGCGACTTGAGCCACGGAAAAGTTTTCTTGGTAGCGACTTGCTTTACAATTTGGTAGCGAGTTGTAGTTGAAAGTCGTAGCGAGTTAGGGTTAGCGACTTGTCTAGTGAGACAAGCCGACAAACAGTACACTTAGTGGATTCTCCACTACGGGTAGCGACTTGGTGGACGTTAGTGACTTGTACTTTTGTTCGTTAGCGACTTGGTGTTAGCGATTTGGTGCATAGCGAGTTGCTATTTAGCGACTTGACATTTTAGCGACTTGGATCTTAGCGAATTGCTGTCAAAATTTTGAGCGAGTTGTTATATAGCGACTTGACTGTGTGTTAGCGACTTGGGATTATAGCGACTTAGTAGTTAGCGACTTGGTTCAAGATTTCCTAGCGACTTGGGTAATATCCTTTGAATACGGTTTTCTCTTGATTTAGTAAAATCCCGTGAAAGAATCTATTTCCCTGTTTAATCATAGAGTTATAAAATCCCGTTTAATTTGTCATCATGTCTACCAACGCTCCTACAATCATCTCCACTGTTGCCAAGGATGTTCAAGCAGCTGGTTCAGATACTCGTCCACCCATGCTTGACAGAACTGACTACGACTCGTGGGCTCAACGAATCAGATTGTACTATCTTGGAAAGGGAAATGGAGTCAACATTCTCAAATCCATTGATGAAGGACCATATCGGGTTGAGACGACTAGAGACTTAATTGATACAGCTGAAGATGGAACAATGATCTATGGAATTGACAGACCAAAGACATATGATGAGCTCGATGATAAGGAGAAAAAGAGATTCGATGCTGATATCAGGGCTTCTAACATCATACTTCAAGGTCTTCCAAAAGATATCTACAAGCTGATCAATCACAACACCGAAGCAAAGGCAGTATGGGATAATGTCAAGATGCTTCTCTCAGGTTCTGAATTAACTATGGAAGACAGAGAATCACAACTTTATGATGAATTTGAACACTTCAAGATGAAACCAGATGAGAGTGTATATGAGTACTATGTGAGATTCCACAAGCTTGTTAATGATATGAGGAACATCAGAATGACTATGCCTAACATTCAGCTGAACTCAAAATTTGTGAACAACATGAATCCCGAATGGCACAAGTTTGTCACTTCTGTGAAGCTCACTAAAGGATTGAAGAATACAAACTATGAGCAACCCTATGCCTTCCTCCTACAGAATGAGAGACATGCTATGTTTGAAAAAAGGATTCTTAATCAGTTCAAAACCAACCAGGGAGAGACAAGCTCTTCAAATGACTCAACTGCCTTCTACTCAAACATCGGAATCACAACCAAAGCCTCACAAGTCATACCCATGGGTAATGGTAATCACAAACTCATTCTTGATCCTATGTTCAAACAAGCTGATGATGATGCACACGTGGGAAACTTCATTAATCAACTAGCTCTTCTGATTAGTCAAAACATGAACTCTCTTCCACACACCAACAACAATCTCAGAACTGCTTCCAATCCACATAATCAAGCCACTGTCAGAGATGGGAAGGTTATGGTGCAGCCAGTTCAAGAACGACAGTACGAACAAGCAAGAGGTGGAGCTGGTAGAGGTTATGCTGCAAATCAGAATAGAGGAAGGAATGGAAATCAAGGTCAAGCAAAGCCAATCAAATGTTACAATTGTGGAGGTGAGGGACACATTGCAAGGAACTGCACATCACCAAAACGCCCTCAGAATGCTGAGTACTTCAGGGATAAGATGTTGCTTGTGCAAGCTCAGGATAATGGTGCAGCTTTGGATGAATAGGAGTTGTTGTTCTTGGCTGAGGGAAATGCTAAGACATATGATGCAGATGTGGATGAGCAACCAATTCAGGAGATAGGCCATAATCATCAGAATGCCTTTCAAGTAGCTGATTGTGATGCATACGACTCTGATGTTGATGAAGAACCCACTGCACAAACCATCTTCATGGCTAGCATTTCTCCAATGGTCTCTCCTAAAGTCTCTTCATCTCCACAAGCTGGTCCATCCAAAGACAAACTCATTTCTGAGGTATTAAAATTATACGATGAAGTTGATGAGCAAAAGATACATAACGAAGTACAATCAACTGTAATTATTGAGTCAGATATTGAAAATATGTGTAATATCAATGTTGTCCCATATGATCAATATGTGAAACAAAGTGAAAGTGAGATTGTACCAAGTAATGCATCTTCTGCAGTCAACAATGATTATGTTTTTGATGAATTTACTGCATGTGCCCCTGATGATTCTGTCATCTCTGAACTGAATGCCTATAAAGAACTTGTTGCTATTTATGAACAACGTGCCAAATTTGAGTTGACCACCCGTGAGCAGGAAATGGATGACCAAATGCGTACAACTATTAGAAAAAGTAGGTTTAAAGAAGAAATATTAAAACAAGAGTTAAACTCCTTACAAGAGAAGCTTTCTAAAACTGCTAAGCAAAAACAAGAACTTCAAGAAAATGTTAAAATGCTTAAGCAAGAATTCAGTGCTAAGGAATCAAAACTTTTGAATGATTTTTCTAATCTAAAAACCTTGAAAAACAAGCTTGAAAATAAGTTGTACTTACAAGGAAATACCATTCAGACTGCTCACTTAATCACTAAGCATAGAGTCTTAAGCGATAAGCATAGCATTCCCCTTGTTGAGGAACCAAATCCAGAGGTCATTAAAAAGGCTAGAAATGCTCATAAGGTTCTTTATGATGGCAATGAAATCCTTAAACCTAGACAGAAACCTAGTTGCGTTGAGTGCACTGAGGAAGATAAGATATCAGATGAAGTCACTAGGGAAAAGATGAACAAGAAATTAGATGATCCTAAATGTAAAGAAAATAAAATAAAGATCACACCCCATGATTACAAGAAGGAGAATTGGATTTCTTTGAACATGTTTAAGCCTCAGAAGTTGTTAACACCCGAACAAGTGTTCTGGAAAAAGGATTTAGATAAGCAAAAAGTTGAAAATCTTGTTGTAACAAACCCTCCCTTTAGAAAAATGCCTTCAGCGACTGTGTATCCTCCAAATACACCAATGCATTTAGTACCTATGACTATTGCCACTAAAAGCAATACCTTAATCAGTCAATATGTTATTTTTCAACTATTTGTTAATTTTGAGAAAACTTGTAAGAAACGGATCACACCCACTGGCATAACTGAAGGGGAAATGGGTTTTGAGCAAACGAAAGAATGTTATTTAACTGAAGTCATGCCTTTCTTTAAACAGCTAAAAGATCATTTTGAAAGTCTTAAAAAGGGAATGAACTTAGACATTAAAGAAATGGAAAAGGAGTTTGATGCAATGATAGTTGAGGTTAGTGACTATGAGCGAGCACTAAAATATAATGAGATTGAGAGGAAGAACTTGCATACATTAAATGAGACTCTTATTACTGAATGTGTTGTTCAAGATGTGTTTTTCACTGCTACAAATTGTTCTATTAATGCTTCCCAATTTCATGAATTATCTGTTGCCCTGAAAGTCTCCCATGATCGTGTCATTGAGCTAGAAAAAACTAATTCTAAACTAAATGAGAAAATTGAACTGGATGATCACGAGAATTTGGTTAAACATTTTTCTAAACTAGAAGTTGAGCATTTTAATTTACAACTAAAATATCAACATCTTAAATGTCAAAACTTCAAATATCAAGACATCCTCAGATGCTCCAGAGTTTGATGCAGTTTTTCAAATTAACAAACGTGATGAACAGATTCAAGCTCATTGCAACACGATCAGAAAGTTGAAAGCCCAAATCTCTCAATTAAAGGGTCAAACGAACAATATGACAGGCTCCCAAATGCCTCCTCCTCTAGATTCTCATAATTCTCAAACGTTTCATCTTCAAAACTTGGTAAATGCATTACAAAAGGAAAATGAAAGTTTTCTAGAAAAAAATGAAAAGGTTAAACGTCATTTCAATGAGTTATTTGAATCAATAAAGGTCACTCGTAACGAAAATAATGAACAAATAGCTTCATTGCAAAAGGAAATTGAGAATCTGAAGAGTCGGGTAAAAGGGAAAATGCCAATGACCAATGGGGAGAATAGTGTATCAAAGGTTCACTCTTGTAATAAATATGCTTTGTCTGTGAAATATGTTCCCCCTCATCTCAGGAATAACAAACTTGCTATTCAAACATATTTCTCATCCCTTAAGGATTGTCTAGAATGTCTACGTGAGATTGTTGAAGAGGATAAATTAGAGAAACCACTTGACAATGCAATTGGGCATGCATGCTTATATGCCAAATGATCTCAAGAAATTCTAGAATGCTTAATCACAATATGCCCAAAGTCCTTAGGTGAGAGAGTTAATCCTTTGATTCCATGTTCGATGCCTAGTGCCAAGTATGATACTCATTCGATGCCCAATGTTTTGAATGTGAACCTTAGTGTGCCTTTAAGCAGTTCAGATTCCAGATCTGTTAATACTAAGAAAGCGAACTCTAGTGTGCCTTCTAGGAGTACAAATCTCAGCACTTCTAGTGTTAAGAAAGTGAACCTTAGTGTGCATGCATGTAATTCAGATCCCATAACATCTAAACAGGAGATGCAAAGAGTAGCAAAACCAACTAATGTTCCCATTCCTTCTACAGGAGTAATCAGTGACATTAAAGCGAGCAGGTCAAAGTCTCAAGACATTACAAGAAATGATAGGACCTCGCAAGCTAAGAATGTGCATTGGAAGAGAGTAGAATACCAACCTAGGAACTTTAAGCTTGAGTCGAATAAAACGAATCGTGTTGATTCTAGTATTAGCCATAGGCGTACTGTAATTAATTCGAATTCTGATACTATTTGCAAACCTTGTAATGATGTCTGCTTGAATTCTGTTGCTAATCATGAATGTGGTATGAATACTTTGTCTAATACTGTCAAATCCCCAGTGAATCTTGTCAATGAAAAATATCATGCTAAGAAGGCAAAAAGGCAAAGGCAAAAAAAAGTTAGAAAACAGTGGAAACCCACAGGAAGAACATTTAGTAAGATAGGCTATCATTGGATACCTGTTGGTCATAAGACTAATCAGACAATGCCCACTAGAGAATGGATGCCTACTGGTAGAACTATTCCCTTAAGAAGTGAGCACACTTTGAATAGGGCTAATACAGACACTAGTACTGCATCTATTCATAATGATTCCATTGCCTTAATTTCTGATATGAATGCTTCTATTTCTGATGTGGGTGTTCCAACCATTGTTACTAACCAAATGGAACCCATTCTTGCATGGGGATCCCAATTATCCAATTATCCATTCTTGTCTGTGTTCAACTGCAGATCGTTCAAATCGTTTTGTGGTACCTGGACTCAGGCTGTTCCAAGCATATGACTGGCGACCGGTCGCGGCTCATGAACTTCGTGAGCAAATTCATAGGGACAGTTAGATTCGGGAATGATCATTTCGGAGCTATTATGGGTTATGGAGATTATGTGGTTGGAAAAAGTGTAATTTCCAGGGTATATTATGTAGAAGGACATGGTCATAATTTGTTCTCTATTGGTCAATTCTGTGATTCCGATCTAGAAGTAGCTTTCAGAAAACATACTTGTTTCGTTAGAGAACTTGATGGTGTAGAATTGTTAAGAGATACCCGAGGTTCAAACCTATACACCATATCTATCGATGACATGATGAAGTCCTCTCCAATCTGCTTGCTGTCAAAGGCTTCTAAAACAAAGTCTTGGTTATGGCATCGTCGTCTCAATCACTTGAACTTTGGTACCATAAACAACCTTTCCAGAAAGGATCTAGTCAGAGGCTTACCCAGATTAAAATATGAAAAAGATCAACTTTGCTCAGCTTGTCAATTGGGAAAAAGCACAAAATATGCCCACAAACCAAATCCCACAAACTCTGTAATGGAAGTTCTTCATACCCTTCATATGGATCTATGCGGTCCAATGAGAGTGAAAACTATTAATGGGAAGAGATATGTGTTAGTAGTGGTTGATGACTACTCCCGATTCACTTGGGTTAAGTTTTTGAGGACAAAGGACGAAACTCCAGATGTCATCATTAAACTCATTAAACAACTTCAGATCAGACTCAACAAAACAGTTCGAATCGTCCGAACTGACAATGGAACTAAGTTTGTTAATAAAGTACTCATTGAATTTTATGAAAATGTTGGAATCAGTCCTCAAAGAAGTGTTCCTCGAACTCCTCAACAGAACGGTGTAGTTGAAAGACGAAACCGAACTCTTGTAGAAGCTGCAAGGACAATGCTGATCTACTCAAAGGTTCCAATGTTTCTATGGGTTGAAGCTATTGCCACTGCTTGTTACACTCAAAATAGATCTCTAATTCACACATCTCATGGAAAGACTCCATACGAACTTGTCCACAATCGAAAACCTGATTTATCATACGTTCGTGTGTTTGGTGCTTTATGTTATCCAACAAATGATGGTCAAGATTTAGGAAAACTGAGAGCCAAAGCAGACATTGGAGTATTTGTAGGCTATGCAGCAAACAGAAAAGGTTACCGAATCTACAATAAGAGAACCCGAGATATCATGGAAACAATTCACGTTACGTTTGATGAGCTGACCGGTCAAATGGCTCCTGGACAATCAAGTTCAGGACCCGCACTTCAAAACAGTCCCATTGGTTCATCCCTTGTACCAAATTCCTCTCCAGCTATTCCATATGTACCTCCAACTGAAGATGATTTGAAGAAATTGTTTGATCCGATGTTTGATGAACTCTATGAGCCAAGTGCTATTGAACTGACAATTCCCACAACAGAGGCTGCTCATATTCCTGAGAATGAAGTCAATCCTTCAGTCTCAATGTCATTAAGTCAAGAAGCGCCAGCTGCTGATAATTCAGTCTCATCAACAAATCATCAATCTTCGAATGTACATCATGGAACTGCTTCTGGCATCAATGATGAAGTTAATCCCTTTGCTCCTCCTGAAGATGCTCCATTTGAAAACATATTTGCTCCTGAATCATCATCAGAACCATCTTCTTCAGGAGACATCGACTCTGCTACCTCAGTCCCTCAACAACTGCCACATGAACACCTTAGAAAATGGACTCACGATCATCCATTAGGCAACATCATTGGAAATCCCTCTCGTCCAGTATCCACACGGAAACAACTTGCAACCGATGCCTTATGGTGCTTCTTCAACTCCGTACTCTCTAAGATCGAACCAAAGGATGTTAAAACTGCCATGAATGAAGACAGCTGGTTCAATGCTATGCAAGATGAAATTCATGAGTTTTATCGACTCGATGTATGGGAGTTAGTGCCTGCTCCAGATTGTGCTATGATCATTGCTCTAAAATGGATCTTCAAAGTGAAACTTGATGAGCATGGTGATGTGTTGAAGAACAAGGCTCGATTAGTTGCTAAAGGATACCGTCAAGAGGAAGGTATTGACTTTGAAGAATCTTTTGCTCCAGTTGCTCGAATCGAGGCAATCAGAATCTTTTTGGCTAATGCTGCTAGTAAGAACATGGTAGTCTATCAGATGGATGTAAAGACGGCATTTCTGAACGGAGATCTTAAAGAAGTCGTCTACGTCAGCCAACCGGAAGGATTTGTGAATCAAGAGCATCCTACTCACGTTTATCGTTTGAAGAAGGCTCTTTACGATTTAAAGCAAGCTCCAAGGGCATGGTATGATACGCTATCAAAGTTCCTTCTATCTACCGGATTTAGCAAAGGAGCAGTTGATCCAACATTGTTCACCAGAAAGTCAGGCAAACATTTAATTCATGTTCAAATTTATATTGATGATATCATCTTTGCCTCGACTGACCCCAATGAGTGTGACCGTTTTTCAAATGAAATGGGTTCAAAATTTCAAATGTCAATGATGGGACAAATGTCATTTTTCTTGGGATTACAAATTTCACAAAGTCCCGGAGGCATCTTCATAAATCAATCTAAATATGCAAATGAGATTTTAAAGAAATTTGGATTTGATTCAAGTGACCCTGTTGACACTCCCATGATTGAACGAACTAAACTAGATGAGGACCACTCAGGGATCATGGTAGACCAAACGAAATATCATAGTATGATTGGATCCCTGATGTACCTCACAGCTAGTAGACCAGACATCTTGTTCGCTGTTTGCATGGGTGCTAGATACCAGGCTAAGCCTACTAAAAAGCACCTTGAAGCGGTTACACGGGTCTTTCGGTATCTCCAAGGAACCATCAATATGGGACTTTGGTACCCGAAGGAAACCGGTATGTCACTAACAGCCTATGCAGATGCTGATCATGCAGGGTGTCAAGATACTCGTCTAAGTACATCTGGAGGTGCTCAGTTTTTTATAAGCTTGTGAGCTGGTCTTCAAAGAAGCAAATGAGTACCTTTATTTCCTCTACAGAGGCTGAATACATAGCCATGTCATCATGTTGTGCTCAAATCCTATGGATGAGATCCCAATTATCTGACTATGGCTTTGAATTTAACAAAATCCCTCTGTACTGTGATAATAAAAGTGCTATTGCTCTCTCATGCAACAACGTACAACACTCAAGAGCAAAGCACATCGACATTCGACATCATTTCATCAGGGAACAAGTGGAAAAAGGTGTGGTGGAACTCTATTTTGTGAGGTCTGAATACCAGTTAGCAGACATCTTCACCAAAGCTCTTCCTAGAGAACGTTTTGAGTTTATTCTTCCACGACTTGGCCTTAAAAGCCTTCAACCTGAAACACTCAAATGTCTTCAAGAGGAAGAAGAGGAGTAAAAGGTTTCCTTCATCTATCTCTTGTAAATATCTTTTCGAAAAGCAAAATACAAAATTACAAAACCTTCAAAAAGCAAATAGAAAAATATAAAACTTTCAAAAATCCATAAAAAATTCAAAAATCTTAAAAGATTCAAAAAAAAAAATATATATATATATATATATATATATATATATATATATATATATATATATATATATATATATATATATATATATATATATATATATATTTTTGGGAGAAAGAGAATAAAATGGTTTATTGTCATTTCAGGCAGTAACCCGCTTTTCAAAGAAAGAACAGAGCCATGCTTTATCATGTTCTCAAATTCCATGCTCTGATTCTATAAACATTTTTTTGCTGAAAACTAAACTGTTTTGAAAAATAACTCGGACTCTATTTTTGATAATCATCTGGACTTATTTGTCAAAATATCTATCTCTCAATCAACAACCTATGTCATTGATTGAGGGGGAGAATGATTTCAATTAAATTAAAAAGTTATTTGTCATTCAATTGTTTTCAAAAGATATTCATGCATGTTTAATCAATGGAGTTTAAAGTCTTAATATCCGATTCTTGTTAGCTAAAACGTTTTTCATAATCAAGTCACAATTCTCCTTAAAAAGCTTTCAAAATCAATTTAAATCTACAGAGATCACAAATCTCAAATGATTTGATATTTGTGATCGGGGGAGAATTTGTGATTGAAATTGAATTTAAACTGACAATTCGGTAAATGGTTTTATAAGAATGTACAAGCTCTCCTTCCCACATGTGTCAAACGATTTCAAATTTTCCATGCACATGTTGAGGGGGAGCATCTATCTTAAACCACAAAGATCCGAAACGTGATCAATTTATATCAATGTGCATGTTCCCTCTAGTATGTGCAAAAAATCTTTTCAAATATTAATGCACATATTGAGGGGGAGCAAAATTGTGAAAACCTCATCCTTCCCGAAAATGCTTTATCTACTTGTTTTGATCAGGGAAGTGATGTTGATATCTTTTAGAAAATGGTAATCAAAGAAGTTAAATTCTTTCTCTTGCCTCCGTGTGAAAAACGATTTCAAACATTTGATGCACATGTTGAGGGGGAGCTCTTATTCTAAAAATATCAAAAACAATTCAGGTACAAAATGCTTTGATAATATATCACAAGTATCTGGATTGATTTTCAAATGGTTTTCAATTGGTTCCAAATGGCAGATGAACAATACCAAATAGACCGACCAACTTTACTTTATGTACGGTGATATAAGGATGATAAGGTTAGGTATTTGTTCCCATGATCCGCCAGAACCGGAGCGATCTACCCAGGGACTATCCACTAGTTAGTGTAGAGTTTTTAGGTATGATGATAAAAGGAGAAAAATGAGATATGGGAAGAGTGCGGACTGAGACAGAGCAAGTACTGGAATAAACCCAACAAGGTTCTTGCTATGAAGTCTCGGTAAGCACTGAAGGGGTTGAAGAATGAAAAAGAATTGAATGAGAAAAGGGTGAAAAGAAATAGCCCTCTATTTCTTCAACCATAGGGCAGAAACCGAGTACAATTCATATGCTACTGATGGTAACATCGGTATTGAAGACAAGACGTCATGGACCCAGTGACGCTATGCACTACATCTTCCCAAACCACTCAAGTTCCTCTTAAAAGGGCTTGTTTCATTCTCACGGGGAACCTACATTATCTATCGACTTTCTCTTAGAGATTGTTGATATTGAAGAAGGAGACCCTCTCCCTAGTCTCCGATACAGGATCCAAATATGCACTAATTGAGTCTAGAGCCACGAGATCATCTATAAATCGCATTAGGACACTTTCAATAAAGACTCTCTTTTTCACATATTATGGAAAGAGAGATTATATCTTGAGTCCTACGCATTATCCTTGTGGTATTGCCAGAACATCTGAGTGATATGCAAACATATTCACAATGAAGATGGAAAGCCTTCTGGAGCCAACATCAAACAAGCTCCTGGTGGGTGGCATGTGAGATCTATTCAATAGATCAACCATGTGACAACTGAACAGAAACAATGGAGCGATTCAATCTTTTGAATCAATCCTGGTTCAGGTTATGGATTGACGGATACCTTTGAAAAACCGGTCATTGTGCTTAAAAACTCTTTTCTTTAGCACATCGACCATGTACGAATATTTCAAATCAAAAGGTGTTTATGATTGATAATTGATTTTCATTAAAACCTTCGTTGTATTGCAAAAACAATTTCTATTGTGCGATACACGATTGTTTTTCAAATCTCTTTTTATCAATCAGTGAATTTCTATTCGATGGTTCACTCACTCCATGTTGTCTTCTTTGAGACATTCCGATTTGAGAACAGCTAGAGTAGCTGTGAAATACTGTCAAGGAAATTCTTCGGAATTATACCTGATCACAGGCAGTACTTGTACTGATCAACGGGGAACCGTGGGCCGTGTACCTCAATTCAACGAAAGTGATCAAAGACACTTTCGTGCGCTTTATTGCTAACTGTTTTATGCAGGTACACCCGACGTTTGCAGCTGATCAGAATGAAGCGGTCAATCCATAGCCGCATGCTCACACTACACATTCATCTCAAAAGAAATCATGATAAGGGCATCAATGACTCTGATATTTTCACTCCATGCTTCTGCTACGCTGCTGCCAATATCATGAATCAACGAAAGCTTCCACTACTCTGATGAGAAGATATCATGATCCAGAATGTGAGCATGTCGGTCCGAAAGTCACAACATCACATAATACCAACACCACAATGGATGTCTCAGAGATTTTTGTTAGCTGATGGTCTCAAAAGCTGGCTCAAAATTATTATCACGTGGATCAGTAAAAGACCTCTACTTGGATTAACCAAACATGCAATGAGAAGAATCATTGTCTACGAACTTCGGAGCAAAGTGCTACATCAAGAATGCAAGAACAATTGTTAATGTTATATCTGTTTGTATTCAATGTAATTCTAGTATATGTTTGAGGTGACCTCCCTTAGGGGGAGATTGTTAGGAATTAGAAATTCCAGGTATTAAAGAGTCGATCACCTCAAGTATATGTAATCGTTAGAAAGCTCGTAGTCGTAGTTATTTTGAGCTAAGTATTATTTAGTTAAGTAACACCGTGGAGGACGGACGGGTCTTTACCCACTGTATGCCTGATCCACAGCCCGTTGTGTGGCTTTTTATTGTAAGACTTTAAATACTCTCTACCTTCCAAGGTAGAGAGTTGGAGCTCATAATAAGATCTTTTCTTTCTCTCACTAAGTTCCCTAAATCTCTAACTTTCTCTCTCTAGAACTCACCTTTATACGCCCACTTTGTGTTATGGTTTGATGTGTATATGAAATCCAATATCCTACAATTAGACATGGTGAATCAATAACCATTTGTTGTGTATCTCAGTTATACACCTTTTAAGATCAACTCCCATCAATGCTGCATAAAAACATAAACAGGAATACAAGCAAACATATACAAACTCATACAACAATTTCAGTACTCAACAGCCTCCCCTCAACACCAGAGACCATTTTGACAAAAAGTTTATGGATTTAGCATTCCAATACTTGTTACCAAGTACTGAAATCTTCCCACATCAAGTCCTTTTGTTAATAAATCAGCATAGTTTCCATCAGTATGAATTTTGACAACTTGAGTTAGTCCTTTTTCATAGCAATCTCTAATGAAATGGTGTCTAATTTCAATATGTTTGGTCTTTGTGTGTTGAACAGGATTCTTAATGATGCAAATGGTACTTCTATTGTCAATATGGATTATGGTATTCATGAAATTGTACCCATAGTCCAAAAGTTGATTCTGAAGCCATAGAACTTGAGCACAACAACTTGCAGCAGCCACATACTCTGCCTCAGTTGATGAATTAGCCACCATAGTTTGTTTCTTGCACTGCCATGACACTAATCTGTTGCCAAGAAATCGACATCCACCTGTTGTAGATTTTCTATCCAAGCTAGCTCCAGCATAGTCACTATCTGAGTAAGTAACCAGATCTAGAGGAGAATCTCTGAAGTACCACAATCCCAGAGTAGGAAATGCTTTAAGATATCTGAAAATCTTCTTCACAGCAGTCAAGTGAGAGAACTTGGGAGTAACTTGAAACCTTGCACAGGCACATACTGCAAACATGATGTCTGGTCTAGATGATGTAAGATACATCAAAGAGCCAATCATAGACCTGTATATGTGCACATCAACTGCTTCACCACTATTTTCCTTCAAGAGTATATGTGTAGTCTTGTCTGCAGGGGTGCTAGATGAATTTGCATCAGTGAACTTGAACTTCCTTAGTATCTCAGCCACATATTTGTCTTGATTGATGAAAATACCATATGGCCTTTGTAGTACTTGAAGTCCCAAAAAGAATGTGAGTTCACCCATATAACTCATCTGGAATTCTTCTTTCATCAGTTTCTCAAATTCTTTACACATCTCTGTCTTTATAGATCCAAAAATGATATCATCAACATACACTTGAACCAGCAAGATATCATTCTTGTCTTTCTTGATGAACAAAGTGTGATCCACTCAGCCTCTATGAAACCCATTAGCAAGAAGATAAGTGGTTAAGGTTTCATACCATTTCCTTGGTGCCTGATGCAAGCCATACAAAGCTTTAACTACCCTGTATACTTTGTTAGGATATTCAGGGTCTTCAAATCCTAGAGGTTGTGAAACATAAACCTCCTCATCAATCTGCCCATAAAGAAAGGCACTCTTTACATCCATTTGATAAACTTCAAAGCCCATAAAGGATGCATAGGCTAAGAACAGCCTAATTGCCTCAATTCGTGCAACTGGGGCAAACACTTCTTCATAGTCAATACCCTCCTCCTGAGTGTATCCTTGAGCCACAAGCCTAGCTTTGTTTCTGATAACAATTCCTCTTTCATCCTTCTTGTTTCTGAACACCCATTTAGTATCTATTACCTTCTTGCCATAAGGCAAATCACAAAGCACCCAAACCTTTTGAAGCTTAAATTGGAGCAACTCTTCTTGCATTGCTTCCACCCAACTTTCATCTTCAAGTACCTTGTAAACATTCTTTGGCTCCATTTGTGACAGAAAACACATAAAGAGACATTCATTCTTTCCTTCATGAGTCTTAGATTCATATATTTTACTAATGAATCCATGGACATCAGGCAGCTTTGTTTGTCTTCTAATCTTCACAGGTGAATAGACATCCTCAATCACATTTTCAAGAGGATGTGATTTATGAATAGAAGTGTGGGGAGTCCGAGGAACTGCAATCTCACTTGGCATATTTGAAATTTCAACATCATTGGCTTGAGCTTCCTCTGTAACTGGAGTTGTAATTTCCACATCCGGTGTTGCAGTGGAAACTTCTGGCCTAGCAGTGGAATCTGAATTTCCACTGCTTTCAGAATTTTCAGCATTCAAGTTGCTACTTCCTTCCTTTCCAAAATCATTAGAAGGGTGAGCATCTCCAGGTTTTGGTATATCATCATTATCTGCATAGTCCCAAAGAGGTAGACTAAATTCATCTTGATCATCTGCATGATCCTTGCTTGGTTCATCATCATCAAGAAACTCTTCTGAACCAGCAAAATCAAAAGAAGATGTTCCTGTAGAAACATGCACATAATTCATAGTATTGGTGAGAGTATCAAGATCAAACAGCCTTTCTGGACCAGTTCCTTTGAGATTAACTTTGTTTTCCAGGAACTCCACATGCAGATTCTCTTCAATCTTTTGGGTTCGTAAGTTGAATACTCTAAAAGCTTTGCTGACCATGGAATACCCAACAAAATACCCTTCATCAGATTTTTCATCAAACTTGCCCAGATAATCTATGGTATTGAGAATAGATACATGACATCCAAATGGTCTCATGAAGTCAAGGATAGGTGGTCTACCCCTAAATAATTCATAAGGTGTCTTGTTCTTTGTTTTTACCACTAAAACCCTCTTTTGCACATAACATGCAGTGTTAACTGCTTTAGCCCAAAAAGTAATTGGCAATTTAGAATCTGCCAACATGGTTCTAGTAGCCTCTATAAGTGTCATGTTCCTCCTCTCAGCAACACCATTTTGTTGAGTTGTTCTAGCAACACTAAATTCTCTTTTAATACCTTTATCTCTGCAAAAATCATCCATAACTCTATTCTTGAATTCTGTCCCATTGTCACACCTAATAATTTTAACTTTCATATCATATTGGTTTTCTACTTCTGTGATAAAGGTATTAAGAATGCCAGTTGTTTCATCCTTTGTATTAAGAAAGAAAACCCATGTAAACCTGCTAAAATCATCAGTCACTACAAGACAGTATTTCTTGAGATTCAAGCTGCTCACAGATGTAGGACCAAATAAGTCCATATGTAACATTTGAAGTGGGTGAGCAATAGAGTTAACCAGCTTTGACCTGCAAGAAGCTCTGTGTTGTTTGCCTTTAAGACAAGCCACACAGGTTTTATCATTTGCAAATCTTTTCTGAGGTAAACCTCTCACCAAACCATCTTTGAAAATCTTGTTAATGGTTTTGAAGTTAACATGACCAAGTCTTCTTTGCCATAACATGGATTCATCCACTGTGGCCTTTGCAAGCAAGCAAGCATAATTATCTTTAGCAACAATGTTGTTCATATCAAAGCTATATAGGTTGCCTTTTCTAGGAATTTTAAGAAGAATCTGACTTTCATCAGGCATCTTAAAATCCTTAGAGAGAACAAAGCTAATATCTTTGGTAAAAAGAACATTGTTCTTCTTGTCACACATTTGTGACACACTAAAAATATTATACTTAAGCTCTTTTACATAATACACAGGTTCAAAGTCCAAGTTACCAGTTTTGATTACTCCTTTACCAGCAACCTTTCCATTAACTCCACCTCCAAAACTGACATACTGTCCATCAAAATGTTCAAAATCTGAAAGATAGGACTTGTTGAAAGTCATGTGCCTTGAACACCCACTATCTGTATATCCTTGATCTGATCTTTTTGTCCTTGGATGTTCCTACACATATAAGTAAAGAGTTAGTTTCTTTTGGGGACCCAAGCCATGATTGACTTGGATCTGCCTCGTGTATCAATATAGTTAAATCTATCAAAGGTCATTGATACACCATTAGGATTGGTTGTAGAGGTAGTCCTTTAGGTTTCCATTCCCAACGTGCTGAGGCCTTCACAGCATTGCCCATGTCCCCCTTTTTCTTGTTTATAACCCTTGCAGTGGTAACTTTTGAATGAGCAGTGGAAACTGCTGGTTCGTTTTTAGGTACCCACTGTTGGTTATTGATTGGGTCCAAACAGTCAAGTTTATCACACAAGCTAACCACTTGTGAATGGTCAACCGTAATAAACTTCAAACAGCTCAGAAACCAATACAATTAAGATCAGAGGAATATAGTGTTTCCACAGGTCGTTAAGTCCCACGGAGGATTAATGGTGTTTGAACAAATTCAGATGTCGAATAATCACTAAGGATAGTGATCAGTAAGGATTTTGATATATTTATACCTAAAGAAAAAGTTTTGTAAATTACAGGGGCTTAAATGCAAATTAAAGAAAATTAAAAAGCTAAATTATATTAAATAAACGCTATCACTATTTTTAAAATGATGTTTTTCTAGATTTATAAAACAAAATAACTTAAATAAACTGTTTTAATTAAAACGTAAACTTAAATTATCTAAAAACGTGACTTAAAATGAAAACGTACGTTATATATAAAAATTACGCGAGTGCGCAAGGAAAAACGTAAAATTTGTAAAATAAAAGTCCTACGAATGTAAAAACAATTTTCTTACTTACTATATGACAAAAGAAAATTTTAGAAAAAAGATTTATATTTTTTTGACTTTTATATTTTTTATTATGAATTAAATACTATTTTAAACTAATTAAATGTTTAAAAATACTAAAACTATTTAGAAAATTCTGAAACTTTTTTGTAAAATACTTTATACTAATACAAAGCTAGGAAAAATACAAAAGGTGTAACAACTTATTTTAATAAGCTGTAAATAAGCTAATGTTTTCGTATAAGCTAAATGAACTAAAAAGGGTTATGTATTAAATTATGCAAAGAGATACCAGTCAAAGACCCAAGGGCAGATGGTAGTGTGTGTGTGTGTGTGTGGTGAGCTGGGTGGCCAGGGTTCGAATCCCAGTACTGGCTTTTTATTTTTTATTTCTTTTTGAACTTTTTCTTTTACAAACTAATTAAGCTAATGATAATAAGCAATTTATAAAACTACAACTTTTTACAAAAACAACTAATAAGCTCAGTTTGAGCTTATGTTTTCTTAACAGTTATGCAAGAATTGGAAATAAGCACAAGGTTTTAGCTAGTGACTTATAAGCTAATAATTAAGCAAAAGGTAAAATGGAAATAAGCTTAAACTAATGATAATAAGCTAATATGACTACTGAGAAAGCATAATATCTTAAAAATAAGCACTTAACAACTCCAAATAAGCACAAGTTAAATTGTTTAAACAGGACACTTTTTTAGGTATCTAGGTACTTTCTAGCTTAATTTTAAGTACTTAAATAAGTTTGGAAATGGAAACAAACACTGGATTTAACAAGTTTACCAGTTAAGCTTTCCAAAAAGCTAAATTACAAAGTTTGGATTACTCTAATAAGCTTGGGAGAAGCTTTTGAAAAACTTATGAACACTAACTGATTGGCACACTTAAAGAAAATTGTAGGATATTAGTTTTCACATACACATCAAACCATGACAACAAGGTGGCGAATAAGTGGAATTCTAGAGAGAGAAAGTTAGAGGTTTAGGGAACTTAGTGAGAGAAAGTGAAAGATATTATTATGAGCTCCAACTCTCTACCTTGGGAGGTAGAGAGTATTTATAGTCTTACATAAATCGCCATACATCGGGCTGTGGATCAGGCATACAGTGGGTAAAGACCCGTCCGTCCTCCACGGTGTTACTTAACTAAATACTACTTAACTTAAAAGAACTACGACTACGAGCTTTCTAACGATTACATATACTTGAGGTGACCGACTCTTTAATACCTGGAATTTCTAATTCCTAACAATCTCCCCCTAAGGGAGGTCACCTCAATCATGTACCAAAATTACATTGAATACAAATAGATATTACATTAAAAATTGTTCTTGCATTTTTGATGTAGTCCTTTGCTTCTAAGCTCGTAGTCATTGATTCTTCACATTGCATGTTTGGTTACTCCAAGTGGAGGTCTTTTACTGATCCACGTGATAATAATTTTGAGCCATCTTTTGAGATCATCAGCTATCAAAAATCTCTAAGACATCCTTTGTGGTGTTGTGACTTTAGGACCGACATGCTCACATTCTGGATCATGAAATCTTCTCATCAAAGTAGCGGAAGCTTTAGTTGATTCATGATATTGGCAGCAGCGTAGCAGAAGCATGGAGTGACAATATCATAGTCATTGATGCACTAATCATGATTTCTTTTGAGCTGAATGTGTTAAGTGAGCATGCGGCTATGGATTGACCGCTTCATTCTGATCAGCTGCAAACGTTGGGCGTACCTGCATACAACAGTTAGCAATAAATCGCATGAAAGTGTCTTTGATCACTTTCATTGAATTGAGGTACACGGCCCACGGTTCCCCGTTGATCAGTACATGTACTGCCTGTGATCAGGTATAATTCCGAAGAATTTCCTTGACAGGGTTTCGCAGCTGCTCTAGCTGTTCTCAAACCGGAACATCTCAAAGAAGACAGCACGGAGTGAGTGAACCAGCGAATTTTAAGTCCACTGATTGATGAAAAGAGATTTGAAAAACAATCGTGTATTGCTCAATGGAAATTGTTTTTGCAATACAACGAAGGTTTTGTTGAAAATCAATTATCAATCACAAAAACACCTTTTGGTTTGAAAAATGAGTACACGGTCGATGTACTACAGAAAAGAGTTGTTAAGCACAAAGACCGGTTTTTCAAAGGTATCCGTTAATCCATAACCTGAACCAGGATTGATTCAAGAGATTGAATCGCCCCATTGTTTCTGTTCAGTTGTCACATGGTTGATCCATATAATAGATCTCACATGCCATCTACCAGGAGCTTGTTTGATGTTGGCTCCAGAAGGCTTTCCATCTTCATTGTGAATATGTATACATATTACTCAGATGTTCTGGCAATACCACAAGGATAATGCGTAGGACTCAAGATATAATCTCTCTTTCCACATTGTGTGAAACAGAGAGTCTTCATTGAAAATGTCCTAATGAGATTTATTGATGATCTCGTGGCTCTAGACTCAATTTGTGCATATTTGGATCCTATAACGGAGACTAGGGAGAGGGTCTCCTTCTTCAATATCAACCATCTCTAAGAGAAAGTCGATAGATAATGTCGGTTCCCCGTGAGAATGAAACAAGTCCTTTTAAGAGGAACTTGAGTGGTTTGGAGAGTTGAAGTGCAGTGCATCACTGGGTCCATGACGTCATGTCTTCAATACCGATGTTACCATCTGTAGCATATGAAGTGAACCCGGTTTCTGCCCTAAGGTTGAATAAATGGAGGGCTATTTGTTTTCACCCTTTTCTCATTCAATTCTTTTTAATTCTTCAACCCCTTCAGTGCTTACCGAGACTTCATAGCTAGAACCTTGTTGGGTTTATTCCAGTACTAGCTCAGTCTTAGTCCGCACTCTTCCCATATCTCATTTTTCTCCTTAAGGACTTCTCACCTAACTAGTGGATTATCCCTGGGTAGATCCCTCCGGTTCTGGCGGATCATGGGAACACATACCTAACCTTATCATCCTTATATCACCGTACATAAAGTAGAGTTGGTCGGTCTATTTGGTATTGTTCATCGCCATTGGAACCAATGAAAACCATTTGAAAATCAATTCAGATACTTGTGATATATTATCAAAGCATTTTGTACCTGAATTGTTTTTGATATTTTTAGAACGAGAACTCCCCCTCAACATGTGCATCAAGTATTTGAAAATGTTTTGCACACGGAGGCAAGAGAGAAGAATTAACTTCTTTGATTACCATTTTTTAAAAGATATCAACATCACTTCCCACATCAAATCAAGTAGATATAGCATTTCCGGGAAGGATGAGGTTTCCATAAATATGCTCCCCCTCAATATGTGCCTCGAGGTTTGAAAAGAGTTTTGCACATACTAGAGGGAACTTGCACATTGAGATAAGTGATCACATTTCAAATCATAGGTTTTAAGATAGATGCCCCCCTCAACATGTGCATGGAAAATTTGAAATCGTTTGTCACATGTGGGCAGGATAGCATGTACATCCTTATAAAACCATTTACCTAATTATCAGTTTAAATCCAATTAAATCACACATTCTCCCCCGATCACAATTATCAAATCATTTGAGATTTGTGATCTCTTATTGATTTAAATTAATTTTGAAAGCTTTTAAGGGGAATTGTGACTTGATTATGAAAGTGTTTTAACTGATAAGGATCGGATTTAAAGACTTTAAACTCCATTGATAAAACATGCATGTATATCTTTTGAAAACAATTTAATGCCAAATAACTTTTTAATTTAATTGAAATCATTCTCCCCCTCAATCAATGACATAGGTTGTTGATTGAGAGATAGAGATTTTGACAAATAAGTCCTGATGATTATCAAAAATAGAGACCGAGTTATTTTTCAAAGCAGTTAGTTTTCAGCAGATAACTGTTTATAGAATCAGAGCATGGAATTTGAAAACATAGTAAAACATGGCTCTGTTCTTTCTTTTAAAACCAGGTTATTGCCTGAAAAATGACAATAAACCATTTTTTTCTCTTTCTCCCAAAAATATATATATATATATATATATATATATATATATATATATATATATTATATATATATATATATATATATATATATATATATATATATATATTTAAGAATTCGAACAACATCTAAAGTCCCGTGTCATTCTTTGAATGACATCACAAAGACCGCAGATATTATCGAACCGAGAAAAACATGACAAATTGACAATAATTTTTTTTTTTTTGAAGATTTTTTGAATTTTTCAGATTTTTATGGATTTTGAAAGTTTTATAATTTTCTATTTTGTTTTTCGAATAAATATTTACAAGAGATAGATGAAGGAAACCTATTACTCCTCGTCTTCCTCCTGAAGACGTTTGAGTGTTTCTGGTTGAAGGCTTTTCAAGCCAAGTCGTGGAAGAATGAACTCAAAACGTTCTCTTGGAAGAGCTTTGGTGAAGGTGTCGGCTAACTGATATTCAGACCTCACAAAATAGAGTTCCACCACACCTTTTTCCACTTGTTCCCTGATGAAATGATGTCGAATGTCGATGTGCTTTGCTCTTGAGTGTTGAACATGTTGCATGAGAGAGCAATAGCACTTTTATTATCACAATACAGAGGGATTTTGTTGAATACAAAGCCATAGTCAGATAATTGAGATCTCATCCAGAATGGATAACTGTATAATTGGGATCCCCATGCAAGAATGGGTTCCATTTGGTTAGTAGCAACAGTTGGAACACCCACTTCAGAAATAGAAGAATTCATATCAGAAAGTGAGGCAATGGAATCATTGTGACTAGATGCAATACTAGTGTTTGTATTAGCCCTGTTCACAGTGTGATCACTTCTTAAGGGAATAGTTCTACCAATAGGCATCCATTTTCTAGTGGGCATTATCTGATTAGTCTTATGACCAACAGGTATCCAATAAAAGCCTATTTTACTGAATGTTCTTCCTGTGGGTTTCCACTATTTTCTAACTTTCTTTCGTTTTTGCCTTTTAGCCTTCTTAGCATGAATTTTAGCATTAACAATATTAACTGGACAATTAACATCATTAGGCAGAACATTAACACCACATTCATGATTAGAAACAGAATTCAAGCAGACATCAGTACAAGGTTTGCAAATAGTATCAGAATTCGAATTAATTACAGTACGCCTATGGCTAATACTAGAATCAACACGATTCGTTTTATTCGATTCAAGCTTAAAGTTCCTAGATTGTTCTTCTACTCTTTTCCAGTGCACATTCTTAGCTTGCGAGGTCCTATCATTCCTTGTATTGTCTTGAGACTTTGACCTGCTCCCTTTAATGTCACTGATTACTCCTGTAGAGGGAATGGGAACATTAGTTGGTTTAACTACTCTTTGCATCACCTGTTTAGATGTGCTGGGATCTGAACTACATGCAGGTGCACTACGGTTCACATTCTTAAAACTAGAGGTACTGAGATTTGTACTCCTAGAAGGCACACTTGAGTTCTCTTTCTTAGCATTGACAGATCTAAAATCTGAACCCCTTAAAGGCACACTACGGTTCACATTCAAAACATTGGGAATCGAGTGCATATCATACTTGGCATTAGGCATCGAGCATGGAATCAAAGGATTAACTCTCTCACCTAATGACTTTGGGCATATTGTGATCAAGCATTCTAAGATTTCTTGAGATCGTTTGGCATATAAGCATGCATGTCCAATTGCATTATCATGAGGTTTCTCTAACTTATCCTCTTCAACAATCTCACGCAGACATTCTAGGCAATCCTTAAGGGATGAGAAGTATGTTTGAATAGCAAGTTTGTTGTTCCTTAGATGAGGAGGGACATAAGTCACAGACAAAGTATATTTATTACAAGAGTGAACCTTTGATCCACCATTCTCCCCATTGGTCATTGGCATTTTCCCTTTTACCTGACTCTTCAGATTCTCAATTTCCTTTTGCAATGAAGCTATTTGTTCGTTGTTTTTGTTACGAGTGACTTTAATTGATTCAAATAACTCATTGAAATGATGTTTAACCTTTTCATTTTCTTCTAGAAAACTTTCGTTTTCCTTTTGTAAAGCATTTACTAGGTTTTGAAGATGAAACGTTTGAGAATTCTGAGAATCTAAAGGAGGAGGCATTTGGGAGCCTGTCATATTGTTCGTTTGACCCTTTAATTGAGAGATTTGGGCTTTCAACTTTCTGATTGTGTTGCACTGAGCTTGAATCTGTTCATCACGTTTGTTAATTTGAAAAACTGCATCAAACTCTGGAGCATCTGATGATGTCTTGATATTTGAAGTTTTGACATTTTCTTTAAGATGTTGATATTTCAGTTGTAAATTAAAATGCTCAACTTCTAGTTTAGAAAAATGTTTAACCAAATTGTCGTGATCATCCAGCTCAATTTTCTCGTTTAGTTTAGAATTAGTTTTTTCAAGATCAATGACACGATCATGAGAGACTTTCAGGGCAAGAGATAGTTCATGAAATTGGGAAACATTAATAGAGCAATTTGAAGTAGTGAAAAAAATATCTTGAGCAATACATTCAGTAATAAGAGTCTCATTTAAGGTATGCAAGTTCTTCCTCTCAATCTCATTATATTTTAGTGCACGCTCATAATCACTAACTTCAACTACCATTGCATCAAATTCCTTTTCCATTCCCTTGATATCAGTTTCTACCCCCTTTTTAAGACTCTCAAAGTGATCTTTCAGAAGTTTAAAGAAAGGCATGACCTCAGTTAAATAACATTCTTTCATTTGTTCAAAACCCCTTTCTCCTTCAGTTATACCAGTGGGTGTGATCCTTTTCTTGCAAGTTTTCTCAAAATCAACAAATAGTTGAAATATAACGTATTGGCTAATTAATGTCTTGCTTTTAGTGGCAATTGTTCTAGGTACAAGATGCATTGGTGTATTAGGAGGATACACAGTCGCTCTAGGAATTTTCCAAAGGGGAGGGTTTGTTTCAACAATATTTTCTGCTTTCTGCTTATCTAAATCCTTTTTCCAGAAGACTTGCTCGGGAGTCAGCAAAGTCTGAGGCTTAAACTTGTTCAAGGAAATCCAGTTTTCCTTCTTGTAGTCATGAGGAGTGATAATTATTTTTTTCTCTTTGCATTTAGGATCATTTTGTTTCTTATTCATCTTTTCCCTAGTGATTTCATTTGATTTCTTATCTTCCTCAGTGCACTCAACGCAACTAGGTTTCTACCTAGGCTTAAGGATTTCATTACCATCATAAAGCACCTTATGAGCATTTCTAGCCTTTTTAATTACCTCTGGATTTGGTTCCTCAACAAGGGGAATGCTATGCTTATCGCTTAAGACTCGATGTTTAGTGACCATGTGAGCAGTCTGAATGGTGTTTCCTTTTATGTACAACTTGTTTTCAAGTTTGTTTTTCAAAGTTTTCAGATTAGAAAAGTCTCTCAAGAGTTTTGATTCCTTTGCATTAAATTCTTGCTTAAGCATTTTCACATTTTCTTGAAGTTCTTGTTTTTGCTTAGCTGTTTTAGAAAGTTTTTCTTGCAAGGAATTTAATTCTTGTTTCAATACTTCTTCTCTAAAATTACTTTTTCTAATGACTGTACGCACTTGGTCATCCATTTCCTGCTCACGAGTGGTCAACTCAAATTTTGCACGTTGTTCATAAATAGCAACACGTTCCTTATAGGCATTTAGTTCAGAAATTACGGAATCATCAGGAGCACATGCAGTGTATTCATCAAAGACATAGTCATTGTTGACTGCAGAAGATGCATCACTTGGTACAACTTCACTTTCACTTTGTTTCACGTATTGATCGTATGGGACAATATTGTTATTACCCATATTTTCAACATTTGATTTAATAGTTTCAGTTGATTGTACTTTGTCATGCATCTGTTGCACATCAGCATCATCGTATAGTTTTAATACCTCTGAGATGAGTTTGTCCTTGGATGGGCCAGCTTGTGGTGAAGAAGAGACCTTGGGAGAAACCATTGGAGAAATGCTAGCCATAAAAATTGTGTGTGCAGTAGGTCCATCATCTACATCAGAGTCGTATGCATCACAGTCAGCGACTTGAAAGGCATTCTGATGATTGTGACCTATCTCCTGAATAGGCTGCTCATCCACATCTACATCATAGGTCTTGGCATTGCCCTCAGCAAGAAACAGCAATTCCTCTTCATCCAAAGCAGCACCATTATCCTGAGCTTGTGCCAGCAGCATCTTATCTCTGAAGTAATCAGCATTCTGTGGACGCTTTGGAGATGTGCAGTTCCTTGTAATGTGTCCCTCACCACCACAGTTATAACATTTGATTGGCTTAGCTTGACCTTGGTTACCATTCCTTCCTCGATTCTGGTTGCCAACATAACCTCTCCCAGCTCCACCTCTTCCCTGATCATACTGTCTTTCCTGAACTGGTTGCACCACGATCCTTCCATCTTTAACAGTGGCTTGATTGTGTGGGTTAGATGCTGTTCTGAGGTTGTTGTTGGTTTGTGGGAGAGAATTCATGTTTTGACTAATGAGAAGAGCTAGTTGATTAATGAAGTTACCCACGTGTGCATCAGCATCAGCTTGTTTGAACATAGGATCAGGAATGAGTTTGTGATTACCATTACCCAAGGGTATGACTTGTGATGCTTTGGTTGTGATTCCGATGTTTGAGTAGAAAGCTGTTGAGTCATTAGACGAGCTTGTCTCTCCCTGGTTGGTTTTTAACTGATTGAGAATCAATTTTTCAAACATAGCATGTCTCTCATTCTGAAGGAGGAAGGCATAGAGTTGCTCATAGTTTGTATTCTTCAATCCTTTAGTGAGCTTCACAGCGGTGACAAACTTGTGCCATTCGGGATTCATGTTGTTCACAAATTTTGAGTTCAGCTGAATGTTAGGCATAGTCATTCAGATGTTCCTCATGTCATTCACTAGCTTATGAAATCTCACATAGTACTCATAGACATTCTCATCTGGTTTCATCTTGAAGTGCTCAAATTCGTCATAGAGTTGGGATTCTCTGTCTTCCATAGTTAATTCTAAACCTGAGAGAAGCATCTTAACATTATCCCAAACTGCCTTTGCATCAGTGTTATGATTGATCAGCTTGTAGATGTCTTTAGGAAGACCTTGAAGAACAATGTTTGAAGCCCTGATATCTGCATCGAATCTCTTTTTATCCTTATCATCAAGCTCATCATACATTTTAGGTCTGTCCATTCCGTAAACAGGAGTACCATCTTCATTAGTATCAAGTATGTCTCTAGTCGTCTCAACACGATATGGTCCTTCATCAATGGATTTGAGAATGTTGACACCATTTTCCTTCCCAAGGCAGTACAATCTGATTCGTTGAGCCCAAGAATCGTAGTCAGTTCTGTCAAGCATGGGTGGACGAGTATCTGACCCAGCTGCTTAAACATCCTCTGCAACCGTGGAGATGATAGTAGGAACATTGGTAGACATGTTAACAGAAAATACGGGATTTTATAACTCTATGATTAAACCGAGAAATAGATTCTTTCACGGGATTTTACTAAATCAAGAGAAAACCGTAAACAATCACCCAAGTCGCTAGAAGATACAGCACCAAGTCGCTAACACTTAATTCGCTACACCACTAAGTCGCTACAGTCCCAAGTCGCTAGACAAATGCAAGTCGCTAAGTAGTAACTCGCTAAGCCTCAAGTCGCTAGCAAAATTTTGGCAGCAATTCGCTACTCAAGTCGCTAAAGATACAAGTCGATAAAGAGCAACTCGCTACGGACCAAGTCGCTACTACCAAGTCGCTACCCGTAGTGGAGAGTCCACTACTTGTACTGTAACTCGCTAGATCTAAGTCGCTAGGTCTGAAACTGTAACTCGCTACAAATTTGTAAAGCAAGTCGCTACGAAGAAAATAATCCGTGAGCTAAGTCGCTAGCAAGAAAAAACCACATAAACATTCTTTTCAATCCAAAAACAACCCAACCAAGATGATTCAAGCTTACCAAATGAAAACCTACACACTTGTGATGATTCTAAACATAAAAGTACTAACAAAAATCCAAACTTTAACACAAGAAATCAACCAAATGATGCAAAAACCACTAAAATTTTTCAAACTCAAAAACCACCTAAAAACCACTAGAAATCCAAAGATGTGCAAGATATGATCTAACCATGGCTCTTGATACCAATTGTAGGATATTAGTTTTCACATACACATCAAACCATGACAACAAGGTGGCGAATAAGTGGAATTCTAGAAAGAGAAAGTTAGAGGTTTAGGGAACTTAGTGAGAGAAAGTGAAAGATATTATTATGAGCTCCAACTCTCTACCTTGGGAGGTAAAGAGTATTTATAGTCTTACATAAATCGCCACACATCGGGCTGTGGATCAGGCATACAGTGGGTAAAGACTCGTCCGTCCTCCACGGTGTTACTTAACTAAATACTACTTAACTTAAAAGAACTACGACTACGAGCTTTCTAACGATTACATATACTTGAGGTGACCGACTCTTTAATACCTGGAATTTCTAATTCCTAACAAAAATTGGACAAAATTAAAAGCCATAAGCAGGCTTATCAAATAAGCTAAGAAGTGAAAAATAAGAACTGGAACCTTGAGACAGCTAGGTGAGCTTCTCAAAAAGCTAAAGTACACAAGTTTAAGCTAGCTAATGAGCTCTGAATGAGCTTGAGAAAAAAGCTTGTAAAACTGGTGCACAGGGCATGTTTTTGAAAAAGTGTTTAAAAGAAATAAGGAAATAAGCAGTCTATAAGCTAAGTATATATAAGCTAATATTTTTCTAATTAAAATGAGCAGCTAAATTTTACTATCCTAAAAGATTATAGGCTAAAACTTGGTGTTAAATACACAATAAAATTCTAAATTTTATTCAAAAACTGCAATTGAGAAATATTGACTTTTTAAAATAAACTAGTAAGTTGACTTTTATGAGATTTTAATTGATTCTATGGACTGAATAAGTTGTATTAAGCTATAATAAGATTGATTTAAGCTAGAGTACAAAGTTACAAGCAACTTTGATGCAATATGTAATCCTAATTCTTAACAGTAAATAACTAAGATAAGTTTAAAACTGATTTTGACTTTTTACTTAAACAAGGACTGAATTTTATTGTTGCAATGAGTTATTAGAACCAAGTGTGATATGAAACAACCAAGAACAAAGGCTTGAACAACCTTTAACACAGTTGACAAATCAAATCCAAACAACAATTTATGAGACTGTTTTGAACCTTTTAACACTAAAACAGATTTTCAAACCAAGAAAGCTATAAATTAACTTGTACTAACTATGTTTAGACAAGATTAAACTAAAATTAACAAGAATTAACCGCTAATATTAAGAAATGCAAATTATGAGAAAATGGCTTACAAATGGTATCCCGCTGAAAACAGATAACAAGGACCAAGTATCCACCCTAATAGCTTACCACTAAGCTTCTAAACCCAAGCAATCCACAATCAACCCTGCTCCATCTTCTTGATCATCTCTTTGCTCATTTTTTATTTTTAACTAATTGTTTTGGTATTTTTGGGAATTTTTGAGTTTTGAATCTAAACTGAGTTTAAAGATATCTAATAGCTTAGAAAAGCTATTTAGGAGCTTAAGTAAGCTTATGAGTACAAAACAACAATTACAAACATCATTCGACCATATTGAGAATTTTAAGGTAAAAATTGCATAAACTGAAATCAAACAGGAAACTTGAAATTGCTTATTGAAAAGGATTTATAATACACTCAGATTACTTAATTCAAAGCTTAAAAGCTTAAACAAACACTGGAAAGTTTAAATTATTAAAACGACATACATAAAATAAAATTACACTCGATATCTTCTCATCTGCTTCTTCTGCTTTCTTTATAGACTTTTTGGACTCTCCACATGCTTCTGATCATTTCCCATCAACAATCTTGTCCATTGATTCAGTCAAACTCATCTCAACCATTTAAATGAAATTTGGCGCCAAAAGTAGTTTATATAACTTGCAGCCGAAATTTTGCAATTAATGCACTTTGGATGGTTGTATTGGTGGAGGAGACAAGAAAGAAAGGTTTAGTAGCTAAGTTGTGGATATTTGGTGCAAAAATCAGGTTTGTGAGTGTAACAGTGGAAGTTTTGTGATGGGAATGCATTAATTGTATTGTAGGCTATGTTGTGAGGAGGGGGATGAGCTGGAGAGATTAGGCAGTGAGGTGGAAAGGTGGTGAGGTGGTGGAAAACCACCCTGGTTTTGGTTTGCAGAGAGGGGTGAGGGAGATGAACAGTAGGCCTGGTATTTGGCGCGCGTTTGACTTTTTGACCGAGTTTTAATATTTAATGGGGTTGGGCTGGGATTGTAGTTGGGCCAGGATATGGATTGGATTTGGTTTTGTTTTGGATAGTAATACAAGGGTCCGTTTGGTTTGTTAAGCACAAGGACCATTCATGTAATTTTCTGTTTTATGAGGGACTGAAACTGCCTCAATTCCAAAGTTAACACAAGGACCAATCTTGACAAACTTTAATAGTACAAGGACTAATTTTGATTATTTTCCATTTTTAAATATCCAAGGACTATTTATGACATTTTTCAAAGTTGAGGGACTAAAGTTGTCATTTTGCAATTTTAAATTTCAAAGATCAAATTTGACAACTCATGAATCCCTAGGGACTTTAAATAACATTTTTCTTTATTTTGATTTACCAGGGACTAAATTTGACAACTTTTGAAACTTGGGGGACTAAAACTGCCAATTATGCAAACTTGATACGTTTTTCATCTGATTTTGATATTTTTGCATTTAAAACACATAAAACACTTATTTGTGATATTTTTATCATTTTGATGCATTTCTGAGTGTTTTCAGATGTTTTTGCAGTTTAAATGGTACAAAAATGATGAGTATTTAGACACTCATCAATCCCCCACACTAAGCTATTGCTAGTCCCTAGCAATGTTTTAAGAAAACTTAATGGATTTCATCTCTTTACCAAAAGCCATTACTTCTGGAGTAGCCAATTGTTTTAGTTCAAGTAAGAACCTTGGTACAATGATAACCAAATGATTTTGAGCAAATCATAAGCTGTAAACGGATTTGATTTGTCTTTACCAGAAGCCGTTTGCTTCTGGACTAGCCAACTCTTAGATAAATTATCAATATTATCTTTGGTGAGTCGATTACCAATTATGGATTTCCAACTGCCTTTACCACAAGCCATAAACTTGCGGGCTAACCAACTTTTCACTAATTAAAGATATGGTGAGCTGAACACCATACAATTTTGGGCAAATTGCAAGCCATAAACGGATATGAGATATCTTTACCAAGAGCCGTTTGCTCCTGGATTAGCCAATCCTTATGTGGGTTAGACATGGCGGACTGATTACCATTTGCTGAGTAAGTGAAAAACACTTACTCCAAAAAAACAAATTGGCCAAAAACGGGGGAATTGGGTGAAATATTTACATGATAAAATTCGTGAGAATTCCCCCCCACACTAGAAATGAATATTGCCCTCAATATTCAAAGTACCGGCGGTTATGCCGAAACAGAGAACATAAAAGGGAAATACTACGGCCATTATTTTATTTTTGATATATACACTTATTTTTTTTTTTAGAGAACTTATATACAATAGCGTGGGGCAACTCCCCCACACTAGGGTGATACTCACGGGTGAAAACCCATGTGGTGTGCTACTGTTTTTGATTATCGAGTCGCTAGCTTGACTCGATCCCCGCATTCATTGGTTCATGGGGAAAGTTTGTAGATCCGGGACAACCACAGGTGGAATGTCCTCTCCAAAATAGTGTTTTAATCGATGACCATTCACTTTAAAATTTGGACCATCGGGTTGAGATAACTCAATAGCACCATAAGGATAAACCTTAGCAATAGTAAATGGACCAGACCAACGGGACTTGAGCTTTCCCGAGAGTATCTTCAATCTTGAATTGAAAAGAAGGACTCGATCACCGACGTTGAAAACGCGGTTCTTGATTTTGGAGTCATGAATCTTCTTTGTCTTTTGTTTGTAGATCAAAGAGTTCTCGTATGCTTGATCACGGAGTTCATTTAGTTCATTCATTTGAACTTTTCTGTGATCACCAGCTGTCTGAATATCGAAGTTTGCATGTTTCAAGGCCCAGTATGCTTTGTGCTCAAGCTCAATCGGAATATGACATGCCTTTCCGTACACTAGCTTGTATGGAGTACACCCTATGGGTGTTTTGTAAGCTGTACGGAAGGCCCAGAGTGCGTCATCCAGTTTATCCGACCAGGATGCACGATTTTCGCCTACTGTCCTCTCCAGAATTCTTTTAATACCACGGTTGGAAACTTCCACTTGCCCACTTGTTTGGGGGTGGTATGCAGTAGAGAGACGGTGAGTTACACCATACTTTTGCATGACACGATCAAACTGGTCATTGCAGAAATGCGTACCACGATCACTGATTATAGCTCGCGAAGTTCCAAACCTAGCAAAAAGAGATTTTAAGAATTTTACAACTACTCGGGCATCATTGGTAGGTAAAGCTTTTGCTTCAACCCATTTTGACAAATAGTCAACAGCCACAAGTATATATTTGTTTCCTCGAGATGATGGAAATGGCCCCATAAAGTCAATGCCCCAGATGTCAAAAATCTCACATACTTGAATGGCGTTTTGCGGCATTTCATTTCTTTGAGAGATATTTCCATGACGTTGACAAGCGTCACATGTTTTGACAAGTTCGTGGGCATCTTTGTAAATTGTGGGCCAATAAAACCCGGAATCAAACACCTTTTTGGCGGTGTAATTTGGACTATGATGGCCCCCGGTGGGTCCAGCATGGCAAGCTTTGAGAATGTCAATAGCTTCCTGTCCATAAACACACCGTCGGATGACTTGATCCACACAGATTTTGAATAAGTAGGGGTCGTCCCAGAAGTAATGTTTAACATCCTTGAAGAATTTGTTCTTCTGTTGGGTCGACATTCCTTTCACTATGAAGTTACCCGCATGGTAATTTGCGACGTCAGCAAACCATGGGGTAGTAGAATTTCCACGAAAAGAAACCGCATTGAGTGTCTCGAGAGGAAATGTTTCATTTATTTCCTTTTTCTCGAAAACATCTTGGTGAGGGTTTTCTAGACGGGACAGATGATCAGCAGCCAGGTTCTCAGCTCCTTTTTTATCACGTATAATGATATCAAATTCTTGCAGGAGGAGAACCCAACGGAGTAATCTCGGCTTTGCATCTTGTTTTGCAAAGAGATATTTGAGAGCCGAGTGATCCGTATACACCACACATTTGGTCAAGATTAAGTATGGCCGAAACTTCTCAAACGCATACACCACAGCTAATAGCTCTTTTTCTGTGGTGGTGTAATAGGTTTGAGCTTCAGTCATAGTTTTACTCGCGTAGTGGATAGGCTGAAAATGCTTGGATCTACGTTGCCCTAAGACTGCACCGATAGCAAAATCACTTGCATCGTACATGAGCTCAAAAGGCAAGTCCCAGTCGGGAGCAACGAGAATGGGTGCTTCAGTAAGCTTTTTCTTTAATGTTTCAAAAGCTTCGATGCACTCAGGTGAGAAGATAAAAGGAGCATCTTTTTCAAGAAGATGGGTCATAGGCCGAGCGATTTTAGAAAAATCTTGTATGAATCTACGATAAAAACCGGCATGACCTAAAAAACTCCTAATACCTTTGACGGTAGCAGGATGAGGCAATTTAGCAATAACATCGACTTTTGCTCTATCTACCTCAATCCCATTTTTTGAAATTTTATGGCCAAGGACTATGCCTTCTTTGACCATAAAGTGGCTCTTCTCCCAATTTAGACAAAGATTGGTGTCTTCACACCGTTTAAGCATTTTATCTAAATGGGAGAGACATGTTTGAAACGAGTCCCCAATGACCGAGAAGTCATCCATAAACACCTCCATTGTTTCCCCGATCATGTCGTGGAAAATGGCCATCATACATCGTTGGAACGTGCCAGGAGCGTTACATAAGCCAAAAGGCATACGTTTGTAGGCAAAAATCCGTATGGGCAGGTGAATGTGGTTTTTTCTTGATCCTGTGGATCAATGGGGATCTGAAAATACCATGAGAAACCATCAAGGAAACAATAGTATTCGTTCCCTGCTAATCTCTCAAGCATTTGGTCCATGAAGGGTAGAGGAAAATGGTCTTTTCGGGTGGCGTCATTCAACTTGCGATAGTCAATGCAAACACGCCATCCCGTAACCAGCCGAGCTGGAATTAACTCGTTATCTTCATTTGTGACAACAGTTATGCCACCCTTTTTAGGAACACAGTGAATTGGGCTAACCCAAGGACTATCAGAGATCGGGTAAATTAATCCTGCATCAAGAAGTTTGATAACCTTCTGTTTGATAACATCATGGATTTTTGGATTCACCCTTCTTTGATGTTGAACTGCTGGTTTGAAGTCATCCTCCATCAAAATTTTGTGAGTACAAAATTCAGGGTTGATACCCTTAATGTCGGAGAGTTTCCAAGCAATTGCTTGATTGTGTGACTTCAAGACCTTTATGAGAGCAGTCTTTTCATCTTTACTCAAACCTCGAGCAATAATGACTGGTAATTTATCATCACCTTCAAGAAATGCATACTCGAGATGAGGTGGTAAGTCCTTAAGTTCGACTTCAGGAAATTCTTCAGTTTTCTCAACTGACTTGACTTCCTTGTTATGAAGCTCGACGGGAGGGAGTGATGACGGGTCATTATTAAGCAACTTCTCAATGAGAAGTATGTCCCCCTCGATGTCGATGGGAGCGTGATCAATTTCCCATGGAACAGAATCACTAGACAAGTATGCTTCAATCTCTTCCAAGATGAAGTCACTTTCCTCAAACGGAGTGAGAGAAGGAGTAGAATTGGCAATGATGGGTTGAGATGAATGAGTGAGATTATCACTCAAAGAATTATGATCATAACCAAGAACTTCTTGAGAGTACTCTTCAGAAGCAACATCAATGATATCTATTCGGTTAACCGACTCAGAATCATAGTTTGCGGAGTACCTCGAAGTTTGATCAAGGTTAAAGGTGACAGCTTCATTACCTACACGTAATGTGATTTCTTGCTCAAATACATCAATGAGAGCACGGCCCGTTCTCAGGAATCCGCGTCCAACAATGAGAGGAACCCGATGATCGGCATCGAAATCAACAATCACAAAGTCAGCTGGAAAATGGAACTTTCCTACTTTCACAAATACCTCATCGGCAATGCCAAGTGGACGGGATATTGTACGATCTGCAAGCTCGAGAGTCATGCATGTAGGAGTAAGGTCCGGAAGAGAAAGTTTCTTCCATACTGAATAAGGCATCAGATTGATGCTTGCACCTAGATCGGCTAAGGCAAAGCATTCAACCATTCCTGGAAATACACAAGGTAAGAGAAATTTTCCAGGATCTCCAAGCTTCTCGGGAAGCTTCTTCAAGATAACTGCTGAGCAGTTCTCGTTCAGAGGAGTTTTAGCCATTTCAAACAGCTTTTCCTTGTTGCTTAACATGTGTTTGAGAGTTGATGCAAACTTGGGCATCAGCATGATAGCATCCGCAAAGCTTATGTCAAAATGTAGTTCTTGGAAAATTTGAAAAAATTTGTCCATTTGATGACTGGCTTTTTCGCGGAGCTTTTGCTCATTCAAACGTGATGGGTAAGGAATAGAAGATTTGGATTTGGGGCTTTCAACAGGAGCTACAGGAGGTTCAAAAACAACTCCTGGATTGGATTTGGGTTTCGGGACAACTTGAGGATGGACATTGTTGGTACCTCCGTTATTAGTAGGAAGTTCCTTGTCCTTTGTTGCCTCAGGTTCACTTTCCACTACCTTCGGGAGAGAAGAAGAAGAGGTAGTAGGAATAGCGGGTCCATTGTATGAAACACCACTTCTGGTTGTGATCGCCTTTGCATCGCCCCTCGGGTTAGCGATCGTGTTGCTCGGAAGTTTTCCTGAGCCCGAGGGTTGATCATTCAAAGACTTCTTTAGATCAGCGATCTGACTGACCAACAACCTATTCATTTCATCTTGGGATTTCATGAATTGCTTCAATAACTCATCAGATGATGGTACTGGAGGTACTGGAGGGAAATTTTGAGGTCGGATGTTTTGATTATGACCTTGTTGTTGAAAATTCCCTTGGTTAGGATTCACATTTCCCTGAAATTGATTCCCTCGATTGAAATTGTTTTGATTAAGGTTTCCTTGATGTTGGAAACCTTGATTTGGTCCGGGATAGAAATTACCTTGGTTTTGATAACCTTGGTTCATTCTAGGTTGGTTCTGATTCCGGTTTTGTGTGTTAGGATTCTGGCTAAAACCGGGTGGTGCCTGATAAGTATTAGCACGGTAGTTTGGTTCATTTTGAGGACGGTATTGATTACCTCCCTGATGTGAAGTACCGGCTATAGCATTGGCTTCAAATGGACTACCATCGGTGGCAGTACAGTTGTAGTATGCATGAGGGCCACCACAAGTAACACAAACCTCGACTTTCTTCACTTCACCATGTGATGGTGTCTGTGTGAAAGTGACTTTCTTTTGGTTAGCAAGAACCAAAGCCTGAACAATATCCGTGAGTTTGTCAATCTTAGCATCGGTGCTAGATGTACTCACGGGAGATGAAGTAGAAGGTCCAGCATTAGACTGAGACTGATATGTCTTTGTTCGGAAAGGGCGGACCTGGGACTTGTTTTCAATGATTTGCAAGGCTTCTTTTGTGGTCTTGCTCAGGAAATTACCTCCCGCGGAGGCATTTAGAGAGTCTTGGTCAGCTTATCTCAGACCATTGTAGAAAGTATCCATTTGCATTAATTCGGTAAAACCTTGATGCGGACACTTGCTGAGCAACTCTTTGTAACGATCCCATGCCTCCCCGAATGATTCATCAAATCTTTGAGAGAATTTCATTATCTCATTCTTAAGACTTGTAGTTCGGGATGGAGGATAGAATTCGTTAACAAACTTAGTGACTAGATCCTCCCATGTCTCAATGGAACGAGGGGGTTGTTTCTCAAGCCAATTCCGGGCTTGTCCCTCTAGAGAGAATGGGAACAAAAGAAGCTTAATTGCTTCATGTGGGACATTCTTGTATTTGATGGTAGATGCAATCTTGTTAAACCATCGAATATGTGCATGAGGATCATCCCGCTCAAAACCATAAAATTGGCTTTGGGTTACAAGATTAAGCAACCCGGTTTTGAGCTCAAAGGTATCAGCCACGATGGCTGGGACAATAATGGCATCTCCGTAACCCTCGATGGGTGCTTGGAGAAGCTCATTCATAGGTTTGTCTTCTGCCATTACGACAGGGGGTGGTTGTGCTAGACGTTCCTCAGTCACGGCTGAAGGAGCAGAACGTCCTCTACGTCTACGAGGAATATTTGCAAGCTCAGAAAGTGGACTTGTAGAACTGGAAGAACGAGTGCACATGCACTAAGTATAAAAATCAGTTTTCAAAACAAATGCGAGGCAAAACGACAAGTGAACTTAAACCAATAATCACAAATGAAATGGCTTCTTTGAAAAAGGTACACCAAATCACAAGGACACAAAGGTAAGTTTTAAATCTTTTGTTCGGGAACTTATTAATGTTCACACCCCCAGTTGGTAGGTGTACTGCCTTGGTTTACGGTGGTTGATTTTTATGTATTTATTAAGTACCACTGAAAAGACGTAGGTATGGATTTGTGCAAAGGGTTTAAATACTTTTGGACAATATTTTTGGTATCGTCTCGTTTAACCAAATCGTATCTCTTTAAGAATCACCTTAAAGAAAATACAAGATAGAAAACGTTACGATTGTTTTGTTGTTTTATATTTTTTTGGTGTTGTTAACACTTTAGGAAAAGTGTTAATGAACTTTTTTGATTTTTTTTATAACTTTACAAAAAAAACTGTTTACAAAAGGTGGTATATGTGCAAGTACGGGTCTGAAAAAGGTTTAAGACACGCTAAAGCCTCCCCGGCAGCGGCGCCAAAATTTGATTGGGTCCAAACAGTCAAGTTTATCACACAAGCTAACCACTTGTGAATGGTCAACCGTAATAAACTTCAAACAGCTCAGAAACCAATACAATTAAGATCAGAGGAATATAGTGTTTCCACATGTCGTTAAGTCCCACGGAGGATTAATGGTGTTTGAACAAATTCAGATGTCGAATAATCACTAAGGATAGTGATCAGTAAGGATTTTGATATATTTATACCTAAAGAAAAAGTTTTGTAAATTACAGGGGCTTAAATGCAAATTAAAGAAAATTAAAAAGCTAAATTATATTAAATAAACGCTATCACTATTTTTAAAATGATTTTTTTCTAGATTTATAAAACAAAATAACTTAAATAAACTATTTTAATTAAAACGTAAACTTAAATTATCTAAAAACGTGACTTAAAATGAAAACGTACGTTATATATAAAAATTACGCGAGTGCGTAAGGAAAAACGTAAAATTTGTAAAATAAAAGTCCTACGAATGTAAAAACAATTTTCTTACTTACTATATGACAAAAGAAAATTTTAGAAAAAAGATTTATATTTTTTTGACTTTTATATTTTTTATTATGAATTAAATACTATTTTAAACTAATTAAATGTTTAAAAATACTAAAACTATTTAGAAAATTCTGAAACTTTTTTGTAAAATACTTTATACTAATACAAAGCTAGGAAAAATACAAAAGGTGTAACAACTTATTTTAATAAGCTGTAAATAAGCTAATGTTTTCGTATAAGCTAAATGAACTAAAAAGGGTTATGTATTAAATTATGCAAAGAGATACCAGTCAAAGACCCAAGGGCAGATGGTAGTGTGTGTGTGTGGTGAGCTGGGTGGCCAGGGTTCGAATCCCAGTACTGGCTTTTTATTTTTTCTTTCTTTTTGAACTTTTTCTTTTACAAACTAATTAAGCTAATGATAATAAGCAATTTATAAAACTACAACTTTTTACAAAAACAACTAATAAGCTCAGTTTGAGCTTATGTTTTCTTAACAGTTATGCAAGAATTGGAAATAAGCACAAGGTTTTAGCTAGTGACTTATAAGCTAATAATTAAGCAAAAGGTAAAATGGAAATAAGCTTAAACTAATGATAATAAGCTAATATGACTACAAAGAAAGCATAATATCTTAAAAATAAGCACTTAACAACTCCAAATAAGCACAAGTTAAACTGTTTAAACAGGACACTTTTTTAGGTATCTAGGTACTTTCTAGCTTAATTTTAAGTACTTAAATAAGTTTGGAAATGGAAACAAACACTGGATTTAACAAGTTTACCAGTTAAGCTTTCCAAAAAGCTAAATTACAAAGTTTGGATTACTCTAATAAGCTTGGGAGAAGCTTTTGAAAAACTTATGAACACTGACTGATTGGCACACTTAAAGAAAATTGGACAAAATTAAAAGCCATAAGCAGGCTTATCAAATAAGCTAAGAAGTGAAAAATAAGAACTGGAACCGTGAGACAGCTAGGTGAGCTTCTCAAAAAGCTAAAGTACACAAGTTTAAGCTAGCTAATGAGCTCTGAATGAGCTTGAGAAAAAAGCTTGTAAAACTGGTGCACAGGGCATGTTTTTGAAAAAGTGTTTAAAAGAAATAAGGAAATAAGCAGTCTATAAGCTAAGTATATATAAGCTAATATTTTTCTAATTAAAATGAGCAGCTAAATTTTACTATCCCAAAAGATTATAGGCTAAAACTTGGTGTTAAATACACAATAAAATTCTAAATTTTATTCAAAAACTGCAATTGAGAAATATTGACTTTTTAAAATAAACTAGTAAGTTGACTTTTATGAGATTTTAATTGATTCTATGGACTGAATAAGTTGTATTAAGCATAATAAGATTGATTTAAGCTAGAGTACTAAGTTACAAGCAACTTTGATGCAATATGTAATCCTAATTCTTAACAGTAAATAACTAAGATAAGTTTAAAACTGATTTTGACTTTTTACTTAAACAAGGACTGAATTTTATTGTTGCAATGAGTTATTAGAACCAAGTGTGATATGAAACAACCAAGAACAAAGGCTTGAACAACCTTTAACACAGTTGACAAATCAAATCCAAACAACAATTTATGAGACTGTTTTGAACCTTTTAACACTAAAATAGATTTTCAAACCAAGAAAGCTATAAATTAACTTGTACTAACTATGTTTAGACAAGATTAAACTAAAATTAACAAGAATTAACCGCTAATATTAAGAAATGCAAATTATGAGAAAATGGCTTACAAATGGTATCCAGCTGAAAACAGATAACAAGGACCAAGTATCCACCCTAATAGCTTACCACTAAGCTTCTAAACCCAAGCAATCCACAATCAACCCTGCTCCATCTTCTTGATCATCTCTTTGCTCATTTTTTATTTTTAACTAATTTTTTTGGTATTTTTGGGAATTTTTTAGTTTTGAATCTAAACTGAGTTTAAAGATATCTAATAGCTTAGAAAAGCTATTTAGGAGCTTAAGTAAGCTTATGAGTACAAAACAACAATTACAAACATCATTCGACCATATTGAGAATTTTAAGGTAAAAATTGCATAAACTGAAATCAAACAGGAAACTTGAAATTGCTTATTGAAAAGGATTTATAATACACTCAGATTACTTAATTCAAAGCTTAAAAGCTTAAACAAACACTGGAAAGTTTAAATTATTAAAACGACATACATAAAATAAAATTACACTCGATATCTTCTCCTCTGCTTCTTCTGCTTTCTTTATAGACTTTTTGGACTCTCCACATGCTTCTGATCATTTCCCATCAACAATCTTGTCCATTGATTCAGTCAAACTCATCTCAACCATTTAAATGAAATTTGGCGCCAAAAGTAGTTTATATAACTTGCAGCCGAAATTTTTCAATTAATGCACTTTGGATGGTTGTATTGGTGGAGGAGACAAGAAAGAAAGGTTTAGTAGCTAAGTTGTGGATATTTGGTGCAAAAATCAGGTTTGTGAGTGTAACAGTGGAAGTTTTGTGATGGGAATGCATTAATTGTATTGTAGGCTATGTTGTGAGGAGGGGGATGAGCTGGAGAGATTAGGCAGTGAGGTGGAAAGGTGGTGAGGTGGTGGAAAACCACCCTGGTTTTGGTTTGCAGAGAGGGGTGAGGGAGATGAACAGTAGGCCTGGTATTTGGCGCGCGTTTGACTTTTTGACCGAGTTTTAATATTTAATGGGGTTGGGCTGGGATTGTAGTTGGGCCAGGATATGGATTGGATTTGGTTTTGTTTTGGATAGTAATACAAGGGTCCGTTTGGTTTGTTAAGCACAAGGACCATTCATGTAATTTTCTGTTTTATGAGGGACTGAAACTGCCTCAATTCCAAAGTTAACACAAGGACCAATCTTGACAAACTTTAATAGTACAAGGACTAATTTTGATTATTTTCCATTTTTAAATATCCAAGGACTATTTATGACATTTTTCAAAGTTGAGGGACTAAAGTTGTCATTTTGCAATTTTAAATTTCAAAGATCAAATTTGACAACTCATGAATCCCTAGGGACTTTAAATAACATTTTTCTTTATTTTGATTTACCAGGGACTAAATTTGACAACTTTTGAAACTTGGGGGACTAAAACTGCCAATTATGCAAACTTGATACGTTTTTCATCTGATTTTGATATTTATGCATTTAAAACACATAAAACACTTATTTGTGATATTTTTATCATTTTGATGCATTTCTAAGTGTTTTCAGATGTTTTTGCAGTTTAAATGGTACAAAAATGATGAGTATTTAGACACTTATCAGTTATAATGAACTTTATTATTCAGAAAAGTTCGTTTCCCTGTTTGTGCAGATTTGGCAAAAGTTGTTTTGGACTTTGCACTTTTAACAGGTGACTTAGGATGAGCAGTGTTAACAGTTTTTGTAGTGGCAAAGGTTTTGCGACCACTTCTTAGTTGAACTGCTCTTGGGACCATTTTGCAATGTGAATTAGGGTGTACATTATTTTGAAACCTGTTAGACTCCACCCTTTTATTCCCATGGACTTCCCTTCTCCCATTATGATAGTCACAATAAGCATGTAAATGATCAAAACTACCACAGATATAGCATTCCTTATTGTACATCACAAAATCACTACCTAGTTGTTGAGATTTAACATGATTCCAACTCCTGTGGTTACCCCTAGGAGATGTAGGCTTGTTCCTATACATCTCAGCATACCTTACAGTTGATCTAGGTTTATTAACTGGTTTCCTAGGTTCCTCTGTAACAGCATTAACAAATTTTGGGATAGAAGCCTCTACATTCTTTTTAACATTCTCATCAACAACAGATGAGTCACTAGCACTCTCAAAAACATCATTATCAAGCTTAATCTCTACCTCACTTTTCACCATTGTGTCCTTTAAAGGACCATATTCACGTTCAAGGTCCTAAAACTCTTCTAAGCCTGTATGAGCTAAATCTATACCTGGAGGTGAATGAACACCCCTTAGAGGTGGAGGCATTATATTGTAACCCATACCAGACTTGACTTTACTATGAATTTGAGCATTCCAGATTTTATCAATTGACTTAGACTGATAATAACAGGTGTCTACAGTTAAATTGACATTCTCATTTATCTTTTTAAGTTTTTCAAGCTCTTTTTGGTATGCTTCATTCACAGCTGTTGTAAGTTCTACCTCTCTTCTAAGAAGAATCATATCATCATTATATTTTGTCTCATTTTCTCTATAGTGATCTATTTGTTTCTCTAATACTGCTATAGCTCTCCTAAGGTTAGACACAGTATAATTAGCAGTATACAACTCTTTTCTTTCATTAGAATATAAATCATTAAGTCTTTCAACTTCTCTAGCAGCCCTACATGTTTTAGAACAACTTTCAAAGTTTTGTACCTCAGAGTCATAGAAAGCCATGAGAGCAAATTCAGTAGCAACAAGAGCAGCATCAGAATGTTCTTCTTCTTGTTCATCAGCCATGAAACTCCAATAATAGCTCACACCATCAATAGCCAACATTGCCTTTGGTTCTTCCATAGTTGGTTCCTTCTTTTGCTTGTACCAAGTAGACCTGGTGTCCTTGGTCTTTGGTCTTCTACATTCTCTAGCAAAGTGTCCAAACTTGTGGCAGTTAAAGCACTCCACTTTCTTCTTATCAAAACCTGCAGTTTTACTACCATTGATGTGAATAGGCTTGCCGGTCTTCTTGTAGAATTTCCTAGCCCTCGTGCTAAGAAGAGCTATCTGCCATTTTATATCCATCTCCTCCAAGTCATCTTCATCAATTTGCTCTATGTCTTCATGAGTTAAGACAGAGCCATTTACTTGAGTGGAGATGAAAGCATAAAAGGTAGGATCTCCAATACTAGCAACCTTCTTATTTGAACCTGCAATGGTAACACTAACATTACCAGTGGAAACTTTAGAACCAGCAGTGGCAACATCATCATCACTGTCATCTTCAGAATCATCACTGTCAACAGAGGTTGACAACAATGCCAAGTTTCCCTGCCTTCTTCAACCTTTGCTCAATAAGTTTGAAGTTGTTGTAAAGGTCATTGAGCTTCATTGTTTCTATGTCTGATTTGTTTTCCCAGACAGTAACATTAGTTTGATTCTCTGAAGGTAAACTTCTTAGAAACTTCAAATTGAGGTCTTCCTTTTCTACCTCAATGCCAAACACAGTTAGTTGTGTAACAATCTTCTAGAGTTTGGTGAAGATGCTATCAAGTGAGTCATTGCTTGAAGCATAGAAGTTTTCATAACTTTGCTTCAACAATGTCTTTTGTGTCTTCTTTGTAGCATCATTACCACCAAACACAGAGCAAATCTCTTCAAACAGTTCCTTAGCAGTTGTGAACTTGCTAAATGCAATGATCTGGTCTCTAGGAAGAGTCATCAGCAACAGACTTCTAGCCTTAAGATCATTCTTCCTTAGTGCTTTTTCAATACTAGATTCAGGCACAGAAACTTTCACAACATCTGTGTCACCAACCTTCTGAGTACTAGTCACAGGCTTGAAAGAATCACCAGTTTGAATGATCTCCCATAGAGCATAGTCCTGAATGAGAAAGTATTGCTCAATCAGTATCATCCACATCTCAAACTCATTAAGTTTGAGCTTAGGTAGCCTTGGTGTAGAAGAGTTGGACTGGTTGTTTTCCATCTCCATTGAATTGAGTGAGTAGGTTAAGCTTATTCCTTGGATCTTCTAAAACAAAATATCAGAACCTGCTCTCTGATACCACTTGATGGATCTGTACACACACCTTGTGTCAATGATATTTTGTATAATATTATTAAGCACGCGAAATTTACTTAGTAATACTTAGAAGATGGATTATATGATGTATTGTAAGTAAACACAGATTAAACACAAAACTTAAGCTCCAATATTATTAATGAATAATACGAGTGATCTTGCTTATCACTAGGGTTGCACCTTGAAGCCTTTGTGAGTAATACGTAGGTAATTAGACAAGTACCTAAGACAATAACCTAGGACCTCCTTTTATACAACAAGGAGTCCTTTACAAGATAAGTATAAAGCTAACAATATAGAATATACACAAGATCTATTCTATACTTATCTAAACACGTTTTCCTAACCATTATCTAATAGCAGTGGTAATAATGTACCAGCAATGGTAATACGTTTCCACTGCTAGTGTAATCTAAGCAGTGTAAACCACAACTATCCGTAGTAACAGATTATTCCCAACAGTTAGTACTGATAGTGTTGAGTTAGTATTGTTTCATATTAAGAATGTCGTGTATGCTTTGTAACAACATATCTTCTATACCAAGAGAAGATATGATATACTTAATGCATAGTTATCTCTGTAAGGGATCTCCTCAGTGTATAAAAGAAGATCCTAGCTAGGTCAAGCATATACATATACTCTAGCCGTCTTAAGAAAAGCTTCAAGGTTGTAAACCCTATACTAGGAGAGTACTCGTATTATTAATCAATAATATTGAAGCTGTTGATTGATAAGGTTTAATGTACCTTTTTGAGGGGTCGTTTAAGCCCTTATTTGATCACTTTTGTATCCGTTATTACTTAATATCGTTCCTTTTCACTTTTTAGAGATCTTGAAGGCAAATTTGCTGGAATGACACTTATACGGACGAAAAGGCATGAATATACGAAGAAAATGGCCAAAGTCAAGAATCGAGACACTCAAGCTGCTGAAACTGAAGGGGACGGCGTCAGGTTATACCTGTGACGCCGTCGGAAGATGTTTTGTGACAATACAGTAGCCAAAATGCTTATTTTCAAGTGACGGCATCAGGTTTTAAAAGAGTAGGGCGTCGCAGCTCAGACGGCCTAGATTTGATCCAGACGGCGTCAGAGACTCAAGGCGACGGCGTCACGGACATAAGGTGACGCCGTCACAATGATAACGTGGCCAAGACGAAACCCTAATAATGGTGACCCGACGGCGTCACAAATTAAAGGGTGACGTCGTCGCATCTGAATCTTATATATAGAATCCGAATTTTTCAGTTTTCAGTATGTAGTCTTTTGGAGTAAAAACCTAAACCGAACCAAGGCTGTCTTGTACCGTATTTTAGGGTTCCATACCCTATCTTACATCAAGATAAGTGTTTTACTTTATTAATTTAATTATGTCTTCCTTTGATTGTGTTTATGCTTGCATGTTCCCCATGTCCGGCTAATTTACTTGTGTGTTTGCTTAGGTAATATGAAACTTAGTTATTGAATAATTATTGGTTGTCTCTTATCTTAATTGTGATTGACCTAGTATTGCGATAGGTCATTCGTTGTGTTTGTAATGCTTGATTAATCTTTGATGAACCTTAGTTTATAATCGCCTAGAGTAATTGTAGGCTAGTCATCCAAAGAATACCTTAGAGTTAAAGTTTATAAATCTTAGAGATTTTGTAGTCATTAACCTTTGGTAGCTTCAAAGAGTTAGGGATAAACGCATACCCTACGACCTTAGAGACACAACGCAATTAAGAATAAGGACGTGACAATTCAACCACCAATAGGAGATAACTAGGGAGTAATAAAGCCTAAGCAAATACATTTTTAACTATCATACGAGCACACAACAATAGACATAGACTACATACACCTTAGTTTAGATAATTAGATAAGTAGAAGTAATCGGTAGAAATACCAACCCCCCAAATCCAAACCCCGAGATTCGTACCTTTCCATTTCCTAAAAAACATAAAAAGATAAAAAATAATCTTCCTCAATCCCAACCTTAGCGTAGTAACTTCTCACTAGCATTCCTATTCCCCTAGAGAATGATATCAATTCCCGTGGCTTACCCTAATACTACACTACAACGATTAGGTTCACTGCCTAGGGTGTTGAAAAACTTGCTCGACGAAAAGGAAGTTCCTTTGACCCCGAACGACGCGTGTAGTGTTATCAAGTTTTTGGCGCCGTTGCCGGGGAATAGAATAGCTAGTTAGGAGTCCACTTCGTTTAGGTTTCCTTGCTTGATTCCTATCAAGTAAGCTTATTTTTCCCATTTTTAGCTTCCTCGTAGTCTATCCCCTTCTTCGTGACCTTTGTTAGTAATCCCATCACTTTTCATCATGGAAGGTGATAATCCGCCAAACAACACTTTACCACCAAACAAGTACCCACCGCTTGATCCAGCCTTTGCCAACCAACTTCGAGCTCGTATTGTTAGTGAAATTGGAGAGCTTAGGAAACTAAATAGGATAATTGAAAATACGCTTGAGGAAACCCTTGAGGAATCTACTAACACTTTAGATAGTGATTCGACCTCAAGTGATTCGGATGATGACCTAGAAGATGGAGATTATAAGGTGTTAGAAATTATGGATGATAGTAAGGAGGAGGAAGAACTTTGGGAGTATTTCGACTCATATCCTAAAAGGAAGGAAACCGCCTATCACTATAACGTAGTTAACTTCCCGAGACCACCTTTCGAGCCTCGCATAAGAAGGGGTAACCTTAAAAACATCAAGATACCATGTATGATTGGATACTTATATAGGGATCACACCTACATTGACTATAAGGCACCCATGAATATAATGTCTAGGCTCTATTACAATTGGATCATGAGCAAAAAGCTAAAACCTATGAGGGACCCCTTTCGCCCTAGGAAAGCAAGTAACTATGTTCGGAGGGTTAAAGGATTGCATGTCTTCGTAGGTAACTTCACATATAGGTGTGATTTCATGATCTTGGAAAATGTTAAGGGCATCATTGATGGGTTTTTAGGGGATGTAATACTTGGGAGACCATTTATAGAGGAGTCTAAGATGGTTTATGATCAAGAGGAAGGAATAGTCGAGTTCTCAAATGGAGCCAAGAGTGTTAAATATATAATGCCCCACAAAAATAGGAAGTTTGAGGGTATTGATAATTTAGATGTGGACAACATTCCGGCATTTGAAGTAGACTGGAAGAACAAGGTTTACTACACTGCTTGTCTTGAATTAGGCCCTGAATATATTCGTGATGAGAGAAGGGTTAAGGAGATCGAATGGGCCTCTAAGATCAAGACCATGTAGAGGCACGACTTCGAGTCTAGCTACAAGACTCATAAATAAAGAAAAGCACTTCGTGGGAGGCAACCCATGCTTAATTGTTCGCTTGTTTGTATCATATATCTTTTATTGATTATTTATTCTCATGTTTAAATTTGTAAAAATGCTTTATTGTGTCTTTAACCTCGTCTTAATTACATATAAAGGTATTTTACATACGGGATAAGTGTAGGGAGGATTACACACGTTTTCAAAAGAAACGTAAACATGAGAATTTCAATTAATTAAAAGATATACATGTGTGTTTGTTCGAGTCAAATGCTTGTATCGAGTCATAATGGATGTTTTGCAGAAAATTTTTCCAGATTCTAAGGATGTAAATTTTCCAGAATTTTTTTCAGAAAATCGCATACCAGTTTTTGTCAGGATAACCTGACGGCTTCAGGAAGGAGCAGAAACAACTGATTACTTTTTCTCGTTTTTTGAGCTACATGTAAATTTTTGGAATTTTCCAGGTCTTAATTTTCCAGAAAATCTGTAAACATCCATTCCACAAGCATTATATCCTAGTTTAGTAGAGTCCTATATATATTGTTACCGCCGATTTTACGCGAAGGTTTTGTTTGTTTTCTTCAAGTGTGCAGGTTTAATTTACCAAGAAGAAGATACAAAAGATTGGAAGGAGTTTTTCACGCAAACATTCTTCTTGAAGAAAGATGTAACCACCACTTTACACGGATCCTACCGAGCCAATCAGGGGCGTATTAGTTTCTTTCGTCTTTTATTACCTTCCGTTATCATAACTTTGATACTTTCAGGGAACATTGGGGACAATGTTCAGTTTAAGTGTAGGGAGGGAAAATAAAACGAGAACTTTGAAACTATGCTTATCCTTTATTATTTGCTTTGTCCAATTGCATTTGTGTAATAAACCATGAGAAATATCGGTTAGGGTAATTTTGGCACCAAATTTAAAAATTTTCATGACATATAGGAGTGGGCCATTAGTCTTAATAAAGCATCTCATGGATAGGAAGTTATATGACTAGCACAAAAACCCTTTACCACTTAAATTCCACCCAAAATGTGAGGATCGCCCTTAGATTTGTAAGAATTAAAGCATTCATCTTTAATGCTTAGAGTGTGAACCGGTACTACAATAGATACTAGAACTTGTTTTGTGATGCATCCCGAGATCGCTAGTAAGACTACACTTGTGTAGTTAGGAATAACTAAATGATAAGAGGCATTAGGATAACCCTTGTTTGATACCCGTAATATAATTACTTCTTCCACATCGGTTGAGTAATTCCCCCACACCTTTGCGTTGTACTCATCTTTAGTACACGATACCCCTAGTTAACCCCTTAGAGCCTATCCTTTTCGCGGTTCTCGTGATGTTTCAGTTTTCCGGAATATCAATGAAAAGCATTGTTTACAATCCACCCCCAAATGTACACCCAAATCGCCTTAGCCTACCTTGTATGCACTCACTTTTAGTACATTATTGTTATCACACTTAACCCTTAGTTCAATTATCTTGTTGCTTGCATAAGTTGCTAAGTCGAGTCATAACCTTTGTACACAGTTTTGGGACGATTGGGACTCATGGGAAAAGTTAAATTTTATGAGATGACGGGAAGGGAACGTTAAATTCAAATTCCCTTTATTTGCATAATAATGTACTCCAAGTGTTTTGATCTTTTCAATTCGGTTCAAATTAGTGTTAGAGTAATAAAAACTCAAGTGTAGGGATGTGCCTATAAATCCCTATCATTTTGATATTACCGTAGAGGATGGTAGAGTAAAAGTGTATGAAAAAAAATGAAAAAAACATACGAGCTACCATCCTACATCTATCTTTAATTTATGTTTGTTTGCTTCAGTTATCTAGATTCTAGAGTGTCGAGTCTTGGCTTAGCAACGCCATTCTTCGCATGCTTGTAATATAAATATTTTTGACTTGCCACCACTAAATCGCCTATCCCACCAAACCCTTTGTTTCCCTACCGTAAGCCTAACATTACAACCCTTTAAAAGACCTCTTGGATACGTTTTCCTAGGTGCTTACGCCAAAGCGATGTAGGTTTGATCTAGTCTCAAGCCTATGGTAATCTATGTACTAGGACTGGTTAATGAGTGTTTATCTTTCATTTCCACTTTGTTATATTTCATATACACCCGAGAGATGTGAGTATCCAAACACCCCATGTGAGGTGCTAGTATGTAATTTCCGTGCTTGTTATGACTTTTGCGGGGCTTATATGTGTTGTGAATCGTTTTAAACTAATGTTTCATGACCTCTAACTTATAAATTGATTGGCTAAAAGCACATTTTCTTGAGGACAAGCAAATAACAAGTGTAGGGATATTTGATAAGGTTTTAAAATGTACCTTTTTGAGGGGTCGTTTAAACCCTTATTTGATCACTTTTGTATCTGGTATTACTTAATATCGTTCCTTTTCACTTTTTAGGGATCTTGAAGGCAAATTGTTGGAATGACACTTATTCGGACGAAAAGGCATGAATATACGAAGAAAATGGCCAAAGTCAAGAATCGAGACACTCAAGCTGCTGAAACTGAAGGGGACGGCGCCAGGTTATACCTGTGACACCGTCGGAAGATGTTTTGTGACGATACAGTAGCCAAATTTCTTATTTTCAAGTGACGGCATCAGGTTTTAAAAGAGTAGGGCGTCGCAGCTCAGACGGCCTAGATTTGATCCAGACGGCGTCAGAGACTCAAGGCGACGGCGTCACGGACATAAGGTGACGCCGTCATAATGATAACGTGGCCAAGACGAAACCCTAATAACGGCGACCCGACGGCGTCACAAATTAAAGGGTGACGCCGTCGCATCTGTAATCTTATATATAGAATCCGAATTTTCCAGTTTTCAGTGTGTAGTCTTTTGGAGGAAAAAACTAAACCGAACCAAGGCTGTCTTGTACATTATTTTAGGGTTCCATACCCTATCTTACATCAAGATAAGTGTTTTACTTCATTAATTTAATTATGTCTTCCTTTGATTGTGTGTATGCTTGCATGTTCCCCATGTCCGGCTAATTTACTTGTGTGTTTGCTTAGGTAATATGAAACTTAGTTATTGAATATTGATTGTTTGTCTCTTATCTTAATTGTGATTGACCTAGTATTGCTATAGGTCATTCGTTGTGTTTGTAATGCTTGATTAATCTTTGATGAACTTTAGTTTATAATCGCCTAGAGTAATTGTAGGCTAGTCATCCAAAGAATGCCTTAGAGTTAAAGTTTATAAATCCTAGATATTTTGTAGTCATTAACCTTTGGTAGCTTCAAAGAGTTAGGGATAAACGCATATCCTACGACCTTAGAGACACAACGCAATTAAGAATAAGGACGTGACAATTCAACCACCAATAGGAGATAACTAGGGAGTAATAAAGCCTAAGCAAATACATTTTTAACTATCATACAAGCACACAACAATAGACATAGACTACATACACCTTAGTTTAGATAATTAGATAAGTAGAAGTAATCGGTAGAAATACCAACCCCCCAAATCCAAACCCCGAGATTCGTACATTTCCATTTCCTAAAAAACATAAAAAGATAAAAAATAATCTTCCTCAATCCCAACCTTAGCGTAGTAACTTCTCACTAGCATTCCTATTCCCCTAGAGAACGATATCAATTCCCGTGGCTTACCCTAATACTACACTACAACAATTAGGTTCACTGCCTAGGGTGTTGAAAAACTTGCTCGACGAATAGGAAGTTCCTTTGACCCCGAACGACGCGTGTAGCGTTATCATTGATGTTACATTTGTGTTTACATTAATCTTCTATGTGCATTCAAGTAGATTCCGCATACTTGTGTGTATCTACAACAAAGTTTCCCATTGTTGTTTTGGAACCATCCAAAGGCAACTACATGTTTACAAGCTAAGTGTTCTAGATCCAAGGTTTGGGACTTCACACAACCATAAGGTAGTATCCTGCTCAAAATAGTATTATGGCACAGTTACGATACATTCTAAGGCATTTCTTTCAAATGCCTTAGCAGATGATGAGATTCAAGAAATCTGCAAATTCCATATACATTTATGGAATAAAAGGTTTATCCTTCTACTCTTATCTTTTTGTATTTGAAGATATAGCGTTTTTCAAGTTCATTAACAACAAATGGCCTTGTACCTTGATGTCCTTTGATGACTTGCCTTAAATTCATTTTGTGACACTCAATAGGCCTTTGTTAGGTAATTGAGCTTGTCTACATTTTTGAAGTTGACTTGTGTTGGATAAGGAATCATAAAGTAGGCTTCATGTGTGTCAAGTGTAGAATGAACAGAAGGGTGGAACATGTTGATTGGAATAGTAATGAGTGAAAGATAAACCTACTTGGTCCAATTAATGTTTCACCATAGGAGGTTAGGAAGGTTCTACCTCAAGGTGTGTGTTTCCAGGTTTCTGAAGCCATTTGTAAAGATGAAAATGTATGAATCTTGGTATAGCCCTTGACTGGAATGAGATGGGTGGCTATAACCTACATAATGATGTCTTTCCACCTTTCCACTTGATCATTGTGGATGATGGTTGAACGGTCAAGGATAAGAATTGGTTTGGAAATATAGTTATGAGGTTATGGTCTTGGTGCATTTTTAGGGTGAATTCATGTGATGATTTGTTGCTGCAAAAAGGTGGAATGTGCAGCTAAATGATAGCCAATCTTTTCTCTGATTGAGTTGTATCTGATATGGGACATGAGTTGCCAGAGATCCTATTATAGTTGTGTCTGATATCGAATAGAATAGATTTTCAAGTATTGTTTCTGGATGGGTGTGTCCACTCCAGTGAATATCATAGTATTGTAATTTGTCTTGGTATTAATATAAATATTTCACCCTTTGCAAAAATAAAATAAATAAATAAATAAAATACTTATATGATAATTTTTTAATGTATTTAGTTAGGATCAAATGAGAAAAGTGAAAACAAATCATAACCAAAAATTTCAAATGCAACTACAAAAATAAATGCATATCCCTCTTACAGTTTTTCCTCTTATTTGAAATGTGTAACTAGAAATCTTTCTAATTCTTCTCATTTCATCTTTTCTTATCATTAGATCTCTTCTCATGCATAACTATAATGTTTTCAAAGCATATGTTACAGATATATGGAATTATGATGTTTCATTTGAATATCTTACTATCTTATAATGGAGGAAGACACTTTGTAAACTCCTGTAAAATTTCCCAGATATTAATAAACGTTGATCAATAAGTAATCTATCATTACAATTACTTAACCATTTTTACGTAAAAATTTATTTTTTTTATGCAACAATGAAACAATATATTATTACGGATTTCACATTTTTTTTGAACGAGCTCACACACGTACCACGATATTCCATATCGCAAACGAGTCAAACCCAATATCGTTTTGAACATAAAAGTCCAATATATAACTCACAACCCCCCTCCTCATGCCTTTTCTATTATTGGGCCACATGGTAAAGATTAATGGGCTTAAACCCCAACTAAATACAAACTGGACCCTTAATATTCAACATTGGGCCTTAGTGCAAAAATAAACCCAACAACTAAGGCCAATAACCTTAATTTTTCTAAATTCTAACCGGTTCATCGCCACACCACTTGGCCTCGTTTATTTGAAATTTCAGTACACAAGTCGTGTCACAAATTACTGAGATCGATTAAGCTTGTGACAGAGAATCACGAATGACCAAAATATAAGTCTTATACGATGGTTTGGAGGCAAAACCAATACAAAAGCTAATCGGGTTCAATCAAATTCAAAACGTGACCCAAGTATTTGGAAGTTGTTCCCAATGCTTCCTAATGAGTCCTAAACGTCTAAGAAAGGTATTCTTATCATCACTAATGATTTATATACTAAAACACACCAAACGTGCCCTTTTAAAATGTTATTGGTCACGTTAAAAATGTCGTGTGGACCTTTTTGAGAACTTTAAACCAAACGAAACCTTGTAAGATTTGAACAAAGAAAACAAGACAAATTCTTGATCATATATAATTTCCAAACCTTGCCAAGACCTCAAATGTACCTCTTCACTATTATTAGTCACGTATTAATGTTTAGAACCCAAACATGTACACAAAATGTCAATTAAAGTCGATTTCTTTATAAAGTCACTCACTAAAATCGAGGCCTTCAAATCGGTTCACACCTTAATACCACTTGGAACTAGTTGTAAACTCTCTCAAGTACCCTACCCCCTAGCTTACTCTTCCCCATACTCGTTATCCTCAACCCTTATTCTCTTTGTCTCCCCAACTTGCATCTTATACGTGTATATAGAAACCATGCAAATATTCCATACGTACCTCATCAAAACTCACAACTAAAACACACCTAAGTTATTTTACTTCCTGTGAAACGTACGAGAGAAGAGGCAAGCTTCTAAAGGTTCTAGTACGAGTTCAAGTCAAATAGGAGTTGCTCTTGATTCCTTGTTGGGTGCACAAACGAGTTACAAAGCCTTTACATCGTTTCCTAGTCCCACAGTCGCGTTAAACCCCACCCTTTGTGGTGTAGTAAGTCCACTAGACACTTAAACTACTTGTCATATTTTAAGTTACTTTTTAACCTATACGACTTGACATAGCTTTCCATTATGTTTTTCATGCTCTCGTTATCAATTTGTAAATAGCATGTGGCAACTTGATTTTTGGTATGGCAAGGATTTGAGTAAAACAACTATTAGTAACTTATGACAAGGTTTTCACTTGACCCGTTTCCTAAATTTCTTAAGTCAATTACTCAAGCAGAAATGTACTATGTCGATTAGAAAAGACTTGTTAAACCTTTTATATATGCGTATCATGTCAAAGTAAAAGCTCAGCCTAATTCTCTATAAGCTAAACAAATAGGCCATGTCAATAAGCTACCCTAGTAAACTCTTTTAATATGTTTCTAAACCCCTAAGCTAAGTACCTTCGAAACAGTTCTAAAAACCTAAGTAAACCTTAACGGGCCTTAAGGCCCAATAAGACTTGATAAGCAATTATGAAATAAGCAGATTGCGAGCAGTTTGGATAAGTTGAAAATGATATATATTGAGCCCATAAGTAAGCCCAACTGAAATGGAGCCCGTTGGACCTTTAAAAACCTTAACGGGCCTTAAATGGACCCGTAAGGCCCAATAACCCAAATATAAGCTACAATTAACAAATAAGCTGTTTTATAAGCTTCTGGAAACCTAATTGATAAATAGAAATGATAAACCTTGCTAAATGTAAATTTTGGACTAAAAATGCAAATTTTATGAAACTTGGGTTAAAAGTGTAACTTTTGTGAAATTGATGGTAGAAACTGCCAAATTACTATTCTGAGGTTATAAACTGAATATAAAAGTACTTTTGAGCATAAAATGTAATATCTAGAAAGGGTTGGACCAAAAGTGTAAAAATATATAATTTTGGACTAGTTTTGCAAATTATTTAACTTTGAGGGTCAAAAGTTTAACTTTTCATAAAATAGTATCAAAACTGCCATTTTAATAACTTAAAGGTAGAAAGTGAATATTTGGAAACCATGAATGTTAAAATGTCATATTTGAATAGTTTAAGCCAAAAATGTAAATATATTATAATTATGTACTAAAAAGGTAAATATTTTACTATTAGGTTTGAAAATATAAATTTGATATAAATTGAAGGTTTATTCAGTAACTTTATTATTATATTAACTGATGCAGGTTTTACTGACTAGGTTTTACATTTATAGTAACTCGTCTAGCTATGGCCTATCTAATGCACTAACGGGTAGTGTACCGGTCGCGTGTAGTGAGGGAATGGTAAGACCGAGGTCGTCCCAAGAACGGTTGATTCCTAACTGTCTAATTAATTAAATTTGTCAAATAAATAAGTTTTAATGAAAGGATTGATAATATTTAAGGTGTCACGTGATCAATTGGGGTGGTTCTCTGGTAAACAAGCTAATAGGAAAGATAGTGATGCAATTCTTAAACCGAGTTCAGCCATGAATGGATCGTGGCAAGGGTCAGTAGACTCCTGTGGTCAATTCGTTTACCCTATCATTCTTATAATCCTCACCAAGATGAACAGGTCACTCGGGATCATTCGGCAATCTAATAGCAGTCATTAAGAGCCGACGTTTACTATCGAAATACATGGGTTCTAAAAGTCACTAGATTCCTATTTCAAGTGGGGTTTTAAGTCGCTAGGACAGCATTTGGTCAGTTCGTCCTAACCTATCGGCAAAGGCTTTCACCGGAGATCAACGGGTGACCCCTTGAAAGTCCAGTTGTTTTTAGTCCCCTAAGCCAAGTCATTAAGTTCCGCTACATGCAAGATTCATAACAATGAGTGCCCGGACGCTAGCATCTTAAACACTTATCCCTAACTACTTAAGTTTATCCAAATGGCAGGAGATCAGTTGGTGAAGGGTCGTCAGTTGGTCAATTCTTTCCCTTCCCACTCAGTCTACCTACTTATGGTCAGTTGGTCATATATCCTAAGCAACTAGACACTACCGTCATTCAAAACTACCGAAACAAGGGTAGCTACCAACAAACTATGCATGCATACACTAGAAACAATTAATAAACGCAAAAGGATTAATAATAAAATAATCAAAACTAAGCTAGGACCTAGTTTTCACATCACCAAAATACCCTAGTGGAATAACAATTAAAATCTTCGTATAAAACAACAAATAAACAAAGACATAACATCAAATAATTAATTGGCCAATAATAAATTAAAATATAATTAATTAAGAACATAATAAATAAAGATGCCCTAACAATTAAATTAGAATCAAAATCATAATTAAATAATGAAGCCAAAATAATATTATGAGTCAGAAAATAATTATATATTATGCCAAGAAATAATGCTACCGGGGTAAACCTCAAACTGTTTGCCCCATAAAAACCTGCGTAGTATGCCTCCTTTTTTGCTTCTCTCGTACAGTGGCTTGTACCACAAATTGATGTGTTGCATGCGCTAAATGCAACCGGGAATTTGATATATAAATGAGGCCATAAACACGAATATGAACGAATATGAACGAATTAAGTACCATATTAATACAAATGAGGCCATAAACACGGGAATTTGATATATAAAAGATCAGGCTAATTTGATGTTATCAAATATCCTCCCCCCCCCCCCCCCCCCCCCACTTGAATTCTACTTGTCCTCAAGTACCCTTTAAATAATTCTTAAAAAGATATCTCCCAGGATTAATTGGAAGTTATGAGTTTAAAAATCACCTAAGCTAGAAAATCCCAAACCGAGCACCTCACGAAAAGGGAATTGAAATCACACTTACTCTCATAATTCACGTGTTTACTTTTGGGTGATCACTCAACTGCTAAGTCATGGCGAGTATTCTATCATATGCTTGGCAAAGATACTAATCTCCACTACTAGAGTCTATAGATGTAGCTATTCTAAAAGGCAATGGGTTGACACAACATAAAGGCTTATGTGGTTATTTTGTCATTAATAACGAGCTACGGGGAAGGGGACAAAACTAATAATACATTACCAAATCCATGGCCAAGACACCAATTATTGCTCGCTTCCTCACCTAAACTCGATTCATGACTAAGGGTAGGATAAGACATGGGAAAACATTTAATGGGTGTAAACAAAAAGACACGAAACAAATAGATTCCTAAGTCCACAGTCGCCCCACCACTAGTCGCATTCAATCCCATAGCAAAAACCGAGGGTCAAGAGTCAAGGGGTCTTCAATGCACGAGTCAATGCATATAAAATGTAATGTAGTGCCTCATAATCTCCATAAACTAGGCAAATAAGATGCATTAACTCGCCCTTCATCATCAATGAAAAAAAAGTATGTGCTATAAAAAAAATTTAATTTGGGTACTTTTAGCACATACTTCGACCAAAAATAATATAATCAAACATTTCTATCTCTCATCCCCCCACTTGAAATGTACAATGCCCCCATTGTACGAATATTGATTAAAATTTGAAAGGCGAGATAGAAATGTACGGGGTTTCTAATTTTATCCGTAAGACAAAACGGATTTGCAAAAATTTGCGCCTAGTTGAACAAGGCGAGAATACTTAATCATTAATAAACACTTGCGTGCATGCTTTTTTTTCTTTTTTTTTTTCTTTGATGCAAGACAAGGTATACATGAATAAAACGATCCGAACATATAAAGCATCCCCCCACTTGAGATCAACTATAATCTAAACCCGAATTTCTTCCAAAACCCTTTATTCAAAACTCGCGACTTTCACCAGTGGAACCAAAATTAACAAACAGCGCCCGGACCATAGACATAAGAAAACTACAGGGTAGGCTAGGTGATAGGTGTAACGAAACAATAATATTGGGTGAACAAAATGAAAGGAATGGCTCTGAAAGGTATATCTAGGGGTATCTTGCACTAATGGTGAGTGCAACAAAAAGGGTTTAACAGGGGGATTGACTGATCGATGTGAAAAGTCACTAAACACAATACATATATGGACTATTTGGGTTTAATCCTAAAATTGCCTTATATCCTAGCTGCACCGATCACACCAAGTTACCTCATTGTAATGCTCATGATAATGGTCTCGAAAAGATATGTAAGGCCAAGTTCTAAAGTCTACTACAGCCACCGGCACACTCATTTTTATGGAATTATGTATAAGGGGAAAACGGAAAGGCTTATCCTCACACAATAAAAATATAGGGTAGGTGTGCTCAGTCTAGATTAATCCAGTTAAGTAATGAAAAACATGTCAAAATTTTTTTAATGAAACACTTTTCATCAAAAACTAGAAAAATAAGGGCAAATAAAATCAAGTTGGGTCATACTAAGCATAGAATTGAAAAATAAGAAGAGTCGGAGATGTAACGAAAAACTCCCCTGGATTTGCTCGGTATGATTAATAACGCATGTTCAAAAGCATGCTCCAAATGTGCCTCCTCGAGCAACATCCATCTTCACATCAACACTCCTTGCAAACACAATGGCCCTCAACTAGGACGAATAAAAAGTGTTTTCTTGTAGCCAATCATAGCTCCATAATTCTTCATCCTGTATTGCTGCAAGAAAAACTAATACCAAAAAGCATAATTCCGGATAAAAAGCAAACATAGCACGATATACAAAAACAAAACCTAACTCATTTTCGTAGGAATCACGGTTGCATTTAGCGCATGCAACAAGTTACGGCGTAACTGGATCAAATGTGTACCAGGAAAGAGGTTCAGTTGACTGTTTTTAGAAAAAATGACTGGATCAAACAAAACCTAACTCATTTAACTACTAATAGAAGGTTATGGAATGCTTTGAAACTGTTTTTAGAAAAAATTATCATTACAGAGGATAGTTACGGCGTAACTGGATCGGCCCGGTTACGGCGTAGGTTCAGTTGACTTAATAAAATGTGTACCAGGAAAGAGGTTAAGGCGTAACTTGATCGGCCCAATTATGGCGTAATAAGAAAGCCTGAGAAAGAAAATACCTAGAATAAGGGAGTTACGGCGTAACTAGATCGGCCTAGTTACGTCGTAGTTATGATGAAGTGGGCAGATGGCCTTACTGATCGCTAGTTACGGTGTAAATGGATTGGCCCATTACGCCGTAATTACGTTCTGATGTTGTTGCGCCCAATGTGTCAATCTTTTTCCTATGTTACAAGAGGAGTTATCGGAACTCCTATCATCTATCTTTGGTCTTTATACCTGCAAACAAGTTAAACAAAACATGCCAAACCAACTACAAAACCTAAAAACCACAAAAAATATCCAAAAAGGTCTAAGAAATAAAATCAAAAACTAAATCTAGGATAGGGACGGGTAGTCTCCCGACGAGCACTTTTCTTTAACTTCCTTGAGTCTTCAAGTTAGACTCCTGCAACAGCCATCAATCGGACGTCGCCAAATAATGTCCATTGCTCAACTAATCTCGGCTTATGATCATGTCGAGATTCCCTCCACTTGTTCTTCTTGCTCAACCCGCACTCTATCACAACCTCGTGCATTAAATGTGTAAAAATATTAAACATGAGCAACAAGTGAGATATAACACATCATTCATAATTTTAAGATGTCTTAGACTTGGTTACGGCGTAAGTCCAATTACTAACTACGCCGTAACTTCAGTCTGAAAGCAACCTGATATATAATAAGAATAGATTACGCCGTAACCATGGCCAAGGTTATGCCGTAATCTCAAGACAGAAGATAAAATTGTAGAATAATATCAATCAAACAGCCAAAAATACGAAGACCGTTCCCCGGCAGCGGCGCCAAAAACTTGATGCAGGTTTTACTGACCAGATTTTACATTTATAGTAACTCGTCTACCTATGGCCTACCTAATGCACTAACGGGCAATGTACCCGGTCGCGTGTAGTGAGGGAATGGTAAGACTGAGGTCGTCCCAAGAACGGTTGATTCCTAACTGTTTAATTAAATAAATTTGTCAAATAAATAAGTTTTAATGAAATGATTGATAATATTTAAGGTCTCACGTGATCAATTGGGTTGGTTCTCTGGTAAACAAGCTAATAGGAAGATAGTGATGCAATTCTTAAACTGAGTTCAGCCATGAATGGATCGTGGCAAAGGTCAGTAGACTCCTATGGTAAATTCGTCTACCCTATGATTCTTAGAATCCTCACCAAGATGAACAGGTCACCCGAGATCATTCGGAAATCTAATAGCAGTCATTAAGAGTCGGCGTTTACTATCGCAATACATGGGTTCTAAAAGTCACTAAATTCTTGTTTCAAGTGGGGTTTTAAGTCGCTAGGACATCATTTGGTCAGTTCGTCCTAACCTATCGGCAAAGGCTTCCACCGAAGATCAACGGGTGACCTCTTGAAAGTCCAGTTGTTTTTAGTCCCCTAAGCCAAGTCATTAAGTTTCGCTACATGCAAGATTCATAAAAATGAGTGACCGGGCGCTAGCATCTTAAACACTCATCCCTAACTTCTTAAATTTATTCAAACGGCAGGTGATCAGTTGGTCAAATCGCATAAGCGAAGAAGGGTCGTCAGTTGGTCAATTCTTACCCTTGCCACTCAGTCTACCTACTTAGGGTCAGTTAGTCATATCTCCTAAGCAACTAGACACGACCGCCATTCAAAACTACCGAAACAAGGGTAGCTACCCACAAACTATGCATGCATACACTATAAACAATTAATAAACGCAAAAGCATTAATAATAAAAGAATCAAAACTAGGCTAGAACCTAGTTTCCACATCACCAAAATACCCTAGTGGAATGACAAATAAAATCCTCATATAAAACAATAAATAAACAAAGACATAACATCAAATACTTAATTTGCCAATAATAAATTAAAAGACAATTAATTAAGAACACAATAAATAAAGATGCCCCAACAATTAAATTAGAATCAAAATCATTGAATAATAAAACCAAAATAATATTATGAGTCGGAAAATAATTACATATCGTGCTAAGGATAATACTATCGATCCCCTAGTTGAGTACCGGGGCAAAACCCAAAAAAACGTGCGTACTGTGCCCCCTTTTTTGCTTCTCTCGTACAGTGGCTTGTACCACAAATTGATGAGTCGAATGACAATTTGTCATATCTATTTATAATAACGAGATTTTGTATCCGCGCGTTGCGACGGGTTTTTTGCATTTGATTTTTTTATGCTATATGAGTTTTGTTATACGTGTGTGGTGATAGTTGGGTCGGGATACGAACATTGACCTTAAGTTTGTTTAACGGGTGTGTTTTAAAGTTTTTTTTTAAGAAAAATTTAACAAATAAAGTATTTTTTTACAAACTTTGTAAAAATATAATAGAGTCTAGGATTAGTTTTGCAAAAAGTCGCATAGTTTGGGGGTATTTTTGCCGATTTTTCGCATATTTTGGGGGTCATTTTTTCCATTTTTCAAATTTTGTGAAAATATAAGGCTTTAGGATCGGTTTTGCAAAATCTGACGAACTTCGGGGGCACTTTTAGCCATTTTTCAAAATTAAGGACCCCTTTTGCAAAGCGTTGTTGACTGGAGGGGTAGTTTTTGCCAGTTTTCCAAACGTACGAAACGAAGGGTTCCTTTTGCAAAGCGTCGTTGACTGGAGGGGTACTTTTTGCCATTTTCCGAAACTATCAAAACGACGTCGTTTTGAAGGATGTCGTTTTACTCTTTAATTTGGCAAAAAAATTGTCGTTTCATCTTTTTTCCCAAACGCCGAAACGACGTCGTTTCGAACGCCTTTTAATATATATATTAATAACTTTTCACTAATTGCAACTTTAGATCCTCCAATATAATTAATATTGCAAACCGGTCCCTGGCTCTTATAAAATAGACGCATTTAATTAATTACGGCGTAATTAAATTATAAATACGCCGTAGCCTTCAAAACTTTGCGCCCAAGTAATTAATTACGGCGTAACTAAATCCGAGTTACGCCTTAATCCTTCATTAGCTCATACTTATCCTCTCCGAAATTATCTCTAGCGTAACTAATTTACCATGTTACACTGCAACCTTCACAAAATTAATTACGACGTAACCATAAGAATTGGTTACGTCGTATCCTTCAAAGCATCATATTTACACCGTAACATTATTAACGAGTTACGGCGTAATCTTCACATAGAATCCAAAGGCCATCGTAGTATGAGTTACGGCGGAAGTATATTGTGCACTTACGCCGTAATCTATCTTCAGATCATAAAATTGGCCTTATATCACATCTTTTCCGCTTCAACGCCTCATTTATCCTGAAATGCAATTATGAACGAATATGAACGAATTAAGTACCATATTAATATAAATGAGGCCATAAACACAGGAATTTAATATATAAAAGATCAGGCTAATTTGATGTTATCATTAACCCACTAATATTTTGTAAGAAAACAGTTAGACGATACGTAAAAACAATTTAAATAACGTTATGTATATAAATGATATAACAAAACATTTTAACGAATAACATAATCCATCAACTAACTTTTGAAGAAACAATACCTACGGATGATAAATACATAAAAAAAAAAGTTATATTACATAAAATAACATTGAGTTTGAACTTTAAGCATTTTAAGCATATCAATCCATCCTTGCCATACTCCAGTTCATTTCTCGATGCTATTTTTATTATTCGCACCAAGTCAAACTTGAAACTATCGGAATCTCAGACTTCCATATTATTCAGGTCGTGTGTTGGATCCGTTTCCACATTGTATGTTAATACAAATAAGCCGTAAAAACATTTATTTATATTTTACGATCTTCTAATGTTTTGTCGATAACAAACGTAAAATCATTTTAACGAAACAAATAAAATACGTAAATGGTTTGAACTAATAGTTTCTAACATATTCACATTTTCACATAAAACACTAAAACAAGTATAAGTGATTTTATGATTTAATATTACATATGTACAACAACTAGTGTTTACATATTTGGGTAAAATATACACATAACTAGTATATAGTATATTGGGTAATATAAATGGGTAGAAACTTAAGTATCACAACCTATTGGGCAAATACATTGAATGTAGTTGGGTACAACCAAAAGCCCATGACCCATGGAGCTTGACCCATAACCCATTGCATGACATCATGCTTATATCATACATGGATAATATCTATAACCCATGGATCAACCCATACCCAAGTGACCAAGTGCATTGCACTCAAAAGATACATTGTATTTAGCTAAAGATCCATGGTTCAACCCATGACCCATGACCCATAACCAAAATACCCATGGGTAAAAGGGAGCGTCCCACGGATCCCTAGCTTAACGCTAGACGGATCCCTTGTGGAAGGGCTCCGTGGGATCCGGGGAACAGTAGAGTTTTTCCTCTATAAATAGTGAGCCATTTCTTCATTGTTTCTCACCCCTTTCTAACAAACTTTCTCCCTGAGTTTAAAACTCACTAACCTCAGATCCAAGAGATCTATGTTTGTAGTTTTGTATTTGTGTGATCTTTTAGGTTTCTCTTAAAGGCAAGATCACCACCTTTGAAGTCGAGCAAGCTCAAGTCCATGAGTTGCCATGCTTCCTCATCATCAAGGCTACTGAAGTCTTCTTGTTGATGATTCCTTTCTTTCTTCAAAGAAGTGTAGTGTTAAAGACATTAGTGAAAGATGTCTCAAGAGTCAAGATGAAGATATTAGTGAAGGGTATCTATCGTCTATATTATAAGCACTTGTGGTAGGTTCTTAGAAGTCAAGATTAGAAGCATTAGTGAAAGGTGCTTAGAACTCAAGACACAAGACATTAGTGAAAATGTGTCTTGTAGATCTAGTCAAAGGCATTAGTGAAAGGTGCCTTAGATGTACATTCGATATGGTGTGTTTTGATGTACAAGATAGACTAGTATTAGATCCAAGGATATTGATATCCTTGATGATGTTGTAAAGGAGTAGATCTCCTTTGGGATTAGTCGTTGGTGTAGTGTGGTAGTAGTTCCTCCATTGCAATGGAACTAGGTGCTTAGCCTAATACCTAATAAAGGGTAGGCGACGTTGTGAAGGTGTAGTTCACCTTGGAGTGAAAGAACTAGGTACTTAGCCTAGTACCTTATAAAGGGTAGGCGGCGTTGTGTAGATGTGGTTCACCTTGGAGTGAAAGAACTCGGTGGTTAGCCTAGCACCGGAAAAGGGTAGGCGACGTTGTGAAGGCTTCTTCGCCATAAGGAGATTGGTGTAGTGATTACGAACTCTCGAATAAGTGACTCGGGGAGTGGAGTAGGGCAAGGAAGGTGTCCTTGTAGCCGAACCACTATAAATACTTGCGTTGTGGTTTTGTGCTTCTTACTCTTATCTTTTCATTACTTACCTTTATATGCTTGTTTATCAACATCCAACACTCACACCCAAATAGATTGACATAAGTCGATCTAAATAGATTAAAAGGAAGTTTTAATTGGCAAAACTATTCAACCCCCCCCTTCTAGTTTTCCACATTGTATTTGACATCACATACTTCGTCTACTATCACCAAAGTGAGCTCATAGTCCCATTTTTACATGTTTTTCAAACCCGTGGGGAGATACATGCTACAAACCTGAACACAAATGTTTTTTGTATGCTACGACTGATTGATATTGCCTAAGTTACCATTATTTACAAAAAGTTCCTCATATCATGAACCATTAATCACTTGCGAGTGAACGCGAATACAGTGAATAGATCTATTGGCGGTTGACAACCCATTTGAGTTAGCCGGAAATGCACTATATTAGAGTAAACAATAGGAATATGAAAAATTCCTACACGAGGGTCCCTTATTTACACTATTATGGTGCGTATTATTTATATCATTTCTATGATATCACACACGTTAACGTTTGAGTGTCATGAGACTTAGGGCAATATACTCAACTGCAATATCATTTATTTCTATTATGATTGTATCTCTATACAATTACACGACTAGAATTTGTGTTCAGACTGATTATTATGCTTAAACGCTATGGATTCACTTAACAATTTTGTTGACTTTTTAGCATGTTTATCTCAGGTAATTAAAGAAGCATTAAAGGCACGTAGTGGGCAATAACTGTTGGTTTTTTTGGTGTTAAATAAATTATCATTCATTTTAAACTATTTTATATCTTTCGCGATATGAAAAACTCTGGAAATCTCTTTTGTACTTGAATTATTAAATGAATGATAATGATTTATAAAACGCCTCTTTTGAGTCTTTTTCTATGATTATGACTATGATCGTCTACGTAATACTCTTATTAGTCTTCCGCTGCTAAATTGAGATTTTGGGGGTGTTACACACTTCCCTCCATTAAATGCACATTAAAACTTAATTTTAAGCAATACAAGTTATAAAGCACACGGTACAAATATTTACTTCTCTCCTAAACTTGATTTTAAACAATACATGTTATCTATACTATATAATAAACAACTACATGTTACAACTCGATGAAGCATCCGATGCAAACAATGCGCTGATGTGTCTTGATTGTGATTGGCCGGTCATTTAATGCGTACATTACACCGTTGCACACTCCCTTTATGCTCATTTTATGTGTTTCATTCGTTCTCCAATAGACCAATACACTTATTTTTGTTAACTCATTCAATGGCATAAATAAGCAACACTCCATTTTGTAACCGACTCTTAAATATTGTCAAAACTAAATCAAATATGTCAAAACTAAATCAAATATAATAAATGACAACACTTTACAAGCCTTTGAAACACATAATGCAATCAATACGATGATGAATGAGTTAATAAAACACAACTACAATCTTCTTATGTACGCTTCTTGAATCTTCAATTCTACAATTAATTTCCAGCGATTCACATTTCATATTTTTCGCCCAACAATTAATTTCAAGATATTCAAAATAATTTCCATATTTAAGTTAAAAAAATGTATTACGCGTTTTTGATATAATATCGATTAACCAAAATCCCAGTTAAAAAAATATAGATGCAAATCGACGAATACTACAAAAAAAAGTTTGATTTATGAAGATGGAACAGAGGTATTGTAACGAAAAAACCACCTGTGTTATTTTGTTTAATAAGATTTTGTTTTGAGTTCATTTGTTTAATTGTGTATGTTCTCATGTTTCAGTCGCATGGTTATGTTTTCCTTCTAAACGCACATGAGAAGGTAGTCTTTCACATATGCATTTTTTACGAATTTCAAAATCACTGAAAATATACGTAAGTTCTTTTGTATTTGTATAGGATTTTGTGATGCAGATGTCTAAAGACACCGGGAAGAATATGAAGAGCACACTTTGCTGTCGATGAAGGTAAATTCCTTACAATTTTAATGAGAGATTGGTTGTTTTGTTTATTAGTGTTTGATACACAAAGGCTATCTGTTAATTTGTGTGTGTTTTGTATGCCCACAAATTGTTTGATGAAATGTATGTATGAGCCAAATATGAAATGGAGTCTTCTACTTTAGTTTGTTGTTTTAGAGATCCAAGGTCGTGTAATTGCAATTTAATATATCAATTATTTGTCATCATTCGTTTTTTCCTTTTACTTCCTGATGGAAGGACATGAATGTAATAATATATAGTTCTCTTTATAATTTTAATTTTTTGTTGATTGGTTGTTGTTACTTTGTCGATAATGATAGTTTTGGTTGATTTGTAGTTTGATAGAAGGATATCATGTAAATTCACTTTGTTTGCACCACATGGCCAAAAAGAAACAAATGTGATGGTAAGCCTCATTATATCATGTTTCTTTATATTTACTATAGGCTGCACCGTGATGTTTTTTATTAGTTAATGTACTGGATTCCAATACATGATACAATATCAATTGTTTAGGATTAGTTGGAACATAGCTGGTATTCTCTTGCAAAATTAATCTGTATCAACAAGGTAAAAACAACAAGCTATTCATTTGTTACAGTATGGGCTATCAACAAGTATTTCCCAAATGTCAAGACATTTGTGCGTGCACATGATGTTGTTTGATGAGTGTCACAATAACATTAACCATCTGTCGATCATGAATGTACCCTAGAAGTTCTTTAACTTTTTTTAGCAATTGCTCAGTGATTATAAAATATCTCACCGTTAATTAAGAAAATAGGATATCTGAGGTGGTAAAACCTTACTACAACACTATTAAATAGGTTCTCATAAAATTTTTGGGGTTCTCAAAGTATTAGGTAAGTTCGTATATCAGGACACAATTTCAAATTATATAGTATTATAGTTGGGATTTCTTTTGTTTCGTGTATATATGGTTAGATGTTTGCTACTGCGTGTTTCGGGTTGCTTTTGTGCACCGGTTTCTTATGCGGTGTTTGTATGCAAGTTTTTTATGACAATCTATATAGTATTATAGTTGGGGATGGTGGACTGAGAATGAATCTCACATCAGCCGATACCTTCATTTCATACGATAGTGACATGGTAAATAATATCTTCCTGAATTGAACTTAATCGCTGTCATTTTAAATCTTTTTGGTTTTAACAAATTAAATGCATTTGGACTACAAAACACTTAGATGGATTTACATGTAAGAGATAGATGTCACAGAATCGGGCAGACAAAACCATTTCATGTGTACTGGCTTGCAACTACACAATCTGTTGAGGTATTTCATAGATTTGATCTACCTTCTATATTTCTTTTTGCACGATTAGCATGTGGTGAACTTCAACAGGAAAGACCAAAGACAGATAACGGAGTCTTGGAGGTATATATATATTTTCTATCAGCATCAACTTAAGTATCTACACGTTAAAATCTTGACCTATTGCATTCAAACGGGTGACTTTAAGTATGTAGAGGTTACAATCTTGACGAATTACATTCAAACGGGTAAATTTTGGTCATCGTTGATTTATAATGGGTCAAGTGGATATTTCTAACAACAAAAGAAACTGGTCAAATGGGTTAAAAGGCATCTGAAGCATATAATAATGCATCAAAACATTTTAATTCAATTATTAGAAAAGGTTACATAATTTTTCAATAATCTTTTTTCTAATCATGTTCACTCACATATATTTGTTTAAAGGATTTTTCCTACTTGTTTTGCATATTTGTTTGGAAATTTGATAGTTTTTGGAAGAGGGTATGCTGGCTCTTTTAAACGGCGAGGGAAATGTCGAAGACAAAATGATACATACGGATATCAGTGACGAAGATCTAGAGAGGGTGTTAGATCAAAGCGATATGATTGCTGCTGGACCTGCAAAGGCAATAGGAAGCCTGACTTCTTGGCGAGTACACTTCCCCTTAAAGGTTCATGGGCGGAAGAAAGTGCTATTGGTTTTTATTCTTTTGGCTTTCTATTGCTAAGATTGACATCTTGATAAATAACCAAACATTTAAAAAGCCGCCTCCAATCAAATAGATTAATTATTTTTATAACGGGTGAATTTTACACGTTTTACTTTGTTTTGTTTCCTAAATAATCAGTCTTATGACTGTCTTTTTGGCTTTGGCACTCCTTGATCAAACAACCTGATGCATGTTGCAAAGTTCATCTGCTAAAAAACGGAACCTAAATCAAGTACCTAACCCCAACCCAACATTCCCTTAATGAAGGTCGGTTAATAAACAACCTACTATATAACTTTTGGTCTATGGATAATTCAATTCTCATAACATGCTATAGATCTAACTAAGCTTTCCTGAACAAATATATTAGACTTTATACTTTTGAATTGACTAGGATTGTAGCTATAACATATAGATGGTTTAGTTATGCACATGAACCTTGACATGGAATAGTCTAAGTCAAACTGATTGATAAATAAGGAGTAAACCATTCATGGTTAAAACTTTTTGAGATTTTTCGTTCTCGAGTTAGGTGTTCACGAATGCTTGCTAACTTTCTTCTCCAAGATTATCTCTTTAAAAACCCCGTGATTCCACGGGTCAATAAGCTAAATTAATGTTATTCTTTAAATATCTCTTTTCTCAAAATTACAATAACTATACCATATAATACAAACTAAACAAGCTACAAATTTATTATTAAAATCATAAACCAAACAACTCATCATCAAAAGAGTCAGCAATGCAGATAACAATGTACCAACTTCATCATCTTTATCTACGTTTGTAAGTTCGAAATACACGGTTACTATGCTATATATATTTTGCTATAGGAATTCCAATATAAAAGTATCTACAATAGAAAAACATTATTCATCAAAAATATAATTACAGGTACAATACCCGCCGCTGCAACGCGCGGGTACTCTAATATATGAAATTGCCCTAAAGATTGTAATTAGTAGAATTATTAATTTAGAACTTCACATAACGAATGCATGCATGTGTGTAGTTATATATCCAGCAATTCTTGCACCAAAAAAACATATATCCTGCAATTCAGAGCTATTGTATAGTTTGCAATTCAAGAGAGTAAACTGTCAAAAATTATTTTTCTGAGTTTTCTAACTCAATAACTATTAACTATGATATTTTTAAGAGGCCAAAACTATAGTATTACATTTTATATCGTTTAAGGATGGTTTTGCATAAAAATTTGACAAACTTTTTTCATAATTCATGATGATTTTTGTTAGACATTTTCCTTTACAGAAATGAAACTTGTCAAGAATTTCGGACAAAAAATACTAATGCCAAATTGAACAACTACAAAAATCATTTTATTTATAAATTTTACTCCGAATATAATCATGCAATTAACACCATGTATACTGTATAGCATTGTTATATCTTATTTGATTTGATGTTGTACACCAATCTAGAAAAAGATTGAAGACGATGGTATGACTAGAATCAACGGCTCAAAATCAACAACAATTTGGGACCTCAAGCCAATCAAGTGTACTTGGTAACACCACAACGTGTTCTCTCAAACAACAAACATTCCAGCCATTCGTCTTTTCTCCCTTTCATTTATTCAATTCAATGATAGAGCCAATGATATTTTGGTCTTATTAAATAAGTATATACCAAAATATAGTCTAAAATCACATAAACTCATACAAAAAAAATATTATGTGTTTCATACAAACATATATTTCTCAGACCGATCAAAAATGGATTAAGAAAATATTAAATACTCTACATCAAACTAAATTAAAACAAATTTTAAATGTGTTTAATTTTTAAAAACAACCTTAACAAAAATCTAAAAATAAATTAATACTCTTTCCTTCCCAAATTAATAATTCACGTTTTTTAGGATGTACCAATTTAATTGTCCACTACTAAAAATAGATAAAAAAGTTTGATCGAGTTTACTATATTATCATTGTTTGAAATTAATATTACAGATTTTAAGGGTACTGGCAATGGGCATCGGCATGGCACGGCATGGGTTGATGCCGAGCGGCAACACCGCCGCCACCAGTGAGGCATAGGTTTGGCATGAACTCCCTCGGCATGTATGCGGTTGAGGCATGGGAGAAGGGGGAGAGAGGCATTGGGTGAGAATATAATTAAAAATAAAATAAAATTAGGTGAGCCATGAGATCATGGTTCCCACTAAAAAAGTATAATGAGGCATGAGAGAGGCATGAATGAGGTGAAATGATATTATTGGTGGGTGATGAGGCATGGATGAGACATGAGATCATGACTGCCACCACCTTACAGAAAACTTAATTAATTAGTTAAAGTTAAACTTTCATTTTGCTAAAAAGTAAGAAAGAAAAGATAGTAATAATTATTTTTTATTATTTTTTATTATTTTTTATTATTATTTTTTTTGTTAAAGAATAATTATTTTGGGACAAAAGGGACTATTAATAAAGAAACAAAGAAAACAAAAATTAAAAGTAATTGAAAAGAGTTAAGGGCCACAAGAAGCATGGTGAGTTTGTATGAATAAAAAAAGATTTGGTTGGTTTTAAGGAGTGTGTGGAGAGAAAAAAGAAAGAAAGAAAGATAGATTTGGTATTCAGACAGAGGCAAATGGAGACTGCCATCTCCGGTCGACTCGCTCCTTCCCCTAATCATCCTTTTCTTCACTCCAAATCACCAGGTACTTCATTTTCTATCCTTAAGAAATTAGGTGAATTAGTTAAATCAATTACACTTGACTGACCGATTTTCTTCATCGTTTTTGTAATTAGATTTGCAATTGCTACCTTTATATAGGGACTCCTTTCGAGTCCTAGGATTTTTATGCCTGTGATATAGATAGTAAATCAAAGACAAGCCAACAAACAATTTAGTTGCGAGATTAATTGATTCCACCCAAGCATATGTTACGACCTTACTAATTACTCTGCAAAGCATCATGTGTCTTTGTTTAGGCGTGTTGGCTATGATTCTACTGTCATGACACAATGTTTGTATGAGGTTCATAGAATAACTAAACATGTGTAACTTGGTAGTTCATTGTAGTATTCTACTCTTGCGTGCTAATGACTTCAAGAACTTTGCAAATTGCTTCGTCGGTAACATTTATGACTTTTGTTTTTGGTTATGTGTCTTATTACAGGGGACAAGTACTTGCTTCATAAACAAAGCACAAAATGGATCACCGTTATGACAATGGCACCCCCGAGGCTGGAAAAGGGTGGTGGGGTGCTGGACAAGCCAGTAATAGAGAAAACAACTCCTGGCCGGGAGTCAGAGTTTGACTTAAAGTAAGGACATCTGTTTATAACTTAATATCTCAAGAAAGTATAGTGTGTAAATATGTGGTTTGTTGTTTTCTTATAGTTTCAACTTTTTAACATATATCGGGAGGATATAGCATCCGTATTCATTTAAGAATTTGAAGCCTTGCCTGGACAGACCACATGTCTGCATTTTAGAATTTAGATTAAGTAAGATGGTTACGGTTTATAAGCACCTGGTAAAAAAGATATTAGTTGCGTAGTACAATGGGATAGACGCATAGTTCGTACTGTTTTTTTTTTTTTTTTTTTTTTTTATTATCACATGTACATCGATGGCATGAAGTAAAAGGTTAATAATTTCTCATATCCAACATCCAAATGCAGGTGTAATACCTAGTTTGAAAAATGCCCATTTTAGATGACTAGCTCGTTTGTTTGTTTGTTTTTTTTTTCTCTGAAAAGGTGAATGTTTTATTATAACTCAAGCTTGCTTATAACAGTTACAACCAATTCAGAAGTCATCAAATAGACAGACCCCATTGAGACTGAAATATCAGAGAACTAAGAATAGCTACAACCAGGGGCGGACCTTTATGGGGGCAGGGGAGGGTCCCGGCCCCCCCAAAATTTACGACACTTAATGTAAATATTGTAGGTTTTAGGGGTAATTTAGTTGAGGTTATAAATAAATCTCCGATTCGGCCCCCCCAAAATAAATTCGGCCCCCCCAAAATAAATGGCCAAGTTCCGCCACTGGCTACAACAGAGATACTAGCTATATACATTCAGCATTCTTCTAGTCTAGTACATTAGCAGTGAACTAACATACTAGCCCTAGGCAACCATGGAGAAACCACACACCTTGGCTACATTTCCTACTTACAAACACCCTTCCTAACTGCACCAGTAACCCATACTAGTAACAATTAGACTAGCTCGTTTGTTCGTTTCACTATATTATATCATTCTCGTTACCTAACAACCAAGATGGTAGTGGGTGAATTCAACATCATTTTAGAAGCACACACTTTGAGAAACAACTTTGATACCCATTTTGGCCAACTTTCTTTCTTCGTGTGTTATTGACTTATTTGAGGTTTCTTTTTCAGTATTTATCGATACACGTGATTGAATTTCTGTTTGGTTTCGTATGTTAATTATCATCAATAATGTTTTATCTTTTCAAGCTTCAAATTTATGTGAAGGTGAAAACATTCTAAAAGATGGTTCTCCTATTTGTTACAGGAAATCAAAGAAAATGGCCCCACCTTATCGTGTGATGCTACACAACGACAACTACAACAAGAGGGAGTATGTTGTGCAGGTGCTAATGAAGGTTATACCTGGAATGACTGTTGACAATGCAGTTAATATTATGCAAGAGGCACACATCAATGGTCTCTCTGTAGTGATTGTTTGTGGACAGCCAGATGCAGAAGAGCATTGCACACAGCTAAGAGGCAATGGCCTTTTAAGTTCAATCGAGCCTGATGGTGGAGGTTGTTAGAAAAGGTAAGTTAGCTTGAGTACATGGCTGGCTTTCTAGTAACTATGATGGTCGTTGTCATGATTTGTAAGTACTAGGATTGTTGTTATATGTCAATAATCAATAGAACAATGTATAATGAATGATAAGCAACATGATTGCCATACGCTATCTCAATGTTGGGTCCTCCAATGGATGTATAGCATACTTGTGTTCATGCTCTGTCTCAGTCATTGGTTGCAACCAGTAAAATATATGTTTTGGTCCTCGAATACTCCCCGCATAAATGTTAGGTTTTATTTGTCGTGCGGCTTTTAAAATGAGAGGCATGAAGTTTCAGTAACATTTTGCGGAGCATTTAAAAAGCTCAAGGGTGTAAAATGCACATATTATCTCCACGTACCCTTGATGTTACCCCTTACCTATTGGTAGGAATTAGGTAAGCATAATGAACATCATTCGTTTTCATACCATTAGATGATCAACTCATATATCATAAGTTTGTTTCTGTACAATTCAAATATTATTGAAAAGCAAATGCAAACATAAATTGAACTATGGTACCGTATATTTGATGCGAGTAAACACACTTTCAAGTTTCAATATAAACAACAATTTTAAATAGTCTTTTTTAAAATCTTAGAAACTCAGTTTGTTCTTTCAAGAAATGGATAGTCGGTGTAGCCAACAACAGGATCCTGCGTATAAAATGTGTCTCGTATATGCTTATTTAGCGGAGCATCTAGCTCAAATCTTTTAGGCAAATCGGGGTTAGCCAAGAACGGACGACCATATGCAACAAGATCAGCATTTTTTTTGGCTATAGCATTGTTACCATCCTCCCTCTCATACCCTCCAGCCACAATGAAAGTACCATTAAAAGCCTGTCTCATTGGTCCCAAAGTGAGGGCGCATTCATCACTTCGCTCTTCTGCAGTTTTCATCCTAGGCTCCACCATGTGGCAATACAGAATCCCGTAATTATTTAGTGACCTAGCCATGTAAAGACCTAAAGCTTCTGGGTTTGAATCTCCCGAGTCCATGTAATTTGCAAATGGCGAGAGCCGGATGCCAACTTTATCAGCTCCAATCTCACTTGCGACGCTTTCTATTAATTCAAGAGGAAATCTGCAACGGTTTTCTAACGAACCTCCATACTTGTCGGTTCGATCATTGACTTCATCCTTCAGAAACTGCTCAACCAGACAGCCATGAGCCGCATGGATTTCGACCCCATCAAATCCTGTATATCTAATATTAGTTTTTTTTTTTTTTTTTTTTTTTTTTTTTTTTTTTTTTTTTTTTTTTTTTGTATGAGCCGAAAACGAAAATAATTTGGATAAACTCTTCTTGACTTACCGGCTTCCATTGCATTTCGTGCTGCAATTCTGAAATCATTAGCTAGTGCAGGAATTTCGTCACTATTTAGTCTTCGAGGAGGTAGAAATTCAAACAGAACCTTACCACTGCTATCGACCATAGGACTACATGGCTTATCTGTTGATGAAACTGGTGGCTGTCCAGCATTTGGCTCAAAACCTGCGCTTGGAATCAAATTACCAGAGTATGACACAAAACGCTAAAAGATAATGTACCATCTGCAGCTTCTTAAATAGGGAAATTTTTTATTGAAGATGATGAAAAAAATATACTTTGTTCAGAGTTTCTCCCGGGATGCCAGAGTTGACAAAAGAAGATGCCGCCTTTTGCATGAACAGCATCCACAATGGGTTTCCAGGCATCAATGTGTTCTTTTGACCATATCCCAGGAGCATTCTTAAAACTTATGCCAGACAAAAATAGCTACTTAATTAGCAACACATTCAGTCATAACTGTACAACTTACCATCTAGGAAGTTCTCATTATATAGTACTAAAAACATGCTGAAAAGATATACACACAAATATGTTTTAAGGCAGTCGCATAGTACCCTTGGGCAGCATGAGATATTATAGCAGCTTCGGAAATCAGAAAGCCGCCTTTGGTGGTTCTTTGAGTGTAATATAAGATAGCATGCGGTTGAGGAAAACTGTCATAAGATCTAAATCTAGTCAACGGTGCCAACACAATCCTGCAAAATTTCAAATAAACTGAAAGTCAACTTTTAAGGTACCTGCCCAAATGTTTGGATTTTACACCACTATAATCTACAGGTAACTGCAAATTAATTCAGAAAACAAAGAAAATACAATTAATGTTGTACCTGTGGGCAAGATGAAAATTACCCATTTTGTAATGGGTCAAAAGAGGGATCTGGTCTCTTTCTTGGCTTTCCATTTCTCTACCACTCTAAATGCTTAGGGTGTGTTTGGTACCGAGAAATGAGACTAGAGAAAAGGAAATCGTTTCATTTCTCTTGTTTGGTACGTAGAGAAATCAAATGGGCGGAGAATTTGGAATTCTCGAGAAATCACCTCTTTGTAATTTGTAACTCTTTGTTTTCCATCCCTTTTGTGGAGAAATTGGAGAAATGGATTAATTTTTTTGAAAAAATGTGTTTTTTTTTTTTTTTTTTTTTTTTTTTTTTTTTTTTTACATTTAAAAAAAAATTAATTATTATTTTTTTTAAATTTAAAAAAAAATTATTTTAAAAAAAAACAAGTTTTTTTTTTAAATAAAGACATTTTAAAAAAATATTTTTTTAAAAAAAACAAGTTTTTTTTTTTAAGTAAATACATTTTAAAAAAATAAGTTTTTTTTTAATAATTTTTTTTAAAGAAAGTACATAAATTTAAAAAAAAAGATATATTTTTTTAAAAATATTTTTTAAGAATTTTTATTTAGACAAAATATTATTTAAATAAAAAAAATTTCATTTCTCGGGTCAAGTCTCTGTTGTTACCAAACATGAGAATTGAACAAAATTCTCTACTGATTTCTATTCTCTGAGATTCTATTCTCTACTTCATTTATTTTCTCTGAATTTCTCTCTACCAAACGCACCCTTAGTTTACAAGTAAACTTAGGATTATTGATATTATTTATAGCAAAGGGTATCCACATTAGCTTTATTTTAGGGAGGGAGGAGTGGAAATTTCATACCCTAATACCTTGAGGGTGCCACATCACCTCTATCCAATAAAAACCTTCCAACTCAAAACTACCCCAATACTACCCTAAGTGGACGGAGTGGTACCCGGTACTACCCTAACACTAATATTCACAAAAGATAAAAAAAAATATAGAAGAAACGAGCGGCTTCGGAGCTCGATTTTATACCCGATTTATGGTACACGAAGTAGTGGGAATGGTGTAGCCCACTACCCGATTGCTACTCGATTGAAGCTAGAGCTCCACTCCGTCATGCCTTAGCGTTTAATATAACTCCTTAACTCACAATTTAAGTCAAAGAACTCTTTTTGAGACTCACAATTACTTTTCATTTTCTATTTGTTTTTTTAAATAAATACATTTAATTAATAATACAAATACATTACTATTAAAACTGATTATTACATACCAGACTTTTATTAACTACACACATTTTTTATACCCTTTTTTATTTTTATTTTTTTATTATTATTTTTTTAATTTTTATTTTCATTTTTAAATTGTGGCAAAAAGAATATGTTATTAAGTTTAACGTTGAAAAAACAAGTAAAATACTTGAGATAAGATCTCGCTTCAAGTGACAAACCAATTGAATAAAGATCTCACCCAACCAATATACACCATAATTTTAGTGCACATAAACGATGTATGAGAATTGTAGTTTCGACCAAAGAGAGCCGGTGATTGACTGATCCACATATGAAAATCGCTGGAAGAACAGATATTTGAATCCAAAGCCCATTAGAAACTTTTGTGTTTGATCTTTGTTACTATAGCCGACCAACATGTAACCTTGTTATTGAAGACTAGATTGTTCCTTGCAAGCCACACATACCAGATTGTGCATGGCCCAACGAGCTTCCATCCTTTGCTAAGCCGATGACTCATTCCTTCATTCCAATCTCTAACAAATTGATGAAAGGTTTAAGGCAAAACCCATTCCCCTCCCCCACCAAAGAAAAAGACTTGTCCAAATCTCATTTGTCCACTGACAATGAAGAAGCAGATGAGAAATAGATTCCACGTGCTCATTGCTCCATAAACATAGATATTCGAGGAGAGTCATCGAAACATTTTATACTTTTAGGGCTAAAAAAAAAAAAAAAAAAAAGGGAAAAAAAACCTTGTCTATGTCGACACACACAATCAAAAACCACTTACAAAAACACACAAACTTAATTCATACACACAACACAAATTACACAATTTACAATCGTCGAAAAAAAAAAGAAAAAAAGAAGCACAAAAATACCCTCACCTCAAGTTATGGCTCACGTCATTGTGGTAACTCAAGTTATTAGGCAAGCAACCCATGGCGCAGGGGCACGGCCTTTTACAACGCCAATAAACCCGACACAATAGTTTATTGTATCAATTTATCATTTTCTTACTAAAGCGGTTGTATCCCAATGAGTACCCTTTTTTGTGTGAGAAACTTCCCAACAAAATGGTCATAGGTTCAAATCATGCTTAGAATATGTGAGATAGTTTGTGGTTGTATATTATGAGATCATGTTGATTAATTAAATCACACAACCAAACATTCCAAGAACCAAATTGAATAATCAAATTGATTACATGTATATAGCAAAACCCAATTAATTTGATCAAGTTAAATACTCCTTAGATAATAAGAAGTAAAATGATTGATAAAGCTAAGTGTATCTAGTTGTATGTCTAAAATGATATTTAAACAAGGGTGAATGTATATTTCTCCAATGTAAACATCATAATGGCATATTTATTCAATGTATGCTAAAATACATTGTAAATCATGCATAAAAAACTTGCGTAGAAGATTCTGAAGATGCACACGCCCATGTTAGGTCATTATTTGGGCTGCTTATCAATATTTGATCTGCTATTTTGGGTTTCTAAATTAAATATGTGGTCTGCGAATAGTCATATGGAGTTCAGGAGTTGGGCCATTGTTAAAAAAGACAGCGGGCCTTTTAGCTGCTAATCCTGCTATTATTGTATATTGGTGAAAAGTATTATGCAACGCCATGCAAAATTAAAAGTAACTATTTTATTCAGGTGTTAGACTTGTCTCAATTAAAATCAAGTCACACTGAAAAGATGATTAACAATAGGAAGGTAAATGGTAGCAGGCATAATATATTGTAAGGATCAATAAAGTTTGCTCCGACAAGTAAACATTATCCAAGTGGTTACCAAAGGCCTTGGCTAATCTATACGTAAGTAGTCAAATAATAAATTTTGGGTTGAAGCTTAAAATGATTTATACGTTCTAGAATTTTTTGTTAGGATAAACCACATGGACAATTTAATAAGGAAATTACATTGATAAGTTGATAAGTATTTACCTAGAAAAAAAATAAGGGAACTTTATTAGTATACTTGGGTGTGTTTGTTTTGCTTTTCGGAATCATTATTGGTATAGTTATGATAAGTGGATGGAATGGAATTAGAGATTTTGATTCTATTGTTCATGTTTGGTATGTAGATTGTGGTATGAATCTTACATTTAATAAGTGGTATGTAGTTTGTGGGCCCATATAACAATTACTAACAAACCAATCTACTTGCCCAGGAATGAATGTATTGGTTTTAATGTTTCTTTTTGATTTCATTTCATGTCACCAAACAACAACAATGAATGTCATATCTATTTTTTGATTCCGAAACCCACATATCAAACACACCCTAAAAGTGGAATGGAATGATCCATTTTTAGATGTAAGTTATACTTTGGTTGTGTGTGAAAACCATGGGATCACAAGTTGTTCTTGTTACATACTCAAAGATTCTAGCAAATTTTTGTATGATTTGGCGGCCATTCAGCAAAACAAAAGTGGTACGTTTATGAGTGTGTTGTGAGACATGTTTGTGTATGAGTATGATGTATGTAAATGGTCAGGGATATTGTAGCGACTACGGAAGTTTGGGGTTGCAATGTGGAGGTGTTTGCCACTATACTTGGTTTGATAAACTAAAAAAATTGTTAACAATGCATGTAATATTCAAAGTGCATGGTTCTTTAGTTCTGCGTTAATGTGATTAACGAGTATTTTTTACACTCGCTCTACTACGGGGCGTGAGGTTTTTCGAGAAAATAATTACGTATAAGATCTCATTTAAATCGGTTTTAGTTTTTACTCACAATGTATTTTAAACGTAGACAAATAAATTCTACATTTTAAACTTAAGGATGACGATTTATGTTACAAAGATGATCCCTAGAGAGGAATTACGTAATTTCATCTATAACGTAGGAAGTATTTAATTATGTAAATTTCTCTTTTCCAAAAAAAAAAATAATTATAAAATAAAATAAAATAAAAAACCCTTAGGGATGACTTTTGAAAAATCAGGTAATTTATTGGAACCATTTACGTAATGTTTTTTTACATGTTTGGTCTTTGAGGTTGGATTATGTAACGTTATCAAAAAAAAAAAAAAAAAGGACTATTCATGTACATTTGAATTTTGACATAAAAACAAAAGTTTAGTGATGATTTTCACAATGGGGGACTAGTTATGTAAATTTGTGTTACACATTTGGTCTTAATGCACGGATTTCATAATGACAGGTTTTGCAATGACAAATAAACCTCAAACATTGTTTATGTAAATTTTCGGAAAAACACAAATAATGGTGAATATTGGGGCCGTAAACGAATGTGACGAATATAAACGGAGCCTTTTTCATGTTCGTTCATTTAATTTTAACCGGACAAATAAACGGACACGAACGCTTAAACGGACAAATTTTCTTGTTCATGTTCGCTTATTGAGAAAATGAGTTGTTCATGTTCGTTCATTAAGACACCAAACAAACGTTAAACGAATATAGACGATCGAACATAAATAAACATAGATAAAAACTATAAACTTTATTAAATTATGCACATTATATTGTTTTATAAGTGTTGTTTTGTTCGAATATAAATGAACGGACACGACTTTTGTTCATGTTCGTTCATTTAATTAAACGACTGTAAAATATTGTTCATGTTCGTTAATTTAATAAATAAACGAACATAAACAAACTTTTTACCAAATAATTTATGAAATTAAATGTTCAGTTCGTTTACAACCCTAATAAAAATTACAAATTAATTGCATATATTTATAATTAAAATTAAAACTAAAATAAAATTTAAAAAACCTTAAATTAAAATTAAAGAAAATTAAAATGTGTGTGACCCTTAGAAAGCAGAACTTAGAAACTCGTATGTCACCCGGTGCCCAAATAATTTATGCAGAGCATATATTTATCGTGAGATAGATATATAGATAATAATAATGATCATATCGATTAATAAATTACTACAATAATGACGCAACGTAATTGTGTGCTGTAAGGGTCAAATCTTACTATTTTAATTATTACAATATATGTTTCTAGATTGCGTATTTTTATTTAATTATAGTAATACAAATTGCATGCATAATTAATTTCCACGTATGATGTCACTTGGGGAACACGTATTTGCATGAAGTTTTTCCACATTATTGCCATGCTTATATGGTATCAAAATACAATTATATTACAGTAGTATAATGCATTCAGCCACTAACTTAGACATGAATTATTCAAAAATTATGTTGTACGCTATGAGTATTGATTTGTTTATAGGGTGATCATTTACTAAGGCAACCTGTGATCGAATGTATATTCGTTAAAACATAAAACCATATCCATCAGTACGTCCATGTGTACCGATTAGGAAAAATTGTTGAATAAATTAAGTCTAAAGATTTTAGCTAAACGTAGTAACGTACTAAAACATCTTAACTTATATAGCCATCTAGTTTTGTCGATTAGGTTTACCTTCTTTTTGAGGTTTGGATAATGTTTCAACTATCGTTGTCAATGTTTTATTTACTTTGTAACGGAAAATATATCATCACTGCAAGAAGATAGAAGCAAAAGAATATTACCAATACTCTGTAATTAAAAGTTTTGTTTTAAAAGAAATAATTATTTAATTATTACAGTACTTAATAAGGAAAGTTTCAAAAATCTATGTCAAAAAGATTTTATTTTATTTATATAAAAAAGATATCAAGTATGCGTATACTAATATTAGTATATGTTTTTACAGAGGTGCCTTATATATACGAAATAACAGAACGAGAAATCAAAATTGTGGTTGGAAAAACACCAGGGTTGCTAAGTTCAAAAAAAAAAAAAAAAAAAAAACACCAGGGTTGCCACATATGGCCAATAATACGGCATGTGTACAGAGTAGTTGTGTTAGTTATTTCTCAAATCATTTTATAAAATAATTGAAAAAATATTCAGTTCATTTTTTTGGTGACTTCCGTTTTCTGACTTGCTAATTCACGAAATTTGATACAAGAGCTCAATTTAGTTCATTTTTAATACCAAAGCTCAATTCTTTATCAATATTTATATAAATACTCTATTTTCGATGACTATATATCTAACCTGAATTCACGTCTTTAATATACGTATAAAAAAACTGTGTTAGTTTCATTTGACAAATTTAATTCATAGCTTTTATTTCAAATAATTCATATTAAATAATGAGGGCCAACACTCGACAAAAAGGCTTTTGTCTCTTATTACTGTATGATTATGACATGAAATGATGAGCTACGCATTGAGAAAAATTGAGTCATAGTGGACCATTAGTAAAGTGACATCTGGCATATATGAACTCTTAAAAATTAATTTGAGTTGTTAATTCACGTCGAAGAAAACAAGATGCATAAAGTGGAAACATGATATTATTCATTTAATCGTTACTATCAAATCTCAGTTGACCTTTGTTCCATTTGGCTTAGAACAAACGATGTAATATATTTTTTATTAACAGTCGATTATTTAATTAATAATCGAAAGAAATTCATCAGCTATAGCATGTCTCCCTAAAACCGTGTGTCCCCCCTAATTTATTTTACTTCAAAATATACTCATTTGAGATACTAGAAGGGTACCCGCGCGTACCCTTTAACTAATTTTTTTTTGCGAACAATATATTTCGATTACATGTTTTTACTGATTATGACTTTTTGTACAGGTTTGTACGGTTCTGTTTGAGTTGGTTTTTGGCTAAAACCGAAACCAAACCGAAATGAAGCTGAGCTGGCGGGTTGTGAGATGCGGATACGAAGGATTTTTTTTTTTTTTTTTTTTTTTTTTTTTTTTTTTTATGTTTTTTTGAGTAAGTTGTTTGATGTTTTAGATCTATAGATGATGGTTAAAGACAATTAATTCTTTAGATGTTACAAGTTCATGAATTTAAGACAATTAACTTTTTATATATGCGTATGTAACAAGCTATTGAAATTTCTTTTTATAGTAATATTTTTGGTCTTAAAATTTTTAAATGTTCTTGAAATTTCTTGTGGCGAGCAAATGTTTTTCATTTATATGTTTTTTTTTTAACAATAGCTATTTGTATTTTGATTTCCGGTGAACTACGTATTTTAATTTATTACAATTGTTTTACAATAAATATGCGAATGTCAAGAATTTCATGTAGCATATTTCAACTCTTTTACCTTTTGTCGCAAAATTAAGATAGAAATAGTTAAAAGCTTGAAGTCCACAAAATGTTTTAAAGTCGCATTTTAATTTTCAACGAATGACCTTGAGTTTGAATTTTGAGTTTACAAATGTAAGTATAATCTGATCACATAATTGTGACACGAAGGTTTGTTTTTTTGTTGGATTAAGCATCATCACGACCTTATTCGGGATTCGAAATCTCACCTCACTAAAACATAAAATTACTCAAAACACTGAAAAATACATCATTGATCCACAACCGCAAAGTCTCATATCTTAATTAACAAATTAATCCTCATATGATCATTGGCTTTGAGAAGAAAAAAAAACATACAACTTAACACTAAACACCGGTCGAAGTCCAAATATACAAAACAAAGTCGAGTGGTATTTAACACAAAATTATACTCAGTCTCGAACTATCGAAACTCAATCAAAACCATTGTCCAAAATAATACTAAAAATTATACCAACAAACCAATAATTATCACAACCTTCGGCCTTATAGTTCCAGCACACACAAATAATCTAGTTTTCGGCCCAAACAAGACAATATCCGGATTAAAAAGATAAAGCCCAAATAATTATCCAAAGTCCAAACCAGTTAACCTTATACTCCCTTATTTATCTCACTTTAACCCTAATCACTTTTGTGATACGCAGCCACAAACGTTTTCACACACCTAACTTTCTTCCCTGCACAATTCGAGCCACATAAACACACAAAATCCCTTAAATTTCTTCTGGTATTCGAACTCTATAAAGACAAAAAGTTTCGGCTTCAAGGTCTTTGTTGTTTTGTTTTTTGGTCTCGATCTATGATGATTTCTTTTATACTCTTTGTTCTAAGAACAAGTCTTTGAGTATCAAAATAGAAAATGAGATCGATTTTATTTTTCTTTTTCGAGTCTTGGTGTTGTTTGACGTGAGGGTTAGGACATATTTATACTGGATATGGGTTTTATGTATGATAGATGTGGGTTATAAAGTTTCTACGTGAAGGCTAGTAATGGACAATCGAGATCAAGACCAGATTATAATGGTCTAAATCAAGATCAAGATCAAGACCAAGACCAAGACCAGGTTAGTATTTCACTATGAACTTTCTACCTTTGCTTTCTCTAACTGTACTTCTCCAGGAAGTTAAGGAATGTGCTATTTCTTGTATGGGGCTTGTGGTTTCTACTTTCGGTGATCACTTCACGGCAGACTTACCTGCATGCCTTCCTGTTATTGTGGACCGAATAGGGAATGAGATAACCCGCCTGACTGCAGGGAAGTTTTGTTGGTTATGCTGTGGGTTTCGGTGATGGTTTGGTTGTTGTGGTTGTGGTGTTCGATGGTGGTGTCGAATTGAGTCTGTGGTTCGATGATGGCAAAATGGCTGTCAAAGTTGAGAATAGACATTGAGAGTAGATTTATCTATTTATATGTGTGTTTTTTTGTTGGTACCCAGAAAAAGAAGGGAGAGCGTATTTTTTATTGGTGTTGAAGTTTTTGTGTTGGCTTATATATGATTGAACCTTGGGCTGTTACAATTCAGAGACTTAATGGATTGTATAATTATTTGACTGATATTAATGGATTGTATAAATATTTGAAGGCTGTTACATAAAGTGTATGAAAGGTTATTTATGAAAATTGTCATGGAAGATTTACTAAGGACTTGTTGATTACTTATTATAGAAATGTTTTTTGGTCTTAAAATTTAAAGAATTCTTTATTTAGAAAGTCCCAAACCTTTTATAAAGTAGTATAGATAATTATATATTGTGATCGTTAAAGAGTTACCCAAACCTATGAGTAACCGTTTGTGAATTCTTAAATTTTGCGAGTCAACCTGCAACCCATATAAGAACTACTCGATCACTAAGTGAAATTTACGTCCTATGATATTAATGTCATTACAAAAAGATTGTGAAGATGAAACCAATGCAAGCGCGCAGTCATTACGTTTTGAAATATTTATGCTAAGAATTAAAGATCATAATATGCACCCATTAAGCTATATAACTTGATTCACTCGTATTAATGTCCACAAAAATTGTTTTGAGTGTGATAAAAGGTGACTTTAAGGGTGCGTTTGGTTTGGTTTGTACATGAGGTTAATGAGATTTTGATTTGGTACGAAAGAAAATGATAAGAGAAGATTAATAATTATTTAAATTGTATATTTTTTTTATATATAAATTGAGTAATTGTACTATTTTGAAATAAACAAAATAGGAAATACGACTATGATGAATAAATATGTGGTTGAAAATTTTAAAGAAATAAAATGCGTAATATAATTGGTTGGAATCATCAAAAGTATCTAGTTGAGGCTGGATTAAAATCTTTCATTCCAAAACGTGTGTTAGTAAAATAAAAATGTATCAAACAATTTATTTGAGATTTCTTTCCATCCAAAACCATTAATAACTGGAGTATATACCAAACGAACCTAACCAAATCAAGGTTTCAAAGCTAGCCAATAACAAATTTATTTTGCCAACTAAAAATATTATTATGATTATCATTATTAGGTTATGACCAAGCTTATAATAGCACTTGTATTTACAAACGAATATTATGTCGCACAGCTCATCTAGTTTATACTTTATACCACAGAAACAAAGATGATTGCTACATCTAGATATATTTTACAAAAACAAATCCACATAAGTAGGTGACAACATGTGATTGGTGTATTTTGATACACTTGCTCCCTCTTCTCTTTAATCACACCAATCATATGTTGACACAACCTTTGTGTGGATTTGTTTTTGTAAAATGTATGTGGATGTAGCAATCCTCATAAACAAAAGGCATGCGCATGTGGACACAATTTGCATGACCTTCTGGTTACGGTATGATCATCATATTAGTATGTCAACCGTATAATAGACATGACTAATTAGGTAAGATTAAGAGAACAATATTGATCATTTGGTTAGGGTGGCTAATTTGGTATGTTCGTCACCAAAATGCGGCAGCTCACAAGTTATAAACTACGGAGTATGTTGGTACAACAAACATCAAGTTATCATGTCAACTTTCCTAGAAATGGAAAGCTTTGTCTGGTTAAAGTGTAGTGTGGCGCCGATTACGTAAAACCTGGGAATTACTGAGCCAAAATTGTAGAAACCATAATTAATACGTGAGGAAAAAAAGAAACTTGTGTCTTGTGAGGTGTTTCATTAACATGGGGAATCAAAAATATTAGTATAAGAGAGCTAGGTGCACTAGACACTAATAACTGTTATTGGCTTGCCACTTCAACAGACACCCGATAGCACTACGATAACTAAAACACTCTCAATAGCTATAACTGTTATAGCCGCATGTGGGTCTCATAACACATCACCGGTGCAGAATGACGTCGCCATTGAGCAAAAATAACCCAATGACGTGTTAAACGTCCCTTGCAACGTGCTTTCTAACTTTGACAAACTGAAGCATAAATGAAACCGTAATAGTAATAATAATAAAAATGAAAGAAAACGTCTACCACAAGAAATCTTTGGACACGTCGGTGCATAACAAATATGGAAACACTTGAAGAATTATGGTGTCATATACAAAGTTCGTTAGACAGAACACCAAGAAACCATACAAACATTTCCTCACAATTGGTAGAGCTTTCAACAACCTTACCCACCATTTATCTGCACTTTTTGTAAGGTCAAATATGGGATTTCGTTTTGTCAAATATTCATTAAACTTACCATATTTCAAGACCTAACCAACGGAAGTTTCATCTGTTAGTAAGATAATTAGGAGTTAAAAAAAACTATATTCGTCAGATAAACGCATAGGTATCTTGCTCAGATCAATAAATAGAACAAGCTTCTTTCTTTTCACCATGTTTTTTCTGAAAGACATATATATTATTTACAGTTTTACACATACTCATTAATCTCATGCAGTAAACTCTAAAACCTTTTGGCAGATTATCTCACAAATACCGTTATATTTAAAGCCCTTTGATACTTTCACCTTGTTTTTAGTAATACAAGATAAAAGGGAAGACACATTGGTGTAATATGCATTTATAAAAGGGTTAATTGCTTGAAAATGTATTATACTTGATTTTTTTTTTTTTATTGTTTGTATTGAACTTTTAAATTTCGATAATTGTGTGTATTTTATGACTATTTGACCTTTACTTTTTCAAACTTCGAAGGGTAAAATAATCATTTTACATGGCTAAATAGTCACAAAATACACACAATAATCGAATTTGAAAGTTGAGTATACACAATAAAAAAAACATATAATAACAAAAAGTGACAAATATAATACATTTTCAAGTAATTAATCCTTTATAGAATAATAATACTAAAAACAGCTTTGCTATTTATTAAAAATTTTGAAAAACAATAATCTTAAGAAAAAAAGAGAGGTTGATTGTAGAAAGAGGCTAGCTAGTACCAAATCCTTTTGAGAGTCAAAGCTTCTGACCTCACAACATTTGACACATATGTATTTCTCATGTATATATATGGCAGTAACCATTTTCCAATTTAGAAATACCTTAACTTTCACTATTTCTTCAGAAAAGAAAAAAAAACAAAATCAAAGCTCAAGCTTCAATCTTTTTGCCATCACATATCTCTTCCATATAAGATCACCGAGAATTAAACCCAAGTCGAAAACATCAAGAATATGGGAAGGTCACCATGTTGTGATAAAACTGGACTCAAGAAAGGGCCATGGACACCAGAGGAAGACCACAAACTAACACAATACATTGAAAAACATGGAGCGGGCAATTGGCGAACACTTCCTAAGAACTCTGGTGAGTGTGTGTGCTTCAGTCCTCTTTCCAGTTGTCTTGATTTTAGTATTAGATTTGTGTGTAGTCTAATGTTTAAATAATTTATCCAAAAAAAATGTTTAAATAATTTATCTGTACTCAGGTCTTCAACGATGTGGGAAAAGTTGTCGCCTTCGATGGATAAACTACTTGAGGCCTGATATCAAGAGAGGAAGATTCTCGTTCGAAGAAGAAGAATCCATTATCCAACTACATAGTGTTCTTGGAAATAAGTAAGTTCACATAACATTTATGTTCTCACGCAGTACTATGGTTTGGTTTAGAAATTCGCACATACCACTGTATATACAAAGGTCTAATCAAGTTAAATTATCTCACAATAGGTGGTCAGCAATCGCTGCTCGTTTGCCTGGAAGAACTGACAATGAAATCAAGAACTACTGGAACACACACATCCGAAAAAGGCTACTCAAGAATGGAATCGACCCAGTGACTCATAGTCCACGCCTTGATCTCATGGACCTTTCTTCCCTACTCAACTCAGCTTCTTTCAATCTTTCAAACCTTTTGAACATCCAAAGTCTAGTAAATCCACAAGTATTAAGGCTAGCCGCTCTCTTGGCATCATCATCCTCGAATCTAGAACACAAAGAATTGTTTCATAATAACACCATACCTTCTATGAATCCAAACTCTAATGAGCAAACTGCAGATGTCACTTCCACTCCTTCACTTTGGAACCAAGCACACCAAATGCAAGTAAAGAATGGCCAGTGCTTTTCAGATAACTTGGTAATTAGCTCGAATGATCAAACTTGTCAGGAAAATTTGATGCCTTCTTACTTGAACGATAATTCGAATATCCTTCCGAATTACAACAATCAATTTACATCACAAGCATCCGAAGACTCAAGTTTTCAGCTATCTAATACGGACACCAACGAGTTTGACATTGATTCTATATTTCCAACACCCATATCAAGCGCAACACCATTAGATTCATCATCCATGTTGATTAATGGCAGCACCACTGAAGAAGAAATTGAAAGCTACTGCAATAAAATTTTTGAATTCGAGATTCCAGATAATTTGCAGTTTAATGATTTGATGTAGACACTATTGTAAATAATACATGTGAATCATGTGACCGGTTGTTCTTGATGTCTTCTAATATTGATGTCATTTGCTGGAATTTTTATTTGTTATACCCTATACTGATGTATTTTTTTTTCCTGAATAATGCAAATCGATATACCAGATTTTTATAAACTATGTTTGAACTTTGAACCATGAATTTTGTTGCCTTATTCTTCGGTGACAATGGAAAGCGGGAAAGGCTATATATGATAACGCGGTCGGGGTACGTTTTGCTAGGGGGAGAGACGTAGTGAGGGGGTCGGTGGGTTGGGAGGGGACGCTTACTTTAGCATTGGTCTTATGGAATATTTCATGCACTAGACCACATAACATTTACACGTTACTGTGGGGCATAAAATTAACGCCGTACCATTGTATAACTTTTTAACTGTTTAGGGCGACCTAGAATGTATAACGTTACTTCCTTTGAAGCAGCAGAGTTTTATTGATAACAAAAAGCGGTTAACGTACATGTCCGGATACAACCCAAACAAAAGCCAATATGAAAAAAGCACACGCAAAAAGAAATGATCGGATCCGCAGCCATCCAAGAATTATATAAATAAACATATATCCTGCAGTTTGGATAATTCCATTAAGTAAGTCCTGGCCTTCTTATAATATTAGCTAGTTACCAGTGTACGTATCTCGTAACCTCTTTATTTTATATGTGTCAAACATTCATTAATTAAACTATTTTTTTCAAATGTTGTTACACTTAATAAATAGTTTACACCAAACAAGCGTTTTAAGTATACTAGCATGGTACCCGCGCAAAGCAGCGGGATATTAAATATGTAGTTTTTGTCGTATCTTTATCCTTTAGCGGTATGTAATGATAGTCGGTATATGACGGTTTACCGGTTTGATAGTTCTAAAAAAATAAATGTGTGTCTAAATTTTCATAAAATATATTAATACGAATATAGATTTTCAAAATTATATTCATTTGAACTTAGTAAAAATTGAATGTATATGACAAATTTTAGAACTTTAAATTTGTATTATTGTAGTTTTGTAACATCTATTTTAATACTAAAATTTAATGTGTCATTAATGTACATGATAATGTAATTAGTGTAGTGTAGTATTTAATTGTATGAATTACTAAATATAGTAATATGTGTAAGCTTAAAAAATTAAGACTTCTATTTATAAATGTCCTAAATGCATTATAGATAGTTATATATTATAGATATGATGTGAATGAATCACACATATCAGCATGTTAAATAAGTAAAAACAAACACATTATTTGTGCTTCAAACCGAACCAATCATAAGAAAGACAAACCAATCTTATGAGACTGCTATATAAGAACTACTAACATCTAGATTGACCACGAAGTCTTATATCAAAAGCGTCACAGAAAGCTAATTAATCTTCCGTTAGATCTTCGCGTTCATCTTCATCATATGTGTTCTCATCAATGATCATCTTTCTAACGCTCATGTAAGCTCTTCATTCCAGCTCCACCTTCGCTCTTAGATGCCATAAAACGTGCGGTTTCGTTATAAACCTCGTCTACGTCACTCTCGCTCTCCATATCAGCCAAGACACTTTCCTTGTTCTTCCTTATATTCGATCCAGCCGTTTCCTTGTTTGTCCCAAGAGACCTTGTGTCCACGTTTAGATTAACCACATTATCAGCCGTTTTGGAAGTTCCCCCATTTGCACCTATTTCATCATTATTTTCAATCATCTTAAGTGCATCAAACGGGTTTGAAATCGTTGCCTCTAGTCTAATCATTTCAGTGTTCTTCTTTGTACCACTAGTACTTGCACCATTCTTTTTTAAAATAGGTTGGTACACCTATTTAATAGACTTAAATTGAAACTTCGGGCCCATATTAATGCCACAAAATGCTCTTTTAGGAGCTTGTTGAAAACCATCATTATTCTTGCCACTTTTCTTTATAGGATCATCAACAACACATTTCAGACATGTCATGTCATCATAACCAAATACTATACACACTCCACTCCTAGGTGGTTCCCATTCGTATTTCACCCTAACCGTATGAAGAACATCTCCATTACCCTCCAAATTTAGAATAGAAATAATCATGCATGCTTTCCTTAAACTCCCGATCAACCCTAATATCAATCAATGCATGGGCATAATTCAAATGCCCACATGAATGCATACACATAGAACTAGTATAAAAATAAAACATAATCGGATTACCAAATCTAGTAGTCATTGCATTTAATCTGTCCTCGGTAAAAGCCACAATGGGCATATCATGAATTTTAACCCAAACAGGAATCGAGCAGAGGTCTTCTTCTAATAAATTTGCATTTGGCGTCTACTTCTTCAAATTAATTGGAACAAATCAAATAAACCATGGACCATTTTCCAACATTCCGTGCATACCATCAACCGACGAAAGCTTGAAAAAGAAAAGGCCATGCAAGTTTGTCATAGCTCAAATTATACCATATTTCTTCCATGCATTTTTCACGTAGTTTCAACAACCGGGAATGCAACTTTCTTGCCCACAAAATACCTATACAAACTGAATTCAAACCTCCTCTAGAATTCAAGAACCGACAACAAATGAATCTGAATTACAGCCAACTCATTAGCCTGTTTACCCGTATCCAACACTCCAAAATTAACTTTTTGTGTGCCTAGTGCATTACATACCAAGCTAGCAAAGGTTGTTGGAGGAGGATTTGAGATCTCCTTTGACAGTTAGTATCCACACTAGTATCACACCAACCACATTACCTTTATCAATTCCAAGTTTAAGTGGTTTTCCATCGTCTCCCAATAACATGAGTTTACATTATAGCATTTGACTTTCGATAATATGAATCTTTGCATCTAAAGAAGCGAATTTATCATTCTCATCACCATTATTAACATGTTCGTTATTACTTGATGAGTGTCTAAATACTCATCATTTTTATTCCATCTGCACTGCAAAAACAGTCAAAAACACTTTGAAAAGTCTCAAAAAGACAGAAAAAATATTTAGACTGTATTTTATGCAATAATTGTCAAAATCTAGTCCCTGGTTATTCAAAACATGTAATTTTTCATAAAAGGCCCTCAGGAATTTTTAAGTTGTCAAATTTAGCCTTATAAAGTCTAGTTTTGCAAAATGACAACTTGAGTCCTTGGAATTTTAAAGATTGACAGAAATTACCCCCGGACATTTTTAATTTGAAAATTATCATTTTTGGTCCTTGGGAAAATTAATCTTGTCATAATTAGTCCTTATGATGAAATTTAGAAAATTACAGCTTTGGTCCTTCAAGTTTGGTCAAATGGCAAAAATGGTCCTTGTGATTAAAATACCAAACCCCACGACCCAAAAATAATCAACCCAACCCAGTTTTTTCTAATCCCAACCCGACCCAACCTCTTCTTCTTTCCCTCTCAAAACCCCTCCCCTTTATCTGCTCCCCATGAACCCTACTTTCTTTCTCTGCTTCCCAGAATACCTCACCCTCTTTTACCCAAAATCCCCAAACCCCAAACACTCCACCACCTCTTTTACCCAGTTCCTCCCACTTCCCAAACCCACTACTTATTTTTCCAACTCATCCCAATGGCCAAGTCACCAATCCCAGCTTCAAAAGAACCCAAGGGACGACTCTGATTGCTTCTCAGATGTACCTACTTATTGGATGGATGAGATTGTCTCAAGAAAGCACAAGGACCTCTCTTGGGCTGATTCCCCTCAGAGAAGAAACACAAGAAGAGAAGAATGAAGAGACCTAGCTTTTTAGTATAAATAGCTTATGTATGCCAAGTTATAAGGCACCCCTTTCTTAGTTTTAAAAATTAGTTTTCCATTTTTCTTTTGTAATGAAATTTTCCAGTTAATGAAAAGTATTTTTTTTCATATTGGTTACTGTTTTTAGTGTTGAAATAGTTGTTATCATTAATTCTCATTAGTCAAATTTTAGCTTTAAAAGATCTTCAAAGTTTCTTGTATTAAATCTGTTCAAGAAAGAATTTCACCATAAATGTCTGTTTGGGTCAGGGCATTAAGTAGTCAAGAAAACCGTTTTTTACCCGTTTGACCAGTCTAGTCAAACTCCATTTTGTCCCACTTTGGTCATTTTAACTAAGTTGAGTATCAATTGTTTCAGGTTTGTATCAAGGGGTTAAAAAAGTTTGGTTTCTGAACTAGGCAAAACAGCAGCTTGCTGCTGGGATTTTCCCACTTTTTCATAACTCATCTGGTATTGAAAATTTGTAAAACCAGTTTTTAATTAAGCCTTTTTATACCTAAGTAACCTTGGTTTCAGTTGTTAGCATTTAAGTTGTCATTGTACAAATCAGATTTGAGTTTAAGGAAGTGTGTTTGTCAAATATTTCTCACCTGCACCAGCAGCTAACAATAGCCATACCAAGCTGATCTCAGCTTAATTTTAAGCTGTAAAAAGCTTTTTCTTGGATCCTAATTGTTGTTTTTAACATCTATGCTAGCTTAACTTTGCTTTTGCAGCTTTTGATTGCTTTGGAGCTCACTGTCCAGCTTGAAAATAAGCTCCAAAAGTAGCCACTTAGGCTGTCTCGCAGCCTGCACATCAGCAGCTAAGTTCATTTTTCAAGTGCTTATTGGTTTCTAGCTTTGCTTATTCAGAAACTTAGGTGCATTTAGTATAATTAGTTTAAGTTTAGTTTAACTTCAGCTTATAGAGTGCTTATTTGAGCTTTTGCTTTACTTATTTTCCATGTACTTAGCTTAGGATTCCCTAGCATAGTTTAACTAGCCAACTGTTTCTCCCATTGGATATTGCTTAATATTAACTTGTCTATGTAAGCTCTAGCCTGTTAGTCATCTTGTTAGCTTAATTCTCACAATAAGCTGTTTATTTTGTCTACTTGAGCTTAACTATTGCTATGTGGTGAGTTTGTTGTAAACTGTCCAAATCAGCCACAATAAGCTGTTTATAACAGCTGATTGTAAGTTTTCAAAGAAAAAGTTTTCACAAAAATCTTTTATTTTGATTGCATCTTGAAGTTTTAATAAACAGATCCAAAAAAGAAAATGTTTTGCAAAAAGGGTGGGAGGCAGGCTCGAACCTGAGACCTCCCAGCCTTAGAAAGTGATAGTGAGTACCTGGATACCAGTTGCCCTTAGGACTTCTATTGGTCATATCTCACCTTATTTAATTCTTAACAACACTTTGTAGTTTCAACTTTTCAGCTTATTAGGCTTATTTACTGCTGATTTTCAAAAGCAACCACCACTTTTTGCATTTTTCTTAGAACCAGCATAAATCAAAGTACTTTTAGTGATTTTTCCAGATTTTTACAAATTAGTTTAGTATTTTTTATAATTAAATTAGATTTAAAAGGTTTTTAATTCGTAGTAATTAATTTAAAAGTAAAAAAAATACCCGGTTTTTTTCTAAAATAATTTTCAGTCAAATAGAACGTAGGAAAATTGATTTCACACCCGTAGCCCTTAAATTTCAAAAGTTTTATGTTTTTGGCTCGGGTGGTTGTCGGTTTTTACGTTTTTTTAGTTTTAGCACCCTAGGACTTAGTTTAGCCTCGTTTTATCATTTCTTAGGCTTAGTAGTAGTTAGTTTGTAGTTTATTAGGGTTCCCTTGCCTTAATTACTTTCCCGTTAATTAATTCGTAGATAACGTAATTCAAATCAAACAAATCATTAAAACCAATTCAAGTTCTAGTCACGAAACTCAACGAATCCTTCCATTCACACCTCGTTGGGACACGACCCGGGAAATCACTTTTCCGGTATCACTTTTATCACACCCGTAAGATTTGATACGTTGACTTTTTTCCTAAAGGGTTAATTTGTCGAATTTTACGGTTATTTTGATATACGTTGATATTGTGTTTATTTCACCACTCACTTCACACGAATCAAATTTTGGCGCCGCTGCCGGGGAGGTGTGTTGCGACAATATCGTGAAGTTTTTGCGATTAGTGACTTGAAGAACCTTCCTCGTGAAGTTATTGTTTTTATAAAAATACAAAAATACAAAAATATTTTTCTTTTCTTTGTATATATATGTAAAAGATTAAAAATACAAAAAGATTTTTGCTTGTTGTTTTAAATAATATAGAAGACACAATCAATATAACATTCTCAACTGAGGTGTTATCATTATAAGTTCCCGAACAAAAGATTTAAAACTTGCCTTTGTGTCGCTCGTGTTTTGGTTTACTTTTATCAGTTTAACAAACTGTGTGAGGGGTATAAGGACGGCCTGACATTAAATTGCGGCTGAAAAGAGACGGGTTTTTAATAAGCTTCGCGCTGACCTAATAAGTCTCTCCGCTCCTTTGTGCGTTTTACTTATAGAAGTGATCATTTCACGTGGGATTATTGGTTTAAGTTCACTGTGTTTTGCCTCGGTCTTGTTTTAATTGAAAGTGTTGTTTTTGGAAGTGCATGCGCACTCGCTCGCAAGCTCGTAGACGTAACCGTAACCAAGCAAACGTACCCGAGATACGTACCGTTGAACAACCCACCATGCCTGGAAACCAAGGGAACGGACCTCAAGTCCAAGTACATGGTCCACAAAATCAAGCTCCCGATCTCCGAACGATGGAGGAGCTTTGCCAACCTACGATGGATGGATGGGGCGGTCCAATTGCCCCGGTCAACATCGAGGCCACGGATTTTGGACTTAAGCATCACATGATTCAACAAGTCCAAAGTTTTTGCCAATTTCATGGATCACCGGGTGACGATGCCAACAAGCATCTCGACAAATTTCTCACCGTTACCCAAAGTATGAAGCAAAATGGGGTCACCGATGAAGCCCTTCGCTTATATCTCTTTCCATATTCCTTGACGCTTCATGCCACCGCATGGTTTGATCGTCTTCCCAAGAACTCAATCCATAGTTTCGATGAAATGATCTCCAAATTCTTAGCGAAATATTTTCCACCGTCGATGGTAACGAAACTACGGAATGAAATCAGCAACTTTAGGCAGCATCCCGATGAGTCCTTATTCGAGGCATGGGAACGCTATAAGCTTTCGATTGATCGATGTCCGAACCACAACATGTTGCTTGTCACCCAAATAGATACATTCTATAACGGGTTAACATTGAGACATCGTGACACAATCAATGCTGCTGCCGGTGGTACCTTTATGAAAATGCGACCCGAAGAGTGCTATGATCTCATTGAAAACATGACTGCCCACCAAAATTATTGGGATTCCTCAGCCGAGAGGAGCGAGTTAAGGAGATCTACCACTCTTCCATCTTCGGAATACACGACTCTCACCAAAAAGATTGAAGAAATATCCACTGTCGTACTTAAAATGAGTCAAAATAATAACAATCAACAAGTGAATGTCGTAAACAAAAGTTGTGAAACTTGTGGTGGTCCACACCCTTATTTTGAGTGTCCAGCCTCCGGTGGCTTCACTCAAGAGAGCGTATATGCCGTTTCGGGTTCCTACAATACGGGAGGTAATTCCTACCAACCGCAAGGAGACCGAAACCTTCTCAGCTATCGTTCTAACAATTTCCTTGGACCACCCGGGTTTAATCAAAATCAGAACAATCAAAATGTGCAAAATAGAAATAATCAGTTCAATCAAAATCAGAGTCAGAATCGGAATTTTCAAAATCAAAATCAAGGTTTTCAAAATCAAGGAAATTTCAATCAAAACCGATTCCAAGCTCCTCAACAAATTGTTCAAGCTCCACCTCCTCAAGCTTCCATTGACATTGCTAATTACATCAAAAGCAATGAAGCTAAGATGGTTTCCATGCAAAATCAAATTACCACTTTGAAGAATGATTTCACATCCGAGCTTAGAGCTACTAGCAACAAAATTGATCAATCTCAAAGCAAGATTGAAAGTATGTTTGCTAGTCTCATGAGTCAAAAGAATCAAGCTTCAACTTCGGGTGCTCTTCCGAGTAATACCATTCCCAACCCAAAAGGTGAATTGAATGCTATTTCCACCCGAAGTGGTAAATCTTATGAGGGACCCTCGATGCCTAATCCTTCTCCGGTGAGGGATGTGGAACGAGAAACCGAGGTATCAAAGGACAAGGTGCATAACTCAAGCCCACGAAGTACCGCACAAGTCCAACCTCCGGTGGTCTTACCTCCAATTCCGGAACCCGTTGTTCCGATGACCACTCCTAAGCCTTCACTTCCTTATCCTTCAAGGCTTAATGACCAAAAGCTCCGTGATAAAACTAGTCAACAAATGGAGAAGCTTATCCAAATCTTTCAAGATTTGCACTTCGAGATTAGTTTCGCGGACGCTCTTCTTCTAATGCCAAAGTTCGGTCCAACAATCAAAAATTTGTTGAATAACAAAGAAAAGATTTCCGAAATGGCTAAAACTTCTTTGAACGAGAATTGTTCGGCGGTTATCCTTAAAAAGCTTCCCGAAAAGTTAGGAGACCCCGGAAAATTTCTCATCCCATGTGATTTTCAAGGCATAGTTCAATGCTCCGCTTTGGCCGATCTTGGTGCTAGCATTAACTTGATGCCACACTCCATGTGGAAAAAGCTTTCATTACCTCCGCTTACACCTACATGTATGATCCTCGAGCTTGCGGACCGTACAAGTTCTCGTCCGCTAGGTATAGCCGAGGATGTATTTGTGAAAGTAGGCAAGTTTCATTTCCCCGCCGACTTTGTTGTTGTCGAATTTGATGCCGATCCCCGAGTACCCCTCATCCTTGGGAGGTGCTTCTTAAAAACGGGTCGGGCATTGATCGACGTTGATGAAGGGGAAATCACTTTGCGGGTAAACAAGGAAGCCGTTACTTTCAATCTCAATCAAGTTACGAAATACTCCCCCAATTATGGAGACAATTCCGTCAACAAAATTGATGTCCTTGACATTGTGTCGGAGGAGTATTCTCAAGAAATTCTTGGATTCTCGAGTGGCAATCCCACTTCGGTTGATCCCATCATTGCTCTCTCTTCCCCTTCCCTCACTCCGTTTGAGGGAAGTGACTTTATTTTGGAAGAGATTGAAGCATACTTGGCTAGTGATTCTGTTCCATGGGAAATTGATCACGCTCCCATCGACATTGAGGGAGACATTCTTCTCATCGAGAAGATGCTCAATGAAGATCCTTCATCACTCCCTCCTCAAGAACTTTATAAAGAGGAAATCAAAACCATTGAAAAATCTAATGATCCTCCCGAGGTCGAACTTAAGGACTTACGACCTCATCTCAAGTATGCATTTTTGGAGGGTGACAATAAATCACCCGTCATCATTGCTAAATACTTGAGTGAGGATGAAAAATCCGCTCTCATAAAGGTTTTGAAGTCACACAAGCGAGCCATCGCTTGGAACCTTTCCAAAATCAAGGGTATTAACCCGGAATTTTGTACACACAAGATTCTCATGGAAGATGACTTCAAACCGGCGGTTCAACACCAAAGAAGGGTGAATCCTAAAATCCACGAGGTTATCAAGCAAGAAGTCATAAAACTTCTCGATGCCGGATTGATTTACCCTATCTCGGATAGTCCTTGGGTTAGCCCCGTTCATTGTGTGCCCAAAAAAGGTGGCATTACCGTTGTTGAAAATGATGAAAACGAGTTGATTCCTACTCGATTGGTTACGGGATGGCGTGTTTGCATTGACTATCGAAAGTTAAATGAAGCCACCCGTAAAGACCACTTTCCGTTACCCTTCATGGACCAAATGCTTGAGAGATTAGCGGGAAACGAATACTATTGTTTTCTCGATGGTTTCTCGGGTTACTTCCAAATACCCATTGACCCACAAGATCAAGAAAAGACCACATTCACGTGTCCTTATGGAACATTTGCTTACCGGCGCATGCCTTTCGGCTTGTGCAATGCTCCCGGTACGTTCCAAAGGTGTATGATGGCCATTTTCCATGACATGATCGAAAAGACTATGGAAGTCTTTATGGATGATTTTTCGGTCTTTGGGGATTCTTTTCAAACATGTCTCTTCCATTTGGACAAGATGCTTGAACGTTGTGAAAACACGAATCTTTGTCTAAATTGGGAGAAATGTCACTTTATGGTTAAGGAAGGAATTGTCCTTGGCCATAAGATTTCTAAGAGCGGGATTGAGGTTGACAAAGCTAAAGTCGATGTCATTTCAAAATTACCTCCTCCCACAACCGTCAAAGGAGTTAGAAGTTTCCTTGGTCATGCCGGTTTCTATCGTCGTTTCATTCAAGATTTTTCGAAGATATCCCGGCCTATGACCCGACTTCTTGAAAAGGATACTCCTTTCGTCTTCTCTAGTGAGTGCGTTGAAGCTTTTCAAACTCTTAAGAAGAAGCTCACTGAAGCACCAATTCTAGTTGCCCCCGATTGGGAATTACCATTTGAGCTTATGTGCGATGCAAGTGATTTCGCCATAGGTGCAGTATTGGGGCAACGAAAATCAAAACATTTCCAGCCTATACATTATGCTAGCAAAACTTTGACCGAAGCTCAAGCATACTACACCACGACGGAGAAAGAATTACTAGCCGTGGTGTATGCTTTCGAGAAGTTTCGGCCATACCTGATCTTGTCAAAAAGCATAGTGTATACGGATCACTCGGCCCTCAAATATCTCTTTGCTAAGCAAGATGCAAAGCCGAGATTGCTCCGATGGGTTCTCCTCCTACAAGAATTTGATATCATTATCCATGATAAAAAAGGAGCGGAGAACCTAGCGGCTGATCATCTCTCTCGTCTTGAAAATCCACATCAAGGTGTGCTCGAGAAAAAGGAAATAAATGAAACATTTCCTCTCGAGACTCTTAATGTGGTATCTCATCGTAGAGATTCGAGTACCCCATGGTTTGCCGACTTTGCAAACTATCATGCGGGTAACTTTGTTGTGAAAGGGATGTCGTCCCAACAAAAGAACAAATTTTTCAAAGATGTTAAGCATTATTTCTGGGACGACCCCTACTTGTTTAAGGTTTGTGTGGATCAAGTCATCCGACGGTGTGTTCACGGCCAAGAAGCCGATGAAATTCTCAAGGCTTGTCATAATGGACCCACGGGGGGACATCATGGCCCGAACTACACCGCTAAAAAGGTGTTTGATTCCGGTTTCTATTGGCCCACGATTTACAAAGATGCCCATGACCTCGTCAAATCTTGCGACTCTTGCCAACGTCATAGCAACATCTCTAAAAGAGATGAAATGCCTCAAAATTCCATTCAAGTGTGCGAGATCTTTGACATATGGGGCATCGATTTTATGGGGCCGTTCCCGTCTTCTCGAGGGAACAAGTATATACTCGTGGCGGTCGATTATTTGTCTAAATGGGTAGAGGCGAAAGCGCTACCCACCAACGACGCCCGAGTAGTTGTGAAATTCTTGAAGTCTCCCTTTACCCGTTTCGGAACTCCCCGTGCCATCATTAGTGATCGCGGTACGCACTTTTGCAACGACCAATTCGCAAAAGTCATGCTTAAGTACGGTGTCACTCACCGTCTTTCTGCCGCGTATCACCCACAAACTAGTGGGCAAGTGGAAGTTTCGAATTGTGGTTTGAAAAGAATTTTGGAGAGGACCGTAGGTGAAAACCGTGCCTCTTGGTCGGACAAACTTGAAGATGCACTTTGGGCCTTCCGCACCGCTTACAAAACACCCATCGGGTGTACTCCTTACAAGCTTGTGTACGGAAAGGCGTGTCATCTCCCGATCGAGCTCGAGCACAAAGCCTATTGGGCCTTGAAGCATGCCAATTTTGACATTAAGTCCGCGGGTGATCACCGGAAAGTTCAACTCAATGAATTAAATGAACTCCGTGATCAAGCTTACGAGAACTCATTGATCTACAAAGAAAAGACAAAGAAGATCCATGACTCAAAAATCAAGAACCGCGTTTTCAACGTCGGTGACCGAGTCCTTCTTTTCAATTCTAGATTGAAAATCTTCTCGGGGAAACTTAAGACCCGTTGGACCGGTCCATTAACCATTGCCAAAGTTTTTCCATATGGCACCGTTGAGTTATCTCAAACTGACGGACCAAACTTCAAGGTGAATGGACATAGATTGAAACATTATTTTGGAGGGGTGATGAGTGTCTAAATGCTCATCATTTTTGTACAAAATAAACTGCAAAATCATTTGAAAACACTCAGAAACACATAAAAATGATCAAAATATCACAAATCAGTGTTTTATGTGTTTTAAATGCAAAAATATCAAAATCAGATGAAAAACATATCAAATTTGCAAAAATTGCAGTTTCAGTCCCCCAAGTTTCAAAAGTTGTCAAAAACAGTCCCTGAGCACATAATTTCAAAAGTAAAGTCACCAAAGGTCCTTTTAAAATCAAAAGTTATCAAATTTAGTCCTTTGGTGAAAAATATCAAAAGTTTGAGAAAATTACAAAAATGGTCCTCCAAGTTTGAAATTTGGCAAAATTAGCCCCTGGAAAATTGCAAAATGGCAATTTTGGTCCCTATACTTTTGAAGCTTGTCAAATTCAGTCCTTGGAACAACTTTGCAGATTTGGCAGGAATGGTCCCTTGAATTTTAGAATTAACAACTTAAGTCCTTATGATATTAAAACCTTTAAAAAACCTTTTGGACTTGTCAAATAACCAAATTAAACCCCTGCCATTATCCCCTTTTGAACCCCCTGTCACTACCCATTTTGACCCTTTGGTCAAATAAAGTCAAACACCCAGAAAAAGGCGCCCCACTGTTCCCTTATCTTCTTCAACTTGTGCCTGCCCTGCAACACCAGTCCCATCTCACCCATGCCTTATCTCTTTCCCCCCCTCCTCAATAATCATCACACCCCTACAGTCCACCCCCCCCCCTAGTGCTAGTTGCAGAGGTCAACAGGTCAAATTGTCTTTCCCGCCAAAAATGTGAAGACACTCAAAAGACACCCATTGGCCAAGAAAAGTGGTGGGATCTGCTCTAAGGACACGTGTAAGCTCATTTGAAGCATAAAAGAAGCAGAAGACAGAGAAGAAGAGGGGTAGTTAGTTTTTAAAATTTTCAAGTATGTCGTTTTATTTTAAATGTCTTAATTAGCTATTAAATTTGTAATCTCAAGCTTTATGATACTTAAACTAAGTTATTTAGTTGTTTTAATTCAACTTAAACCTTAAAGCAAAGTTTCCATTTAGTTTCATGAAATCTGGTTCACTGTTGCAAATTTCCAAATTCAACTCTTATGCATAAGCTTCAATAAGCTTATTTGTAGGCTCAAATAGGTTTACTTAAGCTACTATAGCTTTTTGATAAGCTTAGAATCCATTTTCAAGCAACTTTGGAATCTGGTCAACAAAAGTCAAAGTAAGAGCAAAATTGATGCAGATGGTAACAGGGTGATGCAGACATGGAAATAGGTTTGTTTTGAGTTCAATGGGTTGGAATTGATAGGGTAGTGGTTCATGGTTCTTAATTTGCTAGCCATTGTGGTTTGGACTAATTGTAAGTGATTTTAAGTTCTATTTTGCATAATCTGTCTTTTTAGAATAATCAAGCTCATACATGTTTAATCAGATGTGTTTAGGTCTATATAAGTTGGTTTGATCATAAAAATAAGTTTAATCATTGTTAAAATCTGTTTTTATTGCATAACTATGTACTAAAGGGGTGTTTGGATTGGTTGAGTTCACTGCCCTATAGGCTTATGCAGCAGTTCATGTTTGTTGTTTCATGATTGTTTGGTCTTAATATGTTCATTTGAATCATCACTTTGTGCCTGCTAGTCTTCAAAAGTCAAACTTGCACCTTATGCCATCTTGCTGTCCACTGTTGTGGAATTAGGACTGCTAATCCATTATTTTGTGTTAAGAAGTCATCAACCTTGTTTGCTTTACACTTGTTTTATCAAATAACATCAATCTCAGTCACAAGAATTGGATTTAAAGTTCATTTAAGTCAAAGTTCTTCATTTTGTCAAAAGTCAAAAGTGCAAAAAGCTGTTTTGGGGTCAGTTACAAAGATTTTTCTTGAACTCACCTTTGGGTCTTATCAAGTAAAGTTTGGTATTTCAGAAACTTCAATTGGTTGTCCTTCTTATCAGTATTTTTGTGGAATTTTGCCATTTATTTAAAAGCTTCAAATCAGATCTTCTTTTAAGCAAAAATCCCCTGCACCATAAGCTCAGTTAATACTGAGACTTTTTCCAGTTCTTGTAGCAGGCACACAGAGCTCATAAGAGCTTGCTAAGATCTGAAAATTGGTTTATAAGGTCTTTACTAGGTCAACTTGAGATTGCAATATCTGGTTCAAGGTCTCTGGCTTATTTAGTAGCTTATTTTTAAGCTGGTAGTTGGGTGGTAAAAACTGTTTTAGGACTTAAGTATAATTCACACCATTTGCTTGTTTCTTAGTTTACAGAGGTCTATAATAGTTAAACTAGGTTGCACTAAGGTAGTCTTAGCTTAATTTAGCTTCTGTGATAATATGGTTCATTGAGGAGGTCATCAGCTTATTTCTAATAGCTTATCAAGAAGCAGTTTACACCTCAGATCCATATTCTCCCACATAAGCATTTGTTTTTGTAATTTTCCTAGATTTAGAGTTATATTTTAGGATTTTCCTGAAGTTTTCATAATTTTTAGTTACTGTTTACTATTTTTCTAGATTTAAAACAGTTTTTAATCATTTTTAATTAGCTTTAATTGCAAATAATTGAGAAAAAGTTCCAAAAAATAGTTTTTCAATTTTATTAGTTTAAGATAAATATAAAAAGCATAAAAAAGATTTTTCCTTATTTTTCCACCTTTATTTTGTATTTTTCACAATTTTAATTAGATTTAAATAGTTTTAAATTAGTAGAAAATAGAAAAATAATCCTAAAAATACAAAAATAGTTTTGAAAATTCTAGTTTGATATTTTAGACTTTTTCATTTCATAATTTTATTTTTCTAGCTTTATTTCCTATTTTCTTGTATTTTAGGTAATTATTAAATAGTTAAAAATAGTTTTTAATTAATAATAATTAGATAATTAGTTGTAAAATTAATTTTCTTTTTCTAATAATTTTCTTATATCATTAGGTTTATGAAAATATCATTTTCATATTTTTAGGGTTAATATTGTGTAAGTTTCACGTTTTTGTTTATACGTCACGTAGTTTTAATTTAGTTTTATTAAAACAAAAAGAACAAAAACATTAGTTTAAAAATAGTGATAGCGTTTATTTAATAGATTTTAACTTTTTAGATTTCCCTTAATTTACATTTAAGCCGTTGTAATTTGTTGGCTATTTCTGTAGTTATAATCATAAATCAAATCTCTGTATCCATTCAAATCTTCTCGATCACTAAACGTCTGACTATTCTCGCACAGCTCGTTGGGACATAACGACCTGGGGAAACATTATACTCTCCCGATCTTCATTGCATTCGTGCCTGAGCTGTTTTAGGTTTTCTTACGCTTGCGTGAGATAACTTGACGGTTTTGCGCGGATCAACTTATTATTTCAGATTTTTGTTGGAGTTTATTTTCCACTGGGACCTATGTATTGAAGTCATTTTTGACTTGAATTATTTCCGTATTTATGCTAAGCCTTCTTTTGGATTTTATGTTTGCTTTGATATGACACCATTATTTGTGATTCCTTTACTCTTGTCGGGTCGGGGCGTTACATATCAAAACAACTTCTTTATTGGCATTGAAAATGGTGCCTTGTTTGTCATTGAATTGCACAATGTACTTAGCATCACATAGTTGATTGAAACTGATGAGATTGTATTTGAGACCATTGACATAAGCAATTCTAGAGGAAACTATTCCATTGCAGTTTACTGAACCATAACCTTCAATGGGACATGATGAGTTATCACCAAATACTACCTTGGGTCCTGGTTCCTTTACATACTTGTGCAGATACTCCTTCACACCAGTCATGCTTCTTGAGCATCCACTGTCTAGATGCCAAATAGGCTCCCTGGCTTGTCTCTGCACAAGTAGTAAACTTAATTAGTTTCTCTTAGTGACCCACTTGCTAGTGGGCTTGGGTCTCAAGGTCTCTTTGAATTTTCCAATCGACTCATGGTCAGTGGTTGAGTGCATTGTGCTACCACATGTTTTGCATTTAGAGACTGAGGAAGACTCAGTGATTTTGGGTTGTTTTGTACTTCTCCTTGCATGAATGACACTGTCATGTTGGGATGTCTCATGAGCTGGATTTCCACATATATCACAGCATGTGTTCATGAGACAGTCATCCTGATGATGATCATTAAACCCACAATGAGAGCAAAGAGGAAAAGTTTTTGCTCTATTCTTGAGAGCTGTTTTGGAGGATGAAGCATACTGATGACCAACTTTAGTATAGTTTGCTTTACTGACAGAGCTTACATACTGTAAGTGGTCTGCAGTTCTGTGATCATCCTTATTGCAGATCATACAATAAAGGATTCTATAGCATTTGTCAGTGGTATGACTAGTGTAATGACACAGCTCACACTTCTGCTTGGGTTTGTTGGTGGATTTTTGGTATGTGCTAAAACACATACCTTTTCATTGTCAAAACTGACCCAAAATAACCAAGAAAGAGCCGTTTATTGCTAATATTTGTGGTTTTCTTGAGTTTATGCTTGTGCAGGTACGGATATGTAAAAACACGCAAAAAGGGACCAAAATCAGACGTAAATCCGAGCACGAGAGATTAAGAGAGCTTAAGCCGAGCCGGAAGATCAGAATTATGCATTTATGAAGATTTCTAATCTCTGAGGATGATTTGTGAAGATTTGATCAAAGTTTGAAGAAATGTCAGAAATAGTCCCTCAACTTTGAGAATTGGCAGAAATAGCCCTTGGAGAATCAAAAATTGCAAATTGGCCCTTGGTTTAATTAAGATTGTCAAGAATGGTCCTTGGAGGATATTTTCAGATTCACATGATTGGTCCCTCAAACATCCGAATTTACATTATTGGTCCCTATGGTTACCATTTATCACAATAATAGTCCATGTCCAATGTAAATCCAATAATCCATTATCCAACACAAACCTTCGGCCCAACATCTCATGACCCAAATCCAACACCTAGCCAACCCGTCCAATATATCAACCCACACCCGAATGATACCTTTGACCCGGTATTAGACCCATGTCAACCCAACCACCCGGTCAACTAATTTGAATAACATTAAAATAAACAAACGCGCCCCAAACAGTACACTTTCTTCCCCATAGCCAAACGCACCCTTGCACCACTCACCACCAATCCCAAACACCTTACTTAGTACTAAGCATCTCCCCAAACCTTCTAGACCTCTGACTTGTCAGATAGAGTGGCACACGTGGACAAATGGCACACTCCCATTGGCCGTGACACCTCACTTGATGATATGGAGCTCGTTGATTGGTTGAAGTGACATGGAATTGATGTGTGGCTGTGGATGAGCTTCTAGGCGCTTCTCAAACGCATCCCAAGGCCTCTCTTCTCAGCTATATAAAGACCTCTCATCACAATAGATAGATTGTCCAATTCCTTAGGTCTTAGAGGAGTTTTGACCATTTTAATTTCTTGTCATTTAATTGTTTTCAATAGTGTAAACCTTTACTTTTAATCATTGTAATCAGTTTTCATTAATATAAGTGTCTTTCATCATTCAAATCCTTTGTCATTTAATTTTGATGTTATTAGTTCCAGAAGCTATTTCACTGTTTTGATAAGCTCAAATAAGCTTATTACAGCTTATTTGAGCTTATTGTTGGTTTATCACTCTTAAATCTCAGTTTTTAAGCAAAAGTCAAGAAAAGTCAAACGGGTCAACATTTTGAAAGTCAAACAGGTTTAGGTTGGATTCTGGTTTTAATGATTGTAAGTTGAGTTATAATGGTTGTTTAAGTATTCTAAATCAGTTTTAGATAGAATCTTATCAGGTTTTAGTAGCTTTAATGCATTTTGGAATTTTAAACTAGTGTTTGGATTGCTTGTTTAAACTGTTCTAGAGGTCAAATTGTAGCAGTAGATCAGTTAGTCTAGGCTTTGCTTTAGTTATTGCATTCATTCCTGTCATTGTTTGTTGCCTTTTGCACTTATAGTCAAAAATCTTAAGTCCACTGTTTTTGATCTCATAACTGTTAGAATCATTTGTTAAAATATGTCATATAGGTGTAGAAGTGGATAATCTAGCTTGCATTGCTTCCATTTCATCATTTTATATCATCATCAGTTCCAAAATTTGATCTCAAACCTCATTTTAGTCAAACTCCAAATCTGTTTTCAAAGTCAAACCTGTGTCAAATGCCTGATTTATGCAGATCTTGCAGATGATGCACAGTGCCCATTTCAAAGAGTTAGGTTCTCATTTTTGGTTTAGTCATAGTATGCTAGGTGGTCTTGAGGACTGCATTTCTGTTTTTCACTAAAGCTTCTCTGATTAGCTTATAAAGTAGCTTAAAGTAGGTACCTGTTTACTGTTTCTGCATGTGCAGCCCACTGTCACAATTTAGCCACTTTTGTTTTGCTCTCTAACTTCTTCATATTTAGTCCTATTTAGCTGTAAATTTGGATATATGATCTCTGGTTGGTGGTCTTGAGGACCACACTTTTAGTTTTCTCTGTAGCTTTTTAGATAAGCAGTTTCATCAGCTTATAGTAGGGGGTCAGATTCTGTTTTGCTCATAATATCAGTTGGCCTTAAACTTGGTAGAACACTTATTAGGTGTTAGAATTAGCTTGCATAAGTTGCTTTAGAGTAGTTTTAGTCCTATTTAACTTCTGGTATCTGTTGGTGCTATCTTGTGCTTATTAGCTTATTATAAAGTGCTTATTTGCTATCCATTTACACATCAGCTCTATATTCTTCCACATAAGCCCTTCTTTTTATATTTTTTATAGCTTTAGAATAAGATTTTAGAATTTCCCTGAAGTTTTCATAATTTTTGGACACTGTTTAGTATTTTTCATTATTTAATTGAGTTTTTAATCATTTTTAATTAGCTTTAATTGCATTTAATTCAGAAAAAGTTCCAAAAATTAATTTTTCAATTTTAATAGATTAAGATAAATATAAAAAGCATAAAAAATATTTTTCCTTATTTTTCTCCTTTTATTTGGTATTTTTAACAATTTAAATTAGATTTAAATAGTTTTAAATTAGTAGAAAATAGAATAATTAATCTGAAAAATAAAAAAATAGTTTAGAAAAGTCTTTTATGATATTTTAGATTTTTGAAAAGTAATTCCATAATTTTCTCTTTCTTTTTCATAATTTTTAGATTTTTAGTCTTATTTTTAAAGTTAAAAATTAGTTTTAATTAGAAATAAAATCAAGAAAATTCCATAAAAATAGTTTTAATTCATATTTAGTTTTCTAATATCATTTTTAGCATAAAAGTAATTTTAGGTTATTTTTAGGAGTTAGATTAGTCGTAATTTCTTTTTATTCGCGTTTTGTTTAAATTCCGTATTTGCGTTTTAGTGTAGAATTGCGTAGTTTGCCTTAATTCTTAGGATTTCCCATAGATTTTAGTTCCCTATGCTTTCCTTATCCCGTAGTTTAGATAACATCATATTATCCCCTTTTCTCATTCGGATCCCGATTATCGAGACGTGAGTTGGAAATTCCATTCAACCCTCGTTCGGAACGATCTCGGTGCTCAAACCTAACACGTTTGAGTTACCCGTATACTACACTTCTAATCTATTATTGGTCAGTGTCTGAGCCGTTTTAAGTTTCTTACGGTTAGTCATTCACAAGTGGCTAGCTTGTGTGAGTAAGCTTGACGTTGCTTTGGCATTGTCAAATCAATTTTTGGCGCCGCTGCCGGGGAGGGCTTGTAGCGAGTTTTCGTATTCCGTCTCGAATCGCGTGCATTTGAAGATCCTTCCTCGTGAAGTTACCGTCGTTTTTGTAAATATATGTTTTTGAAAAATCCAAAAAAAATTTAAAAACACCAAAACATTCTTCCTAGAGTGTTTACAAAACCATAAAAATTAAAAAACCAACAAAAGAAACTGAAACGTCAATTGTTACGTCGGCTCACCTTGAAGGTACAACCTATACACGGGGTATAAGGAAAGTCTTGACATTAAATTGCAGACTGAAGAACGATCCACTCTTCGTTCCCGCTCCGCTGCGCGTACTTTTGAGAGCTACCGAGCACCGGTTGACGTGACGGTTACAAAAATATTGTGTTTTCTTAAATATAAAAACCCAAAAATATTTTCCTTTTCAAAATTTGTTTTTCCTTTTATGTTTGATTTTAATAAAACCCAAAAATATTCTTCTTTGCCCTCTGATTCGATAATTCTTTCCTCTTATCCCTCTTATATTTGATTCTTATGGATTCCTTCGACTATTTCTGTCAGTGTTGTAATTCACGTTTGGGATATGATTATCAGTGTTATAATCATATGTGCCCCAATTCCTTCAATAATCCTCAAAATTTTTCCGACTACCCTCCACAGCCCCAGATATCTTCGTATGATCCATATTATTGTTATGGCTGTGGAGATATGGTAGATTCGTCGAATGATTTTCGTTGTTTACAGTGTATGCCCGAGATACATTCTAATTATGAAGAACCCGTTCCGATTGTGAATAATGATTCCATAATTGAAGAACCCACCGAGGGTGTCAGGGACGATTTTTCTTGGCTTCACGACATTTTTGAGAAACAAACAATCGAATTTAAGAATATGTTTCAAACTTTCTACAATCAATGGCAAGCTCAACAAAGTATTAATGAAGAACCCGTTCAAGTTACGGAAGATGATCACACCATTCCGGAGCTACCCGAAGAACCCACCGAGGGTGACGGAGACGATTTCTTTGAACGTCGTGCTTTTCTGAACAACATTGAAAAACTTGAAGCATTGTCAAAAATTTTGAAATATAATCTTGATGAACCCTTGATTCCTACTCCCTCTCCGGTGAGGGAGATGGAACATGTTTCTGAACCCGAGGTGATTCCCGTTTGTACTCTCGACTCTAATTCGAAGAATTCTAGAATCGATCCTTATCTTTCACGATTCACCGTTACGAGTTCGTCGAGTTACAACAAAACGGAACGAAATTATGAGCTTAAAATGATTTCTAAACAGAAAGAACCGGAGACCACAACGGAAGTGGTGGAACTTGCTAGCTCTCAGAGCACACCACTTGTCCCACCTCCGGATTCTTCTCCTTCTCCAGTTTCTGAGCCTTTCATTTCCGACTCTTCCCCTTCACTCACGCCGGTTGAGAGAAGTGACGTTCTTATGGAAGAGGTCGATGATTCTATTGTTACGAACATTATTGCACCCGTTGACTCTCTCATAATCCCAATTGAGTCTGGGGTTGTTGATATTTGTGATGAGCCTTCTCTTGATATTGAGATGTTCTCCGATTCCGATGATGATTCTTATGGAGACATCGATTTCGTTGACGATTTACCTTCTGAGCCCGATATAGAAGAAGAGAATGATTTTGAGCCAGAAGAAGAAGAGATTGAGCTTAATGATATTGAGATCGAGGATGAAGCATTACGAGAAACATTGTCAAATGTTTATCTTCTCATTGCCAAAATTGAAGCCCTTAACAATAATTCAAGTTCGCATCCTATCTCCGTTAAAGATAGTGATTTCTCTCCCGAGCTTGAGAGTTTCCGATTTGATGAAGAGATTAGTGGCAATCCCACTATTGATGATGTTTATCCTCCGATTCTTGAGCGATTCTATTTTGATGTTGATATGAGCAAAGTTTTGAACAAGGTTTTTTCCGATACTCCGACAAATGACCCGATCATTGAGGATGCTATTGTTGACCCAATACCACCGGGTATTGAGGATGTTATGAATAATCCCGATGGGGATATGGTTGTTCTTGATGGTTCTCTTGACTCCCCTTCTTCTGATGAGTCCACCATCATGTATCCCGTTGAGCCCGCATGTGAAGACAAAATCTTTAAACCCGGGATATTAGACATAGATGAGCTTTATGCTAAAACCATTGTTAGAGATAAGGATCCTCTCTTGGATGCCTTCATTTGTGAGCCTACACCTCTTATCTTTTACCATGAGCTCCCATCTTTCTTGGAGTTTTCTCATTGTGATCCGTCATTCCTTCGTCCACCCGCAAAACCACCGGATGATGGATCATTCTTTCATGTTATCCCTTATGTGCTGATGCCCGACATTTTCTTCCCTACCCAACCCACCCAGTCTCATTCCTTCGGGAATGAAGACACCGTTTTTGACCCTGGTATCTCTACCACTTTCTTCCCCAAGGACAAATGAATTCGGGGACGAGTCAGGCTAGCGACTCGGTGATCAAAAACAGTAGCGCTTCGTGGGAGGCACCCCATGCTTATCCATCTATCTTCTTTCTATTTTCTAATAAGTGACGCGAAGGGGTCTGCCTCTTCGATTTCTCGTGTTTGGTTGTTTGTGATGTTGTGTTTAGGATGTTCCCGATATGAAGACTCTCGTGCTCGAAGTTTGTCATTTCTCCACTCGAGTTTCATGATCGATGCTGATGGAAATCTGATATCCTAATCTTATCGACTAACGTTTATCTTTGAGCATACTTAATAAACGGCTTTTAGATTTTCGTGATACCCTTGCTTTAAACATTGAGGACAATGTTTCGTTCTAGTCTGGGGTAGGGTAATCTTCGATTTGATTTGACCGCACTTGCTAATTTCTGTTGTGTTTCTCTCGTAACCCCGTTTTTCCTTAGAAAATGAAAAATTGTGCAAAAATGAGCAAAATTTAAAATTTTTGTAAGCTTTTGTTAAGTCTTTTTGATTGAAAAGTTGGCTAGTCTCTTAGACAAGAAGCTATAAAATGCGAATTCTAGCTCACAAGGCCAAGGATTTTGCAAAGTTTCCCTGAGTGATTTTAAATATGCATAACTTTATTTCATTAGACGAAGCATTTGCTAAGTTAATATATGTTTTGACACCTTGATTGACTTTCCGCTGGTGAGAGTAGGAATAGAATTCTGACTTGACCGGGCGTGTTGAGCCCTAGCTTGTTCCCTTAACCATAGATAATCTAAAAATTATCGGCTAAGCATCTGCGGATCTCATTATTTGGGATTTTAAATTTGCAGAGATCGAGAAATGATAGAGTTACTTATGAGTTTAGATGCTAAGCGTGGAGTAGTTGGTTCTCTTTAGAGCCCATCGAAGGTACTTATGGCTTTTTGTTCCCACAAAATTGTTTCACCCCATATCTGTCTAATAATAATTAGAGATGTCGAGTTTTTGGCGATAGTTAGTTCTTTATCTTCTTAAAAGAATCTTTGTTTTAAAAATTGGGTACACATCAAGGATCCGTAATAAATGAGTAATCAGTGATATGTGAAATGTAATAAGTAAAGTTGTGAGTTGCGGTGTCGAGATCGGACCCTTTGATCTTTAGCCGGGATTGAGTGAGGTCTTAGCCTAGCCAGCCGGGATCCTCATTTCATGAAGCCTATAGTCTTGGAATTACCCCGTGAATCTCCGTGGTTCACAGCTCATAAAAGTAAAAGTTCATTTGAAAAAAAAAAAAAAAAAAAAAAAAAAAAAAAAAGTGAAAAAATGATGTTGAAAAATGATGAAAAAGTCAAAAGTATAAGTGAATAAAAATTCCTTGATGTGGACCTCATTTTTACGACAATGGTTCTTGAGAGAAGGCGGATAACTAATTATCGACTTAGCTTTGTATCTTTATCGGAATAAAAGTTATCGAAACGAGAATTTGAAGAAATTCATTTCTCACAAAAATAAAAAAATCTAGAGGAAAATAGGAAAATGGGAACAAAAGGTATTTACACAAGTAACTTCCATGGGTAGTGTTAGCATCTAGAGTCATATTTAACAATGATTTCGGTTTTACGCTTAGTTTGGGAGCTTGTGAAAAATCAGGGACGATGTATTCTATCCGTATGGTCACTTCACGCTGTGTTGTGTTTTCTACTCTGTGATCCTAACGTGTCGTTTGAAAAATGTTGGAGTTATTAATCGACATGAAAGTTCAACAAACCGTCATTCATAACCAGAATGTGCTTAATCGTTATATCTATATGTGATTTAAAAGGTAAACGGGGCGTTTTTAGAATTAAGGCTTTCTTAATCTCTTTTGAGGAACATTGACTACTTCTTCTCTAATTGGTTTGTCTGAACTGTTTTAAGTTTCTTACGGTTAGTCATTCACAAGTGGCTAGCTTGTGTGAGATAACTTGACGGTTTGGACATATCAGTGGTTTAGTAGAAAGAGATTGAAATCCTTGGTTTTAGAAGCGTGAGTTGATTGCATTGCGTGAGGACACGGCAATGGTTTCGTCTGAGGTATTTTGGTATGTGCTAAAACACATACCTTTTCATTGTCAAAACTGACCCAAAATAACCAAGAAAGAGCCGTTTATTGCTAATATTTGTGGTTTTCTTGAGTTTATGCTTGTGCAGGTACGGATATGTAAAAACACGCAAAAAGGGACCAAAATCAGACGTAAATCCGAGCACGAGAGATTAAGAGAGCTTAAACCGAGCCGGAAGATCAGAATTATGCATTTATGAAGATTTCTAATCTCTGAGGATGATTTGTGAAGATTTGATCAAAGTTTGAAGAAATGTCAGAAATAGTCCCTCAACTTTGAGAATTGGCAGAAATGGCCCTTGGAGAATCAAAAATTGCAAATTGGCCCTTGGTTTAATTAAGATTGTCAAGAATGGTCCTTGGAGGATATTTTCAGATTCACATGATTGGTCCCTCAAACATCCGAATTTACATTATTGGTCCCTATGGTTACCATTTATCACAATAATAGTCCATGTCCAATGTAAATCCAATAATCCATTATCCAACACAAACCTTCGGCCCAACATCTCATGACCCAAATCCAACACCTAGCCAACCCGTCCAATATATCAACCCACACCCGAATGATACCTTTTGTGACAATCCGTACTTTCAGGTCATTTCTCGACACAATTCATGTCTCATTATTTCAACAATTATAGTAAACTTGGTTTACTTGTTTCAAATTCGCGTAACCTTAAAGGTTTAGCGGCGAATACATGATCATAACATCACATACATTTCATATGGACTAAGATTAGTCTACATTTCATTTGCATCATTTGCATCTCGTTAGTGCATTCATGACATTTCATTTCTCATTCAACGCGTAATTTTTATATTTAATAATCGTTATCGCGTGAGTTATTATTTTGTATATTTAATCCATTACTTTCAAAAATGATCCCGATGTATTTTTAAACTTACATTTAGTTTATAAAAACTATATTTTTAGTTTTCCTAGTGTTTCAAATTTATTTGGTATATTAATCATTAAAGTTAAATTATTACGACACGTTTCTTAAAAATTTTACGATAATTATTTTATCACTCAATTTTCACAAGGAATGTATTTTTACAATTTTTATTATCTTATTACATTCTATTTTGAACTATTAAAAATTTACTTGTACCAAAAATCCATCATTTACTTTACAAGTGTTTATGTACTTACATAATTCTTGTACCTTTTATCAATTTATACACAAATAATACATATACTTTCATTTAAAAAAAAAAAAAAAATATAAATATCTACTCATCCCCCCCCTTGGCCGACCAAGAGGGAAGGGGAGTCATTAATTGTGTATGGTTTTCTTGATTGGTTTGAAATTCACTCAACTACAAAGTCTAACTCAATTATTTTTTTCTCATTCATTTCATACTTCACCAAAATTCACATAGTTAGAAAAAGGTTTTCTTCCTCTCCTTGTTTCCTCCATAACCGGCCACACATCAAGGTGCCAAGGGATCAAAAATTTTTGCAAGATCAAGTCATTTACAATCTAGTATATACTCTTTATATGGTTTTGAAATAAAAACCAAGGGTATTTAAGTTTATCCTTGTTACTTTCACCTCATCATACTCACTAGTAAGCATATTTCTTCCATTTTCAAGTTTCCTTATCATTTCATATTCATCTTTTCATTTTTGGAGCAAGTATGCATGTTATGTGATTTATACCATTTTATTTCATGATTTTAGAGTTATTATATACATATTGGTCATCCTATAAATATTCCCATGGTATTCTTTGGTCTTGATGATGTCTAGGAACCCATGACACCCTAAGAAGGTGTATGGTAGGATTAGATTAGCTTTGGAGTTGATTTGAAGGGATTAGAATAGGTTTTGTCCGAGGAAAAACTATTTTCAATACGTATATAAAAGGTTCTGTCCTTATTTTTATTTTCTGGAAAATCCGACAGTTGGTACGAAATTTTGGCCTTGATATTTAGAAAATATACTTTAAAACGAATCCGTGGCCGCTTGAACGGATAAAAACGGACTTATAACGAAGAAGTTATGGATTTTTAAAGTTTGACGACGAAATATATTATTTTCAGAATTTTCAGCAAACTGTTTTTACATTGTTTGAGTCAAAAATGAACCTTAAGCTTCACAAATTATTTCGACTTCTCAAAAATATATTAGTTTACTTCGATACGAAGCTAAGGACATATAAAACGTAGAAAACGGATTTGAAACGACAAAGATATGCACTTTTACATAAACTTGCCGTAACTATTATTTTCTGAAAATCTATATTATTTTACGATACAAGTATTTTAGTAGCTGTAACGTCCCTGTTGAGGGCTGTTTTTAACGAGGTTGTGAAACTTTTTGGAACGAAATGTCTTCTAGTAAAATCAAGTTCATCGGCCATATTTTTCAAAACAACAAGCTGTTTGAAAAGCGGAGTTATAGTAAATTAATTACGGATGTTCAAACTTGGCCGAAACTCATTTTTTCTGCACAACAATTAGCCAAAATCACTATCTTTAACCCTTAATATCTTTATGATCGAGACCTTTTGGACGAAAACTCCTGAACTGAAACTTCTAGATATCGATACAAACTTTCCAAAACAGTCGAGTTCGTTCTCTAACGATCGACGTACACATGTTTACGACTATATTTCCGAAGGCCATTTTTGTTAATTTCATAAAATTCCGACGACATTGTTTTGCGACGAAAAGTGGAAATTTCACCAAAAATCATTATAAAACCATTATAGGATGACATTTTGACGTAAAAACTTGTAAAGTCATTTTTGAAGGGTCAAGACGTCAAAAGAGTATTTTTCGGCGAGGAGCAATATTTTTCAAACCCGCAAATGGTATAAATAACATATGAAGTGCATGCATAACATTACATTGCAACTCATGACATATCATATCATTCGTAATAGGTCCCGGTTAACGCATCACATTATACCTCGGTGTACTCACTTTTGCCATTATTCCAGTTATCCAAGTGAGTTTTCATAGCCCCGTTTTACATGCTTTCAATTAATTTCAAACCCACGGGGGAGAATACATTGCACTACATTTTTTTTGTACGATACCAAGTATGTTAAATTCATTTACATTGCTTAAGTTACCGCATTTGCCAATTTGAAAGTCCCCATTACCTGAACATGAACCGTTAATCTTTGAAGCGAGGATGAGTGGATAGATCTATCGAGGGTGACGCCTCCATCCGGGTTGGTGAATCCCAACCAGGCAAACGGATGCATTTCATTTTATAACATTACGGAGTTGTCTGGCAAACACTCTGCAGGGGCATACATTATTGAACAGTCTAGTTTCGGGGTCATGGGCTTAGAGCAATTGTAACATTATTTTTACGTGACTTGATTGTCATGCCTGGTCTATACTTGTGTAGTCGTATAAAACATTTACATAAACCTATGATTTCTCACCAACATTATTGTTGACCGTTTTAGCAATGTATTTTCAGGTAACTGAGGCATTATCATCATGACATGGTTTAGGGACCACATTTTGAGTCGCGGCGTCGACTTACATTATGTACATTATGGCACTTTATTTCAAAACATCGTTTGGATTTGTAACATATTTGTATTTCCGCAAACTTTGTAAACCTTTTGGGACCGATGTTGTACTCTGAATGTTTTTATTTAATATCCGACGATGTGTTTTTAAAACGGCACTTTAGGTCGTTCAATATAACTGTGATGTGGTGCTATGACAGTCAATCCCCCAGGAATTCCATTCCGCTGCAAAACAGGTAAATTGGGGGTGTGACAGATTGGTACCAGAGCTACAGTTATAGAGAACTAGGTTGCATCATTGACCCTAGACTATAGCTACATTATCATAGCATCTCATCATTTCATTATAGTACATATTCATTGTTATCATGCGGATTCACTTACACTTTATTCGAGATTATTTACTTTTATTTCACATCGGTTGTCACAGACATGTCTTCAGATTCACACCCTATCACCATATCATCGGACTCTAGCTCGGATGATGTTCCAGCTAACCCCATCATGGATGATGTTTCATCACACTCCACTGAGATTGTATCTTCCATTGGATCTACTCCAGTCTTTCCACCTATCATGACTGACACTGAGACCGAACCCTTCGAGGAGGGCGAAGTCGCACCCACTCCTCACGTTAGCCCAGCTCATAACCCGTTGCTCGCACCATCACCACTACCAGCACCACTGCTAGCACCATCATCACCATCATCATCATATTTTCTTAGAGATCCTTTACCTGCATCGGACTTGCCGCTCAAAAAGCGTGCACGTTTCGACATCCCGACACCAGCATCTACTGAGCCCGAGCCACCAGCTAGATTCGAGTTAGGCGAGAGTTCTAGGGCCGCAGCTGCACGACAGCCTTCTACCGAGGCATTAGGAGCCCGTATTGATGCTCAGCAGATCCAGATTGATAGTTTGACGCGACAGTTGGAGGAACTGTCGGCGGATAGGATTGAGCCCATTGCTGAGGAGGTCGAGGGTTTAGTGTTAGGCAGGGTTTGTATTGACTTATCTCATCAGAGTATTCAGCATAGACAGATAGAGGACAGAGAGCATATCACGGAGTTGAGGCAGGAGATGCCCGAGTTGTTTGACAGAGCCGATATGGCACGAGATGAGTTACAGAGTCAGGCACAGGAGTTATCTTTAGCTCGTGAGAGTATTGTTACTTTGCAGGTTCAGGTTGATGAGTTGAGGAGTTTGGTGGATAGTTTGTCTACTCAGGTTCGCGATCTTCAGGATAGGGCCGGCGGAGCACCATGAGGTACCTTATGTAGACTTTTGTCATGTATAGTTTTGACCATTATTATCCTAGTCACAAGGTGTGTGACGTAGTTTAAAGAACTTGTTGTATTTTGGTTGTTGTACAAACAAATGTATCAAGTATTGACTCTACTATGTAGGAATGGTTATTATTATCTATGATATCGGTCCATGTAGGCCGAAATTTTCATGTATATTATCCACGTGTGTTGTGATTATATTGTGATATTTCGTTATTGTTCCGTTGTGATTCCATTTATCTTTATGCATGTTGTGGTTGTGGATATATTTTGTAAGATGGTTGTTTCTACTTACGAGTTCTCATGATTGTTTCATCTTGTGATTTTGAAGAGTTATGGCGCCTAAGAAAGCCACACCGGAAATGACCCAAGCAGCAATTCAACAGTTGGTGAATGATAGCATTGCTAATGCACTAAGAGTCGAAAGGGAAACAGTGGCTGCTGCTGCTGAAGCCGCTAGGCTTGCTGCTGCTACTGGTAATGCAGGAGGATCAGGAGTCAAGAACTGTTCTTACAAGGATTTCAAAAGTGGTGATCCCACTAAGTTTCGAGGTACCGAGGGAGCTACTGCAATGGTACGATGGTTTGAGAAGTTGGAATCGGTATTTTTGCTTTGTAACTGTTCGGATGACAGTAAGGTCAAATTTGCTACAAGTACTTTACTCGATGGAGCGTTGTCATGGTGGAATTCATATGCTCAACCGATTGGGATGGAGAATGCTTTTAAGCTTACTTGGGAGGAATTTAAGGGCTTGGTGACTAAGAAGTTTTGTCCTCGAACAGAAGTGAAAAAGTTGGAGACGGAGTTCTATGAATTAGTAACCATTGGGTACGATATTGAAACATACATTCGGAGATTCCAGGAATTGGCCGCGTTATGCCCGTCGATGGTATCGGATAATGAAAAGTTGCTAGAGGCTTTTATTGGAGGACTTCCCGAGGTCATTCAAGGAGATGTGACTTCGTTTGATCCACAAACAATTGAGGAAGCTATTCGAGTAACTCAGAAATTGATGGCACAAGTGGTGAAGAGAGGTAAGTACACCACCACCAACCGAAACAACAACCCCAAGAACCGTTTCAACAACAACCGAGCCAACTACAACAACAACAATAGCAACAACAACAAGCGCAAGTGGGACAACAACAGGGGTAGGAATGCTACTCAACAACCACCCAAGAGGCAAGAGGTTGCTAAGGCTTATGTTGCGGGTCCGAAGGAAGGAAAAGGATATTCGGGGGTTTTGCCGAAGTGTAATAGGTGTTTGAGTCATCATAATCCGGGTCGATGTCCTGATCCATGTGAGAATTGCAAGAAGGTTGGTCACCGTACTAGGGATTGAAAGTCGCCACAAGTTACATGTTTTGGTTGCGGGGAACCTGGACACTACAAGAAGGATTGTAAGAAGGGAAGGAATCAAGCAAATCCGAATCAAGGAGGTTTGGCACAAGGAAGGGTTTACGTCATTGGAGGCGGAGAAGATAGGGAGGACCCGAATGTCATTACGGGTACGTTCCTTCTCAATAATCGTTATGCTTCAGTTTTATTTGATTCGGGTGCCGATAAAAGTTTTGTGTCCACTGCATTTGCACCTTTGCTCAACATTAAACCAACTACATTAGACATATCATACAACGTCGAGTTAGCTAATGGTAGCGTAGTTAGCACCAACACCATTGTCCGGGGTTGCACATTCAATTTTCTTAATCATCCCTTCAACATAGACCTCATGCCCGTAGAGCTTGGTAGTTTTGACGTCGTCATCGGCATGGATTGGTTATCTAAGCATCGCGCAAAGATCATTTGTGATGAGAAAGTTGTTCATCTTCCCTACAACGGCGAAACTTTGATCATTCGTGGGGAACGAAGTGGAACTAGAATTAGTATCATATCGAGCATCAAAACGGAGAAGTACATTAAGAAAGGTTGTCTTGCTTTCTTAGCTCATGTAACCGAGAAAAAGTCGGAGGAGAAGCGACTTGAAGATGTTCCTATTGTCCGTGAATTTTCTGAAGTATTTCCCGAGGATTTACCGGGACTTCCACCGGCACGTCAAGTAGAATTTCATATTGACTTAGTGCTCAGAGCTGCACCGATTGCGCGAGCACCGTATCGTTTAGCACCATCCGAAATGCAAGAGTTGTCTAATCAATTGCAAGAGCTTCTAGACAAAGGATTCATTAAGCCGAGTTCCTCGCCTTGGGGAGCACCGGTCTTGTTTGTGAAGAAGAAGGATGGATCCTTCCAAATTTGCATAGATTATAGAGAGTTGAACAAGTTAACGGTGAAGAATCGTTACCCACTCCCCAGAATTGATGACTTGTTCGATCAGTTGCAAGGTTCTAGTATTTATTCCAAGATTGATCTCCGGTCGGGTTATCATCAGCTTCGAGTTCGGGAAGAGGATATTCCGAAAACAGCGTTTAGAACACGTTACGGTCATTACGAGTTTCAAGTGATGCCGTTTGGATTGACTAATGCACCGGCGGTATTCATGGATCTCATGAATAGAGTTTGTAAGCCGTATTTGGACAAGTTTGTGATTGTGTTCATCGACGACATCTTGATCTACTCAAAGAGCAAAGAGGAGCACGAAGAGCATTTAAGGATGATTTTAAGGCTACTCAAGAATGAGAAGTTGTATGCCAAATTTTTGAAGTGTGATTTTTGGAATCGTAAAGTGCAATTTCTTGGTCATGTCATTGATAGTCAAGGACTACAAGTTGATCCCGCAAAGATTGAAGCTGTGAAAGATTGGGCTACTCCAACAAATCCTACAGAAATTCGACAATTTCTAGGACTAGCCGGGTATTACCGAAGGTTCATCGAAGGTTTTTCGAAGATAGCGAGACCTTTGACCAAGTTGACGCAGAAAAACAAGAAGTACGAGTGGGGAAAGAAACAAGAAACTGCTTTTCAGTTGTTGAAGCAAAAGCTTTGCAGTGCGCCGATTTTGGCACTACCCGAAGGCATTGAGAACTTTGTTGTATATTGCGACGCTTCGCATAAAGGACTTGGGGCTGTTTTAATGCAAAACGAGAAGGTGATAGCGTATGCTTCTCGACAACTTAAGGTTCCTGAGAAGAACTACACAACTCATGATCTCGAGTTAGGAGCCGTAGTTTTTGCGCTCAAGATTTGGAGACACTACCTCTATGGTACAAAGTGCACAGTGTTTACTGACCACAAGAGTTTGCAATATATTCTTGATCAAAAGGAGCTTAATATGAGGCAACGTCGTTGGTTGGAGTTACTCAGCGACTATGATTGTGAAATCAAGTATCACCCGGGAAAAGCCAATGTTGTGGCTGATGCTCTTAGTCGGAAAGAGAGACCTAAACCTTTAAGAGTTCGATCATTGGGAATGACGATTATTTCTCCTTTACCATCGAAAATCCATGAAGCACAGATCGAGGCACTTAAGGAGGAGAATCGACCAAGTGAAAAGCTTTATGGTATGCCCGAAAGCGCAAATGGTTTTGTAAAAAGAGCAGATGGAGTATTATGTTTCAAGGATAGAATGTGGGTTCCATTGTATGGATGAATACGAGAATTGATTATGCATGAGTCGCATAAGTCAAAGTATTCTATTCATCCAGGATCGGATAAGATGTATCAAGATCTTAAGAAACTTTATTGGTGGCCGAACATGAAAGCGGAAATTGCCACGTACGTTAGCAAATGCCTTACCTGCTCTAAGGTAAAAGTCGAATATCAGAAGCCTTCAGGTTTACTCCAACAACCGGAAATTCCTCAATGGAAATGGGAGCGCATTACAATGGACTTTGTTACGAAACTTCCTAAGACAGCGGGAGGTTACGATGCTATTTGGGTAATTGTTGATCGCCTTACCAAGTCAGCCCATTTCATACCGATTAGAGAGACTTATTCCATGGAGCAACTCACTAGACTTTATGTCAAGGAAATAGTCTCGAGGCACGGAGCACCAATTTCTATCATTTCTGACAGAGATAGTAGATTCACTTCAAACTTCTGGAATTCATTGCAAGATTCATTCGGAACCAGATTAGAGATGAGCACAGCATATCACCCACAAACCGACGGTCAAAGTGAAAGGACCATTCAAACATTAGAAGATATGCTGAGGGCATGTGTAATTGATTTTGGAAATGGTTGGGCTAACCATTTGCCATTGATTGAATTCTCGTACAACAATAGTTATCACACCAGTATAAAGATGGCACCATTTGAGGCACTCTATGGTCGTAAGTGCCGATCACCTGTTTGTTGGGCCGAGGTCGGAGACGCACAACTCACTGGTCCAGACATGGTTCGGGAAACCACCGAGAAGATTGTTCAAATTCGTGATAGACTCAGAACTGCAAGGAGCCGACAGAAAAGTTATGCGGATGTTAGACGTAAGGATTTGGAATTTCAAGTGGGCGACAAAGTTATGTTGAAAGTATCGCCTTGGAAGGGCGTGGTACGTTTTGGAAAACGTGGGAAATTGAACCCGAGATACATTGGACCATTCAAGATTTTGAGCAGAGTTGGTCCGGTAGCTTATCGACTTGATCTTCCGTCAGAACTCAGTCATGTGCACAACACGTTTCACGTTTCAAACTTGAAGAAGTGTCTTTCGGACGAATCGCTCGTTATTCCATTGGACGAAGTTCAGCTTGACGACAAACTCAACTTTGTGGAAGAACCTGTAGAAATCATGGACCGCGAGGTCAAGCAGTTGAAACAGAGTCGTATTCCTATTGTGAAGGTTCGTTGGAATTCTCGACGAGGTCCTGAGTTTACTTGGGAACGGGAAGACCAGATGCGACGCAAGTATCCTCATCTTTTCACCGACACCGTTAGACCTAACAACGATTGAATTCAGGGACTGAATTCCTTTTTGGATGGGCGAATGTGACAATCCGTACTTTCAGGTCATTTCTCGACACAATTCATGTCTCATTATTTCAACAATTATAGTAAACTTGGTTTACTTGTTTCAAATTCGCGTAACCTTAAAGGTTTAGCGGCGAATTCATGATCATAACATCACGTACATTTCATATGGACTAAGATTAGTCTACATTTCATTTGCATCATTTGCATCTCGTTAGTGCATTCATGACATTTCATTTCTCATTCAACGCGTAATTTTTATATTTAATAATCGTTATCGCGTGAGTTATTATTTTGTATATTTAATCCATTACTTTCAAAAATGATCCCGATGTATTTTTAAACTTACATTTAGTTTATAAAAACTATATTTTTAGTTTTCCTAGTGTTTCAAATTTATTTGGTATATTAATCATTAAAGTTAAATTATTACGACACGTTTCTTAAAAATTTTACGATAATTATTTTATCACTCAATTTTCACAAGGAATGTATTTTTACAATTTTTATTATCTTATTACATTCTATTTTGAACTATTAAAAATTTACTTGTACCAAAAATCCATCATTTACTTTACAAGTGTTTATGTACTTACATAATTCTTGTACCTTTTATCAATTTATACACAAATAATACATATACTTTCATTTTAAAAAAAAATATATATATATAAATATCTACTCATCCCCCCCTTGGCCGACCAAGAGGGAAGGGGAGTCATTAATTGTGTATGGTTTTCTTGATTGGTTTGAAATTCACTCAACTACAAAGTCTAACTCAATTATTTTTTTCTCATTCATTTCATACTTCACCAAAATTCACATAGTTAGAAAAAGGTTTTCTTCCTCTCCTTGTTTCCTCCATAACCGGCCACACATCAAGGTGCCAAGGGATCAAAAATTTTTGCAAGATCAAGTCATTTACAATCTAGTATATACTCTTTATATGGTTTTGAAATAAAAACCAAGGGTATTTAAGTTTATCCTTGTTACTTTCACCTCATCATACTCACTAGTAAGCATATTTCTTCCATTTTCAAGTTTCCTTATCATTTCATATTCATCTTTTCATTTTTGGAGCAAGTATGCATGTTATGTGATTTATACCATTTTATTTCATGATTTTAGAGTTATTATATACATATTGGTCATCCTATAAATATTCCCATGGTATTCTTTGGTCTTGATGATGTCTAGGAACCCATGACACCCTAAGAAGGTGTATGGTAGGATTAGATTAGCTTTGGAGTTGATTTGAAGGGATTAGAATAGGTTTTGTCCGAGGAAAAACTATTTTCAATACGTATATAAAAGGTTCTGTCCTTATTTTTATTTTCTGGAAAATCCGACAGTTGGTACGAAATTTTGGCCTTGATATTTAGAAAATATACTTTAAAACGAATCCGTGGCCGCTTGAACGGATAAAAACGGACTTATAACGAAGAAGTTATGGATTTTTAAAGTTTGACGACGAAATATATTATTTTCAGAATTTTCAGCAAACTGTTTTTACATTGTTTGAGTCAAAAATGAACCTTAAGCTTCACAAATTATTTCGACTTCTCAAAAATATATTAGTTTACTTCGATACGAAGCTAAGGACGTATAAAACGTAGAAAACGGATTTGAAACGACAAAGATATGCACTTTTTCATAAACTTGCCGTAACTATTATTTTCTGAAAATCTATATTATTTTTACGATACAAGTATTTTAGTAGCTGTAACGTCCCTGTTGAGGGCTGTTTTTAACTAGGTTGTGAAACTTTTTGGAACGAAATGTCTTCTAGTAAAATCAAGTTCATCGGCCATATTTTTCAAAACAACAAGCTGTTTGAAAAGCGGAGTTATAGTAAATTAATTACGGATGTTCAAACTTGGCCGAAACTCATTTTTCTGCACAACAATTAGCCAAAATCACTATCTTTAACCCTTAATATCTTTATGATCGAGACCTTTTGGACGAAAACTCCTGAACTGAAACTTCTAGATATCGATACAAACTTTCCAAAACCTTCGAGTTCGTTCTCTAACGATCGACGTACACTGTTTTACGACTAGATTTCCAAAGCCATTTTTGTTAATTTCATAAAAATTCCGACAACATTGTTTTGCGACGAAAAGTGGAAATTTCACCAAAAATCATTATAAAACCATTATAGGATGACATTTTGACGTAAAAACTTGTAAAGTCATTTTTGAAGGGTCAAGACGTCAAAAGAGTATTTTTCGGCGAGGAGCAATATTTTTCAAACCCGCAAATGGTATAAATAACATATGAAGTGCATGCATAACATTACATTGCAACTCATGACATATCATATCATTCGTAATAGGTCCCGGTTAACGCATCACATTATACCTCGGTGTACTCACTTTTGCCATTATTCCAGTTATCCAAGTGAGTTTTCATAGCCCCGTTTTACATGCTTTCAATTAATTTCAAACCCACGGGGGAGAATACATTGCACTACATTTTTTTTGTACGACACCAAGTATGTTAAATTCATTTACATTGCTTAAGTTACCGCATTTGCCAATTTGAAAGTCCCCATTACCTGAACATGAACCGTTAATCTTTGAAGCGAGGATGAGTGGATAGATCTATCGAGGGTGACGCCTCCATCCGGGTTGGTGAATCCCAACCAGGCAAACGGATGCATTTCATTTTATAACATTACGGAGTTGTCTGGCAAACACTCTGCAGGGGCATACATTATTGAACAGTCTAGTTTCAGGGTCATGGGCTTAGAGCAATTGTAACATTATTTTTACGTGACTTGATTGTCATGCCTGGTCTATACTTGTGTAGTCGTATAAAACATTTACATAAACCTATGATTTCTCACCAACATTATTGTTGACCGTTTTAGCAATGTATTTTCAGGTAACTGAGGCATTATCATCATGACATGGTTTAGGGACCACATTTTGAGTCGCGGCGTCGACTTACATTATGTACATTATGGCACTTTATTTCAAAACATCGTTTGGATTTGTAACATATTTGTATTTCCGCAAACTTTGTAAACCTTTTGGGACCGATGTTGTACTCTGAATGTTTTTATTTAATATCCGACGATGTGTTTTTAAAATGGCACTTTAGGTCGTTCAATATAACTGTGATGTGGTGCTATGACAGTCAATCCCCCAGGAATTCCATTCCGCTGCAAAACAGGTAAATTGGGGGTGTGACACCTTTGACCCGGTATTAGACCCATGTCAACCCAACCACCCGGTCAACTAATTTGAATAACATTAAAATAAACAAACGCGCCCCAAACAGTACACTTTCTTCCCCATAGCCAAACGCACCCTTGCACCACTCACCACCAATCCCAAACACCTTACTTAGTACTAAGCATCTCCCCAAACCTTCTAGACCTCTGACTTGTCAGATAGAGTGGCACACGTGGACAAATGGCACACTCCCATTGGCCGTGACACCTCACTTGATGATATGGAGCTCGTTGATTGGTTGAAGTGACATGGAATTGATGTGTGGCTGTGGATGAGCTTCTAGGCGCTTCTCAAAGGCATCCCAAGGCCTCTCTTCTCAGCTATATAAAGACCTCTCATCACAATAGATAGATTGTCCAATTCCTTAGGTCTTAGAGGAGTTTTGACCATTTTAATTTCTTGTCATTTAATTGTTTTCAATAGTGTAAACCTTTACTTTTAATCATTGTAATCAATTTTCATTAATATAAGTGTCTTTCATCATTCAAATCCTTTGTCATTTAATTTTGATGTTATTAGTTCCAGAAGCTATTTCACTGTTTTGATAAGCTCAAATAAGCTTATTACAGCTTATTTGAGCTTATTGTTGGTTTATCACTCTTAAATCTCAGTTTTTAAGCAAAAGTCAAGAAAAGTCAAACGGGTCAACATTTTGAAAGTCAAACAGGTTTAGGTTGGATTCTGGTTTTAATGATTGTAAGTTGAGTTATAATGGTTGTTTAAGTATTCTAAATCAGTTTTAGATAGAATCTTATCAGGTTTTAGTAGCTTTAATGCATTTTGGAATTTTAAACTAGTGTTTGGATTGCTTGTTTAAACTGTTCTAGAGGTCAAATTGTAGCAGTAGATCAGTTAGTCTAGGCTTTGCTTTAGTTATTGCATTCATTCCTGTCATTGTTTGTTGCCTTTTGCACTTATAGTCAAAAATCTTAAGTCCACTGTTTTTGATCTCATAACTGTTAGAATCATTTGTTAAAATATGTCATATAGGTGTAGAAGTGGATAATCTAGCTTGCATTGCTTCCATTTCATCATTTTATATCATCATCAGTTCCAAAATTTGATCTCAAACCTCATTTTAGTCAAACTCCAAATCTGTTTTCAAAGTCAAACCTGTGTCAAATGCTTGATTTATGCAGATCTTGCAGATGATGCACAGTGCCCATTTCAAAGAGTTAGGTTCTCATTTTTGGTTTAGTCATAGTATGCTAGGTGGTCTTGAGGACTGCATTTCTGTTTTTCACTAAAGCTTCTCTGATTAGCTTATAAAGTAGCTTAAAGTAGGTACCTGTTTACTGTTTCTGCATGTGCAGCCCACTGTCACAATTTAGCCACTTTTGTTTTGCTCTCTAACTTCTTCATATTTAGTCCTATTTAGCTGTAAATTTGGATATATGATCTCTGGTTGGTGGTCTTGAGGACCACACTTTTAGTTTTCTCTGTAGCTTTTTAGATAAGCAGTTTCATCAGCTTATAGTAGGGGGTCAGATTCTGTTTTGCTCATAATATCAGTTGGCCTTAAACTTGGTAGAACACTTATTAGGTGTTAGAATTAGCTTGCATAAGTTGCTTTAGAGTAGTTTTAGTCCTATTTAGCTTCTGGTATCTGTTGGTGCTATCTTGTGCTTATTAGCTTATTATAAAGTGCTTATTTGCTATCCATTTACACATCAGCTCTATATTCTTCCACATAAGCCCTTCTTTTTATATTTTTTATAGCTTTAGAATAAGATTTTAGAATTTCCCTGAAGTTTTCATAATTTTTGGACACTGTTTAGTATTTTTCATTATTTAATTCAGTTTTTAATCATTTTTAATTAGCTTTAATTGCATTTAATTCAGAAAAAGTTCCAAAAATTAATTTTTCAATTTTAATAGATTAAGATAAATATAAAAAGCATAAAAAATATTTTTCCTTATTTTTCTCCTTTTATTTGGTATTTTTAACAATTTAAATTAGATTTAAATAGTTTTAAATTAGTAGAAAATAGAATAATTAATCTGAAAAATAAAAAAATAGTTTAGAAAAGTCTTTTATGATATTTTAGATTTTTGAAAAGTAATTCCATAATTTTCTCTTTCTTTTTCATAATTTTTAGATTTTTAGTCTTATTTTTAAAGTTAAAAATTAGTTTTAATTAGAAATAAAATCAAGAAAATTCCATAAAAATAGTTTTAATTCATATTTAGTTTTCTAATATCATTTTTAGCATAAAAGTAATTTTAGGTTATTTTTAGGAGTTAGATTAGTCGTAATTGCTTTTTATTCGCGTTTTGTTTAAATTCCGTATTTGCGTTTTAGTGTAGAATTGCGTAGTTTGCCTTAATTCTTAGGATTTCCCATAGATTTTAGTTCCCTATGCTTTCCTTATCCCGTAGTTTAGATAACATCATATTATCCCCTTTTCTCATTCGGATCCCGATTATCGAGACGTGAGTTGGAAATTCCATTCAACCCTCGTTCGGAACGATCTCGGTGCTCAAACCTAACACGTTTGAGTTACCCGTATACTACACTTCTAATCTATTATTGGTCAGTGTCTGAGCCGTTTTAAGTTTCTTACGGTTAGTCATTCACAAGTGGCTAGCTTGTGTGAGTAAGCTTGACGTTGCTTTGGCATTGTCAAATCAATTTTGTTTTTGATGAGCTAGATAAGGCTGAATTAGTTTCCTTGATTGAATCAGGGGCTTTTTCGATGGAATCCATCTTTTCTGTCAGCTTCCTCACAAGCTCAGTAAGTTGCTGAATTTGGTCAGCTTCAGTGGGGAAAGAGGATGTCGAAGTCTCAGTAGGAGTAGACTCTTGTTGGATTTGTTTTGTTTGTCTTTGTAGGATGGTTCTACCAAGTCTAGACCTTTCTTTTGGTGAGTGAGGATTGAATTTTAGAGGAGTAAGCTCAGAGCTTGGATCAGGACCCTGAAGAGGTTTCAGGGGTGGAAGCGGTGTTTGAGATTCTGCTTCAGACTCAGAGATGTATTCAGTACCACTGGGCACATCAGGGAGTCCTAGCATGCTCTAAAGAGCTTGGCTCTCAGGCTCAAGAATCCTTCCAGAATTGAAATTTGGTAGCTTACTCTCAGGATTATTCCTTTCAATCCAATCACTGGAATTTGGAGTTTTCAGCATATTGGTAATCATACCACCAGACACAAATGGTTTTGAACTTTGGTCTTTGTTGCGAGAGTCAGGGAGATGATCTTCACCTATGACTCTCTTTTTGCTACTGGGGGCACACACAGCATCAAAGACATTGGGATTCTTAGCAGTCCAACTATCAAGAATATCTTATACCTTTTTAAGTTCATCTTGAAGAGCCTGATTTCTCTTAACTAGTTCAGTGTTTTGAATTTGCAAAGTGACAACCTCAAGCTTGGCTTTTTTTAAAATAAGCAGTTCATCTCTACACTTGTTTAATTCAAAACTTAGCTTGTTGTATTTTGAAAAAAGATTTAATCTTTGCTCTTCTACGAACTTAAGGTCAACATTAAGATAATTCATATAAGAATGCCAATCAGAGTCATCATCCATAGAAAGTAAGATGTTTACCTTCTTCATTGTGATGTTGACCCATTCCCTGTTTCTGGCATGATTCTTCCCAACAGCTAGCTTGTCCTCTTCTGAGAGGGCCATCATTGCACTGACATGCACCATTTCATCATCAGATGATACTGGCTCTTCATCCCAGTCGAAGGTTTCAGCAATGAGGCCTTTGTTTTTACCCTGCACAAATTTAACACTGGTTGTTTATGAGGGATTGGCCTCAAGCAATGCAAGCTTAGCTTTTGCTTTCTTATACTTGGTTTCATAATCAACAACTTTGTTTTGAAAATTTTGATGAGACTGAAAGATTTTTGGTTGAAATTTGCTAAAGCCTGAAGACTGGTTTGACCCTGATGGTTTGTAAGAGGGTTCATAAATTGTTTTTGAAAAGCAGTCTTTTGCAAAATGACCCTTTTTGTGACACTTAAAACATTCAGTGTCTTCATTAGCTTTAGCGTTTGAAAAACTTTTGTTTCTTCGAATAAACCTTTTAGAGTTAGCGAGGAGTGCTCTGTCCTGAAACTCAATATTTAAATCGTTCAGGTACTCCTCGCTTGTCCTCTCATCAGCCTCATCATCTGAGTTTTTCTGATAATCTTGAATCACATTGTTAGAATAGAAAGCAGTTGACACAGGATTGGAAATGGTCTTCAGGGACTTCTTGACTTCCTCAGATTTTTTCAAGTCAGGGTATCCTCTGTAGATGAGGTTTTCCTCATAGACAAATTTCCCATAAATTTCAGGAAGCTCAAGATTCTGAATGTGGTTAGCATTCCTTAGTCCCTGAGAGAAATTCAGCCATTTCTCAGGGAGACTGTTTACAAAACCAACATTGATTTCATGTTTGGACAATTTTACACCATCATTTGTGTGACAACCAGCACTTTAGGGAGTCTATTTTAGGTAACCGCATTACGTTAAATTAAACCGAGTTTTGCCTTTAACACTATTTTATAAACCGTGACTTGATTTTATATCGTCGATTGGTTTTTACGGTTTATTTCATTATTAAATGAGTTATCGTATGCGTTTTAACTCTATTTGGTAGGCACTATTCGATTCGGCACTAGAAAAGCCTAAAACAAGAGTTATTGTAACTTTTAGACCGTAACTCGAAAATTGACAAATAAATAGTCTAAACTTGTGGAAAAACGTGAGTAACGATGTTGGGAAGTTAAATAAATGTAGTGGGACACTCGGGGGACGATATGTGAGCTCGGGAATGGGTAAACGAGATAGATACGAAAAGTTTCAACCCGAACCCTCCCCTTTTTAATTGTAGCCGGCCCCCCCTCCTAATTAATTATTTTGAGGTCCCTACCCAACCCAAGCCTCACTTCCACCTTTCATTTCTCTCACTAGAAAACACACACAACACTATTTCTCTCTCTAGTTTCTCACTCTAAAAACCCTAAACCTCCACTCCACCACCGCCGGCCATATTCCGGCCACCACAGGCCGCCGGCGGCGCGTCACCCCTCACCTCCACCACCAAAAGCAAGATCTCTTTCTCCTCTTTCCAACCATATATCATACACTCAATTTGGACTTCATTAACACCTCCAAATTCAAGAATTAAGATTCGTACTTTTAGGGTTTCTAAAGATTTCAAAGGGCTTTTGTAATTGGTGATTAGAGAAGGTAAATAGAACATGTTTTGAGCTTGTTTGAACAATAAAAAGCCACGAATTGATTTCTAGGGTTTCGACCCATGAACAATTTTTGGGGCTTTTGGGTGGAACATGAAATTAAAGCTAATTAGTGTTGAAATAAACAAGTAATTAGTGTTTGGTACATGTGTGGTGCATTAATTTGATGGGTTTTGCATTTTAGGGTTTAGTTGCATGTTCTTGGTTAATGATAGTTGATGGGTTTTGTGTTTAGATAGTGTTTGGAGCTTGAATGATTGGATTTGAGTGTTGTAGATTAGATTTGGTGATGTTTGGTTGAGACCTATGGGGCGTACGAACCAAGAATCCCATGTTGGGGTCTTGGTTGGTGTCGTACGTGGCCTATGTTGGTCATGGGTTTGAGTCGGGTCAATTTGGTAGCTTATTGATTGGTTTAGTTGAGGTTTGGATGAGACGCATGGAGCCGAAAAGCTTTTAGAAGCTTGTTTGGTTCACGTGGTCTTGACCGCGACCGTGTCATGACCATTAGGGTCATAACATTGGTTTCGAGTATAATTGGTTGATTGATTGGTTGGCGAGATTGTTTTGAGTTAGTTTGGGATTGAATTGCTACGTTATGACTTTTAATTATGGACTTGATATATATATTGTTGGCTTTGAGCTACGTCGGCGTCACTTTGACTTTTTAGTCAATAGTTGACTCCGACAAAGCCGTAACATGGACTTTAGTATAATTTGGATGATTGATTGATTAAAAGCCGAGAAGTTATGACTCGTGCTTGTGGACTCGAAACGAATAACGATATGAGATTTATATTGGAATTTGACGAAATATATTTATATATGGAAATACTAATAAAACTATGAAATTTAAATAATAATGGGCTTTTATACCAAAAATATCAATAACAAGATTTATCTTGTTATTTACTAGTTTTAAATGGAAACTAACGACTAAATTGGAAAGGTTTTGTAATAAATAAGTAATTATGGTTTCGAGTACACGTTTATCAATAAATATCAATTGTAGACATTTAATAGTAGATAAGTAGTTATTTATTTGCGTTATGTGCATGGCTTACGGATAACTTAGCATTAATAGTGTTGATCCACGTGGGTAGCGGACTTATTAGGTTGACGAATCTAATGAGAGCCCGCTAGGTACGTTGGGTAACCATATTAATGGGCGACTTATCCTTATGACTCTTTAAGGATACGATTGATTTATGGGATAATAAGCGACACGAGTAAATAAATGAGTTTATCGAGTTGACGAATTCGATAAGGTCTACTATTTATTCCGAAACTTATTGAACTATGGAGCTTATCGTTTAAAGGTCTCATTGTGTCGCATTGAGTTATATATTGGTTGTTTGAGTGCATTCATGGCATCATATTGAGTCGATACCGAGATTTGGGGGTGTTACAGATTAGTATCAGAGCTCAAGGTTATAGAGAACTAGGTATTTTATAAACCCTAAACTATAACCGCTTTTAAGAAAAATTGATCCTCGACCGACGCACGCCCGCTTACCAAGCCGAAGCTTCTTATTTGATTATGGTATGAAATGCGATTTGAATTATGAGATGATATGTTAGGGAATATTGTGAACTGATTATGAAAACGTTATGATTCAGAGATTTGAGTTATGATTTAGATATGTTTAGGGGTATTCCTAAACGTTTTGATAATGAGATATGATTATTGGTTTTGGAAATAAGATATGATTATTGGTTTTGAAAATGAGATATGATTATTGGTTTTAGGAAAATGAGATGTGATTATCGAAATATTACGGAAATTGATTTGAGTAAACGGTATATTACGATTTTGGAATTTGAACTCGATTGCTTTGATATGTGATGGAACGGAACTTATGTGTGTTATTTAAAGGCATGTCTTAGTAATGCGGTACCTACACTTTTAAAGCTTACATTATGTAATATGTGTTTTGGTTAAGTTGTTGCGCTTATTAAAACTAGTTTTTTCGAACACTTATACCTACCCTATGCCGTTGTCACAGACTATGCCTTCACTAGCTTTTGATGTGTCTGAGGAAGTCCTTGCTGTTGCTAGTTCGCCAGCATTGACTCTCATGACGGTTGCGCAGGGTGATCCTTATGAGATCGCCCATCACTCTAGTTCATCATCAGATCGCCCTAGCTCGTCTAGGCAGCTCACTTTACATCAGGTTTTAGCGAGAGCACAGACTCCTAGGCTTGCTTATAGCACTGCCCGCATGTTCGTGCGACCACCATCATCACCTATCCGTTTAGCAGCATCACCATGTCTTAGGAGGCCTAGATCTCCTAGTGTACCACCTCAGGATTTACCTGCACAGAGACTCAGACTCATGGACTCTCCCCTTATGGATGAGGGCGAGGAGGAGCATGAGGTCGAGGAGGAGGATGAGATTGAGGAGCAGTATGTTGATGAGGATGAGGATCCTCAGGAGGAGGATGATGAGGATATCCCAGAAGGGGGTACTCCTCCTTTGCAGAGTCCTGCACATTCTCCTGGACCAGGTTCTCCTTTGCCTGAGCCTGAGTCCCCTGGACAACCTTTAGACATTGATTCACCACCTTACTCACCTTATATAGGTAGCCTGTTAGGATCGGAGATACCGTCAGAGATTGCTTCAGAACTTGAGGCGTATGGTGAGACGGGTCTGATGTGGGAGAGGATTACCTCTCAGGGTACTAGACTTAGTCAGTTGACGGAGCGTTTGGTTGGAGTGTCTAGAGCTAGTATTGAGGATCTTAGAGCTGATATGGGTATTGTAGTCAGGAGGACTAGGGTTTTGCATGATGGTATGTCGGAGCTCCAGGAGCAGGTTGGGGACCTGCTTAGAGGGTTCGCGACAGCACATGATGCTGATAGAGCGATTTGGCGTAGGATTGGTGAGTTGGAGAGAGAGGTCGCAGAGCTTAAGAGCGATCGCGACCCTCGACTTGTTGAGTTAGCCTCTTTGTGGAGAGAGGTTGACGATGTTAGGAGATCAGTTAGTGATATTCGTAGACGTGGCTAGATAGTATTAAATTTATGGTTTTGTGCCATCTTGAAACTAAGTAGTACTTGGTTCGAGATGTAGGATTATCCTAGTTGTTTATAGTTATCGTTGTTAGGATCGTTTTTGATTTCTTCGAATCCTTCCATGTATTCCCACTTGTGAAACCTATGAGTTATGGTTATTGGAACGTGCATCCTTAGCTATGATGTGGTATTTGATTGTTTCGCTTTGGTATAGCGTTATCTTTGTTAGCCTTGAGTATGTATTCAGGCGTTATGTAGTGACCCTTGGAACCCAACTCTATTTTAGGGCGTAAATTGTAAACTTATAAAACTATTCTTCTTGCCTCCAGAATGGTGGCAACAAGACGAAACCTGATTAAGAACAACCGAGCAACTCCGGCTGCTGTTGTTGCCCCTGGTCGTCGCGGTCGTCGTCCGTCCCCGACTGCACCACATGTTGAGAACCCGAACATTGATAACCCAACTGTAGGGAACCCGAATGTGGATGACCGTGCTGAGAATGGTCCTGTTCCACAAAACCCTCCACCTATGAACCCAGCCCACATTGACCAGCTAGTGTCGCAGCGTGTCGCTAAACTGCTAGCTAAGGCTAATCTTTCTAACACTTCTAGTGGAACCCCAGTACTGAATCAAACTTGAGGTTGTACCTATAAGGAGTTCCGATTCTGTGGTCCCATTGAGTTTGGAGGAACTGAGGGAGTAGTTTACCTAACTAGGTGGTTGGAGAAAATTGAATCTGTGTTTGGTGTGAGTAACTGTGATGAGGATTGTAAGGTTAAGTATGCAACATTTACCTTGAAGGACGAGGCGTTGACCTGGTGGAATAACTACCACAGAGCAATAGGAATTAATGTAGCTTATAGTATGTCTTGGACTCAATTTAAGGCTCTCCTGATTAAGACTTACTGCCCTAGGAATGAAGTTAAGAAGTTAGAAAGTGAGTTCTGGAACCATAAGGTTAAGGGTACTGACATGGCGACTTACACTCGTCGTTTCCAAGAGTTATCCTTGCTTTGCCCTGAGATGGTTCGTACCGAAGAACTTAAGATTGAAAGGTATACTGATGGATTACCTTTAGCTACTCGAAAGGATGTCATCGGTGCAAAGCCAGTCAATTTGCATGAGGCAATTGCTGTGGCTCAGAGTCTGACGGACTCTTGTGTGTTAGAATTAGGAGATAAGGGTAAGAGTGATAGGAACGATAAGAGGAAGAGGAATGAAGTTGTGAAAGGAAATGGCAACAAACGGCAAGAGACAGCCAGAGTGTTCGCCATAGGAAATGGAGATAAGAAAGGTTACGGAGGTAGTAAACCTGTGTGTGGTCGTTGTAACCGACACCACCATGGACCGTGTTCGCCATAGGAAGTGCTCTAAGGTAGGACACATGGCCAAATACTGTAGGTCCCGACCACTTGCTGCAGCTCAAACTGCACAAGGAGCGGACTGGAAGGCCACTGTCACCTATTTTGGATGTGGAAAGAAGGGACACTTTAAGAATGAGTGCCGAGAGCCGTGGATGAGAGGAAATCCCGGTAATGTAGGAGGATTTGTTAACCGAGGTGTAGGAGGTAATGGCTTAAACCCTGTGAAGCGTGAGGTTGTAGAAAACCAGGGAAACAATGGTGTTAGGAATCAGCAGAGAGACATGGGAACAACACGTGTTTACGCTATTGGGAAGGAAGCTGGTGAGGACCCTAACGTAGTTACGGGTACGTTCCTTCTCAATAATCGCTATGCTTCCATACTGTTTGATACTGGTGCGGATATGAGTTTCGTATCCACCAACTTTATGCCATTACTAGGAATCTCCCAAACACCTCTAGGGTTTAGTTACGATGTGGAATTAGCGAATGGGAATAGAGAGAAGATAGACACCGTAGTTCGAGGTTGTACCTTAAGTTTCCTAGACTGCCCGTTTAGTATAGATCTGTTGCCAGTTACCTTAGGAAGTTTTGACGTCATTATCGGAATGGATTGGTTATCGAAGAACGGTGCACACATCATTTGTCATAAGAAGATTGTGCGTTTACCGTATGGAGGAAAAGTTCTAAGCATACAAGGAGATTGGAGCTACCGTGGAAGTCCTTCCCGGTTGGGCATCATCTCTTGTATTAAGGCTCAGAAATACATCGATAGAGGAGGTTGTCTTTTCTTAGCTCGAATTTCTGAAAAGAAAAGCGAGGAGAAGAATGAAAGAAACCTTAATGATGTACCCGTCGTTAGAGAATTTCCGGATGTGTTTCCCGACGATCTGCCAGGGATTCCACCTGTTCGACAAGTGGAATTCCAAATAGAGTTGATACCCGGTGCGGCACCCGTAGCCCGGGCACCTTATCGACTTGCTCCAAGAGAATTGGAGGAATTGTCTAAACAGTTGGCTGAATTGTCAGAGAAGGGATTCATTCGACCAAGTTCGTCGTCGTGGGGAGCACCAGTGTTGTTTGTGATGAAGAAGGATGGATCGTTTAGGATGTGTATTGATTATAAGGAATTGAATAAGTTGACCGTGAAGAACCGATATCCGTTACCTAGAATAGATGATCTATTCGACCAACTCCAAGGAGCTAGTGTATTTTCTAAGATCGATTTACGATCTGGTTATCACCAACTTAGAGTTCGAGAAGAGGATATCCCTAAGACTGCGTTTAGAACTCGATATGGACACTATGAATTCCAAGTGATGTCGTTTGGCTTAACCAACGCACCAACGGTTTTCATGGACCTCATGAACCGAGTGTGTAAGCCATACCTAGATAAGTTTGTGATAGTATTCATAGACGACATCTTGATATACTTTAAGAGTAGTGAGGAGCACGAAGAGCATTTGAGGCTCATTTTAGGATTGCTAAGAGAGGAGAAGCTGTATGCCAAATTCTCTAAGTGTGAATTTTGGATTCCGTCTGTACAATTCTTAGGTCATGTGATAGATAGTCGAGGTGTTCATGTTGACCCAGCTAAGATTAAGGCCATTAAGGAATGGGCAGCTCCTAAGAACCCATCGGAAATCCGACAGTTTCTAGGTCTAGCAGGCTATTATAGGAGATTCATTGAGGGATTTTCCAAGATAGCTAAACCGCTGACCAAACTAACCTAGAAGGATGTTAAGTATGAATGGGGAGAAAAGGAAGAAGAAGCATTCCAACTTCTGAAGGGGAAGTTGTGTAGTGTGCCCATCCTAGCTTTGCCTGAAGGAAGCGAAGACTTTGTCGTGTACTGCGACGCTTCGCATAAAGGCTTAGGTGCTGTTTTGATGCAACGTGAGAAGGTGATTGCTTATGCATCCCGACAACTTAAGAAGCATGAGAAAAACTACACCACCCATGACCTTGAGTTAGGTGCTGTAGTGTTTGCTCTTAGGATTTGGAGACATTACTTGTATGGAACCAAGTGTGTAGTATTTACCGACCATAAGAGTTTGAAGCATATCTTAGATCAGAAGGAACTGAACATGAGACAACGTCGTTGGTTGGAATTGCTTAGTGATTATGACTGTGAGATTCGTTATCATCCTGGTAAGGCTAATGTTGTGGCTGATGCCCTTAGTCGTAAGGAGGACATTCCACCCCTACTTGTTAGATCCTTAGGAATGATCATTGTTTCGCCCTTACCATCTCAAATTTTAGCCGCCCAAGTAGAGGCATTGACGGAAGAGAAACGTCCTTATGAGAATCTTCATGGAATGGTAGAAAGTGAAAACGGCTTCTTGAAGCATTCCGATGGAACATTATGCTTCAGAGACAGAAGTTGGATACCATTTTATGGTGGAATCCATGAGTTGATTATGCATGAGTCGCATATATCAAAATACTCTATTCATCCCGGAGCCGATAAGATGTATCAGGATCTTAAGAAATTATACTGGTGGCCCAATATGAAAGCCGAGATAGCTCAGTATGTTAGTAGGTTCCTGACTTGTTCTAAAGTTAAGGCCGAACATCAGAAACCATCAGGACTTTTAGTTCAACCCGAACTCCCAGAATGGAAATGGGAGCGAATAACCATGGACTTTATCACTAAATTACCGAGAACAGTTAGCGGCAATGACGCTATCTGGGTAATAGTTGATCGTTTAACTAAGTCTGCTCACTTCTTAGCTATTAGTGAAACCGATAGTCTTGATAAGCTTACTCGATTGTATCTTAAGGAGATAGTATCGCGTCATGGAGTACCGATATCTATCATTTCTGATAGGGATAGTCATTTTACATCCCACTTTTGGAAGTCTTTACAGACATCTTTAGGAACGAATTTAGATATGAGTACTGCTTACCATCCACAAACCGATGGTCAAAGCGAGAGAACCATTCAGAATTTAGAGGATATGCTTAGAGCATGTGTTACTGATTTCGGCAAAGGCTGGGAGAGACACCTCCCTTTGGCCAAATTCTCTTACAACAATAGTTACCACTCTAGTATTAAGGCCGCCCCATTTGAGGCACTATATGGCCGAAAATGTCGTTCTCCTGTTTGTTGGGCTGAAGTTGGCAAGAGTCAACTTACAGGTCCCGAACTGGTCCTAGAAACCACTGAGAAGATAGCACAGATTAGAAACCGGTTGCAAACCGCTCGTGATAGACAAAAGAGTTATGCCGATAAGAGGCGGAAACCTTTATAATTTCAGGTTGGAGATCGTGTTATGTTGAAAGTTTCTCCTTGGAAAGGAGTGATTCATTTTGGAAAGCGTGGAAAACTCAATCCCCGATATATTGGCCCCTTTCCAATCCTGGAAAGAATCGGACCGGTAGCATACCGCTTGGAGCTACCATCGGAACTGAGTTGTGTACACAATGTCTTTCATGTTAGTAACCTTAAGAGATGTCTTTCGGAGGAAAACATAGTTGTGCCATTAAGAGATATTCGTATTGATGAGAAATTGAATTTTGTTGAGGAACCGATTGAGATTATGGATTGTGAGATTAAGAGGCTGAAGAATAGCCGTATTCCGATTGTTAAGGTTCGTTGGAACTCCCGGCATGGACCGGAGTTCACTTGGGAACGTGAGGACGTTTTCTGTAGGAAGTATCCTAAACTGTTTATGACACCAAGCAACTCGGAGTGAAACCCGGTACGGGTTTCTTCTGAGGCTGGGAGGCTGTGACAACCAACAATTTAGGGAGTCTATTTTAGGTAACCGCATTACGTTAAATTAAACCGAGTTTTGCCTTTAACACTATTTTATAAACCGTGACTTGATTTTATATCGTCGATTGGTTTCTACGGTTTATTTCATTATTAAATGAGTTATCGTATGCGTTTTAACTCTATTTGGTAGGCACTATTCGATTCGGCACTAGAAAAGCCTAAAACAAGAGTTATTGTAACTTTTAGACCGTAACTCGAAAATTGACAAATAAATAGTCAAAACTTGTGGAAAAACATGAGTAACGATGTTGGGAAGTTAAATAAATGTAGTGGGACACTCGGGGGACGATATGTGAGCTCGGGAATGGGTAAACGAGATAGATACGAAAAGTTTCAACCCGAACCCTCCCCTTTTTAATTGTAGCCGGCGCCCCCCCCCCCCCCTCCTAATTAATTATTTTGAGGTTCCTAGTTCATGAGTATATATACCCAACCCAAGCCTCACTTCCACCTTTTATTTCTCTCACTAGAAAACACACACAACACTATTTCTCTCTCTAGTTTCTCTCTCTAAAAACCCTAAACCACCACTCCACCACCGGCGGCCATATTCCGGCCACCACAGGCCGCCGGCGGCGCGTCACCCCTCACCTCCACCACCAAAAGCAAGATCTCTTTCTCCTCTTTCCAACCATATATCATACACTCAATTTGGACTTCATTAACACCTCCAAATTCAAGAATTAAGATTCGTACTTTTAGGGTTTCTAAAGATTTCAAAGGGCTTTTGTAATTGGTGATTAGAGAAGGTAAATAGAACATGTTTTGAGCTTGTTTGAACAATAAAAAGCCATAAATTGATTTCTAGGGTTTCGACCCATGAACAATTTTTGGGGCTTTTGGGTGGAACATGAAATTAAAGCTAATTAGTGTTGAAATAAACAAGTAATTAGTGTTTGGTACATGTGTGGTGCATTAATTTGATGGGTTTTGCATTTTAGGGTTTAGTTGCATGTTCTTGGTTAATGATAGTTGATGGGTTTTGTGTTTAGATAGTGTTTGGAGCTTGAATGATTAGATTTGAGTGTTGTAGATTGGATTTGGTGATGTTTGGTTGAGACCTATGGGGCGTACGAACCAAGAAGCCCACGTTGGGGTCTTGGTTAGTGTCGTACGTGGCCTATGTTGGTCATGGGTTTGAGTCGGGTCAATTTGGTAGCTTATTGATTGGTTTAGTTGAGGTTTGGATGAGACGCGTGGAGCCGAAAAGCTTTTAGAAGCTTGTTTGGTTCATGTGGTCTTGACCGCGACCGTGTCATGACCATTAGGGTCATAACATTGGTTTCGAGTATAATTGGTTGATTGATTGGTTGGCGAGATTGTTTTGAGTTAGTTTGGGATTGAATTGCGACGTTGTGACTTTTAATTATGGACTTGATATATATATTGTTGACTTTGAGCTACGTCGGCGTCACTTTGACTTTTTAGTCAATAGTTGACTCCGACAAAGCCGTAACATGGACTTTAGTATAATTTGGATGATTGATTGATTAAAAGCCGAGAAGTTATGACTCGTGCTTGTGGACTCGAAACGAATAACGATATGAGATTTATATTGGAATTTGGCGAAATATATTTATATATGGAAATGCTAATAAAACTATGAAATGTAAATAATAATGGGCTTTTGTACCAAAAATATCAATAACAAGATTTATCTTATTATTTACTAATTTTAAATGGAAACTAACGACTAATTGGAAAGGTTTTGTAATAAATAAGTAATTATGGTTTCGAGTACACGTTTATCAATAAATGTCAATTGTAGACATTTAATAGTGGATAAGTAGTTATTTATTTGCGTTATGTGTGCATGAGTTACGGATAACTTAGCATTAATAGTGTTGATCCACGTGGGTAGCGCACTTATTAGGTTGACGAATCTAATGAGAGCCCGCTAGGTACGTTGCGTAACCATATTAATGGGCGACTTATCCTTATGACTCTTTAAGGATACGATTGATTTATGGGATAATAAGCGACACGAGTAAATAAATGAATTTATCGAGTTGACGAATTCGATAAGGTCTACTATTTATTCCGAAACTTATTGAACTACGGAGCTTATCGTTTAAAGGTCTCATTGTGTCGCATTGAGTTATATATTGGTTGTTTGAGTGCATTCATGGCATCATATTGAGTCGATACACCCACATGAGGATACCAAACACTAGGATTAATGGTGAAACGAGACGTTTTTGGAAATAAAGAAATGGAATATATTGGGGTAGTTAACGTTGATTTTGAGGAATATGTATATTAAGTTGGTCTACATTAATAGGTTGTGCCGAGTCGATAGTTGCTGTGTTGTGATTTCTGTTATCTTCTGCTAGTGATATTTGTGCGTTGATTTTGAGTTGATTGCTTGAGGTGAGTTTCATAGCCCCACTTTTATATATACGTTTTAACTACGTTTTGAACTATTTTGGGGTGAGAATCATGCTACTGTTTTTGGACCGTTAAAACTATTTAGATTTGCTTATATGCTGACTGAGTAGATAGATGTGCGATAGTTGTTGCCTTAGTCTAGGTTTTACCGTGCCTAACTAAGAATAGACTTCTATCTCGACCTAGCCCGGGGTTGGCCACAATAGTGCTGGACTAGAGTCGCAAGGGCCCGAGTAAGTGATTATATGGTTTTTGATCCGGGTAGGTTCTTTGCGTGTGCAAACGGTATTATTCTATCTAGGTCTTGCATAGCAAATCAACTCTTACAGGTCCACTATGATTTTGTTGAACTTAAACCTATGAACTCACCAGCGTAAGCTGACCCTTTTAGCATGATTTCTCAGGTATTTGAGAGATGTTTGGATTATTTGACGTGTGGAAGCTTGGCATGGAGGCATGGTTCAAGGATCATTTTCTGACTCTGATAAACAATGGGGACCTATTTTGTTAAACTATGTTTTGGGCCTGATAAGGTTTTAAAAGGTACTCCCTCCGTCCCATTTTTATTGTCTTGTTTGACTTTGACCAGTCTTTCTTGTTCAACTTTGACCATTAATATATTTATTTGTGTTATATAATACTTGATGAAAATTATACCAATGAAAAATACATTTAAAACCCAATACATTCATATAATTTTCATCAAGTATTATATAACACAAACAAAAATAATTATGGTCAAAGTTAAAGAAGAAAGACTAAAAAAGTCAATAGTGGACAATAATTTTGGGACGGAGGTAGTACCATTTTGAGGGGTCGTTTAAGTCCTTATTTGATCACTTTTGTATCCGTTATTGCTTAATATCGTTCCTTTTCACTTTTTAGGTCTCGTGAAGGCAAAATGCTGGAATGGCACTTATTTGGACGAAAAGGCGCGAATATATGAAGAAAATGGCCAAAGTCAGAATCGAGACACTCACAGCTGCTGAAGTTAGAGGGTGACGGCGTCATGTGCTATTGGCGACGCCGTCCCAAAAATGTTGTGACGGGCCAGAACCCAAAACTCGTATTTACAAGCGACGACGTCCAGTTGTAAAAGAGTAGGCCGTCGCTACTCAGACGGCCTAGATGCAATCCAGACGACGTCAGAAGCTGAAGAGGACGGCGTCACGGACACAAGGTGACGCCGTCGCAAGGTTAACGTGGCCAAGACGAAACCTTAATGACGGCGACACGACGGCGTCACTAAACATAAGGTGACGCCATCGCAATTGTAATCTTATATATAGAATCCGAATTTTTCAGTCTTTGGGGAGAGTCTTTTGGAGTAAAAACCTAAAACCGAACCTAAGGTGTCTTGTACAGTATTTTAGGGTTTTAAACCCTATCTTACATCAAGATAAGTCTTTGCTTCATTAATTCAATTATGTCTTTGATTATTTGTGTGTATGCTTGCATGTTCTCCATGTCCGGCTAATTTATTTGTGTGTTTGCTTAGGAATTATGAAACTTAATTATTGAATATTGATTGGTTGTTTTCTTATCTTGGTTGATATATGATCTAGTAATGCGATAGGTCATTCGTTGTGTACTTAATGCTTGATTCATCTTTGTGAACCTTAGAATATAATTACCTGAGTAGTTGTAGGCTAAACCATCCAAAGAGCGCCTTAGAGTAGGAGTTTATCATCCCTAGTGGGTTTGTAGACAAGACCCTTTGGTAAGTTCAAAGAGTTAGGGAGAAACGCATACCCTACAACTTTAGACACACAACGCAACTAAGAATAAGACGTGACAACTCAACCATCAATAGGAGATAATTAAGGAGTAATACAACCTAAGTAAACACATCTTTAAACTATCATACTAGCACACATTAATTAGGCATAGACTCCCACAACCTTAGTTTAGATAATTAGATAATAGTAGAGTAATCGGTAGAAATACCAACCTCCCAAATCCAATACCCGAGATTCGTACCTTTTCATTTTCTAAAAAAACATAAAAAAGATAAAAAAATAATCTTCCTCAACCTTAAACCTTAGCGTAGTAACTCCTTACTAGCATTCCTATTCCCCTAGAGAACGATATCAATACCCGTGGCTTACCCTAATTACTACACTACAACGATTAGGTTCACTGCCTAGGGTGTTATAAAACTTGCTCGAAGAAAAAGAAGTTTCCTTGACCCCGAACGACGCGTGTAGCGTTATCAAGTTTTTGGCGCCGTTGCCGGGGAGTAGAATAGCTAGTTAGTAGTCCACCTCGTTTAGGTTCTTTGCTTGATTCCTATCAAGTAAATTTTTTCTCATCCTTAGCTTTCTCATAGTCTATCCCCCTTCTTCGTGACCTTTGTTCGTAACCATTTTCATTGATTATTCCGTTAGCCGTTATGGAGAACGCGAATCTGCCAAAACTTTCACCCAATCAACGAAATCCACTACATAATCTACCCTTTCCACTCCAAAATGAGATCTTGAGGTTCCAGCAACATCATGATGAATCCTTTCCTGAGGCTTGGACTCGAATTAAATATTTATTACAAAAAGTCTTTTATCATGGTATTGACTTACTGTTTCCACTACAATTCTTTTACACTCGTATCGCCCACGAAACCCAAAGGAGACTTGACTATGTAGCGGATGGGGATATTTGGGGACGTGGTGTTCGAAATGCATGGGAAACCTTTGAGATTCATGCCCAATTCAGAAGTGGAACATGGGACCCAAAGAACGAATCCTCAGACCTATTTTCAATTTGGAAACTTCAGTCGGAAAGGTTGTTTAGGAAGGAGATGATTAGAGTTGAGGTACCAAGGTGCATGTCATGGTTAGGCGCTACCAAGTACAAAATGAATACATAAGTGATCTTGATAAGATGGAGGATAGAGTAGAAAATCCAATCCCATCGGATAACCCACAAGTCCTACCATCACTTGAGGAACACACATCGCCTATAACTTACCCGGAAGAAGTAGAAGAGACTATAGGAACCCCGATTGATATAGAACCTTTGGAGCAAACGCCACTAGAGAATGTAGGTTTAGATGCTTGTTGTCATGACCTTTCTCTTAGTCCTAGGGAAGTTCCTAATTTTGATGAACGGGAGCCTCAACCAAAAACCTTACCCAATTTTCCGTCTTTAGATGTGAATCTTGGAATTGAATTAGGCCCCAATCCACCCATCAAAATAGATAGTCCGGGTAGTTGCTTGATAAAGGTGGTAGATTCTAGGCCATGTAGAGTGGAAGCTAATATAGGAGTAACCCATGACCTTACACACTTATATCACCCATTCATGGTTGATAACAAGAAACACTATGGGTTTAAACCGGGTTTATTAGGTCAAGATGGATCCTTAACTAAGAATCTTTTGAAGTTGATAGAAGATGATCCATTTTTAGGAGGGAGATTTGATTCACCCGCTACACCAATAGACTTAGGTAAGGTTATAATGAATGGAGCACACTCCTTTGAGCATATAAATCACCCATCACCCTCTCCTCACGTAGCAAATTTCTACCCTAAGGGTGTGTATTGCTACTATCACCCACACTTAAACTTGAGTGTAGGAAAAACTTCCCCTTTATCTGTTAAATAAGGGTAGAGTCAGGCTCGTGACTCGAACAAAAACAAGCGCTTCTTGGGAGGCAACCCATGTGTATTTGTTTTTCATTTTCATTTGTGTGTCGTATATCTTTTATTAATTGTTTATTCTCATGTTTGAATTTGTAAAAATGCTTTATTTTGTCTTTAACCTCGTCTTAATTACATATAAAGGTATTTTACATAAGGGATAAGTGTAGGGAGGATTACACACGTTTTCAAAAGAAACGTGAACATGAGAATTACAATTATTTAAAAGATATATATGTGTGTTTGTTAGAGTCAAATGCTTGTATCGAGTCATAATGGATGTTTTGCAGAAATTTTTCCAGATTCTAAAGATTTAAATTTTCCAAAATTTTTTCCAGAAAATCGCAGACCAGTTTTTGTCAAGATAACCTGACGGCGTCAGGATTGCAACCTGACGGCGTCAGGAAGGAGTAAAAACATCAGATTACTTTTTCTCGTTTTCTGAGCTACTTATAAATTTTTGGAATTTTCCAGGTCTTAATTTTCTTAGAAATTCTGTAAACATCCATTCCACAAGCATTATATCCTAGTTTAAATCGAGTCTTATATATATTATTACCGCCGATTTTACGCGAAGGTTTCGTTTGTTTTCTTCAAGTGTGCAGGTTTAGTTTGTCAAGAGGAAGTTACATAAGATTGGAAGGAGCTTTTCACGCAATAATTCTTCTTGAAAAGAATTTAACCACCACTTTACACGGATCCTACCGAGCTAATCAGGGGAGTATTAGTTTCTTTCGTTTTTGATTACCTTCTTTTATCATAACTTTGATACTTTCGGGGAACATTGGGGACAATGTTCAGTTTAAGTGTAGGGAGGGAAAATAAAACGGGAACTTTGAAACTATGCTTATCCTTGATTATTTGCTTTGTCCAATTGCACTTTTGTAATAAACCATGAGAAAATGTCGGTTAGGGTAATTTTGGCACCAAATTTAAAATTTTTCATGACATATAAGAGTGGGCCATTAGTCTTAATAAAAGCGTCTCACGGATAGGAAGTTATATGACTAGCACAAAAACCCTTTACCACCCAAATTCCACCAAAATGTGAGGATCGCCCTTAGATTAGTAGGAATTAAAACATTCATCTTTAATGCTTAGAGTGTGAACCGGTAGTATATTAGATTCTAGAACTTGTTTTGTGATGCATTCCGAGATCGCAAGTGAGGCTACACTTGTGTAGTTAGGAATAACTAAATGATAAGAGGCATTAGGATAACCCTTGTTTGATACCTGTAATATAATTACTTCTTCCACATCGGTTGAGTAATTCCCCCACACCCTTTGCGTTGTACTCATCTTTAGTACACGATACCCCTAGTTAACCCCTCTGAGCCTATCCTTTTCGCGGTTCTCGGGATGTTTCGGTTTTTCCGGAATATCAATGAAGAGCATTGTTTACACCCCACCCCCAAATATACACCCAAATCGCCTTAGCCTACCCCTTATGCACTCACTTTTAGTGCAAATGTTTGTTATCACCCTAAACCCTTTGTTCAATTATCTAGTTGCTTGCATAAGTTGCTAAGTCGAGTCATATCCTTTGTATACAGTTTTGGGACGATTGGGATTCATGGGAAAAGTTAAAGTTTATGAAATGACGGGAAGGGAACGTTAAAATTCAAATTCCCTTTATTTGCGTAATAATGTACCCCAAGTGTTTTGATCTTTTCAAATCGGGTCAAATTAGTGTTAGAGTAATAAAAACTCAAGTGTAGGGATATGCCTATAAATCCCTAGTATTTTGATGTTATCGTAGAGGATGGTAGAGTAAAAGTGTATGAAAAAAAAATCGAAAAAAAATAGAAAAAAGAGAAAAGAAAAAAAAAGAGTGTTAAAAAAAAAAAAAAAAAAAGAAAAAAAAAACATACGGGCTACCATCCTACATCTATCTTTAAATTTATGTTTATTTATTTCAGTTATGTAGAGTTTAGAGTGTCGAGTCTTGGCTTAGCAATGCCATTCTTCATATGCAGTTAACATAAAGATTTTTGACTTGTCACCACTAAATAGCCTATCCCACCAAACCCTTATTTCCCTACCGAAAGCCTAACATTACAACCCTTTAAAGACCTCTTTGATAGTCTTTCCTAGGTGCTTACGCCAAAGCGATGGAGGTTTCATCTATTCTCAAGCCTATGGTAATCTATGTACTAGGACCGGTTAATGAGTGTTTATCTTCCATTTCCTATTTGTTATATTTCATATATACACCCGAGAGAGATGTGAGTATCCAAACACCCCATGTGAGGTGCTAGTATGTAATTTCCGTGCTTGTTATGACTTTTGCGGGGCTTATATGTGTTGTGGACCGTTTTGAATTAATGCTTCATGACCCCTAACTTATAAATTAATTGGCTAAAAGCACATTTGCTTGAGGACAAGCAAATAACAAGTGTAGGAATATTTGATAAGGTTTTAAAAGGTACCATTTTGAGGGGTCGTTTAAGTCCTTATTTGATCACTTTTGTATCCGTTATTGCTTAATATCGTTCCTTTTCACTTTTTAGGTCTCGTGAAGGCAAAATGCTGGAATGGCACTTATTTGGACGAAAAGGCGCGAATATATGAAGAAAATGGCCAAAGTCAGAATCGAGACACTCACAGCTGCTGAAGTTAGAGGGTGACGGCGTCATGTGCTATTGGCGACGCCGTCCCAAAAATGTTGTGACGGGCCAGAACCCAAAACTCGTATTTACAAGCGACGACGTCCAGTTGTAAAAGAGTAGGCCGTCGCTACTCAGATGGCCGAGATGCAATCCAGACGACGTCAGAAGCTGAAGAGGACGGCGTCACGGACACAAGGTGACACCGTCGCAAGGTTAACGTGGCCAAGACGAAATCTTAATGACGGCGACACGACGGCGTCACTAAACATAAGGTGACGCCGTCGCAATTGTAATCTTATATATAGAATCCGAATTTTTCAGTCTTTGGGGAGAGTCTTTTGGAGTAAAAACCTAAAACCGAACCTAAGGTGTCTTGTACAGTATTTTAGGGTTTTAAACCCTATCTTACATCAAGATAATTCTTTGCTTCATTAATTCAATTATGTCTTTGATTATTTGTGTGTATGCTTGCATGTTCTCCATGTCCGGCTAATTTATTTGTGTGTTTGCTTAGAAATTATGAAACTTAATTCTTGAATATTGATTGGTTGTTTTCTTATCTTGGTTGATATATGATCTAGTAATGCGATAGGTCATTCGTTGTGTACTTAATGCTTGATTCATCTTTGTGAACCTTAGAATATAATTACCTGAGTAGTTGTAGGCTAAACCATCCAAAGAGCGCCTTAGAGTAGGAGTTTATCATCCCTAGTGGGTTTGTAGACAAGACCCTTTGGTAAGTTCAAAGAGTTAGGGAGAAAAGCATACCCTACAACTTTAGACACACAACGCAACTAAGAATAAGACGTGACAACTCAACCATCAATAGGAGATAATTAAGGAGTAATACAACCTAAGTAAACACATCTTTAAACTATCATACGAGCACACATTAATTAGGCATAGACTCCCACAACCTTAGTTTAGATAATTAGATAATAGTAGAGTAATCGGTAGAAATACCAACCCCCCAAATCCAATACCCGAGAGTCGTACCTTTTCATTTTCTAAAAAAACATAAAAAAGATAAAAAAAAAATAATCTTCTTCAACCTTAAACCTTAGCGTAGTAACTCCTTACTAGCATTCCTATTCCCCTAGAGAATGATATCAATACCCGTGGCTTACCCTAATTACTACACTACAACGATTAGGTTCACTGCCTAGGGTGTTATAAAACTTGCTCGAAGAAAAGGAAGTTTCCTTGACCCCGAACGACGCGTGTAGCGTTATCAGGGCCTAAAATTTATATCTTTGGATTAAATGTTTGAATATTTGATTTGGGATTGGTTTTAAATGGTTAATTGGTTATCTTTTATTTTACTTGTGTGCGATACCAATCCAAAAAGTAACGCCCCGAAAACTTGATTAAGTCTTCCGCTGTACCGAGATTTGGGGGTGTTACAATTTGAAAGTTCATTTAGCAAAGTTTTGTACCGGGTGTAAGTTTGAGACAGAGTTTCTGAGTCCTTAGCCCTGAAGGTATTATACTCAAGTTTCAGGTCCATAATCCTGTTTTCCTTGGTATCAGATGGACCTTCATGACTATGAACCAGGTCATCCCAGGTTTGTTTAGCTGTACTACAGCTTAAGACTGACTCCATAATATCATCAGGAAGACATGATATGATGATACTTTTGAGTCTTTGGTCCTGGTTGACCACTCTTCTCTCATCCTGAGTCCACTGAGCTTCAGGTTTAGGCAAACCTTCAACAGTCTTTGGGATAAATGGACCTTCATTTATACACTTGATATAATAAGGTTCCATCCCAATCAAATAGCAAAGCATACGCTTTTTCCATTTGTTGAATTTTCCAACTTCAAGTCTAGGGGCAACAGCTGAATAAGCTCCACCCTTTTTATCGACTAGTTGGGGTACATCAATTTCAGCCATTTAGGATCCTAATTTAAAAACTTTTAGAGCAGCCTAAAAATGAGTTTTATAATTAGCCTTGCTCTGATACCACTTGTTTTTCCCCGTTCACTATCGTTTAAAACAGTTTAGAGATATAAAACAAGTTAATAGTGAACAATGACTGAAATTAACGTAAGTAAAACACACTAGATAATTTTCAACATCATATTCTTATTAGAAATGAATCATAAAGAATACGTTACCCAAGTACTTGCGGAATAGCACTTGCGATTGAAATGACAAAGGTTGGTGACTCCTCTCTAAGCTCAGGCTAAGTCTGAGCACAACTCTTAGAACCCACTGAGCTATCTCAGGGATAAAGTTGTATTTGGAGGAGTGAAAAGAAGGCTTGCGTGTGTGTGTGTTTTTACAATTCACAAGCTTAATCTTTTCACTCCATTATGCTATTTATACATGTATGATATTTGACTCTTTCCTAAGTGACAAACTGACATCATATAGAAGACAAAATACTGATGTATTTTGTCTCTGTTTACAAAGACTATTCTAGGTAAGAGACAAGACTACTTTCCTAAGTTCAGTGATGACACTGAGCCTAATCTTTTGCTATTCAGGGAAAGTTGACTTTGGTTCATAAGTACGTCGTCTTATCTGATTCAAACTTATCCCGCCATGTCCTGCTCTTTCTTCAGTCTTTACATCCTTCATTCTTCTTCTTCAGTTTGTCTTCAGTGTAAGTAGTTGGAGAGGAGTCTTAGGGATTCAGTGAGTTATTGTCATCGCTCACTGAATCCATCATCTTCTTCTTGACTCAGTCTTCACCCTTTAAGTTCCGCCTTACTGAGTGAAGAGACTTCTTCTTCGCCTCATACTGAGTATCCTGAAGATGACTCACTGAGAGACTATGCACTCAGTGACCTGTTAGTGTTTAACGGACTAAACACTTGGGCTATTTTCTATTCAAATCCTAGATTAAGGGGTTTGGGTATTTACTGAACCCAACACATACACTATTAAAATAAACTCATTTCACTCCCCATTTTATGTACTAAAAAAACAGTACCCTTAACATTTGTTATAAAAAGATATTACAAATGCAACAACTTATCTTAGTTTTACCTAAAGTTGTCATATTATCTTTACTATCTATCATAGCACTTCAAATCAAATCTTTCTCATTCGTTTCTTCTTCATTAACACGCCAAGACATTTCCTCCAACCATCCCCATCTTACTTATGTCAACATCTTGTCCCCTAGATATTTCTAAAATTACCAAAGTCAAATAAGTTAGCTAGTATCACTCTTCTTTCCTTATAAATACACCACCCACTCCCTTTTATTTCACACACATAAATACTTAAACTCTCACTTCATCTCAGCATACTTTAAAATATATCAAGCTTGGTTAAAGGTTGTACAAGGTTACTTGCTTAAGGTGTTGGAAGAGCTAGGGGTTTCAAGTAGGAATTAAGGTTTCTAGTAGTGATTTTGGGTTTATTGTGCACTAAACATTTTCAATCATCAAGTAAGCCTTTCTTACTAATGTCATACATATTTATACTTTTATTTATAATATTATGTCTTTCATACATCACCAATATATGTTGTAACTTAAAAACCATGTTTTTCTACTAAAATGCTAAAGTACCTGATGTAAACACTTTACACGAATTTCATCATTTTAAATTTGATTTATTGTTAAAACCTTGTTACTACACTTGAATAAAATGTTATAAGAGCAACATAGTTGAAATCTAGGTCATTCGGAAGTAATCTCATAGTTTAAAACTTAAAAACAAAAACTATAAATTTAGTGCGAAACTTGATGAGTGACCAATTTTAAGCCTAATAACGAGCACTCTAGATGTAGTTAGCGGGCTGTTAAAGTATTGGAATAGGTAGACAACGCGACAAGATAAGGATAGCAATTTGAATCACTAAAATCGGACTTATAGCAAAGACGTTAAGTCCACTTGAAAATCACTAAAAGTTTACAAAAGCTGAAATTATGCACAAAACCGTGTTGAGGTCGCGAGTTCAAGTCCTGTTTTGACCCTTTAGATGGCCCAATTTTTGGAAACTCAAAACACAAAAGTAGTAGTCCTCGCACTCACGTTTCCAGATTGAACTTGAAATCTTCGTGAAACCTTGTAACGAAGAAGATACAACCTCGAAAATTTGACGAAAAATACACTTTTTATAAACATTTCAGCAACACTTTAAACATAATTTTAGAACTGATTGGTAACTTTTGGGGGTCGTTTTGAGCGTTTTAGATTCCGAATGAGGCATAGATTCCTTAAGGATTATTTTAGTATGGTCTACGTACTTTTATATGAGTCGAAAATTTCTAAAATAGTAAATATTGAATGAGATACGGACTTTTAAAGTAGGACACTTGGGAATTTTTGTAAGCTATTGAAACACAATAATAATGAGTAAATTTTGTCGAAGAGTGTGTTTTGACTTACAAAACTAAAACACAAACGTACATTGGTGCTATATAGTTTTGAGAACACATTTGCATCATTTGATTTAGCATGATACTAAGTCGAACCATTATTATCTAGGTCGCGATTAAGGTTTCGTTACACATTGGACTTTATTTTTTTTTTGTTATAATATTTGCTTGAGGTGAGTTTTCGTAGCCTGTTTTTCATTATATTTTCCTTGGGGGAAAATGGTACTCAAGTGATATTTTAACTGTTTTCATGCTGTGCTACACTGTTTTCATATTTTTGGACAATATGTGCGTTTTGATTGCAATATGTGCCTAGTTGTGTGGTTTCATCATATGTGTTCATTTGTGCGCAACTGGTTAACTCTGTTTTGGATCTGAAACAATTGATAGTACCATCGGGGTTGCTACCCTAGCCCCGACACTAGGTGTCGGTGGACGTTGAGAAATCGTGTAACACATGACATTTGTGAGGTTCAGTTGTTGCAAACTCGTGGTTTCATTAAGTGCTTATATTTGTATATCATGCTTACTAATGTCCTACGTTATATTATTCACAGCTTCGTGGTTTAACGCTTAAACTGTAGCATCCGGGAATTTTTCAAAGCATATTATAATAATAAATTATAAGTATTATTACTTGTTTTTCACTTCAGACTTTTTCGAGCCAATTTAAAATCAAATACGAGAGATAATCTCGTTAAACGTGGAAAACCGACTCACAACGCGTCCTGGCACAACTGTAACTCAATAAACAAAATTTTTATTTAACTATTATGCTAGTTGTGAAATACTAGTCGTATAAATACCTATTTTTCATGGAAGAACTATTTTAAAAATAATGGTACTAATTTCGTCTCTTAAATCGATCATTGGCGAGCCCAAGCATGTCCCGAACCTCAATCTCATAAAAGATAACAAAAAATTCAAGAATGGTCCCCGTACTTTATTTTATACGCGCCCCCACTGTAATCACCGGTAAATTTCACCTCGTATTAAACTAATATAATATTCTAACGAAAGAATACATATCCATTTTCTACGTCCAATTTTTTTTTAAGAAACGATATCCTTTTGTTTGACCACAACAACTAGCCAATGCGATGAAACTCACATCTTTAATAAATATAAACATCTTTATATGTAAAACTATAAAAGTTTTCAACTTTTATTTGCCACTTTACGTTATTTCGTTAACGTAAAATTATTAAACTTTCGAACTAAACGTTAGCCATTTATTAGAATTTACACGAAACCCTAATTTATTATGACTATAATTTTACGAAACTAAAAATACTAAAGTACAAAATTTTCATACATAGAGTACAAGTCACCAATGCACATTTCCAAATTAAGTTCTGCTTGGTTATACAGATCATATAAATAACGATTAAAAGTTTATTTTTAATGACTAAATCTCAAACTAAATTATACCGTCATATTTTAAATATTATTCACTACTAAGCAAAGCCAGTGTACAAGTGTTTTATACATTTTACTTCCTTATAGTCATATTTATATGCACTCTTATTATTCTGTCATTTTTACTAAAATCTTGTACTTTTAAATCTTACGCGTTTTCACTCTACGTCTTTCAGTCTTAATGACATATGAATACTCCAATAGACTCAAGACTAATCTAATATATTAAAATAGATTATACTAATAATTTTTAACCTTTTTATAAGCATTGGGTTTTATTGTTACCCGGTTTTATGTATCACATCTTAAAAATATTACATTTGTAATTATCGGGATCAAACTATACCCTTTAAACCTTAAACTAATAATAAAACCAAAGATTGTCACGTTTAGTTGTCATGTGGCCTTAAAATTTACATCAAACCGAATGCTAAAATGAAAAGGTAATCAATCTATAAAAATCTCAACTTGTCAACTTGACAGATAAATATTATGTCCACATCTTCCAATCCATGGCCACAAAAATGGTTCACAAATTACTATATAAGCATGCACATCAAAACCCATACGTACACAACTCAAACACCAACACTTCACATTTTTCTCTTCTCCCTCTTTGGTTTCTGTCGAGCAAGAAGGAAAGGAGGAGACAAGGGTGTGATGGAGTTGGGTCTCGTTTGGTTCGAGTTAGACATCACAACCACACCTCGTTTTCATCATCTCTCCATCTCGTTTGTCCATTGGTATGATGTGACTACTTGTTATGTGATATAATTTTTATTTAAACCGACCGATATCAATAATCGAGTTTTAAGTTTTCGTGGAATTATAATACGGATTAAAAACTTGTTTTGATTAAGAAATTGTGTGATAAACCTGATCTAAGGGTGCTGTTTGTTTGTTTTTGATCCGGGTCAAGTATTGAACCCGTTTGGGTTACGAGTCAAGACCATAGAAGGTCACGGATCAATTTGGATTTGCTTTTCACTATAATCTTGATGTTATTGTTGTTTGTTGTTGTGTCGAACTATGGGTGTGTTTGTTTTTTAGTATCACAGCCCACCCCAAGAGGGTGCGCTTGGTTTGGTTTGCCCTTGGTGAAAACAGCCCGACCAGGTGTGATGTTTTGTTTGTTTGCTTGCTGTCACAGCCACCCCGAAGGGTGTACTTGTTTGTTCTTCTTGTTCGAACCAGGAGAAGCACCAAAAGGTGCGCTTGGTTTATTTGTCTCGACCTACACCGCGACCCAACTAGGGTGCGTTTGAGTGTTGGTTGTCTGCTGTCGCAACCCACCCAGAAGGGGTGTTTGTTTGCGTGAAATAGCAGCCCCAAATAGGGTGTGTTTTGTTGGTTTAATTTATGCACAAAGGTGCATTTAGAACTGCTTATTTCAGCCCCTAAAGGGGAACGTTTGAATCTGTTACTTCAGCCCAAATAGGGTGCGTTGGTAAGTTGATTTTCAGCTTCCAAATGGGTGCGTTTAAACCTGCTCCTTACAGCCCCTAAAGGGTGCGTTTGTTGCTTATTTTTCTGCACTTAAAGGGGTGTTTGGAATTGCTTATTTTTAATATATTAACCTGTCCAGAAATAATTCATAAGAAACAGTAGCCGTAAAATATTTTTGACAATGTATAACCATAAAAACATGTTAGTACCCTTAATTACCTTTCCGGGGATATAAAGAACGTCGAAAACGGACTTATAACGAAGAAGATACGGCCGATTTAAGATTTATAAAATACAAGACATTTTGACAGCAATTGCATAATAATTTACTTGCTGATATGATTTTGAAACAAGGTTTTGGACCCTTTCTAGTCCGAACCGGCTTAAGTGTAAAACACGAAAGTTGTCCGAAATGATGTTTTACTCTAGGACGCGAGGTTTTTAAGCTTGAAAGTGTAAAATGAAGGATTTAAGCTTGGTCAAAGTCGGACCATTTTTCTAAAAAAGGTCAAAGTTGCTTATTTTCCGGAAAATATTATATATTGTTTAAGTGTCATTTTTCCGGAAAATTATATTATTACTATGCGTTGTTTTATAAACCATATTATTCGTTATCATTAGATTTCAGATTAGCCATATTTGATTATAGTGCACTTTTGGATGTAATGATCCAAAAGGGGGGCGTCTCGGGTCCGTTATTGCTTTATTTTGTCATATAGAATTATAGTAGTTTTGTCGAATCATTTTATATTGTCTAATACAGGTTATGTAAAATATGGGAACGTCCGATAAACAAACGGGTCATGCCGAAATTTTCTAAAATTTCTATACTTGGTAAAATTTCTACAAAAACTCTATTTTCTCAAATTCCGACAAAAAGGCGAAAAATCCTAAAATTCATAAAAATCTTATAATTTCTTATAATTCATTTAGAATGTTTTAAAAGTATGCTTTCTTTTATAATAAACTTCATTTTCTTTATTTTGAGGCTTCTGGAAATATGTCGAATTCCATTGTTTTATCGTTAATTTATTTCTTGATTGCTACATACCTTGACTTCTCTTATGAATTCCTTATATATATTATTATTTTTTTTATTTTTTTTGAAGTAATTGTGTGTCGTTAATGTCGTGACTGTAAGTCGTGATTGTGACAATTCGTATTTTCAGGTCATTCTCAAAACATTACTCATGCTTCATTACTTATCATTTATCGTTTATCGTAAACTAGGTTTACGAGTATCAAATTCACGTAACCGTAATGGTTTAGCTGTGAATTCATGATCATATCATCGAGGTCATTTCATATAGACTAAGTTTAGTCTACATTTCATTAACATCATTGTCATCATTTCATATCAATATTATGCATGGTTTTGCATTTTTCGTTAAACGTTTAATTTTATATTAAATAAACGTTATAGCGTAAGTAATTATTTTGAACAATTGATCCATTAATTCCAAAAATTATCCCGATATATCTTTATACTCATATTAAGTTATAAAAATAATATTATGAGTTTACCCAGTGTTTTAAATTTATTTTGTATATAAATTGTTAAATTTATATAATTACGACGATTTTCTTAAATACGACACGATTATTATTATTTCACTCAAATTTTGCAAGAAATGCATTTTTATAATTTTTATGACCTCAATATATTTTATATTGACCTGTGGAAATTTATTTTTATCTAATGCTACCCTAAATACTCAAATGGGTATACAATTTAACACATGTCTACAATTAATGTACATCTAATTACACTTATACATGTAAATGCTACTCAAAACAAAACTCTTTTTTTATTCTTTTATCAAGAATGTCGACACCATGGTGAGTCAATTTGGTGATTCAACTAGTTTCACAAATATCATGCCTAGTATATGTATTATACTATTATCCAAAAACTATTTCACTTCATTTTCTTTCATTTCACAATACTAGATCAAAAATTATCTCTCTTTCTCTCAAATATTCGGCAGCCAAGGACCAAGGTGGAGAATCATCTCAAATTTTCAAGACAATATTTATTAAACTCTAGTATCATTTGTTGCATAGGTTTTGTAATACAAACCTCAAGTGATTAGGAAAACCCTTTTGTCCTTAAACCTCATCATATCACTAGTAAGCATTCATATTCATATTTTTATTTCATATTCATTATTATGGTCATATCATTTTATTTGAGAAACATGCAAATTATGTGATATTTATACCATTTTTAAGGTTTTTAAGTGTTAAATATAAATAATCCATCCTATAATTACTCCTTGTTATATATTTGTTTTGGTGATGTCTAGGAACCCATGACACCCTAAGAAGGTGTATGGTAGGATTAGAATAGCTTCGGAGTTGTTTTGAATGGGTTAGAATAGGTTTGGCGCGAGAAAAGCTCATTTCAACACGTTTTGAAAAGGGTCTGTCCTTATTTTGAAATTCTGGAAAATCCGACAGTAGGTAAAAATATTTGGCCTAGATATTTAGAAAATATACTTTAAAACGAAACCGTGGCCGCTTGAACGGATTAAAACGGAGTTATAACGAAGAAGTTATGAATTTTTCAAGTTGGCGACGAAAAATATAAATTTCTGGAAATTTCAGCAAAAAATATTTGTTTTGTACGAGTCAAAAATGAAGCTTGGACGTTGTAAATTATGTCGACTTGTTAAAAATATGTTAGTATACTTTGATACGAAGTTAAGGATCTTTAAAACGTAGAAAACGGATTTGTAACGACTAAATTATACACTTTTACAAAAGTTGCCGTAACTTTTATTATATAAGAAAAACTAACTTGATTTCTAATAGACAAGTTTTGCGGCAAAAACTAGTACCAAGTTAAAGGTTGTTTTTAACATTGATTTAGAACTTTTCATAAAGTGGAGTCTTCTAGTAAAAGTGAAATCGCCAAGTATACTTTCCAAAATGTCCTACCGTTTGATTAGCGGAGTTGTAATGAATTAATTACGTTCGCTTAAACTTTGCCGAAAAACCATCCTTAAACTATATTTTGGACTAAAAGTACCATACTTAACCACTATTTTTCTTTATGTTCGAGACCTCTAGGATGGAAACTCATGTACTAAAACTTTGAGATTATCATACAAGCTTCCCAAAACCGTTGAGTTTGTTTCCTAACGCTCGACGTGCACCATTTTACGACTAGCTTTTAGAGGCCGTTTTTGTCACTTTCATGGAAATATCAATGACATTATTTTACGACGAAAAGTTATAATTTCACAATAAATCACTAAATGATTATCGTCGGATATCATTTCTACATAAATACATGTGAAGTAATTTAAAAATGGTCAAGACGTTAAAAGATTATATTTTCGACGAAAAGTATTATTTTCAAAAATTCATAAGTGGTATAAATATCATCCGAACTGCATGCATAGCATTACATCATGACTTATTACATATCATATCATTCATAATAGGTCAGTTTCGAGATTCACGCTACATTTCAGTTTATCCACTTTTGTCATCATAATCATTGCAACATGTGAGTTTTCATAGCCCCGATTTATTCAAGTTTTTACTTATTTCAAACCTACGAGGGAGAATACATTGCACATCATTTTTACTACGATGCCAAGTATATTCAAATTCATTACATTGCTTAAGTTACCTCATGGCCAGTTAAATGTCCCCATTTCCTGAACATGAACCGTTAATTTCATAGAAGCGAGGGTGAGTGGATAGATCTATCGAGGGTGACACCTCCATCCGGGTTGGCGGATTCCAACCGGACGGATGCATTTCATTTCATTATCATTATTTGAGTTGTTTAGCAAACACTCTGTTGGGGCGAACATCAGTCAGAGCTTCGGTGTCATGGACTTATAGCAATTGTATCATTTTTGTGACGATATTGTCATACATAATCTATACTTATGGTAGTCGTATTGAACATTTTCAACAACTCTATGAACTCACTCAACCTTTGTGTTGACACTTTTAGCAATGTATTTTCAGGTAACTAAGGCATTCACTTCATGGCATGCATGTGGACATATCATAGAGTCGCGGTGACGACGCGTCTCACATGGGATTTATATACTTTAAAAACATCGTTTGACTTGTACCAAAACTTATTTTCCGCACATAGTAACTTTCATTTGGGACCTATCTTTGTAACTCTGAATATTTTTATTAAATCAAGCGATGTATTTTCCAAACGACACTTTAGGTCGTTCAATATAACTGTGATTGTGATGCTATGACAGTCAACCCCCAGGAATTCCATTCCGCTGCAAAACAGGTAATTTGGGGGTGTGACAGATTGGCATCAGAGCTTCGGTTATAGAGAACTAGGTTGCATCATTGACCCTAGACTATAACTACATCATCATAGCATCTCATCATTTCATCATAAGTGCATAGTCACTATACATGAGGTTTCATACGCACATTTTGCGAGTTATTTACTTTCATTTCAAAAGCGATTGTCACATAGATGCCTTCAAATACCCATCCCATTATACTCACATCACTTTGACATGGAGAATGCCCTGTCATTCCCTATCACAATTTTAACATCAGTTGACTCAACACCGATAACATCAGATGATGAGACTGAACCCTTTTAGGAGGACGAAGTTGCACCTACACCATCACGATCACCATTGATTCACTGTAGGATCAGGATAATTTTTATCATTCTGTTGAGACAGATCATACCATTTGGTAGGACTTACAAGCTTAGTCCTAGTGGACCTATTAGTCATACATTTGATTTGCCGCTTGGGAAGCGTGCATAATTTGACACACCACTACCATCTACCACTAAGACTACGGAAACTACACTATCTTATAGATTTGAGGACTGTGAGAGTTTCAAAGTTGTTGTTGCTAGACAGCCTACTACTCCTACACTTGAGGCATGATTAGATCACCGACAGGAACCGATAATAAGTACCTTTCTAGCTAATGTAATCTTTATCATTTATTATCTCCACGATAATCACAACCTTTGTTTATTTCATTCCTTATTCCAATTG